>CM065723.1:79027580-79172580 GCA_033310375.1 Conus canariensis
GAGTACTTATGCGTACGATTCAGATATGGTTGTCTTTAGCGGGTGTCAATGGGTGGGGTGGGGAGATGAGGTGAAGGGGGGAGGTTTGATGATACATCGGCTTATTTCATTCAGTCAGCTGTAGTTAGGTTCCTAATTACATTATTACCCACCCAAATCGGTACCTCGTCGACCCCCCCCCTCTCTCTCTCTCTCTCTCTCACTCTCACACACACACACACACACACACACACATATACACACTTAGTGAGAACACACACACACACACACGCACGCACGCACGCACGCACGCACACACACTCATAGTGAAAATATACATACACCTTTTTTAATCTTCGGTTCAAAAATCTAATCTTGATTATCTGTTCTTTTTTGTCCGTTGTCGGGATGGCCGCGACGAAAAGAATAATAATATTGCTTTCTTGTTTCATACACACGAGCGCGAGTGCTATCCACACATTCACGCAAACTCGCACACTGGCGCACGCACTGGCATGCGCGGCTGCCGCCAGGGTCTGGTCGCAGACAGGCTACAAGAGTGTTGGAGGAGGACGGTGCAGTGACGAGTTCGATGCCCTGCCTGTTAGTCGGTCCTAAACTGGCACATCGGCGGCCATTGCTCCCAGCACTTTGCAGTGGCGCGCCGGCGCATTGTGCAGCGTATGCACACTGGCCCCATTAAAAAAAAAAAAAAAAAAAATCCCCCTCCCCTCTCCTCACGCCTCCTCTTTCTTTCTGTGGCAGTTGCAGTGGGGAAGTCGTTCACTGCTCGTGCCCTACACACAGTGGTTGTATCACGTGATGGCGCATTGCCGGCGCATGTCTGTGTCAGTGGGGCTGCCTTCCCCCGCCTACCGATTGGTGTGGCGAATGGTTGTCAGTACTAACTACACATACTTTCGGCTATTGGGACTGACCGCGCCTTACAAGTTTTCTGCATCCTTTGGAAGAACTAGTGCCTAGGCTACAGATCATAGAATGTGTGATCTTGACGGGCGAAAGAATGAAGAAAGAAGACAGTTGTGTCGGGTAATTTGCTCTTGTCATTATCGATTTTGTTTTAATGTTCCAATATATGTTTGCATGTGTGATCACTCGAAACGGGCCCAGTTCTTAGAATTGGGTTTCGGATAAACAACTAGTTTTGCTGGGCATCAATCACCTATAGTTCGCGTTTAATTCAGGGAGCACGTTACCGTGCTAGCGTTTCGTTTTTGTTTTTGTTTTCTTGGGGAAAAGGCTGTTACGTTCAGAAGTTGTCCACTGTATGTAGTAATGACAGTTTGATGTCGATGTCGGTTATGTAATGAGCAGTGCAGTGATATTGAGCATTACCGGCGGTGGAAAATAAACGTATCAGTGGAGGTTGTAAATTACAAACGGTTCTCAATATTAACTGCAACTCGAACGCCATCAGCTATGTATACATCTTCCTTGATTTGCCGCCTGGAACAGAGACTGATGTAATGTTTACAGTCATGTGCAATTTGCATCGACCGCCAGCGTAAATTGACTGGGGGAAGGGGGCGCGGGGGGCGTGTGAATTGCGTGAGTGTTCTTACATGCGCTCGTTCATTCTTTCGTGGTTGGGGGATAAGGTTGGGCAAAGGGTTGGGGGAGGAGATCGCTGCAGTACCAGAGAGTGGGGAGAGGAGGGAGGACTGGGGGAGGCAGAATCAGGCGACTGTAATAAGCCCAATGGCAGCCAAGCTCGAGCGATCGTGAAGTGTTCAGTCTAGCAGCGCACGGGGTACGAGGGAGTTGATGCCAGTGAGGAAGAGTGAAGTTTTCTCGGCAGACACTGCCTGCTGCATCTTGTGACGTCGGTCTGTGACGTCAGGCGTCACCGCTCCCCAAGCCCCCAACTGCACAACACGCTGCATGTCTGCACTCGGGAGTAAAAAGAGACTTGCCGGCTGCACAGCGACGCAACTTGCTGCTGTGTTGTTCAGTCCCTCACCCCCTCACCTCTCCTCTCGCTCCCCCTCTCGCTCGCTCTCTCTCTCCCTCTCTCTCTGAGACACGACAGTGCGTCGGGGACTTCATGTGATTGGTGGGGTCCAGAACTTGGAGCTGGCGGAGGAGCTGACGAGGGCGTTAGCACAGGACAACACGGCACAGTGCAGTGAGTGAGTGACGCCCGCGAGCGCACGACATGCAGTGAGCAGTGCAGTGAGAGCCCACTGCCGTGACACACTGGACTGGTGGCCTACTTTTTTTTTCTTTGTGTGTGTGTGTCTTCCGTCTCTTTCCCCCGCTGCGTCTCCTCTTCTCCCGAACTACTCTTCTTCGCCACCAGAGGTCTACTGGCTGTGCGGTGTTTGTACTTGAAAAAAGGTGCATAGGCTGTGGCCCGGATAGATAAGCCGCACATGCCCGCTGTGATAGACTGGACTGGGTGCAGTCAGGTAAACACACCCACCATTTCAGTGCCTGGACCTTCACCTGACTGAGGTCATTGACAGGGGGTGGGGGAGCAAGGGTTATGTCACCTCCTTCCTCCCATCCCGTTCCCTCACGCTCAGCGGTGACGTCGGTTACGTGTGCCGTTTGTGTGTGTGTGCGTGTTCCGCCATGGTGGAGAGTGAACAGTTGCAGTGCAGCCGTTACGTAATGTGGCGCAGATAGGATGGCGGCGGGCTTCAGCAGTTATGCTTCATGGTGTCAGCACAAGGTCAGTAGCACATGCATCTAGGTCAGTGGGGAAGCTTCAGGGTTGACTGATCTGCCACAATCCCACTCCACACTCGGTGTCACGGTTGTCAACTGCTCCAGGGTGTTTCACTTCAAAGGAGTACGTACAACACAGCAGGCTGGTGGGTGGATCTTGGTTGAACATTGCACCATGTCTGGCTGCTGCAGTTTCAAACAGGCGCAGTGCGGCATAGTTTTTTTGTTGGGGTAAATGGCTAGACATGTGACAACGGGCCTTTGAAGCACGTCTCGAACACAGACACCGTCTCCATTTTTAATATTTTTGTACAAAGGCCTTTCTAAGCGGGCACTGTTGAATGCGGATGCTCAGTATTTATAGATTTGATAGATTGTCTTCTTTGTGAACCTAGATTTTGTACATCATGATTGATTTTTACGCATTCTGGTTTAAATGTGTATAAAATTTACAGTAGAATCTCTTCCCTGGGTTAAACATGGGCATGATGCCCAGCAATACAAGAAGGAAATACCATGTGACGTTATACGATGAGTTTTGTTCAGTTATGAAAGGACATTTATGTAATACATATTCACATACAAATTAATCTATGGTAACTTTCAATTTTAGCATTACAATTGTTAACGATTTATGGTGTCTACCATGTGGACTACATTATGAGTGCGCAGGCGCACGCTGGATCACGCCACAGAAAGACAAAGTTCAAGGCAGTTGATCAAGTCGCTGCACTCTCACCAGTGTTAATGTGCACATTTCAGACTTGTCTTGCACTAAAGCTGACAACACACCCAGGCAAAGGGCCGTCCTGTGATCCTTTTGTGCACAGCATGCCCGAGTTTGCCACACACCCTCTTTCTGGCCCCTCTTTGCAATCTGCAGCACTGTCTGTCTTGAATAGTTCCAGGTGGAAGATGTTTCTTGCCATTTGTGCTAGCTTGTAGATGTGAAGTATAAGTAGTCGAGAAATACTGAACAAACATACTCCATGCCAGAATATTTACAAGAGCTTGCAGTACAGTAATACTGCCAGTTACTCCGCGATGAAAGAAGTATATTGAAATCGATATATGAAAAACATATGGGAGGCTTAACAATGTAAATCAAATTAAATGTGAAATGAGGCAGGGAACAATAAATAATAAACAAGTAGGGTAACTCCTTTTTTGGGGATGTTTCATTGTTCTGTGTGCAGTCATGTCTGCTAGGCAATTCATTGTCCTAAGCAGCATTCCCTTTGAGTTATGTTTTCTTGTGGGAGCAAGAGTTACCATACTTGTTTAATGTCAGTCGAGTTTGAAAAATGGTATTGGACTCAATCTATCATGTATTCAGCAAATCATGAGGTACATGTTCCTCAGTGATTTTCAGTAGCTTTTGAAGTCCTTGCAAATGCTGCTGAAATGCTCTGTAGCAAAAGTTCCATTTTCCAGCTGCAGAGCTAATGTCGCCATCTAAACACAGATTATTTAAATATTTAGGTAGTACACACACTTCATATATTTCGGTTAAAAAAAAAAAGGATTCATCATCTTAAGCAATGATTTAACAGTAATGAAGAAATGTTCCTTTAGTTGTGAACAGAATGACCATTAGCACTGTGTGCACATTCAAGTGTTAAAAAGTGCCACTTGGCCATGGCAGTCAGTGGGGCTGACAGTGACTGTGACAGCTGGGTTATGCACAGTGATGGATTAGACAGCCGATTCATAAAAGACATGTTTTATTATCCATCTGGGATGGTTTTAGAATTTTCAGAGGTGTGGGTTTCATGATATTTTAAGTTATTTTTATTGTAATTCAGTTTTGACAGTATCTTGTATAATATTGTCCTATATTTCAGAATTTTTTTTATTTGGAATGGGAATAATAGAGATGAGATTGTAGTGTTGTGTGTGAGTGTGTGTGTTTGAATAGGAATAATAGAGATGAGATAGTAGTGTTGTGTGTGAGTGTGTGTGTGTTTGATTGGGAATAACAGAGATGAGAGAGTAGTGTTGTGTGAGTGTGTGTGTTTGAATGGGAATAACAGAGATGAGACAGTAGTGTTGTGTGTGAGTGTGTGTGTTTGAATGGGAATAATAGAGATGAGACAGTAGTGTTGTGTGTGAGTGTGTGTGTTTGAATGGGAATAACAGAGATGAGACAGTAGTGTTGTGTGTGAGTGTGTGTGTGTGGTTACATTTCAGTCAGGAGTTGGCCTACCTTGTCAGCAGCACTGCACATTTTGTTTTTTGAAATAATTGCTTTCCTCAGAGCTAGCAAGCACACACACACACGCACACACACACAACACATGCACACACACACACATACATGCACACACACACACACACACATGCAGACATATGCATGCACACATATGCATGCACGCACACTATAACTAATATGTATATGATGCATTTACTGATGTCTTGTTTACCTTGGATTCTTTACACTTATGCTCAGTAAATATTTTATATGCTATGATGTCTGTCATGTGAAGCATTGAATTCGTTGGAAGCAGTAGGTTTGGTGCTGTAGCCATGTTTCAAATTTGATGATAAAACCCAAGCAGTATATTTTCCTTGTTTAATGATACCAAATGGTCTCGTTAAGTTACAACACTGGATAAAACTGATGGAATCATTATTAACATCATTTTTTTCTTTAAGGAAATGTACTGGGAAATTCAGACAAACAAATGTCTTGACTCATAATTGAATGAATTACCCCCCCAAAAGTTCTACAGAAAGTTATTGTCGAAAATGTATCCAGGGGAATTCTGACATTGGTAATCATGTATAAAGCCATAAATTCCACAGTACATGTACAGTAATAAATCAGCAAGAAACAGTGATTCACAGGGCAATATGAAGTCCACAGAAAACAATAACTCAATTAGCACATCAGCAAGAAACACTGCTTTCAGTACAATACAGTGTCATTGAAAGCATTGACTCAGTATAGCAGAAAGTCAACCAGAAACCACAAATTGCAGTCAGATGGAAACAATGACTTTCAGTATAGCACAAAATGACAAACCAGTGACTTGCTCAAGTATGACACCAAGCTGGTCGGAAAGAACGACTCACAGTGCAATGCAAAGTCAGCAGGAAACATTGACTCGTGGTCTAGCACAGTCACAAAAGCCAGTGACTCAGTATGGTAAAAAGTCAGCTGCAAACAATGACTGATTAGGTATGGTAAAAAGTCAGCTGCAAACAATGACTGATTAGGTATGGCAAAAAGTCAGCTGCAAACAATGACTGATTAGGTATGGCAAAGTCAGCTGCAAACAATGATGATTAGGTATGGCAAAAAGTCGCTGCAAACAATGACTGATTAGGTATGGCAAAAAGTCAGCTGCAAACATTGACTGATTAGGTATGGTACAAAGTTGGCCCAAAACAATGACTTGGTATACCATATAGTCGGCAGGAAACATTGACTTGCAGTACATCATAAAATCAGCACACACATGCACACACAAACAAACAACAACAATACCAATGGCTTGGTGCACAGCACAAAACCAGCAGGAAACAATTGCACACTGCCGCACATGTCAGTTGGTCACCTTCACTGGACCCTCACAGCACAACACACAGTCAGCAGGAAACAATGACTCGCAATATGTCACAAAGTCAGCAAGAAACAATAACTCACAGTTCAACACAAAATCAGCAGGAAACAATGACTTGCAGTGCAGTACTGAACAAAATCAACAGGAAACAATGACTTGCAGTGCAGTACTGAAACAAATCAACAGGAAACAATGACTTGCAGTGCAAGTACTAGACAAAATCAGCAGGAAACAATGACTTGCAGTGCAGTACTAGACAAAATCAGCAGGAAACAGTGACTTGCAGTGCAGTACTAGACAAAATCAACAGGAAACATGACTTGCAGTGCAATACTAGACAAAATCACAGGAAACAATGACTCGCAGGCAGTTACTAGACAAAATCAACAGGAAACGGTGACTCGCAGTGCATTACTAGACAAAATCAATCAGGAAACAGTAACTCGCAGTGCAGTATTAGACGAAATCAGCAGAAAACGATGACCTGCAGTGCAATACTAGACAAAGTCAGCAGGAAACGATGACTTGCAGTGCAGTTCTAAACAAAGTCAGCAGGAAACGGTAACTTGCAAGTGCAGTACTAGACAAAGTCAGACAGGAAACAGTACTTGCAGGTCAGTGCTAGACAAAGTCAGCAGGAATCAGTACTTGCAGTCAGTGCTAACAAAGTCAGCAGGAACAGTACTTGCAGTCAGTGCTAGACAAATCAGAGTGAAACAGTATCAGACTTGCAGGTTACTGGCTAGACAAAGTCAACAGGGATCAGTAACTCAGTGCAGTTCTAAACAAAGTCAGCGGGAATCAGTAACTCACAGTCAGTTCTAACAAGATCAGCGGGAAACAGTAACTCACAGTGCAGTTCAAACAGTCAGCTGGAAACAGTAACTCACAGTGCAGTTCTAAACACAGTCAGCGGGAAACAGTAACTCACAGTGCAGTTCTAAACAAAGTCAGCGGGAAACAGTAACTCACAGTGCAGTTCTAAACACAGTCAGCGGGAAACAGTAACTCACAGTGCAGTTCTAAACACAGTCAGCGGGAAACAGTAACTCACAGTGCAGTTCTAAACACAGTCAGCGGGAAACAGTAACTCACAGTGCAGTTCTAAACACAGTCAGCGGGAAACAGTAACTCACAGTGCAGTTCTAAACAAAGTCAGCGGGAAACAGTAACTCACAGTGCAGTTCAAACAAAGTCAGCGGGAAACAGTAACTCACAGTGCAGTTCTAAACACAGTCAGCGGGAAACAGTAACTCGCACAGTGCAGTTCTAAACAAAGTCAGCGGGAAACAGTAACTCCAGTGCAGTTCTAAACAAGTCAGCGGGAAACAGTAACTCACAGTGCAGTTCTAAACACAGTCAGCGGGAAACAGTAACTCACAGTGCAGTTCTAAACAAGTCAGCGGGAAACAGTAACTCACAGTGCAGTTCTAAAAAGTCAGCGGGAAACAGTAACTCACAGTGCAGTTCTAAACACAGTCAGCGGGAAACAGTAACTCACAGTGCAGTTCTAAACAAAGTCAGCGGGAAACAGTAACTCACAGTGCAGTTCTAAACACAGTCAGCGGGAAACGTAATCACAGTGCACTTCTAAATAAAGTCAGCGGGAAACAGTAACTCACAGTGCACTTCTAAAAAAGTCAGCGGGAAACCGTAAATCGCAGTGCACTTCTAAACAAAGCCAGCGGGAAACCGTAAATCGCAGTGCACTTCTAAACAAAGTCAGCGGGAAACAGTAAATTGCAGTGCAGTATTAGACGAAATCAGCAGGAAACAATGACTTGCAGTGCAGTCCAAGACAAAGTCAGCAAAGGAAACAATGATTTACAGTGCAGTACAAGACAACGTCATCAGGAAACAATGATTTGCAGTGCTGTACTAGACAAAGTCAACAGGAATCAGTACTTGCAGGTCAGTTCTAGACAAAATGAATCAGAACAGTACAGTGCAAGGTTAGCAGGAAGCAATGATTCTCAACCAGAGGAAGAAAGTTCGACTTTTCAAAATTCACAGTAGTGGACTTTTTGCTTTTCCCGCTCCATCTTCTTGGCCCAGCGTTATTAAAGCATGACTTTCAGGCCATATATTCCCAACTCCTCCAAACAAGCCACACCCAGGGAAGGGTCATGCTGTCACGTTGCTACAGGGCTACCTGATTGGTGAGATTTAACATTGTTAGCCTGAGGACTGGAGGTCGTTATTCCCATATCAAAGTATGTATGGAATCGCTAGTTACAGTTCTAGTGAAAGAGGTCCATGAGTCTGGAGATGTAAGTCTATGGTTGTGAATCTGCCCAGAAACTGACCTTACAGAGCCTGTGCTGCAGCTGAGCTGGTGTTGCACAGTAGAGTGTATTCAGTTAACGTGGATGTGGGGACATATTACATTACCTACCTCTGAATCCCACACTACTCCAATTGTTGCAAAGCTGCAAAACCAGATTTGATGAACCACTTCTTTGGAGTGGAGAGTTCTGCACTTAATTCCTGTAATGATCTTAAAGATTCCGTAGACTTTGTTGCTGAATTAGGATTGGTAGACATTGTGTCAGAATCAGACAGGAGTGTGTAGACATTGTGTCAGAATCAGACGCATGTGTAGACATTGTGTCAGAATCAGACAGCAGTGTGTAGACATTGTGTCAGAATCAGACAGCAGTGTGTAGACATTGTGTCAGAATCAGACAGCAGTTGTGTAGACATTGTGTCAGAATCAGACAGGCAGTGTGTAGACATTGTGTCAGAATCAGACAGGAGTGTGTAGACATTGTGTCAGAATCAAAGGATTGTGTAGACATTGTGTCAGAATCAGGATTGTGTAGACATTGTGTCAGAATCAGACAGGAGTGTGTAGACATTGTGTCAGAATCAAACAGGATTGTGTAGACATTGTGTCAGAATCAGACAGGATGTGTGTAGACATGTGTCAGATCAAACAGGATTGTGTAGACATTGTGTTCAGAATCAGACAGGAGTGTGTAGACATTGTGTCAGAATCAGGATTGTGTAGACATTGTGTCAGAGTCAGATAGGATTGTGTAGACTTTCTGGATTGAGTCGGACAGGATTGTGTAGACATTGTGGCTTGAGTGGACAGGATTGTGTAGACATTGTGTTAGGACTAGACAGGAGTGTGTAGACATTGTGGCTTGAGTTGGACAGGATTGTGTAGACATTGTGTTAGGACCAGACAGGATGTGTAGACATTGTGTTAGGACTAGACAGGAGTGTGTAGACATTGTGTTAGGACCAGACAGGAGTGTGTAGACATTGTGTTAGGACTGGACAGGAGTGTGTAGACATTGTGTTAGGATAGACGGAGTTGTAGACATTGTGTTAGGACCAGACAGAGTGTGTCGACATTTGGTTAGACCAGACAGAGTTGTCGCATTTGGCTTGAGTCAGACGGATCAGCTCAACAGTGGACATCCAGTGTGTGCGTCCCTTTCACGGTCCCCATCACTTGGCTCATACTGAAGATGAACACAGACATTGCCATCCAGTGTGTGCGTTCCTTTCACCTTTCTCATCACTTGGCTCATACTGAAGATGAACACAGACATTGCCATCCAGTGTGTGCATCCCTTTCACCGTTCTCATCATTTGGCTCATACTGAAGATGAACACAGACATTGCCATCCAGTATGTGCATCCTTTTCACCATCCTCATCACTTGGCTCATACTGAAGATGACCTCCCCACAGGCATTGATGTGAGGGGGAACAGAAACTGGAGTCACCATCTAGGCAAGACATGAAGGGCCACACAATTTAAAGATGGTTTCTTTTGTTTATGTTGAAGCCATGGGGAAAAAAAGGCTTTGTTACTAAGTAGCATCAGGGAGGGGAAAAAATATGGGTATTGGTGGCCTTTTTTGAATTTCAGTTTTTACTGTGATGAGTAGGTCAGTTCATGAGTTTAAATGATCCCCATGGGGATGTCTGGGGTCTTTCATTCTAACCCCCCTCCCCTCTCCCCTCCCCAACTGGAAGTGCTAAGCTAACAAGTTCCTCTTTTCTGTTACTGTCTTTTCGCCATGTTCTGTCTTTCTTTATTTTTGTCGTTTTATACTGTCATCTCCTGTGTTTCCTTTGTCTTTGTGGATCACTTTCCTTTGTTCTGGAATCTCATCACTTTGTTTTGAAGTAATGACTGCCAGTGGTTTGTTTTAGTTTATAATAATGACTAAAATAATGACTGCCAGTGGTTTGTTTTAGTTTATAATAATGACCAAAATAATGACTGCCAGTGGTTTGTTTTAGTTTATAATAATGACTAAAATAATGACTGCCAGTGGTTTGTTTTAGTTTATAATAATGACCAAAATAATGACTGCCAGTGGTTTGTTTTAGTTTATAATAATGACCAAAATAATGACTGCCAGTGGTTTGTTTTAGCTTATTTGTTTGTTTGCTCATTTGTTTTTATCTAGCAGTTCCGTAAGGAAAACTGTACACACCATCCATGGTGGATACTGCTGTCATTTCAGCATTGTCTGTTTGCGAAAATAACTTTTTGATATATGTTTTGGTGGCATTCAAGTGGGTTCTTTTTTTTTTGTTTGTTTTTGTTTGTACTTTTTTAAAAAGTCTGAGAGCAATAATTCTAGGGGAATGCCAAGTACTCTTAGCACAGCCTAATTTTGATATGGCATAAGATGTCAGTTGTTTGCTGCCATGTCATCGCCTCTATTATTGTATGTTTCTCTTTCGGGGGGGGGGGGGGGGGGGGGGGGGGGGGGGGTTGTGTGTGTGTTATGTGGCATTTTTTCCTGTGTGGGATTGACAGCCCTGAAAAGGGCTGGATGTGGTCAACTGGGTTGGAAGTAATGACACATTGAAGAGTTACTTCCCATGTGTGTGTGTGAGCTAGGTTATGGAAAACATCAAATTTCAATAAAGGTATATTCATAGACAGTTACTCATTCATAAACACTAACTTCACAGTGTTCTTGTTCAGTGGATTTTTTTTCACTGAAGTGATACTTGGATGCAATTATTCTGTGACAAATTTGAGTTTTTGCTACTTGTTGCAACAGATAGAATTAAAAGGTTTAGGTTTTGAGTGTACTTACAAGGTTGGTCAGATTAGATGAACAACTGTTTTCCCATGATAAAATTGAAATGATAAAGAGTGTAGAGTTTGTTTTGTTTTTGTTTCGTCTGAAGGAGCAACTACACTCTACACTTCCTTAACAGTAGAGCATAGCCGAAAAGATATGACACATGCAGTCGTGGTAGAGGAATTTGAAAAAGGTTTTATTCATAAGGTGGAAAAAGCCGGGCTTGGTGTGTGCCAGTTTTCCAATTTGAGGCCTCTGGAAAGGAGCTACTTTGGATCCCAAACATCCCGGCGATAAATAGTTCTGATTGGAAGTTGGACTCAGACCTGCACCTTCACAGCAGTAGGTCTGTGATAGCCACAGCAACAGAATTGTTCAGCCTCAGTGCAGAACTTTCAGAGAAAAACCCTTCTTGTCGTTCAAGCTTCCAAGCAATAAGGGAATCACCTATTAGTACTAATAAACTTAGTGGTTACAGGTTATTAAAGTAACCTGTAAGTAAACATTACAGTTAGGCACACAAAATCTCCATTTTTTTTTTTTTCAAGAAAAGTTTGTAAGGATTAAACAAAACAGCAAAGAATGAATTAAAGAAGAAACTAGAGAATGAGTGGTGAGAGTGTGGTAGCTGGAGTAAGGGGGAACTGAGGGAGCCAGCCTGCCAGCAGTGCAGGGAAGCAGGGTCGATAAGGCAGGAAACAAAGTGTAAAGAAAGGGGATGTTTGTTGTGGCCAGTCTGTCTAGACATCAGCTATTGATTGATGTGTGGGAAGCCAGGGACGAGGTTGACTGTCCAGCTCCTGGACAGCAGCAAGTGGTCTCACACATAGATTTGAGCCAGCAAGGTTACGGTCATACACCTACTCCTAAATGGACTTAAGAATTGCTTTCGGCATTCATTGACACCATTATTATTAAACTGCTACATGTGATTGATCATGCTACAAAAAAAATGGATGGCAGGTATAAACATAGGTTTTGTTTTTTTTTTACTTTTGTCTTGGCTTGAAATTCTACATCCTGTTCAGTGGTCAAATGATTGATAAGTTGGTGCTTCATACAGCGTTTTTTTTTTTTTTTTTTTCAAATATGATGAAAAGATACTGCGCCTTAACAGTAGTGAGTTGTTCTCTTGACCATCCATGACAGCAGCAAAGAACCTTTGGTGATTTATTGTTCTCTGCTGTTGGATTTTGTAGGATTTTTACAGACCATAGTATATCGTTCCACTGTCCAGCATATAGTATTTTGTGTTCATGTTCAAAAGGCTTCCCCCCCATGGTATTTTAATGTCTGATATGAGATCAATCTAAAGGCCTTTTTGTCCTTCCCCTTCCCCTCCCAGCCTACAGCAAAGCCAGTGAGTAATGTTGAAGTTACGTATACAGCATACAAATCGCAGTATTTGAATAAGTCAGCATCAGAGGTAACGAAAGTGGGCGGCAATCTTTGGAACAGGATCTAGCTTGGGATCATGTCTTTGGTATGCAACAGCTTGTCTGCATGGTATCAGGAGGGGTTTCTGTACAGCAGATGTTTACTCCTTCGGGAACCTAAGACACTCCAGCAGTGCATGATCTGTCAACACCCAGTTCGTACTGAGGGTCGGTCAGATCACTTTGCAGACTGAAAACAGACTGCTGTGTGCTCTGCAATATTGCCAAGGCACAAGAGTCACGCTTCAGATATGATAATGTGTATGTACTCTTCACTCTAATAAAATTACATCATTTACACTGGTGAGTTGCACACACTTTGAAAATGACCAAACAGGGACAGAGGCCATTATCAGTCACTTTTATGATAGTAATAATAAATCATCTTTCTTGGGTTGCTAAACTGCTGGATTTATTAAAACCAATGAAGTGCAATGTTGGTCCAAAGCGTGAAATGATGTTTGCATTTGAAATCTGAGGACTCTCATGATTCAGATGATACTGATGACGCAAATGGAAGTATGACATTCATGCCCTTGGCATTCATTGTGTTCGGATATGAATTAAGTTTACGTGCCAGATTGAGTTGGTTAGAAAATCACTTGTTGTCTTTTAATAATTTACAGTCAGATGAACTACAGGTATTTTTTTGTTTCTGACATGGAAAAAGACACTGATTTTGAAAACTTTATGAAAAATGCACCATTTAATAAGCATTATCCATCTTTCTGGCATAAGCACTATTATGGTGAAAATTGAACCTGTCTGACGGAAATAAAACCCTTAAATATCCAGTACATGTTGGTGATTTCTTTAGTAAATTTCATATTTGGGAAACAAACAACACTATCACTTGTTATGTATTGATAAATTGATAGACAAGGAAAAGTTGATTAGATAATTGATCCCAACAAGAAAACAGGCAGTTTTTTTTTACATCATAGCACAGGAAAACGGCGGCAACATCTTAAACATACATTCTATGTGAACACATCATATGAACACTTTTTCAACGTAGTAAGTGACCCTGCTGTCACAAGTCTGCATATGCCATTAAATACTCTACTCCGATGCTTGCTTTCTTTCTTTGATCATTGATAACTTGTTGTCCAAGAAAAAAAGAGAAAATGAAAGTAAGATTTTAATTGTGAAACATTTTCTCTTAGGTATGAGCACAGCAATTGCTTCAATCACTTGTGTGTCTTATTTGCTGAAGAAAGAGCAATACCTCTTGTAATGGTAGTGGAAAGTGGTGTATTTTGATGAACAAATGGCTGAAAAGATATGCATATGATTGAATCATATTTTGACATTTTTGGAGCTGCTTTTCAGGTTCAGATGGATTTCTGTGCATTCTGGTTACCTTTTCGTCATGAAATAACATCCAGTGCACACATTTGTGCATTTTTGACTGTAGAGTGTGCTACGAACTAAGGGAAGATGTGAAGCTGTGGACTTTTAATATTTTAGAATCTTTCTTTGTTTTTTTCCTTAAGGAAAGTTTAGTCACTGCCATTTTAAAAGTGCAAATGATATTCTCTGAATCATCCAAATCAACTGACCGTGCTGTTGTAAACTGGGAAGCTTTTGCTTTGATATATGACACAATGTAAAGGTTATGAATAACACATGTGAAATTTTATCTGTGGATTATGAAGTCAATAATCACACACAAAAATGACAATGAGTCTTTACAGTTGGCCTGTGTTTTACTTTGCATGCGGTATACCTTTCAGCATAACTCTCAAATGACAGACTTGAATTTAAATCATCCATGTCATCAAAATGGACCTGTACGGGGTTATTGTTGAGTCATCAACAGCAAATTTTTTCCCAACACTGGTCTGGCAGTTTACATGACTTTCAAAAAGGGCTTTTATATTGTAAGAATGTCATGTTTTTATGCACTTACTTAGCAATTTATTTTGAAGGAAGAGGGATTAAAAAGAGAAATCTTGTAATTTAATCATTACTGAGCTTTCCACATTATTTGAAAACTAAATCAGTTTTTACCTTAGGCCATTGACCACAGGTAGAATTACTGACAGTTCAACTACAGAACTCAAATTTCCAAAAGTACTGCAGATTGGTCTGTGATAGGGTGTTCATGTTGCACAGAGTGATAAATGAGCATCAGGGTTTTACTAAGTATGCAGGACATACACCACAAACACAATCACATACATGCATGCATGTGTGCAATTGCACATGCGCGCGCGCGTACAGACACGACGCACACACACACACACACACACACACACACACACACACACACACACAACACACACAACACACTGCACACACACACACCTGCACACACACCACATTCCAAAGACAGGTAACCTCTTTCTTTGTTGTTGTATAGGATGCTCATGTGTACGTTTATGTTGTGTTGGTAAGTGCAACCATTACTATTGGCCCCACAATTGGTCTAACCCATTCTTTTCTCCCACACACAGTCGCAATGCACACAATGCCAAGAGATGGCTGCTTTGTTGGTATCTTATGATCTTATGATCTCAAAGGTACACGAGCTTTAAATGTGGAATTATTCAGGAAAGAGATAAAATCAGGAAAAAACGTCACAGGTAGATTCATTCATTCTCTCTCTCTCTCTCTCTGTCTCTCTCTCTCTCTCTCTTCTCTCTCTCTCTCTCTCTCTCTCTCTCTCTCTCTCATGACTCATGGGCCTGTAGGATTATAAGTGTGTAAGCACAAAGTTGCAATACAAATGTCCTCTTGTTTGTTCTGTTTCTTAGATTCTCACCATCTGTCTCGACTCCCCTGTATTTCACCTTTCTATGCCTTCCCTTTTTTGAAAATGAAAAGAGGACCGACATGTGTGTGGATATCAGTGTTGAATGATGACACTCTCTGTCTATGTTGACAGAGCAAAACCTGCAGCCATTAATCCCCTGACACTGACATACTGGGTTTACTTTTGTCAATACAGAGTTTAGAAGCTACACAGTGCATGCTGTTTCACATCAGCTTATTGCTCATAGAAGTGAATGGGAGAACCGATGCACACAGCTGGTACCAGGCATGGATAGGTCTTAAATTGTTTGCGTTGCTTGTATTGTAGAGATTCATGGTAATATTAATTCATGGTAATATTCATTCTGAAAAGTCTAGGAACAGTCATTCACATTCTGTGGTGTCATAGCCAGGTGAGACATTTAATGGTAGCAAGTCAGGTCATGGAACATAAGAATAGTCTACATTTGTTGCGCATTGTAACAAAACTAAGCAACATTTGTACATCAAGGTGTTGGCCCTTTGTCTCTGGGAGCATTTTCAGCCTATGCAGGTGTGTGCTTTTCCAACCTGAAGCTGAAATTTGCTACTTTTTCATTGGTTATGGACAGAAAATGCCCTAAATTACAGAATTAATTACTTTTATCTGTAAGTTTGATAGATAAATAACCCAAGTGAAGGTTTGTGAGTAGTGCAGATAAATAAAAGTGCTACCCATGGTTGTTTTGGCATGTGAATATGGCTTGATCCATTTTTTTTGTATGATGGTGACATAAGCAGAAAATGTTTGACAATAAAGGGACGAAGATTTAAACAGGATAGCATGCAGTGACAACATCATTAAGATGGAGACAGAGATTCATGAGAACACCATACCCCAGCAAATATAGTATGGAGGTTATCCTAAGCAAGATGAAGTGTTGATAGTTCATCACACTGAGGAGACCAGCATGTGGGTTGTATCAAGTCGCAACAGAACTGCTCTGTGGATGCCTGTTTTGAAAGTCATGGGAAGCAAATGTGTGCATGCATGTTCAAAAAGTGTATGTGCATACCCGCAAGACCTTTTCCATATCAGTTTTTTTATCTGTTTGAAAGTCTGACGATCTGGTGGCAGAAAAAACAAAGATGGATGGAGGATGGTCATTATGTAAAATGAGATGGTCATACACACTCGCAATTGGATCAGTCATACCAATTCATCATTGGATCACCTGCATATTGGCAATGTATGTGTGTGCAGAGAACCATCAGACAGCAAGGCAGGCGGTGGTGACATCAGCCAGGCACACGGTCGTCTGGCCTCAGGAGCCACTCCCGGCCTCAGTGGGGCCAGCCCAGGAGGGGGAGGGGCTGGCCCTGGTCCTGGTCCTGGTCCGGGTGGAGTGGGTGGAGGGGTGCTGGGTATGCACAGTCACTCCATCATGAGCGCCAGCGGACACCTGCAGGCCCCCACGTCCACTACGCCAGAGAGCAGTGGTCTGGGCGTGGGTCCCAGCTTCTTTCCCATGGAGCCCCCTCTGAGTGTGAATGACATCAAGCAGGAGATCCCGGCTGGTGAGTGCATGATCAGTGGTGTCACTCTTTCCTCCGATTCCTTCCTTCCTCTTTTAGCATCATGTATACCAGTGCGGAGCAAACAATGAAATGAACCATGTATGAGGGCTTGTTCTGTCTGCTCTGTGGAAACAGTAGTAGTATCCACCTTAAATCTCCTGCCTCTCTCACCCTTCTTACTTTCCCTCTCTATTAATGGCAACATATAGCAGCCAGTAAATAATCCAGTCTCATCCCTTTCTCTCCCAAACTTCCATTCCAAGTCCACTGCTGAACCTTGCCTGAATGAGAGCACTGTCCTCTCTCTGAAGTGGGTTCATGGAGTCGGTCATGATGATGGGTCATTGAGTTTGCTTTTCTTTGGATGAGAACTAGTGGAGTGCTTTTGCTACTGCTTCCACCTCCATTATTAAGCTTGAAGTTGTTGAGCTGTATGTACCATTGTCTTCCTGGATTGTTGGATCTGTTGGTTCATGTGTTCAGCTACTTGTGTATCCCCAGCCTAATATACTTTTGGTGAATGTATCCCCAGCCTAATATACTTTTGGTGATGACATTGGTAATCCCCAGCTAGCCTAATATACTTTTGGTGAATGTCATCCCCAGCCTAATATACTTTTGGTGAATGGATATAACAGTATCTTTTTTTTTTTTACCAAGTTTTTGCACCTGCATTAGAATTTCTGCATTCTTTGCTCTCCAGCCATTCTCAACCTTTTCTTTTAAGCTCTGGTGTGACAGCAGTGTGATCGAGGTGTTTGAGGTGGTCAGGGTACTTTTCCATTCCTTGATGTCTTTGAATATTGATAACTGGCACACACGCTGTATGTTGTTTCATCAGCCTGTTGTCTTAGACAAATGTCTTCTGTTTCATTGATTGTCTCATCCAGTGCATTTTAAGGATTTTCAGTTGCTCTGAAATATGCCTTTGCTTGTTCTAACTTGTGTCGTACCTGCATTGAAGGAAAGTTGCGCAGGGATGGTATAGTTTCAGTTGTTGTGTATTCGGTCGTTTCTGAGATCAGTTTCATTCCACTATTTTTTTTTTAGCATTTAAGGAGATTGTTACGGGAGAGTGTTGTATGTCCTAATCCATAGTCAGTGACACAAATACAACTGCCTGATACAGTCAGTTGAGATGGCATTGTTCAGTGCCTTTAGCTGCCATTGCTTTCATGGCAGATAGGCCCATTTTACATATGAGGACACTCTCAAAAATTTTTCTTCAGGTCAACATTCTAATAAAGCCTGTACCCAAGTAGTGCCAGTTGTCAATCGATTTGATTTGTGTTACATTCAAGGAAACTGGTGAGGGTGATTTACCTGATGTCATGTTGTTGAAAGTGCAGACCAGTGTCTGGGCTTATGTAGGGTTGATGGACAATCCAGTTTCTTGACGCAACAGAGCAATGTTGTTCAGTCGCTGCTGGACTGCTTTTGTCTCTCTTAAGCATTCTTTGACGTTTCATAGATCAGACCATTGTCAGCTAGTATCAACATTCAAGCAGTTCCATTCCTGTTGATGTTTGCAAGGCTATTGGCATAGAAATTGTACAAAACAGGGGAGAGAGGAGAGCCTTGAGGTAATCTCATAGACAGTTTGAGGTTCAGATATCCAGTCTCCAAGTCAAAGAATGACAGTTTGCTCCAGAAGTGCTGTTGCAATCCATTGCGTAATTGTCCTGCTCACTCAAATTCTCAAGCAGTAGTTCAAAGTGAAACTAAAACTGGATTTTGTTGTGTGCATCTCCCAGATTTGTTACTATTGCCAATGTTTCTTCTTTTCTTAGGAATCTGAATGCACTTTATAGGCAAAAGTACCTTTACCTCTTCTGTAGGCTTGATCGGGATGGAGGATTTGCTTATGTTCAAGGTCTCTTGCAGGTTTCCTTGCTGTGATGCATTCCATGAGCTTTCCTGCTATATTTTGCATGTAGATTATGCTCTCTGCTGCTGCTGATCTTTTCCTGGTTTGGGCAGAGGCTGCAGGTCATTTGTGTGTCCAGTGTACAGGAAGGTAGCCTTTAACAAAACTGGGCTGGTTAGGACTGAAGGTATGGGCTTTGTTGCCTTCTGAGAGCTGTTAGCCTTTAACAAAACTGGATTGGTTAGGACTGAAGGTATGGGCTTTGTCGTCTTCTGAGAGCTGTGGAATGTCTGTATAACATTACAACATATTCTGCATGGAGCTGGAGCACTGTCTGTATAACACTGCAACATATTCTGCATGGAGCTGGAGCACTGTCTGTATAACACTGCAACATATTCTGTGTGGAGCTGGAGCACTGTCTGTATAACACTGCAACATATTGTGCATGGAGCTGGAGCACTGTCTGTATAACACTGCAACATATTGTGCATGGAGCTGGAGCACAGTCTGTATAACACTGCAACATATTGTGCATGGAGCTGGAGCACAGTCTGTATAACACTGCAACATATTGTGCATGGAGCTGGAGCACTGTCTGTATAACACTGCAACATGTTATGCATGGAGCTGGAGCATGTCTGTATAACACTGCAACATATTGTGCATGGAGCTGGGCACTGTCTATAACACTGCACATTGTGCATGGAGCTGAGCACTGTCTGTATAACACTGCAACTATTGTGCATGGAGCTGGAGCACTGTCTGTATAACACTGCAACATATTGTGCATGGAACTGGAGCACTGTCTGTATAACACTGCAACATATTCTGTGTGGAGCTGGAGCACTGTCTGTATAACACTGCAACATATTCTGCATGGAGCTGGAGCACTGTCTTTAGTTCATTTAGCTTTAGTTTCATCCTGTGCGGGAGCTGTGATGTCATCATCAGTGCCAGTGTGAGCCAGACGTTGATTTAAGTTGATAAAATCTGTTCTCTTCTTCCACATTGCTGTGATCACTGTTCTGTGAAGTGTTTCTAGAGAGCCAACCCTTTCTCCTCATTTGTCATGAGATTCGTGGTGCTAGCAGCATGTAAGATATCTGGTGTGGATTTGTACTGTGTTTTCCCATCCATGTGATGATCAAGTCACCAGAACTGAGTGATTGTTGGATCATTATCAAATGACTCACAGAACTGTTTTTATCTAGTTTCTTGTGCCTCCTCAGCTGCAGTTTTGAAGTGCTCAGTATTGTGAGTCATGTCTGTTTCAATCTCTGGATCAGGTCAAGGTCTTCTTCTTTATCTCTGCCTAGTTCTCACTGCCTTGCGTTTGTCTTCCCACACTGTGTGTGTGTCTATTCCACCACAGGGCTTGAAAGATTTTGCATCGTTTCTTTCACATCTTCTAATCTGTATGTTTGCAGTAATATTTCCTCCAGTGTCTTCATATTCAGTAGCGTTCTTTTGTTTCATTGGTTTTCATTTGATGGTTTCTGTAAACTGAATACAAAGGGGAAATGATCACTTTCATGATGAACAACTACTCTTTATGTTTGCAGTGATATTTCCTTCAGTGTCATCAAATTACATAGGATCCTTTTGTTCCATTAGTTTTCCTTTTCATGGTTTTTGTAAACTGAATACAATGGGCAAATCATCGCTTCCATGAACTGTTGCCGCACTCATATGATTTTCTGTGCAGAGTGCGAAGTCAATGACACTGTCAGTGTCACCCTGCTTCCTATTGTTAATTGAGATGATGAGGACAGGTCAGCTGAGAACTACTTCATTCAGCATTTCTTTCAGGGCAATTCCTTTGAGGGCTGTTACCATGAAAATCCCAAAATTTTCTCTGGGCATTAAGATCTCCCCATGGTATTGTAGAGTCGCTGTGCATTAAGATCTCCCCATGGTATTGTAGAGTCTCTGGGCATTAAGATCTCCCCATGGTGTTGTAGAGTCTCTGTGCATTAAGATCTCCCCATGGTATTGTAGAGTCTCTGTGCATTAAGATCTCCCCATGGTATTGTAGAGTCTCTGTGCATTAAGATCTCCCCATGGTATTGTAGAGTCTCCAGATTCCATCTTCTCTCTTTCATTCAAAATGGTCCAACCTGTTTTTGATTGACTGCATTAAAATCTCCACATAGTATCATAATACTATATAGAGCCTGGAAATTCATCTTTTCTTCCTGCTAAAAAGGTCCAAGCTGTTTTTATGGGAGAGAGAGAGAATGTTGATTAGAGCCCAGCCTGTTCTTATGAGTGGGATCCAAGATTTTTGTATGCACACTGGAGGCTTTTGTGACTGTCATCAGCTCTTTCAAGGGGGACATCCAGTAGTTGATGTGTGCTGCTATACCATTTTCCTTGACTGTCATCAGCTCTTCCAAGGGGGACATCCATTAGTTGATGTGTGCTGCTATACCATTTTCCTAAGTCTTTTGTGACTTTCATCAGCTCTTTCTAGGGGGATATCCATTAGTTGATGCGTGCTGCTATACCATTTCCTTGACTGTCATCAGCTCTTTCAAGGGGGACATCCATTAGATGATGCGTGCTGCTATACCATTTTCCTTGACTGTCATCAGCTCTTTCAAGGGGACATCCATTAGATGATGCATGCTGCTATACCATTTCCTTGACTGTCATCAGCTCGTTCAAGGGGGACATCCATTAGATTATGTGTACTGCTATACCATTTTCCTTGACTGTCATCAGCTCTTTCAAGGGGGACATCCATTAGATGATGCGTGCTGCTATACCATTTTCCTTGACTGTCATCAGCTCTTTCAAGGGGGACATCCATTAGTTGATGTGTACTGCTATACCATTTTCCTTGACTGTCATCAGCTCTTCCAAGTGGGACATCCATTAGATGATGTGTGCTACTATACCATTTTCCTCAGTCTGTCGTGGATAGGTTTGTTTTTTTCAAGTTTTTTTTTTTTTTTTAAATTATCGTTGCTTGTCCTAGTCCTTCATACTTTTGAAAGATTGTGAAGTAGTCTAAATGTAATGGTCTCTGGTTGGTGCTTTCAGTTTCTTGTAAACACAAAACATCAACATCATACACTGGTTTTTCAGTGTGTTTTGGGGATCCTCTTACAAGCATTGCTGTTGTATGGAATACAGATCCTAAGAGATATTTTGGATAGTCTTTTAGCTTTTTTTCGATCTCCTACTGAACTGTCTTCTCTCGCCTCTTTTGCTGCACCAAATGTTGTTTTCGAGGGATCCAGTTTTACAATCCAGCGCCTGCATCTGATGGTCCCCGGGGTGCATGCAGGATCCAGCTTTAGACAGTTTAACCTAGCGGCCCTTCATTCCATCAGTGCTATAAGAAAGTCGTGGCGTTGGGGGAGATCCACTCCTGAATGGAAGGGAGCTGTAGGGGCATAATGATGAAAGATATACAACGTTAAGTGGAGGTCTGTGTTTGTTTTTATGTTTGTTAGTGTGATCCTTTTCATTAAGTGAAGATAGGAAAGCATTGAGATTGTGTTAAGTTTTGAGCTGTCGATCAAGTAAACAGGGCAAATGTAGACTTGGACATTCCAAAAATTCAGATGACATACCGGGCTCTCATTGTTGTAAGATGATGCTCAAATCTGATAATCATGGCTGGTTTAGGTTTGTCCTGTGATCCATGTGCTGACTGTGTTCCCCCCATCTTCCCAGTCCCAAGCCAGAAAAAAAAAAAAAAAGATCCTGTCCTTTTCCTCTACAGCAGCACAAACTTGAGAACAAATTTTCAGACCAAATATGCCCTACCTGTTCCTCCTAGTCGCACATTAAATCTTCTGTCTATTGACCTTCAAATGAAAATAGCAATGAACCAATATCACCAAAGATATGGGGAAAATTGGTTGAAAACATGGGTCCTCCAAGACTGCCAGTCACGCAATGCATGGTTTTGTATTGCCTGTGTTTCAGGGAGCAGTACTCCAGCCAAAGTGTGCCAGGTGTGCAACGACAATGCATCGGGCTTCCATTACGGAGTGTGGTCCTGTGAGGGCTGCAAGGCTTTCTTCAAACGTTCTATACAAGGTGTGCAGGTCACCGCTGTCTTGTATGTGTGTGTGTGTGTGTTCTGTGTATACAGGGCTGCATGTCTTCAGAATAAATGAGGAACAGGAAAGTCATGTGTGGATGTGTCTGAATGGGCAAGAGTGTGTTCAGATATATTCAGGATTAGCTAGTTTTGGTTGCGTACTTTCTTGAACCTGAACATTTGACCAAATGTAATAAAAGTCTATTTGTTGCTTATCTTCCTTTATTGTGTATTTGGAATTGAGCAATAAAAAAAAAATGGTATTACCTATAAAGAAGTTATTAATTTTGGATGCAAAATTTTTAAACTTTCCCGCTGAATTCAACTTAAAAAAATATTAGAGAAAATATTTTCCCTTGCTGATGCTCAATTTAAGAAAAAAATGTCATGCCTCTTAGTACAAATGTAGTGACCTATTGTTTTATATCAACAGAAAAACAGGACATGAATTCTGGACTCGGTATGCTTTTAAATACCCTTTAGATTTTGTGTAAACACTGTTGTGATATTTTTTGTGATGTAAGAACAAAAATGTCGTTTTGACTGCCCAACAAAAAAGCATCCAACATTCCTTGTTCTAAGCTCTTTCCTTCAGAAAACACCAGCTCTGTTGAATATTACCTTTGTCTATTAGCCGTTTTGACTGCCCAACAAAAAAACATCCAACATTCCTTGTTCTAAGCTCTTTGCTTCAGAAAACACCAGCTCTGTTGAATATTACCTTTGTCTATTAGCTAGGGCCTACAATTAAGTATGAAAAGTGATTGCATTCTTTAAATGGTAGAAGGGAAAATGGGTAAGGTTTGGTCTTTTTATTTGGGGTTGGGTTTTTTTTTTTGTTGTTTTTTTTTTTGTGTGCTAAATATAGATTGTAGGCAGAAAGTGAGAGCACAGCTGGCCGGAGCAGCTACCAGTGTCATAGGGGCTCTTCACGCAAGAAGGTACAAAATGATTTTAAATGTGACTTCCTGTCAGTCTGTGGGTCCTCTGTGCTAATAGCTACAGTGAATTTGTCGCAGAGACAGAGGGGGAAAAAAATGGAGTACTATTTGAAAAATCATGTAAATATCTTCCAACTGTTTGCCAGAAACCATGGCTACATACAGACTTTGGTGCAAAAACTTAGCAGCTGGTCTTCCTTGCCCTTGGGTGTTATTTCTGAATCATCGTATCTGTGACATCCAGAATGATTTGTTGCTTCTTGGCTGAAATCAACCCTTTTAAGTGACTCTTTGAGAGAGATTACATTATTTGATTCATTAGTTGGTTATCATATTTTGTATATCATTGATTTTCAACAGTGGGTGCAAAATGTTTTAACTTTTCCCCCAGTGAACAGTGTACAGGGACTTGATAGTTAAAGTGCCTTTAAAAGCTTCTTGTATTTAGACAAGTTATAGTAGCAATTCTATATCTATAATAAACTGCCAGATTTTTTTTTTTTTTTTTTCAGAATGGCATCTAGCTTTGTAATAAATTTTCAGGATTGTTAAGATGGCTTCAGTTGAATTTCAGGTTAGTAACAGCTAAGGGTTACTAGCCTGAGTAAGCAAGAATTGGGGGGGGAGGGGGGGGGGGGCGGCTCTTCTGTACTTGTATCCTACATATGCAGCTTGTTCATAACACTGATCCTCTTATCTCCCTTTTGGTACCTTATTTTTTTCTGTTACCATTAACTTTTGTATTCTTTCCTATTCATTTTCCCAGTTTAAAAAAAAAAAATCTTGATGCAAAGATTTATTTTTATATTTCATTATTTCATGAAATCTCTTGGGTCTCGTGCTGTGAAAATATGATCAGATGAACCAACAAGTCGGAGTTTACCTTTGAATGTCTTGATTATCTTTACCTGTTCTTTATGATGCGTAATGTTGATGCCTGACTGAAGTCATGCTCTGACAACAAAAGAGAAGAAAGAAAGGGAAGGATGCAAGAACTCTGAACATGGAATTATTTGATTGCTTCTGATTATCCTTAATGCCTGAGATGTGATGACCCAAGTCGTTTCCTGCCTCGCTGGGTTTTTTTTTTTAACTCTGTTGCACTGTCAAATAAGTATGTATAGATATAGATAGATGTATTCATCCCACAAGACACTGTAGAGCAAGGATGCACCTTGAGAGAAAACTGTTTCATCCAGAAATGAGATCACTCTGAATGTAGGGTTCATATGATTATTTTGCTGTATCCAGTTCATCATATAGCAAGGGCAATGCAGATGTGATCATCAGGGGATAGTACAAGTACATGACTTTGGCGCCATACATATTTGGAAATGGGAACAGTAATGACATCCAAGCAAAACACCTAGGAAAAAGGAAATTTTTTTAATTTAAGTAATAATGAAGAAATTTTAAAAATTGAGGGGAATAAACACACCACATACACATAAAACACTGGCCCTTCTGTTACTGATCAGCAAAATATGCTGTAATTTTTGGTACATTCTCAGTCACATTGATGATTTAAATCACACTGTAGCTTATGGTACATTCTCAGTCACACTGATGATTTAAATCACACTGTAACTTACGGTACATTCTCAGTCACATTGATGATTTAAATCACACTGTAGCTTATGGTACATTCTGAGTCACACTGATGATTTAAATCACACTGTAACTTATGGTACATTCTGAGTCACACTGATGATTTAAATCACACTGTAACTTTTGGTACATTCTCAGTCACTCTGTGTGATTTTAATTATACAATAGCTTATGGAACATTCTTGTCACAGCCTGGGATTTTAATTGTATTGTAGCTTAGGGTACATTCCTAGTCACAACATGTGAATTAAATTATATTGTAGCTTATGGTTGGTTCACGCATTGTCACAGCATGTGATTCAAATTATAATGTACTTATGGTACATGCTTAGTCACAGCATGTGAATTGAACAGTTCAGTCATTGTTCTGTCACTGATGTTAAAAATCATTATGATTTGAAATAGATTGTATGAGCTGAGCAAGGGGAGGGAGGATTTGGGAAGGCTACTGTTGCTGGACACAAAATTTGAATAAAATCTTATTGGGATGGAGGAGGGCTGGGAGGAGGGGTGTTGGTGAGGGTTAAATTCAACATTTGTTGAAACCGGAAGTGGTATCAAATGGAAAAGAACCCTATTGTTTCGTTGCGAAGTATTTGTTTTTGCTTTGCAAATTTGAAAAGCTAAGTTGGAGACCCTTCATTCAACTTTCACACATCTGATGTTCACAGTGACAGTGACTCTTCAAGATGGTCTGTCATCACCTGATCAGTACACTGCTGATGGGTGCTCTGATCGAAGTACCACGCACTATTTTGAACATTTGTGCACCAGAGGCTTGGGTGCACTAACAGCTGAAGCTCTGATGTGGTAAATAATGTCTCCATGTAAAATCTATTCGTAACAACTGAAGCTCTGATGTAGTGGTAAATAATGTCTCCATGTAAAATCTATTCATAACAACTGAAGCTCTGATGTAGTGGTAAATAATGTCTCCATGTAAAATCTGTTCATAACAACTGAAGCTCTGATGTAGTAGTAAATAATGTCCCCATGTAAAATCTGTTCATAACAACAAAACTCGTCCTTTAGGCATTGGATAAAAAGCAAGTTTGCTCTTGTCAAGGTCAAGGGTTCACACTACACCTTTGTTGGCATTCACTGTGTTGTCAGTTCATTGACCCAGTGCGTCAGTGCATGTTAGGAGTAGATAGATAACAGCCGTATCAGTGTTCAAGGCTTTATCAGCTTCCCTCATTGCATAGAAAACATTCAGTAAAAAAGTGTGACATGCCTATCTGCACTGATTGCATCAAGTTCTCCCAGCAGGTTGAACTCGGTCTTCTAGATCTGGATCTCGCTCGCTCCAGAAACCAGTAAATATTTACACAAGACCTTTTTCTCTGTGATAATCCAGCAGATTCATGTGTTAACTGTTCACCAATGATATACTAATTGATTTACTTAATATTAGAAGACTACATTATCAGTAGATAATGTTTCTCTCTGTTCTGTGTTCATAGATGCAGTACATGGGGAAAATGAGTTCCAGACCTCTCCGACAAACAAACAAAGCCAAAACAAAACAAAACTTTGTTTACACAGGTCATGTCCAAGCCTTGAAAAATACCATTATTTGTTATCAACATCTGCCAGTCAGTTTCAATCATTATATTTTGCACTTGATATTACAAAAGCCAAAGTGGACTACATTTACTATAACCGACTCAAACCCTATGCCAGGCCTGTGCCCTAAAGCTGTTTGTGCCCATTGAACATCATGCTCAGCCAGTGCCTTACTCAAAAAGGACTATCAGTTAAAGAATAATGCATTAAAGTGCTAGGAAACTTATATAGATCTTCTTTCCTCTAAGGCATACTAAATTACGTTGAGTCTTTCAAAATGTTTAGTGTGTTTTATATGTTTATATTGAAAAACACTTATGCCTAGAATACACTAGTGTTTTAGTTTGTGATAATAGCTAAAGTCCAAAAGCATGTTACATTACAATCATGGTATCTGTGTGCACAATTATTTTGCTGTATATGTATGAAAGTGTTAACCTTTTGGTTCAACAGTTTTTATGATATTGAGTTTTACTGAGCTACCCTTTCCATTCATGCAGATTAGCCCAAACTAGCCAAGTTGGAAAGGCAGGTCACTCTGGCTGTGAACGCCAGAGGATTGAAAGGGTTCCAGTGAAAATGAATTAAAGTAGACATTGACAGCAGAGGTGTCGGCTAAGCTATAATTCTTTTTTAAATCAAACAAACAAACAACGGTAACTTGTGATTTGACTTGGTGGTACATTGGTTGTTTAGGTGCTGGGGAGTGCTTTCTGTTCTGATTAGATTCTCGCAATGGTTAGCCAGTCAAGGTCAACAAATTACAGTCATCACACCAATGAACATGGGGTTAATCTCACAGTGGTATGTGTTGGCTACCAGTATTTGAGTTAGAAGTCTGAATGGTGTGACCCATTTTCTCACCAGCTCTCCTCTCCAAAATATATTTTCATACACAGCCAAAACATATAATGAAGACTTTTTTCCTCGTGCATTATTATATATTTATATTTTTACTTGCTTGCTGATTTATTTGCATCCTTTTCAGTTTGGGGGGGGTTTTTTTTTGTTTTTTATTTTCTTTTCTGCTTAACTTTTTTATTTCATTTTACAGTTTTCAACATATGTGTATGTTTAAAAATTTGCTTTTTGCCTTGCATTTGTAAACAAGTCAGTCTAGGTAATCACAGTTTTCGTTGTCCGTGTTTGCATTTGTTTATGTATGTGTCCATAGTAAACTTAGACATTGATATTTTCAAAGCAGGTATAAGCATTAGAATTAAACTTGAACGAAGTGGAAAATATTGTAAAGACCTTTCAAACCATTCTGTGGGTGAAGATGGTATCGAATCATATCAGCTGTAATAAAAGTGTAACATTTTGAGCAGTAGTTTCTATGTATTAAAAAAAAATTGTTCTTTGAAATTTTGGTCACTTACAGTAATTGCTTTGGATAAAGGCTTGTCAAATGAGGTCATCTGCAATTATAGCAACAAATCCTAAGTTGCATTTTGTGAAGATTGGCCCGTTTTATGTATTTTGTTCAAGGCAGAGGTGCAGCTAAATGAATGTAAGACCAACATAGGCCACTTTGATACATCTTGCCAATAAAGACGAGAGATGAGTTGATGATTTATTGTGAATCAAGCAGGTGAAGCTTTATTAAACTAGCAATTTAAACAACTCTCTTAGTTTCAAATCTTTAAATTTAAAAAAAAAAAATGAATACAAGAAAACCTGACATGATGCGTCAGTTAAGCGTACAAGACATCAAATAAGATGTCATATGTTCAACATTGCTGGTGACATACATGATGTGTCAGTTAAGCGTATAAGACATCAGATAAGATGTCATATGTTCAACATTGCTGGTGACATACATGATGTGTCAGTTAAGCGTATAAGACATCAAATAAGATGTCATATGTTCAACATTGTTGGTGACATGTATTCAGAATACTTCATTAAAACATCAGCTTTCCAAGATTCCAAAGCAAAGATTGAGAGGAATGCTAATGGTGGAAAGAGTGTGTGTGTGTTGGTGGGGGGGGGGGGGGGAGAAAGGAAAGGAGAAGAGGGGAATATGTGAGTGAGGTGTGAATACTTAGAGAGGTAACCTTTTTTTCCTTTATGTGTTGGACCTAGTGATTGTCTGGTCTGTCATGATGAAAATCATAAGGCTTTGCAGTTTGACACACCAGTCTCATGTTCTACACTTGCTCTCACCATGAAGGTGCTGCATGATGCATACTGTGTTTTGACCCACATGGTAATTAATGCCCACCTTCTGTTGAACGTTGGACCTTGAACACAGACATAAGCACTATACAGCAGAGTCCTTAAAGGACTTCATCGTTAAAGAATTTTCTCCAATGTATCCCTTTTTTTTTCTTTTTTTTTTTTTACAGATCAGTTATTTCATCTCGTACAAATCACATATAATCAAACATTTTTGACAAGTAAGTGTGAGTTCATCTTTAAACTCTTTTTGCCAGGAAAGGAATGCCTTTGTCCATCAGTGTGCCAAACCTAGGGTGGCATCAGATCTCGATTCAGATTGAGTGCTTCTCTTCTATAGCCTGTGACTAAGTAAGGAAGAGATTGAGAGTTTTTCTGAGCTGTTCCTGTCTGTCATGGGCTGCTTTGTGTGAGCAGAACACGTATGATGTAAAGAGGGTTTGTTTGGGTTTTTTCCCGCTGACTTCATGAGCCAAGGAAGTAAGTTTACCGTGGAGTAAGTCTGAGATGAAGCGTGGACGAAATAAGCAAATAACTCTATTACTGTAAGTGTTAATGTCATAGAAATCCAGGTATTTGCAGAAAATTTGTTTGACAATGAGTCAATCAAGTTTAATTAGAATGGATGAGAAATGCAGTATTATGACCTGTTGGAATAAGAAATGTCGATGATGTGGTGAATGATCTGTTTAACCCTACTTATCAAGGAACCATGCATCACTGGGTTATTCAAGCTGGTGAACATTTTAACTTGTTACAAAAACAAATATATTTCTGTAATTCTGTGCCCTTCTGTTGTGCTGATCCACAGTGACAACTCTCTGAAGAAAGCAACCCTGATCTTATAACTGAACAGCCAAAACATGTCAGGATGGGAAGGTTATGCAGCCACTCACTGTGTGAGGACTGAAAGGGTTAACCAGGGTTTTAATTCCACTTATGTCCTCTTGTTTGCCCATTACAACTGAATTTACAGCTCTGATATGGCCTGTGGGGTCGACTGAGCCATAGACAAGACAAACTTGACAAACAAATCTGAACTAGAATGCTTTGTAGAATGTGAGTACTTTGTTGTGGGTCTGTGGTATCACCGAGTTATTATTAGTATGTACACTGGTTAATAAATGGATTTAACATGTCTTGATGTTACGCCTGTCGCATGTGAAAATTATCGGACAGACTGCTGTGGAATAGAAGAGAAATGAGAAAGGCAGCCTTTTTTTTTAGTTTGATTCACAGAGACATGCCAACTATGATTTCAGGTCCTGTGGATTACATGTGTCCTGCCACTAATAACTGTACAATAGACAAACATCGACGGAAGAGCTGTCAGGCGTGTCGACTACGCAAGTGCTACGAAGTGGGCATGAACAAAGGTAAGCCAAGAATGGACGTGTGTATGCATGCACACACACACACACACACACACACACACACACACACCTCTCTCCACCACTCTCTCTCTCTCTCTTTCTCTCTCTCTCTCTCCAAAGAAATAGGTGCCTGTCTCCTTCAGAAAGAAAATGCACAAGTCATTAACAGTATAAATGTGTGGATTAAGGCTGTTGTTTTATCCCATCAATGATGAGGTCAAAAGGAGGTGATGGTTTTGATGCCCAACTCACGTTTTGTGGCAGTCTTCCTGACATTGGACAGTGGCACTAGTCTTCTCCATGACAGTCAGACTCATGATCATTTTACATAATCCAAAATCATTTATCAGCATTGTTGTGAAAATTGCATAGGTGTCTACATTTTAATAGCAGTTTTCTCATCTGATAAGTTGACATATGTGACCTTCCACCACAAAACCAGTCTTAACTCGATTTTTGAAAGTTCTGAGATATACATATATTTAAAATCTACAGATTTTTCTGATTAATTTGATATAAAAATGAACGCTATAGGGCAAAAAATAAGAAAGTTATGGTCATTTGAAGTGGGTTACTGTGCCAACGGCCATTTTGAGAAAACGGCTTCTAAAGTTTTTGCTATCATCTCCAGCATATTTTCCTTAGCAACGGCATCTTACTTTTTAACCATACTTATTTTTAGATGACACACAGAGAAACCGGGAGAGCATCACCGGAGAGCATCACACACGCTTTCGAACGGTATATAACACGATGGGGTTCTGTAAGGGTTGCGTTAAGTTTTAGGCAAGTGAAAATGGGTCATTTTGCGTTAAAAGAAGTTCATTTTGATTCGAGGTTAGGCTTTTAAATCTCAATTTTAACTAATGTATTGGTTGTTTTGGAGCAAATGGATAGTGCCACGTGAAAGTTTAGGGTGTAAGGAACACATTTCTGCAAAAAAGTCAAAATGCCCCAGGTAGACCCTCACCAGCTGTTTTCAGCTGTAGCTGTGAAGTAGGCCGCGCAAGTTAAGACTGGTTTCGTGGTGGCGGGTCACATATAAGTAAATATGACCTGTTCTTAAAAGGTTGGTGGTGGGATGGCATGGCTGGACATTTTTTTCAAGGTGCTTTTTGGTGATGTAGCTGTACAGAAATCTTCCCAGGCAATGTATTGCACTGTTCAGACCAAAGATCATTAAAACATGTGAAATCTAAAGCCCAGACCTTTGTCAGTGTCCAACAGATCTGGGGTATGCTGTTGGATCTGGATCTGTCGCAGGATTTCCAGCCAGAATGTAAAGGATCACTTTCTGTGCTTCATCAAAGCTCCGTAATATTTAATCTTAGTAACAGACAAACGAACTGACACAGGTGAAAACAGGACCTCCTTGGTGGAGCTGATTATGAAAAGCATTTGGTGTTGTGCTGTGCCTTCGTTTAATCAGTGGGAACTGAGAACGTACAGTTTCTGTGGCAGACCCTATCCATGAAATCTTTGTTTTCAAATTTCAGTTATTTACAGTACTGCACATTCAGTCTGACAACTACCATAAAAACAAGCCTTCCCCCACCCTGGAAAAAAGAGAGAGAAAGAGAGAGAAACGCAACATAGATTTTGTCATTAATTGCCAACCCGTATTAGAGGTTCCACTAGCCTTTTAAAAGTACCTATGCATGGTACCAGCAATAGAGGAAAATTCCAGTACCAGCCATCAAGCAGCCAGTGTAATTGACTGAGAGCCAACTGATGGGTTAGATTGTCAATCAATGGCATAAACCTCCTGAGCAGTTTCCTACGAAAATCTGCATTTTTTTCTTGCTTCGAGTAGACTGAAGACTTTTGCTGTTTACTCTAAAACATTTAAGTCCTATATGTCATTTGCATGGATAGGCCTCTTTAATCATGACTGCTGATCTGTCATCCTGGCCATTGTTTCTATTTGATTTTAGGTTGTCTCCCCATTTTGTCACATTGCTTACCGGTGTTAACAGTTTTTGGCCCTCAATAATACTCGCACCTTTGGTAATGCCTGTTCTAAAAGTGTATCGTGTGTGTTTGTGCATGTTTGTATGTGTGTGCATACTCAGGTTCACATTGCAAGAGAGAACGAGATACATTTACCTTTCAATGCAAATGCATTACCTGCAGTGGATATATTTTGTTTGGAGTCCAAAATTCAGGAGCATCATTGAAAATTGCACCTCCATGTAGGTCTAGCGGTGTTAACAGTCTTGATGTGAAAGGTTGTTTTTCATGCTTGCCAGGGACCCCCCAACGCAGTTGAAACCAGAAACAGTGCTGAATTTGGAAGGAAAACATCCTCTCGTCTCTCCCAATACCCCCCCCCCCCCACACACACACACACGCACACCCTACCCCTTCTATTTGACTCACTCAGGACTGAACTGGCCATTTGTAAGGGTTGGTAAGAAGAATCGCTTAAAAAAAAAAAAAAAAAAAGCTGCTAGCAATTAGGACAGGAAACTTTCGGAACTGGTTAAAAACATGTTGAGTAAGTTTGGGTGAAAATATCAAAATTCCTACCTTCATCTTTTGTTGTCTACAGCCAGGTAAAAAATATCCTTTTTCTTCATCTGAATTGACACAGGTAGATCCATGGAAACACAGTATATTTGGAACAGTCTGTTCATTCCCAAAATAATCCAAGAAATGTCCAGATATGATTTTTGATTCATTTGATAGACCATAGGGCACTTAATGCTCTACTGATAGTGACAACAACACAAATAAGACAAAAAAAGAAGAAACTAAAAACCTACACCATCACACTATGTACACACTGGCTTGCTTGCTATTCTAGTAATCAAAATAATATTTGAAGATGAAAGCATGTTTGTCACACAGGATGAGGGTGAAGAGGTGGAAGAAAACCTTTTTCCACCACTTCATGGTCTTGTGGTGTAGTGGAATATAGATCAGCTGGTCGCTTTTGTCCACCCCAGCCATGTTCTGAATGTTGTCCTGGACAGTCAGGGGTTTCCTGAACTTCCCACAACATGGGTTACATCTGTCATGGTGTGGGGGTTGACCTTGGTGGTGATGACATGGACTGGCTTCCTATCCATCCACTGTAGAACAGCAACAGCACCTGACAGAACAGCGCAATAAATCAGTATCTATCAAAAAGACGCTTTTATTTTACTCACCCGTGTTGTCTTCTGAAAATGAAAAAACATGTCTATATGCTATAATTATCATAGTCATTACTTTTGTAAGTGTGTGTGTGCATGTGTACACATATACATGTGTGAGTGAGAGATAAAGAAAAAAAAACATCAACAGTAATAGGATGATAACATAATGAAATGTACACACCTTGACGGAAAGCCTGGACTTGACTTGACCACAGATGATGTGTTTTCAGCTAAAAAAAAAAAAAAAAAAAAAGGAAGGGGGGTGGCATTCTTGTGATGTAAGTCATGTTCACCAGTGAAAGGTGGCACAGCAGGAACAGATCAAATCTTGATGCCAGGCTTGAATCATGAACCGCAAAAAGTCTTCCTTTGTCATGGCGGGCACGCTCTCTCCTCTCTGCTCAGCCTGTGCTGTGCGATCATTATCACTACTACCCTCTTCACTCTATCACTTGCCTCAGCTATTAGTGCCACCAGTTCGAGTTCAGAATCCGAACTTCTCTCACCTCCACTTTCAACGAAAATCCTCATTACTGTCGTCAAAGTCCTCCTCAGTGTCCGAACCTTCAGTCTGAGGTAATTCTAACACTTCGAAGGCAATGAAACGCAGACTACAACAACTTCTGTCCGTGCTTTGCCGTCGAGGAGTACTGAGTTGAGGCGCCATTGTTGACACGCGTTGAACACATGGACAGTGAATTGCAAAAGCACCCTGTGGCTTGCTCGCCCAGCGAAAATTTCTGCAACCACTGGTTACTTTCAAAAAGGGAAAGGTCAATGAATATTCTAATCAGATTAACACATCATCTGTGAGGCGGGTGCCTGTCCAAAATTTCAAATTGTACAAAAGTCCCGATAGGGCCCTTCGTCCAAAACATGTGTGGAAGTTGGGGCCCCGATCAGGGCCCTCTGTCCGAAGAGAGTTAACCCCCTCCAGTGAGTGAAACATTGACAGTACAGCAAGTCTATTAAGGACATATCAAGGGGCACATGCACTGGCCTGCGAAGGGGGGAGGGAAGGGTGCGAGCTGGGTTTTGTTGTGAGCGAGCCTTTTTAGCAGCAGAATGAAGAGGCACAATAGGACAGCATAATTATGAAAGGGGAGCTGTCGTGTCTTGCAACTAGCCAGAAAGACAAAGCTACACTAAAGGCTCCATATGTCTGTGCTAGCCGGTACATGGTTCCAGAGCTTTTCTTTTTTAATCTGCAGGAGAAAATATTATGAGTAAAACCCAGCTAACGTTGGTCTAGTGGAACCTCTACTTATATTATGCCTTTTTTTTCATTCTGACAGCAAGGTATAAATGATGAAAAGAACAGCTTTATTCATATTGTAATGTACATTCCTTACTGTGACAAAGCAAAGCAGGTGAACTGCTCTATGCTGAAGAGAAAAAAAAAAGCATAAATTCGATGTTGGTAATCTGTCTCATAATTGAATAAAGTGCGCATTTAGCATCCAAGTCAAGCTTAAGGATGAAAAATGTGGTAGAGCGTTAGTGGTAGTTGTAATAGTAGTAGTAGTATTCAATTTTCATTACCATTTAAAGACAAATGAAGTTACATAGTTTTTAAAAAATGCATGCACACACCCACCCTGCTTCCCCCCTCCCCATCCCTACACATGTAAACACACAGCAACAGAGTGATTGTCATGCTGAAACAGTTTTCAGATCGTAGTCGATACTATCTATGTATGAACCTGATAATCCCACTTTTTTTTTCCTCTCTTTATCTGTCTCATTTTCTCAGCCACTTCAGTACAGCAGAGCGGATGTTAAAGTGTGTTATCAAGCAGGCACACAAAGTTAAAATGTTTGCAAAGATATTGCATCCTAAATATCAGCCACAAGAGTTTGGACAGCTGTTTATCACCATTGTTTATGTACCAACTGACACCAGTGCTGCACATGCAAAGCCATGGAAATCACCAACGCTGTTCACTCTCTGCAAGCCATTTCAACCAGTAAGCCATCTTTTATTTAAGAAGATATTAAATAAAGGTGATTTAAAATTGAATCTGCCTTCTTTTAAACTGTGTGTTACATTTCCTAAAAGAAAAACTGAAATGGTAGATTTGTGCTAATGGAAGTAGCCCACCAGCATAGAAGTTCATAGCAGTGCCATGTGTTAGTTTGCCTGACCACAGTGTAGTTCATCTCATCCCAGCATACAGACTAAGGGTACAAAGGCAACCCATTGTTGAGGAAGAGGTTCAGTGTTATCGGAATGGCGAGTGAATAGATCAGCTGCAAGAATGTTTTGAATCTACAGAGTGGGATATGTTTTTAGAATCTTGCTATGGTACCTATGAAGCCAGTGATGTTTTTTCAGCCATATTCTTTTCTGTGAAAATACAGTAAAATGTTCAAAATATTTCCAAACAGTGAACTACGGATTACAAGCTGTTTAAAGTTGCTGTTGAAGACAATGAAGCTGCATTTCAGTCAGGTGACAAAGCAGATCATAAAATAATAGGAAAGAAACTGAACAGTGGGTTAGAAACAGCAAGTTGGAGTACAAGGGAAAAAGAACATTCCTTCCCAAATGGAAGATGCCTGGAAGGGAAGGTTTTATCTAGAGCTGGCAAGTATGGAGACAAAAGGTGTTGCAATTCAGAAACACCTGAAGGCCAATAGCACTTACCAGAAAGATTACATGAACTTTACCTGTGAATCGGATCATATAGAATTTAGCGATGAGGAAGGGCAGTCAGCGCAAATATAGGAAAAAGATGTGAGATTAAAGGTGATTGTTTGCCTTCAGAAAAATCAGTGCAGTCCATTGGTTTTGGTTATTTCTGTCAGTTTGTCACTTTCCTGTTGCTGTGAAGTGTTTTGAAAGAATTGTTCACCACTCCCATTTAAGTCACACCAGACCATTTTTTGACCCATTCCAGTTTGCATACAAGCAGGACAGGATGGACAGATGATGGCACACTCTCACACCCTCCATTGTACCTGTTCATACCTGGAAAAATGTGCCTGTTTTGTGTGGCACACTCACACCCTCCATTGTACCTGTTCATACCTGGAAAAATGTGCCTGTTTTGTGTGGACTCTTTTTTTTTTATCTTCTGTTTCTTATATTAAATAACCACATCTAATGCAAGCAAAACTACAAAATTTTGATAAAGGTATTAAACCCCAATGTATGGATTGTGAACTTTCTAACTTGTTGGACCAACCATGTCTGATATCATGCCACTGTCTTTTTCCACACTAAACTTTAAAATAGTGCACCCCAAGGTACTGTCCTCTCTCTTGTTTTATTTATCCGGCTGACTGTAAAGGAATCTAGTAGTCCGCTCTTTTAATGAAATAGGCTGAGATGACTCAGCTGTGCACAATCTCTCCAACTCTGACTCAAATTATGTTAATAGAGTCATAAGCTTTGTTGATTGTTGTGATCACACTTGCCTTGACTTGAATGCAGAAAAGGCAAACAGAGATGCTGGTTGATTTTATTCCAATTCTTGTAATCAAGGTGTTAAAGTACAGTATAGTGGTGCTGATACATATTTTGGTACAATTTAGGCGATAAGTTAACACATGAGCCAGATGTTGATTAGATCAAGGAGTGTCAGAGGCTTGTTTTAAATCTTGAAATAAGAAGTCTGGTCTTCTTGTAAAATGAAAGACATTTTGCAGAGAAACAATACTGTTGATCTCCATAATGTAATGACTGAAATTGATATTAAAAACATTGTTCCTAAACTAGTTCAGTAAATGTAATGTTTTCAACTCACTTTCTCTTCTTTCACTCCTTCTAAACAACCAAAGTATTTGCGTTCTACAGGGAAAGTTTAGTACATTTTCTCAAAATTTCCGTTTCATCCTTTTTACGTGTCTGTCTCCAACACCCAGATACTAAGGCATGCTTTTGTGGTCACATTTTTCATAGTTTTTGGCATTTTTAGATTTAAGACATGTGCATTCCATGCACATTCAGCATTTGATGTTGGATTCGTTTTTATGTTTGGGATTGTCACTTTGTGGTTTTCCTTGCCAAAAAAGATGAAATGCGATTTTGCTGTTTCTGGTCTTTTGCTTGGAGATGAATGAAATGTGAAGCTGAGAAGACAAAATATTCTGAAGCCTGTCTCATAATTCTGATTCTAGGTGTTATTTCAGTCAAGTGAAGAGACAGTGCTTATCACTTGTTTCTTAATGAAAAATAATACAAGTACTTCAAGAAGTACACAGATTCAGTCAACAGGAAAGTGGTTATGATTTACAGATAATAAACATGTTCTAGATGCTTATAATTTGCCTTAACTGTTGACTTGATATAAGAAAGGAAAGAAGGGTAGCAGCTTAAGCAGACTCAGCCGTACATCCATCTATGCTAGTAATGTTGTTTGTCGGGTATTACCATCTTTACATTTCCAGCACTACTGCGGCCTGTGTGATTGGCTTGGCTATAAATACCATGACTTTCCTCCTTTCATTTCTGGTGTATGGTCAGCAATCATTTTGTTGCTTGACAATCACATGGATGAAATGTCTACAGGCAGCCAACGCAAAGACCGCAGAACCAGTGGGGGCAGCTCGACACCAAAGGGCAAACGCTGTCGAGCTGACTCTACTGATGCAGTCAATTCCACCAGTGGAGCTGGAGCATCAAAGGTATATGTAAAAGCCATGTGAATTTTGTTTTATGTGTTTTTATTTTATGTATTAAATGGAAGGTGTATGAACAGTGGAAAAGTCCAGAACATCATCATGAACTTCATCAGATTATGAAGAGGACAGTGATGATAAATGAATTATGTCAAATCGTCTTTTTTTCTGGAAAGAGAAAAAGGGGTCATTGATGTTGATGTGTCCTTGAGCAAGGTAGGAGAGATTTGTGGAACTTGTGTGACAGAGGAAAAATTGAGGCTCAGCCGGAGGTAGGTAAGGCAACAAAAATCATTTCCTGTGGAAAGAAGAAAATTTTTCTGATTTCTTGGGGGGGTGGGAGCTTTCTCATTATCTTTGCCCACTTGGTCATTACTGATTCGTAGCTCATTCCTGTGTCCTGTTGTGTCCTGCCATCAGTCTGCAGGGAGCCATCACTATCAGGTCATCATCAGGCAGTGTGCTGGAGAGGATTGCCATCAGTCAGCAGGGAGCCATCACTATCAGGTCATCATCAGGCAATGCGCTGGAGAGGATTGCCATCAGTCTGCAGGGAGCCATCACTATCAGGTCATCATCACTATCAGGTCATCATCAGGCAATGCATTAATGCGCTGGAGAGGATTGCCATCAGTCAGCAGGGAGCCATCACTGTCAGGTCATCAGGCAATGCGCTGGAGAGGATTGCCATCAGTCTGCAGGGAGCCATCACTATCAGGTCATCATCAGGCAGTGCGCTGGAGAGGATTGCCATCAGTCTTCAGGGAGCCATCACAGTCAGGTCATCATCGGGCAATGCGCTGGAGAGGATTGCCATCAGTCTGCAGGGAGCCATCACTGTCGGGTCATCATCAGGCAGTGCGCTGGAGAGGATTGCCATCAGTCTGCAGGGAGCCATCACTATCAGGTCATCAGGCAGTGCGCTGGAGAGGATTGCCATCAGTCTGCAGGGAGCCATCACTGTCAGGTCATCATCAGGCAGTGCGCTGGAGAGGATTGCCATCAGTCTTCAGGGAGCCATCACAGTCAGGTCATCATCGGCAATGCGCTGGAGAGGATTGCCATCAGTCTGCAGGGAGCCATCACTGTCGGGTCATCATCAGGCAGTGCGCTGGAGAGGATTGCCATCAGTCTGCAGGGAGCCATCACTGTCAGGTCATCAGGCAATGCGCTGGAGAGGATTGCCATCAGTCTGCAGGGAGCCATCACTATCAGGTCCATCAGGCAGTGCGCTGGAGAGGATTGCCATCAGTCTGCAGGGAGCCATCACTGTCAGGTCATCATCAGGCAATGCGCTGGAGAGGATTGCCATCAGTCTGCAGGGAGCCATCACTGTCAGGTCATCATGGCAGGCAATGCTGCGCAGGGAGCCATCACTGTCGGGTCATCATCAGGCAATGCGCTGGAGAGGATTGCCATCAGTCTGCAGGAGCCACTTCAGCTATATGTGCTTGTTCATCAGGCAATGCGCTGGAGAGGATTGCCATCAGTCTGCAGGGAAAGGCCATCACTATCAGGTCATCAGGCAATGCGCTGGGAGATTGGCCATAGTTGCAGGGAGCCAACTCAGTCATCAGAAATGCTGGGAGAGCCATCACGTCTGAGGGATGCATCATCAGGTCATCATAGCAATGCTGCAGGGAGCCATCACTATCAGGTCATCATCAGGCAATGCTGCAGGGAGCCATCACTGTCAGGTCATCATCAGGCAATGCTGCAGGGAGCCATCACTATCAGGTCATCATCAGGCAATGCTGCAGGGAGCCATCACTATCAGGTCATCATCAGGCAATGCTGCAGGGAGCCATCACTATCAGGTCATCATCAGGCAATGCACTGGACAGGATTGCCATCAGTCTGCAGGGAGCCATCACTGTCAGGTCATCATCAGGCAATGCTGCAGGGAGCCATCACTATCAGGTCATCATCAGGCAATGTGCTGGAGAGGATTCTACACTGCTGCAGTCCTACTTTGGTGATGCCTAGTTGTGCCTGCTCTCATCCAGCTTTAACACAGGACACTATATACTAAGCCTTCTGTTGGACATTAGCTCTACAGTTGTTGAAACCATGTGATTGGACATCCATCCAGCTTTAACACAGGACACTATATACTAAGCCTTCTGTTGGACATTAGCTCTACAGTTGTTGAAACCATGTGATTGGACATCCATCCAGCATTAACACAGGGCACTATATACTAAGCCTTCTGTTGGACATTAGCTCTACAGTTGTTGAAACCATGTGATTGGACATCCATCCAGCTTTAACACAGGACACTATATACTAAGCCTTCTGTTGGACATTAGCTCTACAGTTGTTGAAACCATGTGATTGGACATCCATCCAGCTTTAACACAGGACACTATATACAATCTTTCTGTTGGACATTAGCTCTACAGTTGTTGAAACCATGTGATTGGACATCCATCCAGCATTAACACAGGACACTATATACTAAGCCTTCTGTTGGACATTAGCTCTACAGTTGTTGAAACCATGTGATTGGACATCCATCCAGCTTTAACACAGGACACTATATACAATCTTTCTGTTGGACATTAGCTCTACAGTTGTTGAAACCATGTGATTGGACATCCATCCAGCTTTAACGCAGGACACTATATACTAAGCCTTCTGTTGGACATTAGCTCTACAGTTGTTGAAACCATGTGATTGGACATCCATCCAAAAAGTGTTCACATCGAATTGTTGACTGATACAAACTCGTCTCACATACGGAGCTCCAAAAGGCCAGAGCTGCTTTCAGTTGTCACCAGTTATGTGTACGTCAGAAAAAGTCTGGTGGCAGTGGTTCCAAGCGTTTTCTAGCTGCTTTCAGTTGTCACCAGTTATGTGTACGTCAGAAAAAGTCTGGTGGCAGTGGTTCCAAGCGTTTTCTAGGGGCTGCAGTTCATTTCATTGTCTGGCATCAAAAGCTGTATTGCAATGCCTGTGATGTGTGACTTTTTCTCTGGTCACTTCTGCCAATGACCACTGCTGCGTGGTGTCAACAACACATTCATGACTAATGATGTGAGTTCACATAGTCAGCATTGCACATTACTGAGCTATGTGAGTTCACATCATCAGCATTGCACATTACCGAGCTATGTGAGTTCACATAGTCAGCATTGCACATTACGGAGCCATGTGTCAACTCGGAGAAGCTGTATAAGGAAGAACACTGGTGTTTGCTTCAGTGTATTCTTTTAGTGTACAAGTTTGGTGACAGTAGAGTTTGTTTCTCTTTCTACTTGTACTAAAGCTTGCCAAAGTTTACTTTTTACTTGCATATTTGATTTCAAAGCTGGGTGACCGCAGGCAGAAATTGAAACGAGCAAAAAACAGGATTACTGAGAGGCCAGACAAAGTAACAAAGAAGTTAAAAAAACGGGATTACTGAGTTGCCAGACAAAGTAACAAAGAAATGACAGAACAAATGCACAATGTGATTTGTCCTGCTGGGTCTTCTTCAGGCGAGACAAACAATGATTAAGGCCAACGATGAACCGACAGTCACTTGCCTCTTCAATCTGGATGCAAAGTTTGGTCCTGAGTGAACAACCAAAACTGAAATAAAGATAATGGTTGAAATGATGTGAATGATGATGATCCTAATAATGATGGTTTTGTAATTACATAATAATTATGCTAATAACAATAATGATAATAGTAATGATCATCATCATCGTCATCATAATGGAAGAGGAAGGATGCGAAGAATAGTTATATACGTTTGTAGAGACCGTCGTGTGACAGTTACCATGTTGGGGTCACCACTGTCACACGATGGTTTCTCCATACACACTCACGTGCAAAGACATTCATGTGCAACACACATCTGATTCCTTTCTTTCAATAAAACAAATCAGAATACCATTTTAAAGTTCTCCTCGGGGGGGGGGGGGGGGGGGGTTACTCTCTGCGCCTCGCTTTCTTTTGGCGCACAGGGATTTTTTTTAATTTCTCTTCTTTTGTTTTCTTTTTTATTTGGCCAACATATAATTCATTCAACAATGTTCCGCAGAAATAGAAATTTACATCAAACACTATTTTCAATTCATACATTCATTATTCACGTTGGACTTTTTCCCCCTTTCTTTTGGGTCACACAGATGCTGAACTTGCCCCACACAGACATATCACTCTGGGTTCACAGACCCCAAATCCCATTCGCCAGAATACTTTGGGTTCTTCCCGTCAGTTTTTTAAAAGAAAGATCAAAGTCTTCTTAGCAGCGGACATCATACCAAGGGCCAAGAATAGGCTGTCAGGGTTACCTCCCGTACAGGCTGCTTGCCCCTAGCATCAGCAATACTCTCAACTTTTAAACTTCTTTCTCTTCTTTTCCTCCTAATTCTTCCGCTGTCTCTTGTCCACTGCTTCCACCTCAGTGCCATGCCATTTTTTTGTCACAAGAGCACAAATCACTACTCGGAAAGAGAAAAGACCAATGAGAAGCAAGCAAGGAGAGGTTTTTTAATGCCAGTTCAAAATGCACACAAAACTTCCTTTTCTTTGTGCATGGGACGCATGACAAATTGTGCAGTCAGTTGTAAGTAATGTGTGTCTCATTTTTCATGACAAACCAATGCTGTCAGTTCTGTTTCATGTATGTTGTTTGTCCTGACAAACCAGTGCAGTCAGTTCTGTTTCATGTATGTATGTGGTTTGTCCTGACAAACCAGTGCAGTCAGTTCTGTTTCATGTATGTGGTTTGTCCTGACAAACCAGTGCAGTCAGTTCTGTTTCATGTATGTTGTTTGTCCTGACAAACCAGTGCAGTCAGTTCTGTTTCATGTATGTTTGTTTTGTCCTGACAAACCAGTGGCGTCTGTTATTATGTAGTGTTCATGGTAGTTGTGAGTTTGTCCTGACAAACCAGTGCAGTCAGTTCTGTTTCATGTATGTAGTTTGTCCTGACAAACCAGTGCTGTCAGTTCTGTTTCATGTATGTATGTGGTTTGTCCTGACAAACCAGTGCAGTCAGTTCTGTTTCATGTATGTTGTTTGTCTGACAAACCAGTGCAGTCAGTTCTGTTTCATGTATGTAGTTTGTCCTGACAAACCAGTGCTGTCAGTTCTGTTTCATGTATGTATGTGTTTGTCTAGACAAACCAGTGCAGTCAGTTCTGTTTCATGTATGTTGTTTGTCCTGACAAACCAGTGCGTCAGTTCTGTTTCATGTTATGTTGTTTGTCCTGACAAACCAGTGCTGTCATTTCTGTTCATGTATGTTGTTTGTCCTGACAAACCAGTGCAGTCAGTTCTGTTTCATGTATGTATGTGTTTGTCCTGACAAACCAGTGCTGTCAGTTCTGTTTCATGTATGTTGTTTGTCCTGACAAACCCGTGCAGTCAGTTCTGTTTCATGTATGTTGTTTGTCCTGACAAACCAGTGCAGTCAGTTCTGTTTCATGTATGTTGTTTGTCCTGACAAACCAGTGCAGTCAGTTCTGTTTCATGGTATGTTGTTTGTCCTGACAAACCAGTGCAGTCAGTTCTGTTTCATGTATGTGTTTGTCCTGACAAACCAGTGCTGTCAGTTCTGTTTCATGTATGTATGTTGTTTGTCTGACAAACCAGTGCAGTCAGTTCTGTTTCATGTATGTTGTTTGTCCTGACAAACCAGTGCGTCAGTTCTGTTTCATGTATGTTGTTTGTCCTGACAAACCAGTGCGTCATTTCTGTTTCATGTATGTTGTTTGTCCTGACAAACCAGTGCAGTCAGTTCTGTTTCATGTATGTGTTTGTCCTGACAAACCAGTGCAGTCAGTTCTGTTTCATGTATGTTGTTTGTCCTGACAAACCAGTGCAGTCAGTTCTGTTTCATGTATGTAGTTTGTCCTGACAAACCAGTGCGTCAGTTCTGTTTCATGTATGTATGTGTTTGTCCTGACAAACCAGTGCAGTCAGTTCTGTTTCATGTATGTTGTTTGTCCTGACAAACCAGTGCGTCAGTTCTGTTTCATGTATGTTGTTTGTCCTGACAAACCAGTGCTGTCATTCTGGTTCATGTATGTTGTTTGTCCTGACAAACCAGTGCAGTCAGTTCTGTTTCATGTATGTGGTTTGTCCTGACAAACCAGTGCAGTCAGTTCTGTTTCATGTATGTGTTTGTCCTGACAAACCAGTGCAGTCAGTTCTGTTTCATGTATGTGTTTGTCCTGACAAACCAGTGCAGTCAGTTCTGTTTCATGTATGTTGTTTGTCCTGACAAACCAGTGCTGTCAGTTCTGTTTCATGTATGTATGTGGTTTGTCCTGACAAACCAGTGCAGTCAGTTCTGTTTCATGTATGTTGTGTTTGTCCTGACAAACCAGTGCAGTCAGTTCTGTTTCATGTATGTTGTTTTTGTCCTGACAAACCAGTGCAGTCAGTTCTGTTTCATGTATGTTGTTTGTCCTGACAAACCAGTGCTGTCAGTTCTGTTTCATGTATGTTGTTTGTCCTGACAAACCAGTGCTGTCAGTTCTGTTTCATGTATGTTGGTTTGTCCTGACAAACCAGTGCAGTCAGTTCTGTTTCATGTATGTTGTTTGTCCTGACAAACCAGTGCTGTCAGTTCTGTTTCATGTATGTGGTTTGTCCTGACAAACCAGTGCTGTCAGTTCTGTTTCATGTATGTATGGGGTTTGTCCTGACAAACCAGTGCAGTCAGTTCTGTTTCATGTATTTTGGTTTGTCCTGACAAACCAGTGCAGTCAGTTCTGTTTCATGTATGTGGTTTGTCCTGACAAACCAGTGCAGTCAGTTCTGTTTCATGTATGTTGTTTGTCCTGACAAACCAGTGCAGTCAGTTCTGTTTCATGTATGTTGTTTGTCCTGACAAACCAGTGCAGTCAGTTCTGTTTCATGTATGTTGTTTGTCCTGACAACCAGTGCTGTCAGTTCTGTTTCATGTATGTTGTGTTTGTCCTGACAAACCAGTGCAGTCAGTTCCGTTTCATGTATTGTTGTTTGTCCTGACAACCAGTGCAGTCAGTTCCGTTTCATGTAGTTGTTTGTCCTGACAACCAGTGCGTCAGTTCTGTTTCATGTATGTTGTTTGTCCTGACAAACCAGTGCAGTCAGTTCTGTTTCATGTATGTTGTGTTTGTCCTGACAAACCAGTGCAGTCAGTTCTGTTTCATGTATGTTGTTTGTCCTGACAAACCAGTGCTGTCAGTTCTGTTTCATGTATGTTGTTTGTCCTGACAAACCAGTGTCAGTCAGTTCTGTTTCATGTATGTTGTTTGTCCTGACAAACCAGTGCTGTCAGTTCTGTTTCATGTATGTTGTTTTGTCCTGACAAACCAGTGCAGTCAGTTCTGTTTCATGTATGTTGTTTGTCCTGACAAACCAGTGCTGTCAGTTCTGTTTCATGTATGTTGTTTGTCCTGACAAACCAGTGCTGTCATTTCTGTTTCATGTATGTTGTTTGTCCTGACAAACCAGTGCAGTCAGTTCTGTTTCATGTATGTTGTTTGTCCTGACAAACCAGTGCTGTCAGTTCTGTTTCATGTATGTTGTTTGTCCTGACAAACCAGTGCTGTCAGTTCTGGTTCATGTATGTTGTTTGTCCTGACAAACCAGTGCTGTCAGTTCTGTTTCATGTATGTTGTTTGTCCTGACAAACCAGTGCAGTCAGTTCTGTTTCATTTATGCATGTTGTTTGTCATTATGAAACTGTGCCATCAGTTGTATGTTGTGTATGTGAATTTTTTTTATGACAAAACTATGCACTCAGAAACTATGTTATGTATGTGTGTCATTTTTCATGACAAAATTGTGCAGTTGTTTTTTTTGTATTATGTATGTTGTTTTTCATAACAAAACTGTGCAGTTGGTGGTTGTATGTAATGTGTGTTTGTTGTTTTTTGTGGTAAAATGGTGCAGTCAGTTGTCATATATGTATATTGTTTTTTGACCAAACTGTGCAGTCAGTTGTCATATATGTATATTGTTTTTTGACCAAATGGTGCAGTCATTTGTCATATATGTATATTGTTTTTTGACCAAACAGTGCAGTCAGTTGTCTTATATGTATATTGTTTTTTGACCAAATGGTGCAGTCACTAGTCATCTTTGTATATTGCTTTTTGACCAAACGGTGCAGTCAGTTGTCTTATATGTATAATGTGGTTTTTTTACCAGACTGTGCAGTCAGTTGTCATATATGTACGTTGCTTAATTAAACATTCGTACCTGGACTCTCAAGAAAGACGGACAAAAACATCCGACAGCCTTCATCAGCACTGTTCGACTGACGGGGTGAACTGTGTTCGGTGCACGCATCTGTGAGTCGAGCTCACGTCATGCGACTGAACTAGGGAGTTGTAGACAGATGGCAGGATGTGTCGCCCCCTGTCTCGGTTTAGGGTTGGTGTGGTGGCCGCGATGTAGATGACCTCCTTCACCCCTCGCTGGAAGCATCTGGCCTCTCGGTCCATGACATTGATGTTGTCACTGGAGAACACATGTCCACTGATGATCATGTGTTCCCCTACCGGAGAGGAGTCCCCCTTGTGTTCTTTGACACGGAACCTCAGTTTTCTTCCTGTTTCACCCACATACAACTGATAGCATTCACCACACTGGATTTTGTAGATTGCCCCTGATTGGTCCAATTTATCTGTTTTGTCTTTCGGAGCCACAAGCTTGCTCCTGATGGTGTTGTATGGCTTTGCATGTACGGCCACACCATTTTTCCTGATCTTACCTGAAAGGGCTTCTGTGACACCTTGGACATAGGGGATGGTGACTTGTCCAAGGCGGGGATTCGGGTTGTTGGTAGAAGGGGGTGGGAGAGATATTCTTGCTGCCTGGAATGTCCCAGGCCCACTTAGGGTACCCTGAGACGCTGACGCTGAGCACTTCTTCGAGGTGATGGAGTTCCTCCTCGCGGTTCATCGGTGTGGAACAGATGGTGTTGGCTCGGTGTACATTGCTTTTTGACCAAACGGTGCAATCAGTTGTCATATATGTGTATTGCTTTTTGACCAAACGGTGCAGTCAGTTGTCATGTGTGTATATTGCTTTTTGACCAGACTGTGTAGTCAGGCCAGCAGCAGGCAGTAACTAGCAAGGCAAGACGTGTGATGGTTGTGCAGAGCGTGAAGCGGTCGCAAAGTGCTCCTATCCTGGAGGCGCTGCAGAAAGCAGACCTGCCAGTCTTGGAGAGTTACCACAACCATGACCAGCCCCTGGACAGGGTGCACCTGCTCAACACCCTCATCAAGCTGGCTGACCGCGAGCTGGTCTATCTCATTAACTGGGCTAAACACGTTCCAGGTAAGAGGCCCTGTATCATGCCGCGGCCATGCATGATTTATTTTTGTCTCTCTCCTCCCCCCAACCCTGCCTGCCCACTCTCAGTGGACCAAACATGTTGATGTACATCCAGATTTTGTGATAAAACAAATCGGAGGCGCTGTTTTGCTGTAAATGTAATTGTGGGGACAAAACAGAAAGCCAAAATACTGATGCACCATTCTTTTAGTGCTAATGAACAAGAAGACCCACAGTTTAGTGCTAATGAACAAGAAGACCCACAGTTTAGTGCTAATGAACAAGAAGACCCACAGTTTAGTGCTAGTAGAAGACCCACAATGACTAGTTATTTATTTGATACTGTTATACATCAAATTTCATACGCAGTACTGATAATGATCTTCATATAAACGCATTGTCAAAAGGAGGCCGCCTGAGTAGAAAATAAGAAACATGTTTTTTTGTATTGGCTTAGGAGGAGTGAGTTTGATGGTAACACGTGTTTGTATGAATGCAGGGTACACAGACCTGTCTCTGAGTGACCAAGTTCATCTGATAGAGTGTTGTTGGATGGAACTGCTGCTTCTCAACTGTGCCTTTCGCTCCATGGATTATGATGGCCGGCGCCTTGTCTTTGCACCAGACTTTCATCTAGACAGGTAAGATTGGATACCATTTCCTTGGAACCGGTTATCCTGCTTTGTGACATGTTGGGGATTAAAACTGCTGTCACTGTTGAGCTTGAATGTGTACAGTGTGTGCACGTTCTTTTGATTAACCTTTTCACTGTTGACCATTATCTTCTTTTATAACTTGCTGCCTCAAAGTTTTAACCTTTTTTTTTCCATGTGTATGTGTGAGTAATATGATTGTGTTTCAGTTTCTTCAACAGAGGAGAAATTCAGTAAATTACCTCTAATGAAATTTGAGTCTGTTCCAGTTGTACACTTTCTGTTCACTTAAAACTGTTCACTTAATGGAAAATGTCTAATTGACATACAAGCAAATTTTGTAGGTGTATCCAGGTGGTAAATTTTTGTCATCTTAGGTTTTTTCATCACTTTCTCTTTCTTTCATCACTGAAGAAATTCCCAAAATATAGTAGTGTGGGTAAAGTATGCACGTAGGAAAAGAATGTTGTAGTTGCATGTCCAATATATGCAGTGTATGAATACCGTCTGATCATGTTAAAAGGCCATCTTGTTTTTATATTATCATTCCAAACACAAAGGAGGAACAGAGTCTGCTTTTGAAAGGAAAGTATCACCAAAACCTGGTCAATTTGACCCACTTCACACTACAAGTTTTCATGCAAAAAAAACGTATTTGATTGGGACAAAAAGATATCGATGAAAAGTTTGTACCATCTTTTGTTTGTTTCGGATGTTATTTCACCTGAATAATAATGATGTTACAGAAAGCATGGAACATGAAATGGGTCTAGAGATTTGGATGCTATCAGTACCTGACTTTGTATATGACAAATCAGACTATGTTCATTTACCTCCCTTTCATCCAACTCAGTTGTTTTTGTTGTTGTTGTTGTTGTTGTCGTACCCTGGCTACAAGACTCCAGGGATCATCCAAACAGCCGAAGTACTTGAACACTATGGTACAAATCATCAGCTGGGATGGGAACATTACGTGTGTGACCGTTTTTGATTACCCCACCACATGGACAGCTACACTCCGACTTCGGGGGATTTTGGAGACTGATAATGTTATGCTAGGAAGCTTGTCACAATGAAGACAATCCCCGCATAACTATGCAGAGCATAACAACATTTTGATGTAGCCTTGGTGTTCTAGCCTATGTCCATTGGCCTGACACAGCCTTAAGCCAAGGCGGCTCCCACTCTGTGACACCAAAACTCTATCTCTTGCTGACACCTTGTACTGGATCAAAGACAAAACCAAGGCTAGACAATGGTATAAGGACAGATCTGTTTGTCATGTGCAAAATGGGTATATTTGTACACTCTTCAAATTGTAAGTATGGACTTACGCTCTCAGCTTCAGGAAAAAAATTGCGACATAGGATATCATTCATTAACAACTAATTTTGTTGCAGCATTTTCAGCATTAAGATTTAGGGATTTTAAGAGTGTCACCAAGAGTTGCTTAGTGCCTTGAAAGTGTTTGAAAATTTTCCACATGCACTGTTTTCAGAGATACCAGTTGTCCATATTTCATCATAGTTTGTTCCTTTGAAGGTTAAAGTCTCATAGTGTTGTGGCACTAAGGGCGGTGAACAGTCAGAGGGTTACCATCATGAATAGGGATTCGCCCTGTGCAGTCTGTGAACAATCAGAGGGTTACCATCAAGAATAGGGATTCGCCCTGTGCAGTCTGTAAACAATCAGAGGGTTACCATCATGAATAGGGATTCGCCCTGTGCAGTCTGTAAACAATCAGAGGGTTACCATCAAGAATAGGGATTCGCCCTGTGCAGTCTGTGAACAATCAGAGGGTTACCATCAAGAATAGGGATTCGCCCTGTGCAGTCTGTAAACAATCAGAGGGTTACCATCAAGAATAGGGATTCGCCCTGTGCAGTCTGTGAACAATCAGAGGGTTACCATCAAGAATAGGGATTCGCCCTGTGCAGTCTGTGAACAATCAGAGGGTTACCATCATGAATAGGGATTCGCCCTGTGCAGTCTGTAACAATCAGAGGGTTACCATCAAGAATAGGGATTCGCCCTGTGCAGTCTGTGAACAATCAGAGGGTTACCATCAAGAATAGGGATTCGCCCTGTGCAGTCTGTAAACAATCAGAGGGTTACCATCAAGAATAGGGATTCGCCCTGTGCAGTCTGTGAACAATCAGAGGGTTACCATCAAGAATAGGGATTCGCCCTGTGCAGTCTGTGAACAATCAGAGGGTTACCATCAAGAATAGGGATTCGCCCTGTGCAGTCTGTGAACAATCAGAGGGTTACCATCATGAATAGGGATTCGCCCTGTGCAGTCTGTAAACAATCAGAGGGTTACCATCATGAATAGGGATTCGCCCTGTGCAGTCTGTAAACAATCAGAGGGTTACCATCATGAATAGGGATTCGCCCTGTGCAGTCTGTAAACAATCAGAGGGTTACCATCATGAATAGGGATTCGCCCTGTGCAGTCTGTAAACAATCAGAGGGTTACCATCATGAATAGGGATTCGCCCTGTGCAGTCTGTAAACAATCAGAGGGTTACCATCATGAATAGGGATTCGCCCTGTGCAGTCTGTAAACAGTCAGAGGGTTACCATCATGAATAGGGATTCGCCCTGTGCAGTCTGTAAACAATCAGAGGGTTACCATCATGAATAGGGATTCGCCCTGTGCAGTCTGTAAACAATCAGAGGGTTACCATCATGAATAGGGATTCGCCCTGTGCAGTCTGTAAACAATCAGAGGGTTACCATCAAGAATAGGGATTCGCCCTGTGCAGTCTGTAAACAATCAGAGGGTTACCATCATGAATAGGGATTCGCCCTGTGCAGTCTGTAAACAATCAGAGGGTTACCATCAAGAATAGGGATTCGCCCTGTGCAGTCTGTAAACAATCAGAGGGTTACCATCAGAATAGGGATTCGCCCTGTGCAGTCTGTAAACAATCAGAGGGTTACCATCATGAATAGGGATTCGCCCTGTGCAGTCTGTGAACAATCAGAGGGTTACCATCATGAATAGGGATTCGCCCTGTGCAGTCTGTAAACAATCAGAGGGTTACCATCATGAATAGGGATTCGCCCTGTGCAGTCTGTAAACAATCAGAGGGTTACCATCATGAATAGGGATTCGCCCTGTGCAGTCTGTAAACAATCAGAGGGTTACCATCATGAATAGGGATTCGCCCTGTGCAGTCTGTGAACAATCAGAGGGTTACCATCATGAATAGGGATTCGCCCTGTGCAGTCTGTGAACAATCAGAGGGTTACCATCATGAATAGGGATTCGCCCTGTGCAGTCTGTGAACAATCAGAGGGTTACCATCAAGAATAGGGATTCGCCCTGTGCAGTCTGTAAACAATCAGAGGGTTACCATCATGAATAGGGATTCGCCCTGTGCAGTCTGTGAACAATCAGAGGGTTACCATCATGAATAGGGATTCGCCCTGTGCAGTCTGTGAACAATCAGAGGGTTACCATCATGAATAGGGATTCGCCCTGTGCAGTCTGTGAACAATCAGAGGGTTACCATCATGAATAGGGATTCGCCCTGTGCAGTCTGTGAACAATCAGAGGGTTACCATCATGAATAGGGATTCGCCCTGTGCAGTCTGTAAACAATCAGAGGGTTACCATCATGAATAGGGATTCGCCCTGTGCAGTCTGTAAACAATCAGAGGGTTACCATCAAGAATAGGGATTCGCCCTGTGCAGTCTGTAAACAATCAGAGGGTTACCATCAAGAATAGGGATTCGCCCTGTGCAGTCTGTAAACAATCAGAGGGTTACCATCAAGAAAAGGGATTCGCCCTGTGCAGTCTGTAAACAATCAGAGGGTTACCATCAAGAATAGGGATTCGCCCTGTGCAGTCTGTAAACAATCAGAGGGTTACCATCAAGAATAGGGATTCGCCCTGTGCAGTCTGAGGGTTACCATCAAGAATAGGGATTCGCCCTGTGCAGTCTGTAAACAATCAGAGGGTTACAATCAGAGGGTTACCATCATGAATAGGGATTCGCCCTGTGCAGTCTGTAAACAGTCAGAGGGTTACCATCAAGAATAGGGATTCGCCCTGTGCAGTCTGTAAACAATCAGAGGGTTACCATCAAGAATAGGGATTCGCCCTGTGCAGTCTGTAAACAATCAGAGGGTTACCATCAAGAATAGGGATTCGCCCTGTGCAGTCTGTGAACAATCAGAGGGTTACCATCAAGAATAGGGATTCGCCCTGTGCAGTCTGTAAACAATCAGAGGGTTACCATCAAATAGGGATTCGCCCTGTGCAGTCTGTGAAACAATCAGAGGGTTACCATCATGAATAGGGATTCGCCCTGTGCAGTCTGTAAACAATCAGAGGGTTACCATCATGAATAGGGATTCGCCCTGTGCAGTCTGTAAACAATCAGAGGGTTACCATCATGAATAGGGATTCGCCCTGTGCAGTCTGTAAACAATCAGAGGGTTACCATCATGAATAGGGTTTTCCCTGTGCAGTCTGTAAACAATCAGGTACAAAAATGAATAGGACTTTCACCCATGAATGCAGTCCTAAGTGACGCAAGGCTGGCTCAATTCCCTCTTCTGTGCTGCCCAAAATGCTGTCATAAGTGACGGCAAGGCGGCTGTTCCCCTTGCTGCTGTGCTTGCCCAAAATGCTGTCATGAAGTGACGGCAAGGCGGCTGTTCCCCTCAGCTGTGTCCCTGCTGCCCAAAAATGCTGTCATGAAGTGACGGCAAGGCGGCTGTTCCCCTCAGCTGTGCTGCCCAAAATGCTGTCATGAAGTGACGGCAAGGCGGCTGTTCCCCTCAGCTGTGCTGCACAAAATGCTGTCATGAAGTGATGGCAAGGCGGCCGTTCCCCTCTGCTGTGCTGGCCAAAATGCTGTCATGAAGTGACGGCAAGGCAGCCGTTCCCCTCAGCTGTGCTGCACAAAATGCTGTCATGAAGTGACGGCAAGGCGGCTTTTCCCCTCAGCTGTGCTGCACAAAATGCTGTCATGAAGAGACGGCAAGGCGGCCGTTCCCCTCATCTGTGCTGCACAAAATGCTGTCATAAAGTGACAGCAAGGCAGCTGTTCCCCTCAGCTGAGCTGCACAAAATGCTGTCATAAAGTGACGGCAAGGCAGCTGTTCCCCTCAGCTGTGCTGGCACATACAGCCAGTTTGCTAAGAACATCTCACTTTCTCCGTCTACAGTTCAGTGGATGCAATCACATCATAAGTTTTGGTCAGCGCCCATCAAAAAAAAGTTTTTTCCTTTTTGTTTATAAGAGATGGTATTTGATGCAAAGAACATAGAATAAGGAACATTTGGCACTTTCCTGTTTGGCAGTGAAAATTACATATTTTTCAAAGTCACAGCAGCTTTTTGATATTTAACATGTAGGGAGTGCAAAGTTCATGTTTTATCTGTTGTGTTGATGTTAACAAATGTCTGTTATATTTGTATTGAATGGCCCGAAATAAATTTTGGAAAGTTCTGCCTTTGTAAGAGAGAGAATTTGATGTAGGGTGTCTCATTAGGAAAGAATTAACCATTTGTAGTGCAGAATTACCCTTCACTCAATCCAGTCATTTCAATGAGTTCAACATTTTTTGTGCTGAATTATTGTACATCGCCAACCACACATTTACAATTCACAAAGGTGAATTGCCCAGCATTGCCAGCAAGGCATATACTGGTTAATCCTTTGCAATGTTGAAGTACCTAACATTGCCAATCAGTTATTCAAAAAAAGAAAAACATTTGAAGTGCGTAATTTCCCTGTATGGTCATTCAACCATCTGAGAGGGAACCTTTGCAGTGTTAAATAACCCAACATAGCCATTCAACCAGTTACAGTGCTGCTTGCAGTGCTGAATTACCTTACAGAGACTGCAGTCATGTACCTGTTCATCCTTGGAAGAGCGGAATTAATCTACAGAGATGACCAGTGATATCGAACAAGTTCATTATGTATCATGGCTGGTCTGACTCTAAATTTCAAAAATGATATCACTTCGCAAATCAGAAGTGTAATTCAGTCTGCATATGCATTTTAATGAAATTTAGAGTGAAGAGTGCAGCTGTAAGTTCATAGTGACAACAAAAGCCATAAAGGGACAGCAATGCAATATGCAGTCGTGAGTTGGAGAACTGTTCTTGCTCATGACTTCTCCACCCATGCATATGGCAGCATGCTTGCGGCTGAGCAGAGCGCGGTTCTTTGTACGTGACCTTTGTTTAAACTCGCATGTTCTAATAAAACGGGCATCAAAGTCAAAGGGAAAGTGGTTGCCAATATATTGTTCAAGCTCTCCATATGCTGTTAAAAAATGACTATTTTGTTTGTGACCTGTTAAGCAAAATGTGGTTTGTAAGTTGTATCGAAAATGTAAGATAAAACGGTGCATGGTTTATGTTGTTTGTCTTGTTTTGTTTTTCAAGCATGAAGAAGGTATCTAAGTGATCAACCGTTTGTATAAATCCTACTTCAATCATCTATCTTTTCAACATTTCTTCTTCCAGGCTCAAGATAACACAGCTCCACAGTTCGAATGAATAAATAAAACTTTGCAATTAAAATTACAGCATAGCCACTGTCAGTTCAGATCACTTGTCATTATTCCAGAGCGAGAACTATATTTTCAATGAAAGTATGATGATTTGCCTACAAGAGTGTTTCTCTTACCAAAACGGTGGCTAGCACTGGGTGGTGATCAGTCTGCATGCTGTCTGCTGCACAGGCCCCTGTGGGTGGTGATGGGGATGACCGAGATCCTGGAGCAGGTGTCGGCAGTGGCAGAGCAGATGGTTCAGTATTCTGTCACCAGGGAGGAGCTGCTGCTACTCAAAGCCACCATCCTTGTCAACGCAGGTAAGATTAGTGTGGGCTTCTGCAGCATTGGCTAGAGGAGGTTGAGAAAAAATGCACTTTGGTCACCAGAAAAGTGGACATGAGTGTGAAGCATGTGATCACAAATAGCACAGCAGACACTGCTGCATTTGGCTTTGGTCATCCAACATGAATAATCGAGGGAAGAAAAGAGTACAATTAATTATCTCTCGTGCGCACGCACACACACACACACACACACACACACACACACACACTCTCTCTCTCTCTCTCTCTCTCTCTCTCCTTGTTATCACAGAAATCAACTGATAAAAAAAATCACATTTGTCACTGAGAGAGAAAAAGGAAAACAGTTGACATCCTGCCAACAAATAAACTTGCAAAATTAAAACTTTACCCTTCGAATTTCAGGTACTCTTTCCCAAGGCCATCCACACTGTTAATGAGGTCATAGTGTATTGAATCACAGTCACTATATAGTGTGTTAAATCAACAGTCACTGTGACAGCATGGTGACTCGTCAGCCACTGATAACAGCATTGAATCACCAATCACTGTGATGGTGTATTTAACTGAATGCCTCAGAGACAGTGTGTTGAATCACCAGTCACTGTGACATTATGTTGAATCACTGGTCACTGTTATAACATGTTGAATTCCCAGTCTCTGCAACAATCTTCTGATTCACCAGTCACCTTCAATGTGTTGAATCATAACTGTTGTGACAGTGTGTTGTATCACTAGTCTGTCTAACAATGTATTGAATCGTCGGTCACTGTGGCAGTGTGTTGAATCATCAGTCACTGTGGCAGTGTGTTGAATCATCAGTCACTGTGGCAGGTGTGTTGAATCATCAGTCATTGTGGCAGTGTGTTGAATCATCAGTCATTGTGGCGGTGTGTTGAATCATCAGTCAATGTGTTCTGCTCCTGTAATGCAACAGGTGTATATAATTCCAAACATTATTGAAACTTTCATGGAGAGTTGCACAGTTGTCCAGATGTAAGCGTTTTCATCTCTTTGTTTTGGTTTATGTATTGTGAAAGAAAACAGAGAATTATATTCAGTCCTGTTACTGATCCTCATACTAAAATAGATGCCATCATCCATATTGTCCATTTTGATAATAAAGTGCAAATTCTGTGGCCTTTAGTGGTGTGGTTTCACAGTGGTCTCATCTTTTACTTCCCCAAGACATTCTACACCCTTGCCTGTGGTGAGGTTGCATCAAGGTCCTCGGTCTTGACAAGTTCAGGGGACTGTCACAGGATGATGGTTGTCACACTGTCTTGAGACACTCACTAAAGCTGATTAACTAGTTTGGCAGTTATTGTTTGTGAACACCCAGAAGACTGTCTTCACACTAGGTTAGATGGCATCGTCCTCATTTGGATTGGAACAGGCCCACTGGCTGTGACCAAGTGTGACTCGGCAGTTGTGCAGGGCTTTCTCAGGCAGGCTGCCTCATTAAGCTTTGAACTGAACGGTTCCCTGTGGACTGATGGTGCCAGGACGGCAACAGGATGAACTTGGGTGTGGTTGTGGCAAGGGTCAGAGAAGAAGCAGTATGTGAATACTGCCTCCAACTTACGCAGGACATGATTCAGCACAAAATGGATTGAATCAGACAGATCTGCAGTCATTATTCTCATGGACAGTTTCTGGTACTTCTCATGTGGGCACAGAAAGGGTTAAATTATACAGGTCTGCAGTCGTGTTCATAGATACAGTTTCTGGTACTTTTCATGTGGGCACAGAAAGGGTTAAATGATACAGGTCTGCAGTCGTGTTCATGGATACAGTTTCTGGTACTTTTCATGTGGGCACAGAAAGGGTTAAATTATACAGGTCTGCAGTCATGTTCATGGATACAGTTTCTGGTACTTTTCATGTGGGCACAAACAGGGTTAAATTATACAGGTCTGTTGGTACTGTTTGGGCTTCAGCTGCTGCCCAGTGAAAGTGTCTGTGATGTGGCAACATGGTGTGTTCATGTCTGCATACATACACGTATGTGTGGGTGTTGAAGGAGTGAGAGGAAGGTGGAGGTAAGGAGAGCAAGGTCCGAAGCCTGTTCATGAGTGTATGGATGTGCTTGTGAAAGCAGACAGGTTTTTTTAAACATTGATATTTTGTTTGTTTTTGTAGATGCCCAAAGCCTCGGTAGAAATAAAGCACATTAATTAATAAGTAGTCATAAAGTAGATTGTGTGGGATACGTAAGGCAACAGGTAAACCAGGTTGGGGGGGGGGGGGGGGGGGAATGTAAGAACAGTGCAGGTGTCTGATGTGCCTCAGCTAATAGTCTGACTGAGAGATGGACCATGCTTCTTCCATCCTGGTCTTGATGAAACAGGAGCAAGTTTGTTTCATTTTCACACCATGTTTGGTTTGAACAGGGAGATTCACTGTGTTTATTGACTCATTTTGTTTGGTTTGAACAGGGAGATTCACTGTGTTTATTGACTCATTTTGTTTGGTTTGAACAGGGAGATTCACTGTGTTTATTGACTCATTTTGTTTGGATTGAACAGGGAGATTCACTGTGTTTATTGACTCATTTTGTTTGGTTTGAACAGAGAGATTCACTGTGTTTATTGACTCATTTTGTTTGGATGAAACTGAAGCTGATTCTTGCATATTTTGTATAGATGAATTAAGGCAGACCTTTTCGCTGTCTCATCGTGTTTGTTAAACAGAGATGGATTCACTTCACTTAAACACAGCTTGTTTTGCTTGATCAAAGATAGATTCTTTTGACATAAACGCGTTGTGTTTTGCTTGATCAGAAATAGATTCTTTTGACATAAATGCATTGTGTTTTACTTGAACAGAGGTAGCTTCTTTTCACTTTAACCTATAGTGTTTTGTTTGATCAGGGGTAGATTCCTCAGGTTTTAACAAAGATGGGTTCTTTTCACTTACACTTTTCTTTGAAGAGAAGTGGATTTACATGGAGGAAATTGTGGTCACTGACACATCTTGTTTTATTTGAACAGAGGTGCGACGCCTTGCCAGTTTCAACAAAATTGTGGAGATGCGTCAGATGATAGTGGATGCATTGACAGAGGTGGCCCAGAAGTCCCACCCAGAGGATCCCCGTCGAGTGCCCTCCTTGCTGCTACTCCTGACCCATGTACGACAAGCAGGAGAGCGTGGCATTGCCTACTTTCAGACCCTGAAGCACGGGGGTTGTGTGGCATTCTGTGACCTGCTTACAGAGATGCTGGATGCACACAACTCTGCCACGCCTGCTGTTGTGACCGCTTCCTCCTCCACGGCAGGGAGTGCTTCAATGCCATCCACATCGTCCACAGGCATGGACCAGAACTCGAGTTTGGCCTCACCCCATCTACCCCAGGGCCCATCATGACTGGACAAGCAAAGCCAGTGCCAAGGAAAAGGTGCATTTGTGGGAGGAGTGCACAAGGGAAAACGAGGGCAGCAGGCTTCAGCAGTATTCAGTGCCAAGTAGTGTGACGTGTGTACAGCTGCAGGCTTGGTGACAACTGTGACCACTAGTTTTGTTGTTGTTTTTCTCCTCCTTTATATTTCACCCTGATGGTGCAATGAGATTATCCAGAAACTGTCTTCAGAACTCTGATAGAAGTAAGATGGTATTTTCCTTCCTCTGAGTGTGAACACAGTGTACGTTGTGCTGTTCCATGGTTGTCCAGCTTACTGGGCAGACATGTAAATGGATGTTCAGTTAGTGAGGTTGTCAAAACAAAATCTTGTGCACATCATGCAGTTTGCCGGTCTGTTTCGCAGTCCTACAGCATGTGCTTCTGTAGTGAGTGGTTATGAAAGGAGTGTTGTGTATGTATGTGTTATTGAAGCATTTTGGCCTTCCCCTTCTTAGGGCAAGCGTTTTGGTGGTGGGTCTGAAATCCGTATTGACCCATCAAGATTCCATGTTGTTGTTGTTGTTTGTTTGTTTCTCTTTATTGATACGTTACTACATATGAAGATGAATATTTAAACATCATTTGAGAGAAGTAAAGAATGCAAAGAAATGAAAAAGAGAAACAGGGCAAATAAGTAATGGCATGGGTAAGATACTGGAACTTCACCTCAGTGGAAGACCATGGCTGACAGTGCATAAAGCAAGACTTACCAGTGGTTAGACACTCATAAATCACAGTGGATCAGTGATCAGTTATAGCCCCAGACTGTTCTGCAGATCCACCTTAACATAGGCAAAAAGAATAAGAAACATGCAGTTTCACAAATGTGGGCAGCTCAATCCAAAAAGACCCAGAATAGGCCTCAGACATGGAAATTTAGCCTTCAGGTTCATAATCATTTCAGTTCAGTATAGTGCCCAAAAATTCTGAAGAAAGTATGGTGTGAGAGAAATCCATGAGGAAAGGTGCAGAGCTCATTTGCCAAGGATCCTGTTTGGTTGTTGCACTTTTTCATGTTCAGTGTGACAGTGTGTGTCGAGGCATTGCATGACTGCTACTTCTGGTCATGATGCATCAAGTCTAGGTATTAACTTAATGGGAAAGTCGCCACTGCAACATAAAGTAATAATTTGTATACACTTTTTGATTGCTGATGAAAGGTTGGAGACAGAATAACAGAGTGAAACTGAGGTTCAAATATGTTATAAACTAGATTTGTAGGCACCTCCAAGAGCAATTCATTAGTCATGGTAATCAATTCTGTTTAATGTGAAATCATCACAATTTTCTTCTCCACATTGGTAATTGGGAGAGTATTTTCAAATTTAGTGAGAACGGAAGCTGACTTGGGTGCATCCAGCGAACTGATTCGGCTGAAAACCGGTTAGATTTTAAAATCATTTGAGATTGATACTTTTTTTTTTTTTAAAGAGTAGTTAGAATCAGTCTATGATATGGACGATTCAGAAGGGAAGGGAGATAACCAACATAACCAAGAGTTGCCTTGAGGGGAAGGCTAAAATGTTGCGTGCGATGATGTGATGTGAAAACTAAGAACACTTATGACGGCATCTGTATGAACCTTGTTTACCGTACAACGACGAAAGAACTGACCTGGATACCAGCGGCATGTGTTCACCTTTTCCCCATCATGTGTACACGCACACCAATGAACATTGTGCTGTACGATGGCCAGCAAGTGCAACGCTGCTTCAGACATGTGATTGCTTTGTACAACCCTGCAGTGCCATTCCGTTAATGAGGGCGTTGACATGGTGTGGGAATTGATCACAGTATGAGAGGAGATCAACACGTCATGTGTGTGCAAGTGTGCGAGGTATAGTGAGTTGTGAGGTGCAGCCTGTGGCCTCTATCCACTGTATGGAGCTGAGAGGTTCTTTAAAGGTGTCAAGTTCTGATTTCATGTAAAAGCTGTTATTTTGGAATAGATTTTTAAATAATGTTTTGGTCCACTTATCATTCTGTATTTGACACTTTGGGTCGTTATGACAATGGAACTGAAGTGTATCTTCCGGATTTATCCTCCAGAGATACAAATTTGCTTTTAAAGATGTATGAAGGTTTATCCATTTTACTCCTTTTTTTTTTTTAAGATTATAGAAGACTGTCATCAAAAGATGCATAACATGCAGCAGCAGCAGTGTTGCTTATATTTCAGTTCTGTTTGATTGTTGATTTCTCTGCATATGCAGGAAGATAGGACAGTTAAACAAAATGTAACAGCATTTGATGTTCTGATTTTTTTTCCAGTGTGAAGTTGGGGGGAAGGGTAAGGGTGGGGGATTGAAATGCACAAATAACAGAATTTTTTTTGTTCTTGCCAGAGTTGATCATGAACATACAAAAATGAACTGTGCACCTGCAAAGAATGGCACCCCAAAAGATGCACAGAATAAGTTGTCAACAAACCTATGGAAACAAGAAAGAAGAATAGGGTTTAACAGCAACAGGCACATGACTATGATGTATCCTTTTTAGTGATTTTTATACCAGTGGCATTACACAGAAAGGACATTTTTAAAGAAAAGGATTCCAGCCCCCCCCCCCCCCCCTCCCTTGTACAAATGGTCTTGCATGTAGGAGGTAGAATGTTGGACATTCTCTATCTCTGGTACAAAGAACTGTGTCATCTACTGCTGTACACAGGGCCTTTCTATCACCTTTGAAAAGATTTTTATCTGGAAGCCAAACAACACAAATGGGGCATTGTAAGGGAATGGAATCTGTCATACAGGAGAGAGCTCAGTGAGCACATGTTTTTAACTTGATCCTCATTTCTATGGGTTCTACATGTTTTAACAAAGGGCATGGATCTGCATGTATTTGATGAATGGAAATGGTCCTTCATCTTTCTTGCTGGACAACAGATTTCATACAGTTTTGAAAGACTGCACATGATTGCCGTTGTTGTTGTTGATGCCGTTGTTGTTATTTTTAGTGAGGCCATACAGTAAAATGAAATGGTTTGGAAAAGCACACATAATGCTTGCATATTTTTCATTGTGTGGCATAATATTCTGATCAATGCCTTTTTTTTGGTCATGAGTGAAGGCTTATATATTCTTAACGGCAAGTTAGTTTTTGTTTCTTTTTATGGAAGGAGCCCTTCAGATAAACACACATTCACGCAAGTGCCATTGACCTTTCCCCCGCAAGGCATGTTTGTTCTTTATTTCCTGGTCTGAAAAATGTTTCAGGGGTTACAGACTTTAGAGCAGTTATGTGCTTGTTTCTGATGGTTTAGCAGCTTGATTTTTTTTTAATATATATTTACATATATATATTTTGTAAACAGGACAGGTTAACAGTATGTTTACCCTGTGCCAAGGGATTTGGGACATTTTGACATCACTCATTTGTTCTAATATAGTGAATATTTTTGCTCTGGATATATTTCTGTCAACAGTAGTTGTAGCAGAACACATGATGAAGATATCGGCCATTTCAGTAACTGCAGTACATGCACCTCTCCCTTCACTACCACACTCTCCGAATAATACTCACCACATCATTGCTGTGCTCAAATTACATGACCATTATCACAATATTAGTTTCGATTAGCCCACTATGTATGATGACAAATCTAGCCATACAAGCAGGATACATAGACCTCTTCACACTTACCAGTTTGCCATAATTTTGATGATTTTTCATATCTAATTAGACAGTACACCATAAACTGTGACACTACAAATTCTGGCATCTTAAACCACGGTTTGGGTGAATTGTGACAGTTGGTCAAAGTCCATAGTAGAAAGAAGTCCACATAAATTAGGCTCCATTTTGACCCTCTCCAAAATAACTTAAATCATCTTGTGGTATTGGGCCAGTGCAAGTGTGTAGTGCAATTTAGCTCTCAAAACAGTTATAGGTACAATGTTGGTATGAATTTTGCAATTAAACTAATAGCAATATCCACATTTACTCCCATGCACTGTACTGCATAAGTATGAAAATCACATGGGGGGGGGGGGGGGGGTTACACACACCGTTGCTTGTCCCGCCACTGCCCTCACGCTGGCAATCCACAGGGAGCAACCACAGCCAGGTTGTTAGAGGTATCCCATCAGAGGAGAGACACTGAGCTGCTGCAACTTCAGTTAGGTGGTGTTCAGTGGTGGCTGTTCTGATCCAGCATACACAAAGGGTACCACCATGTCTCTCTAACAACAGACCCCATACCAGAGACCCCAACACAAATTGACCAAGGGCACAAAGGGTACCACCATGTCTCTCTAACAACAGACCCCATACCAGAGACCCCAACACAAATTGACCAAGGGCACAGATGCAGAGAGGAGATGGATGCCCAAGTCATTAGAGCAGTGCATGAAGGGCCACAGAGTTGGATGTTTGGTTTGTTTTGTGTTTTTAAGCCGATTGATGACGATGGTGATGGTGCTGTGGAATTCCACTCTGGTCTTGCACTGCATGACAGGGCAGTACTCAATGTTTATTTTCAGAGTAATATTTTAGGGAATCTACCAGGCATGAGAGATACAGGCATCTGTAGCGTTAGTCTGAAAACCTGAGGAACGCTCACAGAGATGAATCTATTCAGTGGATGAAACTCGACAGTGTGGTTCCAGTCTTCCAAATTGAGCCCATAGCAAACTCAGTTTCAGTTAGGAGCTCTGGGGCTGAAAAATCCCACAAGTAAATGGCTGTGATGAGAATCAAACGACCTCTAAGCTGGGATTCTGCAGTGCTAATTAGTGGCTATGACAGTTTGTTGCTTTTCTATCCTTCAAATAAACAAATACATGGAGGCAAATAATATGGATACTACCAAACTGACTGAGACAGCATTAGTGTTATTTAAAGGAAAAAGAGAAAAAAGCTCCTATCAAGTTGACTCTGACTAGCAAATAAAATTGTGATTGCTAGTTTTCAATCAGTCTTGCTGTTCCAGTCTCTAGACATACTAGGTCTCATGTGCGTTTTTAGTGTTATCTTTCCATACCTCACCTCTGGACTCTTTTCTTTCTCGTCCTAAATCCTCCTGCCTACACACACATACTTCTGTATCTCTCTGTCATACACGCAGGCACACTATGGTTATTAATGCACAGAGAAAATGTTCACCGTGGTATTGTGCGCACTAATGTTGAGGGGGGAAACTAGACTAGAGTGCACGTCATAATGACTTGAAGAGAAGCAACAATCGGCAGCAATGTCTTTTATGGTCATCGCTCAGTCCCTTGGAGGACACAGTCACATTTTATGTATTTGTTTTCCCCCTGATCCAATGAATACTTTTACTATAATCACAGTTTATAGATTGTATTTTTAAGGGTTTAGGGTTCAGTAGAAAGAGACTTTTAAGATTACTTTTTGTAATTGTATTTGATTTATTTTGTTTGAAAAGTCCCGTTTACTATTTCTCATGAAACAATCTCCAAACTATTTTAACAGCAAGTTCAAGTGCGCACATGCATGGCTTAAGATAAAACTCTCATCAATGGGGGAGGGGGGCACTCATCATTGCATGTTTGAAGTCTGTTGAATGTTGATATTACTAATTTTCGCAACTAATTTTTGTTGTCTGTATAACTCTTTTGAAATTTTATAGGTAATTTAGCTGTACATAGAAACATACAAGAATACATGAAATAGAAAAACGCTTTTTTTTTTCTTGCGATGGTGCTTGGGGAGGGGTTTCCATTTAAAATGATCAGTTGTTCATGCTGGACTTAACAGGAGTAGTAATTTTGGAATACAACCTTTATTATGAGGGCTTTTTTATAATTGTCTTTTCCTTTTTGTGTGTGTGTATGTTGCTGGGGGGATGTTCTCTCTTCCATCTCAGTGTAGATTCAATGGAATTGTTAGATTTATAAACCTAGAATTGGTTGAACCATCAACCCTCTGCCAGCCACACAGCTGTGTGCTGCATGACTTGTGGCAGGAAAACAGCCTTCTGTGGACATTAACCAGTGTTTTGTTTGATAGTGGAGACTGGTTCTTAAGGCTGGGGGACACACGTGCAAGTCAGGCTTCCATGACCTCTGCATTGAAATAAGTTTGCTCGAGTTCACTTAACCCATGTAAAGCCAGGCATTAGGGCCACATACTGTCAGTTTCCATTGAAATAAGTTTGCTCGAGTTCACTTAACCCATGTAAAGCCAGGCATTAGGGCCACATACTGTCAGTTTCCATTGAAATAAGTTTGCTCGAGTTCACTTAACCCATGTAAAGCCAGGCATTAGGGCCACATACTATCAGTTTCCATTGAAATAAGTTTGCTCGAGTTCAATTAACCCATGTAAAGCCAGGCATTAGGGCCACATACTGTCAGTTTCCGAATTCAGAGCAAGTATGAGACTTTAAAACTCACAGTAGTCAGCGTTTTGTATTCCATACACACTTGATAGAGTTGAACACAACATCTGAAACTGAAAGCACCACAGAGACAGAGGGTTGGGAGGGGGGGGATGAAGAATGTATTTATCCAACTTATTTGCTTTACTTGTAGCTTTTATCACCCAGTCACAGCATCTCTAGCTGATTCTGTTGTTTGACTTTTCCTTTTCTGTTTTCTTTCAAGCTGGGTCCTCTGGCATGGGACAACTTGACATCACTTCCACCATTACCTGAATCACTGATATTGTCCTCTGGCATGGGACAACTTGACATCACTTCCACCATCACCTGAATCACTGATATTGTCCTCTGGCATGGGACAACTTGACATCATTTCCACCATCACATGAATCACTGATAGTTTCAAAATCACAGACCATTGAAACCAAGTGAAAGTTACATTACTCTTCTGTCTTTTTGATTTCTTAGAAAGAGCAAGTTTCAAAGTCACTCCCTTCATCGAACTTCATGCATAAGTTTGAAATGGAAGCAGAAGTATCTGATAGTTATTCTCTTCGCAAACACATCCTGGGATATGCAGAAGGGAAAAAAATATTGTTTACCAAGTGTTTTGCATTTGATCTTGGTCGATGACTACTCAGACTGAGTCAGTGTTGCAGTTGGTCTCAGCCAGTATGGTAGGCAGAGGGTTTTTCTGCAGTGTGATTGAACACAAATGTCATTGTCATTTGCGATCATCATTTACTAACCAGGGTTATTGTTGCTTTGTTCCTGCTTTGTCTGCAATATTTATTGAGGGCATGGTTCATGAAGACCAAGGTGTACAGAAAAGTCGTGTCAGGAATTGTCCTGTCCATTTTAATTGTTTTGAAATTAAAAGTGTTAGAATTTTGACCTTTGACCCCTGTGCTTCCCGACAAATCATGAAATGATGAGAAAAAAAATAATAGAGAAAAAATATATTTATCAAAGGTGATGTTTGGAAAGCATGTTGCTTCCTCAGTCCTTGTATTTCGTGTGGTCATTGACACGTGTTGTGATTCATGTGCTTTGATGATATGTCGGCAAGTAGTACGTTTTCTGTGGTATGCATCACATTAAAGTCATGATGATCATTTTGGGTTCTTCCATTTCCATGTGTATTGAACAGAAAATGAAAAATGCTGTGTTTCAAGTGGGGAAGAAGGGGCAGGTTGTCAAGTGGGGAAGAAGGGGCAGGTTGTCAAGTGGGGAAGAAGGGGCAGGTTGTCAAGTGGGGAAGAAGGGGCAGGTTGTCAAGTGGGGAAGAAGGGGCAGGTTGTCAAGTGGGGAAGAAGGGGCATGTTGGGGGAAGGAGAGGAGAAGGGAAAATGCTATTTGCATTCACAGGCACCTGTATGTGGAGGTTCCACTTTCTATGCTCAGGATGAAAACCATGCCTATTGAAACTGAAAATCGCTTTTCAGGCCCAGCAAAATTTTGTGCTGTTCAACTCAAGCCTGGAAAAAATTCTGTCAGGCTTTTCCGGCTCTAAAGGTACCACTTTTTAAGCTCAGGCCAGAAATTCTGTCAGTAAGAAAAAAATCTGGAAAGGTGCCTATGAGTGAAGTCACAGATAGTAACAGTCAGACTGCTTTCAGCGTAATCCTTTTGACGGCACAGTTTTGTCTCAGTTCTTTAACCATGGAGAAGTGATTGGCTTGGATGCAGCAAAAGGTGATCCCCGTTTGGTCTGGCCCAAACCTAATGTTGTCCTAATCTGGACTGCCTTTCCTTGGTGATTCCGGCTGTGCATTGTGCAGTTTGGTGTGTTAGCAGGAAAGGACAGTGCAGACAAATTTAGGGAGTGAGACTGAAGAACCTCAGCGATGTGGGTGAAGTTTATGATAATAAAGGAAGCAGTCATGGCTTGATGAGTTGATCTAGTAATTAGCACAAATTCAGATTAAAAAGACTGTGAACATTAGTGACTGGTGGAAACCCCTCCCCACCCCCCCTCTCTCTCTCTCTTTTTCGCTCACTTTTAGAAAGAGTACATAAACTTGCACACCCACACTTCTGTCTCCTGTGCTTGTTTTTTCCAGCCTGGAAAACATTAAGAATCGGTTTTCAGGCCAAGAAAAGTTTGAGAACCAGTTTTTGCCAGTTAGCTGATCTTGTGTCCTAGGTCACATGACATCCCAGTGATGGGCCTGCACTCGATACCCATTCTGATTGGTCAAGACCGAATTTTGTCATCATCAGGAGCATTTTTCCTATCATGATTTCCACTCTGTGCTATGTATGTTGGAGAAATTCACTGAAGATACTTCAGGGCTGCAGTTCAGGGGGAAAAAAACTAGGGGAAGTGGTTTTGGCTGGATGGTGTATTAATCAGGAGCAAATTTGGATTTATAAGCTCATGCAAAAATGTCTGACAGACACCTCACAACCCCTTTCCATCCCCTTCCTCTCCTCTACCCCTGCTCTCTTCAGCTCCCTCTCCCCTTTTGGCTTGTATTTTCCAACCAGGAAAATTTCAAGAATTGATTTTCATCAGTTTTCCTGCATGGTCACTTGGTGCCCCATCATGTCATATTTAACTCATGAACTTGCACAGGCATCCATCCCATATTTCTTTCTTTTTCTTCTTCATTCCCCTCCAAGAGTTATTAGTTTTTATTTTGAGGAGAAGGTATTGAAGTGGCAGCCTTAAAAGATTAAATCTGATATTAAAGTATCCTCTTGACTACCAGAATCTTTTAAAGAAAAGTAAGAAAGAAACTTTAGGGAGAGCTTAACAGAACATCTTCAGTAAAAATACACACACTCTCTCTCTCTCCCTCTCTCTCTCTCTCTCTCTCTCTCAGATAAATGTTTCAGCCCTGAACTCGTAACACTCTATTGGGGACCTTACCACATCCAGGTCAGGATTCCTAGCTGCCCTTGCTCATTCAGAAATATTGTTGGCACTGCCATGGATGGTTGAGCACCTCCAGGCAATGTCAGCCTCTGACCAGGGAATACCAAGGTGTGGAAGTTTAACCTTAAGTTCACTGTTGTTCCTCCTTGACCAGATCTAGCTGGAACTCTTCAGCTGCCTCTGCCGCTGCCTTTATCTGGTCTGGCTCTTGTCAGAAATGGAGGGCTGTTTCGTGAGATCAGTGGCTGATAAGCCCACAGACCATTTTGCTCCAATCACTAACGTGAGGACTTTGGCTAGGAAGCTGGATTCCTCAAGCTGCTGGCTAGATAGGCATAATCTCCTCCATGTAGATGTGTTTGCGCCATTCTACTTTCATATGGCGCAGTGTGTCCAATCAGAATCATTTGTATTGATGAACTCCAGCGCCATCCAGTAAACACCACTTCCATGCATTGCAGCTGTTGCAGACCATGAATTGTGGCCTCCTGCCGCGTTGAATGATGTTACTGGAGGCATAGCCGGAATAGCTCAGTTGGTAGAGCGCCTGACTCGTAATCTTGGTGATCCTGGGGTTGCGGGTTCGAATCTCCGCCGGGGCGTTTCGGTACAGGGGGATTTTTCCCTCGGAGTTAACATTAGTTCTGACTCCATTTCCCATACAGTCCTTCGAATGAGACTATAAACCGAGGTTCCGTGTGTGAACGCACGCATAATATCTTGCACACACGTAAAATCCCATCACCAACTTTCGGAAGAGTAGGCCAGTTTGGCCGTTGGTATGGATGACACGTTACACACAGCATGCACCCTGCGTAAGAAATGGAAAGAGTGAAGGAAGTAATGAAACTGAGTGAACGATATTGAACGATATTGACTGGATGACACGGGAAACGACTGAATGAAGCGCCAGCTGTCAGCTCTTCAGTCGGCACTACCCAGGTAGGCAGCCCGTTGTGTAAGCGAGTGTTGATTGTAAAGCGCTTAGAGCTTGGTCTCTAGCCGAGAATAGGCGCTATATAAGTATTCATTATTATTATTATTATTATCTGGCATCACTAAATACCATCGCCAGAATTTGCGCTAAAACATCTAAAGCTTTCTTATTTAAGAATTCAACATGCAACTGCTCCAAATGATGGAGAATAAATTCTTTGTTTTAAATGATAAGAAAATAAAGGGACTTGTGAGTTGTTGAGTATTTACATGTTTTAGTCAACGGAAACACTTGCCACAGAAATCAAAAGAAATGAGGAATGACTCTCCAGACAAAGTGTTTAAAAGATGTGACTAGCCAAAGAAGCAGACGGGACAGGAATAGTATTTTCGTGGTGGACTTCTACTGCACATGTTGTAGGCATCTACATCTACCTGTTGGTTTGATTGGCACTGTGTCTGCCTCCTGTCATTGGCTAGCTGTCTGTTCACTGTATTGCATGGCTGATAGCATCAAATTCTCAAGTTTGAAGCACACACAACATTCATGGCTTGTGGAGAAAGCAAAGTCCAGCCTCTCTGAATACTGACAGGTAACATGTGGTTACCTTAGAGGACAGCCCAGCTAATTGAACACTTCTTTAGCCAGGGAAAAAAGTCACTTACCTGCATGAGCAGACACGAGACTGACAATACCTTTCACCTCTACATTTTTGGACAAATCTCCTTGAAGCTGGCCTCTTACCTGACTCCCAGTGCTGTGCTAAAGGAGTACAGGTGCTCGTACCTGCCGTACCTGCCCCCTTGCCATCAGGTCTGCTGTATGCATCTCAATTTTATTTTTCTATCCCTCTTTCTCCTGCCCTTCAGTATTAGCAAAACTGCTCTGCTAAAGCTGAGACTAATGATAGGAACTGTTTCTGTGCTTGCTCATTTATGCTCGGAGACTGTAAGCAGATCACTAGAATCTTTTGATCAGTGTCTGCCTTTCATCAAAAACGTGGTCAGTGTTACCATTGCCTTCAATACGGTGTGCGTTTATCACCACCAGAGTGTGATAGCATTGTCAGTTTATTCCTGGATACAATTGTCTTCAGATTCATTGCACAAGGTTTCTTTGCCACTGTCATCATTCATGATCTCTTTGAACAATTCCAGTTTCAGCAGGCTCTAAAAAGTGCTGGAACCCAAGGTGCTTTGGGTGATGCTATGTTGGCGTAAATATGCCTCAGATTGGCAAAATCGTTCAGTTGCTCTCTTCCATCAATCGTGGGGCAAAAACATGAAGTATCTCCATGTGATGTATAGGCGAGTGCCCCAGTAGTCATTTTGAACTGCAGCACAACATGCCTTGATGGCAGTCAAGGGTTATCTTATTGTTCATCTTCTGCCAGGTTTATCTTCTACTGCACTAATGAAATACACATTCTGTGTGGTGCTCATCTAATTAGCTCATTTCTTTCCACACTATGAAATCCGTTGTGACTCGGTGGAAGATATCTACAGAGATTGCATAACAAGAACTTACATCTAAAGCTTTAGTTTGTTTTCTGATGAACAAGCTACAGTTTTCCCTGCTAACTTCCATTTTGCTAAGTGAGAAGGGAGATTAAACAGGAAAAGATTGAATCTAAAAATAGAACTAACTTTGAGAACTATTTGGTCTGTAAAGATCACTGATCACTCAGAGAATTTCTAGCTGGCAATCTCTAAATACAATTTCATATGTGAATTTACCGGTTATGTACATTGGCCTGAAGCAGACTTCCACTGATGTGCATGTGAGAAAAGAGAATATAATGGTTTGTGCTTATTGCAAGATCTTTCCTGACTCCACTGCCACAACCTCTGCATGGCCTGCAGCTGTGCCTAGTAAAAGTCATGAACAGGTGACATTTCTTTAAACCAGCAGGCACTTCCTTAAGTGCACAGCATTGTTTGAAAGATCCAGAAGGGATGCGCTTGTACTATGTCTCCATCTAAACAGGCATTGCCAGGTATTGTCTGCTTCTGAAGTATAAAAGAATCACAAGAACACATTTAATCATGACTTTTAGTTGGTTGTGTTTTTGTTCATATACATTATTTTGAGATGGTGGAAGGAAATTTTGATACTGAGGAATCTAAGGGGGTGAAATGCATGCAAGCAATGAAAAGGTCATGGTGGTGGGATTTGGAATAGTGTACATGATTTATTACAACTCCCTATAAAAGGTCATGTTGGTGGGATTTGGAATAGTGTACATGATTTATCACAACTCCCTATAAAAGAACTATGTGTTACATTCACTGTTACTTTCTTGTGTTGACCTATCTTCCATGCCCACATAGTGGAACTTGCTCATGTCCTTTTTTTCTCTAAATCTTCTCTTAAAGATTTGTGCGAGTCATTTGTGAGGATATTTATTCGATCAAAACTTACTTTTTGCAAATTGCTTGCTCTGGTCTGAGAATTAAAACCAAAGAAAAAACTTTTAAAGCCTGTTTGTGTCGTTTCACGAGTCAAAGGTGCGAAAACAGTAAAAGGTACAAACTGAGCGGCCTGTTTGATATGTTGTCTATCTGGGCTCTGGGTGAGTTTGTCAAGTAAAGTGAGGCCATTAACATAGAATGTTACGAGTGAAAAAGTTAGAAATCACAACCACCTTTATGAGACCAGTCAACAGTTGAATTTTTGTTCTTACTTTGTCTTTTGGAACTTCGAACATCCAGCTTTTTGTGTAGAAGTTTTTCAGTTTCTGTTACTTGACCGTGAAAGTGGACAATTTTATGGATCTTGGGGGGGGGGGGGGGGGGGTTGTTTTTTTGTTTTGGGTTTTTTGTTTTGTTTTATACTTTCGACATTCTCAGCCAGCAAAATGTATCTAGCAATTTTACTGATCTTGGTTAGAAAAAAAACGAAGGGGTGGGGGGGGGGGGGGATTGGGGGCAGGAGGGGGGATTGGGGGCAGGAGGGGGGCTTCACTTCCAAATGGTTTTAGAATATCCCACAAGCAGAAAATGTTCAAAATTTTCTTCCTAAAGCCACTCGATACTTAAGTGGTAAACAATACAGCAGACAAAAATAGATACAAATTATAAAGAAACATTATTCACCTATAACCAAAAAAAAAAACTTCAAAAGTATTTGTCAAATTACAATTATTTCAATGACATGAGTGCATTGTTATTCAGGAACCTTCACAACAAACATATTTTACACAAAATTGTTCGGGGAAAATGCATGTTGAGTAGCACAGCTTCACACCTAATCTCCAGGACAGACCCAGTCGCCAACGCAAGGGAAGTAATCCAGTTCACCGGATAGGTGGCTTGTCATCAACAGCATTTACTGTCATGACGTGTGGTTCTTGTTGTTCGTTTGTTTATCAAAATCGTGGTTGAAAGGGTCGGAAAACTAGAAGGTTAGACCAACCCGATGTCACCCCATCCCCTCCCTCAACCCCCCTCCCTCTTCATCACTTTGTCATATTTCAGTTCTTCGACTCTTCACTCTTCTCTCTCTCTCTCTCTCTCTCTCTCTCTCTCTCTCTCTCTCTCTCCTCTCCTCAAACAAATGCGCACATACAGGCAAACACTTACATAGTCAGAGACTGAGAGGGGAGGGGCATGGGGGAGAGGCGGTGGACGGAGAGTAATGGCATTTGTTGACAGTCATGTTTTTATCATAGGACTAGTGCCAGTGGGACAGACCAACATGAGAGACTAACAGCGATGAATAGAAATAAGAAGCAACACGGTGAAAACTACTCACTTCAATATTGGATAATGCCAGTTTCCAGATCATTAAAAGTTTGCTGTACTGGCCAAAGGCGCTTCGTCTCTCTGCTACAAAGATTGGTCAATTTCAATTTGAATAAGTTTAATTGTATATTTTCAAGAACAATTTTTGTCCCCCAGTGATACATGGTTTGCCTAATTCCACGCTGATTCAATTCATGTCACTTACAGTCCGGCTCCAAGGGCCAGATCAGACCTGTTGCCCCATTGAAAATAGCCTTCACACACACACACACACACACACACACACACACACACACACACACACACACACACATCGTTAAAACAAATTTTGAAACATGCGGGAATGGCATCAAAATCTGTCTTCCGCGTCAGGTGGGACATCTGTGAACGAGGTTTTCATGGAGATAGCTGTCAAGTATTTATTTCTGACATCAGGTAAGTCCCAACACTATCAGAACATGTTGAGTGGCACATTACATGGAATGCAGATCACAGAGCCTCTTCGCCTTCTAAAAGATATGAGTAGGTGTAAAAGGAGTGACCTGTGTGCAACTAGCACAAGTCTGTTGCTTCTTTACAGCCGCCGTTAAAACCTTGGACGAATTTGGAAGAGCTTTTGTTCTCCGTTTGCAAGTTCCATTCCTGTTGCCAAAGGTCTTTGACATAACTCTGAGCTTTGGATTTCATTTCGACGTGAGGGATGAAAAATCTGCTCGATTCTTGTGGCGTTCCTGGCAAGTTCATCAACCACCGCACTGCATGGAATACCAACATGACCCGGAACCCAAGCAAAATCTGTGTTGTCCTCAATTTCAGAGAGGTTTCAAAACAACGAAACAGCAAAGGGTGCTTGAGGTTAAGGCCATCATCAATGACTTCCAAAGTAGAAAAGGAACCAGAGAGAATGTCTTTATGTTTTGATTTAGAGACTGTTTGAAGTGTCAGGATCAACGCTGTGAGCTCGGCACGGTAGTTAGACTGTGGGAATGTGTTTAGAACAACTCTAAGAGGGAACTGTTGAGCAATACGGAGCAGAAGCAACAGCCTCGTTAGATTTGGAACCATCAGTAAATATTTGAAAAGATGGAAAATTACAACAAAGGTTGGGGGGGGGGGGGGGGGGTATGCTAAAGAGCTAGTGGAGTCTGCTATGAAGCCATTTCGACGCGGATCTCCGGGATGAGGAAAGTCCACCGTGGGTCGTCAGAAATGTGGAAGAATTACGCACGATTCCAAGATCTATGTCCTCACTGTTCAAACTAGGAAGAATACGTGTGGTAGAACCACGCACGATTCCAAGATCTATGTCCTCACTGTTCAAATTAGGAAGAATGCGTGTGATAGAACCACGCACCATTCCAAGATCTATGTCCTCGCTGTTCAAATTAGGAAGAATACGTGTGGTAGAACCACGCACCATTCCAAGATCTATGTCCTCACTGTTCAAACTAGGAAGAATACGTGTGGTAGAACCACGCACCATTCCAAGATCTATGTCCTCACTGTTCAAACTAGGAAGAATACGTGTGGTAGAACCACGCACCATTCCAAGATCTATGTCCTCACTGTTCAAACTAGGAAGAATACGTGTGGTAGAACCACGCACCATTCCAAGATCTATGTCCTCACTGTTCAAACTAGGAAGAATACGTGTGGTAGAACCACGCACCATTCCAAGATCTATGTCCTCACTGTTCAAACTAGGAAGAATACGTGTGTAAACCACGCACCATTCCAAGATCTATGTCCTCACTGTTCAAACTAGGAAGAATACGCTGCCAACAGGATCACCACGCCAGCTGGCCCATCCTACCCCACCACTACAGCCCCTACGATCACACACACACACACACACACACACACACACACACACACACACACACACACACACACACACACTGGCGCATGCGCGCATTTGTTTCTTTGTCTCCTTCATAAATCCCAAACGTTCTTTTATTGATTTTCTTCTCTTGCCTTTCGTACCGTTCTCTTTCACAGTGGATCAGTTCTGCTGGCCTGTGAAATGAAACATTAATTAGTGTATTCAGGAAATACATACACAGGTGGATGGGCAATATTGTGTGTCTAAGCGTGTGCGTGCGTACGTGCGTGCATCCGTGTGTGTCTGTGTCTGTGTGTCCATCTGTGTCTGTATGCATATGTATGTGAGTGTGTGTGGGTGTGCTTGCGCGCCGGCATATGAGTGCGTCTGTGATTCTATGTGTGTTTATCTGTGTGAGTGTGTGTATGTGTGGTTCTAATTTGGAAAGATTTGCAATGGAATGCATTGCATTCACAGTCGTTATACATGTATCTGGCAAAGGCTGCGCGTGATTACTGCTGTGTGTAAACAAGTGGACATAAACGTTCGTGTTTGGGCCACATCTAGATTAATGCTTAGATGTGTGTGTGTGTGTTGTCTGTCTGTCTGTCTGTCTGTCTGTCTATGTCAAAGACAGAGAGAGTGAGGAGACACACAGAGAGAGAGAGAGAGAGAGAGAGAGAGAGAGAGAGATTGATTGATTGATCTTTTATACGCAAGGATGAAGATGTTAGGCCAAGGCCTAGTCTTACAATCTGTCCTTGTCATGCATACATTATTTCAACACATATTATTTATACTAACAATTCAACATAGCAACATGTAATTCCACTATACAAACAGATAAGATAACCTGTGTGTGTGTGCGCGCACGCACGCCTGTGCGTGCGTGTGTCATTAGGAGAGAACATGTGCTCGTGTGTGTTCACATGTGACAAGCACGCTTTGAATCACGGTTTATCGCTCAGTTGATCTGTCAATCCTTGGTACAACCGATCTTTGTGTGCATGTGGTTAGTCCCCCCTTTTTTTTTTAATTTCTTATTTTGAACAACATGACTCTGCGCGCGCTGTGCTGTTTCAGTTTCAGTTTCATCAAGGAGGCGTCACTGCGTGCGGACTAGTCCATATACGCTACACCACATCCGCTAAGTTTTGAGACCACACTACGCATGATTTGAAGCTGATGGATATATGAATTAACAACAAAGATGAGACAATTGAAGAAGAGGGTCTCGTGGCTACGACTCAGCGGATGTCTGACCTACGCATTAGCCCAACGCGCTGGTCAGACCTTGAGTGCCTACCTACCATTGTTTTTTTTTTGTTTTTTTCTCTCTCTGAATAATGCGCGCTGTTTCTGAATAATGCGCGCTGTGCATTACAAGCATGGTTTATTTCTTTGTGTCGTGATTCAACAACACGGACTCCATGTTTCTCTCAGTTGGCAGTTTACTTCAACAAAGCGTCCTGTGTTCTTGTAAGCCTGTATTGTGATGGGAACCTGCACGTTCCTCCTCGGCGGTTCTAATCCAGATATAGGCCCACCTATCTTGATCAACATGACTGAGGCGACACAACGCCATTTCAGTGACTGAAAGACAACGGCAAACGGAAGTCAGAGGGACCTGGACTGGGGAGGGTAAAAAAGAATTTTTTTTAATAATAATAATAATTTTAAAAAATTAATTTTTTTTTTTTTTAAGTTATTCTTTTGCGGACTTATCATACTGGAATAGATCATGTTCGGAAATTAGCAAGGGATGTAATTTTCTTTAAGCTAACGTTCACCGAGAGTGACTTCCCCCCCCCCCCCCCCCCCCTTTTTTTTTTTTGTTAGATGGCCATGTTCATGTTCAGTCTGAGTTGTCTTGCCTGATCAGCTTGAACAGTCCAGTCTGAGAGAGGACATGGCGAAACATGTGTGTGAACTGTGCGCCTGTAATGCTGACTGTCAATATCCTGATCGATAGCCTGGCGGCACGCTTCAAATCAAATGTTTAACTCTCTAGATCTATTTCCTTCACCCATAAACTGAGAAAATGTAACTTTATTTGCAATGAAGAGACGGGCGTTATCTTCCCCTGATTTTTTATTTTTTTTTCTTAAACTGGAATAAGTCTATTCTTACCAGCAATCAGTTCCATTTCTGACTTTTATCACCTAGAAGAAAATGAAGAGTAGTACAGGAAGAAAACAGCTGATTTTCCATTACAGAGAAAAACAGTATGACATAAATGTAAACAATTCAAAAGAGATTGTGTGTTCTGTTAGGTCCTCCACATGGGTGTTACCGAGTGATGCACCTAAAGTAAACCGATGGCTGTTTCAAATTTTTATGGATTCTTCACCCAGATTGCAATTGTAAAGGCAAAAAAATCTATTGTGTGCAATGCTACCTAAAAACCTAAGTGAACAAGCTGAGAGACCGCCTTTGAAGTAAACATAGTGAATAAATGAAAAACTGAATGACTGTGAATGGACCGGAATATATTTTTCTTAGAAGAAAACAAACATTGTACGAAAGCAGTGTTATTGTATTTATTGTTGTTGCTGTTTTTGATTCACGTGGGTAGATAAGTCTATGGAATCACCTTTTGTTGTCCATGCGTACGCCTGCATGAACGTGTGTGTGTGTGTGTGTGGCGTATGTGTGTGTGTGTGTGTGTGTGTGTGTGTGTGTGTGTGTGTGTGTGTGTGTGTTCGGACAACTTTAGCATTGCCATTTTCTCGGCAGTTACGAGCACTAACAAACAAAACTTGGCAGAGTGAGGAATAATGATTAGACCTTTCCAACCATTCCCTGCATACAGATGTCACCAAATCATAACTGGCGCATATGCAGTTAACATTTTCATCAATATTTTCGACATAAGCCCATGAAAAGTTAGCAATTTCTATGAAATCATTATCACTTACAATTACTACTTTACACACTTATAAAAGACATTTGAAATGACCCTATTATATGCAAATACTGTATCAAGTATTGAGTACTATTTTATCACGGTCAGACCTTTTAATATAATTTCTGCTGAGCAGAGTGCAGACATAAATACATGTTATCAAATCTAGACAGGAGACAAACATAATATAGATATATATTGCCAACTACAGCTCAGAATAAATGAGTTTCTTGATCATGGTGAATTAAGCACGCAAAACCACATGAAAGCAACGAATAAAATGGTCTTTCTAGCTTCAAAAGTAAAAAGTTTTGACAGAAACTGTAGGAATACATCGTGGTGATATTTCTTGCGCATGCGATTGCTTTCAACCCCATCTTTAAGGTAGATATATCCCGTCTTCGTGAACAACCGGCTTCAAAAGTTCCACGTCGAAATTGGTAATGCTACCAGTGAAGAAAACGATAGTTGTGACGTGAACCTGGTTTTCTATGGCGCTCTGGGTCCCAGGCTGAAGGATGAGGGTATACAACGTGCTTTATGGCATAGTTTGAAACCGGTCCTTTCAAACGTGCAGCTGTAGTCAGCGACACTCAGTGCTCGTTGGGAAGATCAGTCTGGGCGCTCCATACGTCGCGTAACAGTTCGTGGGTCGATCGGCACCTGAGTGCTTGACAGGCCTAATCCGGGCTCTTTCCATTCCGCTCACAGGGTGGCCAGATCGTGCGTCTCGTGCGTCGCGCATACTGCCAGCCTGCAATATGCAGAACCTGGGCTCCTGATCGCAGCTCATCGGTAATTTGCCGGAGAGTGAGTAACCGAAGAGGTACTATATATATGCCAGTTGCACATGATTGGAGAATACTGATGAATCACATAAAGGCGCCTAATCCCGTGAGCGCGCGCGCGCACACACACACACACACACACACACACACACACACGCGCGCGCGCGCCTCTCTCTCTCCTCTCTCTCTCTCTCTCTCTCTCACTCACACACCACACACATACACACGAGAGAGAGAGAGAGAGAGAGAGAGAGAGAGAGAGAGAGAGAGAAGTTGGTGGAAGTGAAGACAACGGAAGGGAAAGACCACCAAAAAAACAAGTCTTCGTTATCTGTGGTTGACACGTGAACGATGGTGATGGTGGTGGCAGTAGTTGCAACAGCAGCAACTATAGCAGCAGCAGCAGCAGCAATAGGTGGAGGAGGGTTTTTTTGTTTTGTTTTGTTTTGCTTTTTCTTGTTGTTTTTTGTTTGTTTGTTTGTTTTTTTTTTTTGTTTTTTTTGTCTTTACCTACCATTGTCTTCACTTCCACCATCTATTCTCTCTCTCTCTCTCTTCTCTCTCTCTCTCTCTCCTCTTATATATATATATATTTTATATATATATATATATATATATATATATATATATACACACACACACATATATATATATTCTTTTGCTTCTTAGGGTGGCACCTTTGGTTGGTTTTTTGAAAACTCAACAAACATACTACGATATTGCACACCAGCCTTTTTCTGGGATAGCATTCTTCTTAAAACCGAAAAGGCAGAGGAGTTCAGTTACCACTTCCCGCGGTCACTGAGGAGAAACAATCAGGTTTCGAAATACCGGTATCTGATCAGGAGTTATATGTTAGTGAGTTTCCTCCCCATTGGAGATTGTCTCCCCCTTGGAGACTATAAGCTTGCTGAAGGCTCATTTTGAGAAGCATTTATTATTCCCCACTCACCCTCTCAAGCACATACTGTTAGGCAGAATTAACTACGACTGCAGATATGAATGCTTATCTCCCCCTATTTCTTCAATCTAAGACATAAGAGCAAGCTTTGTTTTATAATTGAATATTTCTTGGCAGTCATTGCAACACCAAGCTGCTCTGTAAGTTGCTGGAATGGTGCTCGGTTACTTATCCTTGGATTTATTCTTATATATAAATATATTATATATATATATATATATATATATATATATATATATATATATATAATATCGACGTCTATATGCCTAAGGCATTTTCGAGAAATGCCTTTTCTGATTTGTGCCAATGATCTTGCTGTCAACATGTTCTTTTGCATCGCTGAGACAGTCGCCAAAAGAATTCCAGAGTCACGTCGTCATCATGTTCTGTGTGAGTTGTAAAACGTTGTCTCCCAGTCTGCGACCCTTCGTGCCCTGTTCCCATGACGACCTCAGTCTCCATGTCCCCCTTCACCTCCAGGGCTGTCATGACCTCATAGCACCAAAGTTTTCGGTGACCACAATTTGTTGATGGAAACTGTCATTGGAGAGGTGTGAAGGAGTTCTCCTTTCAACATGTGAACCATTCACTCGATCTGGTGTTATCATCAGCAGGACCTTTGGTTCTGTGTGTCTTTACTCAGAAAAAAGCTATTACTGAATATCACCAGAGTGACTCAGCAACAGCACAGCGTCTCCTCCGGTTTGTGGCCTCATGGCTTGTGAACTTCAGACGCTGGGATTGCTCAGATCGATACTGTGTGTGCTGTGTGTCGGGAGTTTGAAGGGGGGAGAGGTGGGGAAGCAGGACGTAGGGGGTGAGCGGCGTGAGAATATTGCCTTTGAGAGAACACTGAACAATGGACAGAGAGGCAAATATCCACTCTGGTAACGCTTTGCTTTGAGGTTACATGAGGTCCTACCTGCCTTGTTCGCTCAGAGGAACGTGGCTAGTAAGCATCATCCCCAAATCGACACATTCCCTTCCTCTCCGCCATTCCTTCTTCCCCTCCGCCTTTCTCCAAAATGTGAAATAAAGGACCTAAAGTGGAGACAGCAGTCGCCTGCCTTGTCAATCGTGCGTTTATTCACCGTGATACAGCATGAAAGGTCACCAGTCAGCAACAACACAGAATGCAGTATTTGAAGTTCAAAGACCTGGACAATAATACCGGTTTTGAAAAGAAATAAAGATGTCTCAGACCTGTAGAGAATATGACGGCATCGCGAAAGCCTCGCTGAAACACGTCCATAATATCTCCTGCTAAATAACTTTTAGCCCCAGACTAAACACTGCTGAACTGCTTTCTTTTCGTTTTTTCCCTCCAGATTCAATTTAATCATCTGATGGAGGAAGCGAGCGCAAGTCGTTTCATTCCGAACGTCAAACGCCCAAGTCAATGAATCGATCACAGACCATCAAAGCCCGGGGCCTATTCAGTTACCATGCAATGAGACCGGTGGGTTTTCACCCAGGGCCGTTTGAAGGGAGACCCCCGCCCCTCTGGCATGGTTCCTCAATGATGTCCCCACCAATTTCGGATCGATTTGGCGCTCCTCGTTCTCTCTTTCCTCGCAACCCCTCCCCACCCCCCCCCCCCCCCCCCCCGCCCCATCTCCTTTTCCTCTCCTCTCCGACCTCCCTTCATCCCCTCCACCTCCCCTCCCTACCTCCAATCCCCCCGAATCCGATCAGCGAAACGTCTCATCGATCACCAAGAGCGCAACCCACCGACAGTTGGGCCATTGCACTTCCAGTGGTTTTTGCGGGTCGGACCGCGCACACTTTCCCTTGGCAGCGGTGAAAAGAGAAAAGAAAGACAGAAAGGGATAAAACACTTCTTTTCATTTTACAAGAAGGAAATGTAGGGAAGTCAGTACCTTGTGTTCCGCGGTTAAATAACAAACATTTTTGAAAACCTTATTTACCAGATTTAAGTTCTTGAAACTTGACAGCGTTCCAGACAGAAATAACGCTTACAGTCGCGTTTTCATGTGCACTTCTTCTCGGAAAAGTAAGGAAGACATACACAAACCAACCACAAACTGACTGTTTCACAAGACAGGCCGTGACAAGACAAGACACGACCAATCCCATTATTTCGGTCGTGTGTTTTCTCTACTTCGGATATCTTGTAATGGAACAGGCAGAACACGAGCAATTATTTCAGAGTATCAGTGACTGAATATAGCACGGGTGGGGGAAAAAAAAGTTTGAAGCTGACCCTTCCATACATCATAACGGGCGCTGGAGAGGAGACAATATTCAGCAGTTAACACATCTGTTGGTCAGTTTTGATAAGGTTATGTTTGTGATCGTCAGATATGGAGGTAAGTCTCTCTCTCTCTCTCTCTCTCTCTCTCTCTCTCTCTCTCTCTCCTCCTCTCTCTCTCTCTCTCTCTCTCTCTCTCTCAATTTAGCAGTCTTTCATGGTATGCCTATAAAGCGGCTATACTAAATTGTTATTGAAATCGTAAGAAAGCATTACTACTGAAATTTGCAATTTGCGTACGGATCCAGTTTCGTATGTTATTGGCTGTGTCCCATTCTGTCACTTTTCTATTCATCATTTGGTTTACTTTCCTGTACCTTGTTTGCCGTAATCGTTCTACCAGATTCCTATGTAATCATTCTACCAGTTTCCTATGTAATCATTCTACCAGTTTCCTATGTAATCATTCTACCAGTTTCCTATGTAGCCTAATCATTCTACCCTTCCGAGAAAGGCTGTGTGGCCAAACTGAATAAGATTTCTTGAGTCTCAGTAAATGCACCCCCCTCCCCCGCTCCCTTTCCCCTCTCTCTCTCTCTCTCTCTCTCTCTCTCTCTCTCTCTCTCTCTCTCTTGTGATCATAGGTTCTATAGTGTGTGTATGTGTGTGTGTGTGTGTGTGTGTGTGTGTGTGTGTGTGTGTGTGTGTGTGTGTGTGTGTGTGTAAAGGAAATATATGTACTTTATTTAACAGCTCCAGAAAGGCGAAAAGTGCAAAATGAGTTTATGTGTGTACTAAAAGTGTCTGATTACACCGGAAAACAAAATGGACATGCATCTAGAAAAAGTACTGCATTATAACTGCTGTTACAATATTGTTTTATTGGATGCATTAAATCAAAAACAAAAACAAAATTCTGAACACAAAAACTTATACAAGCATGAAGGGAATATAGCATAAAACAAAACCTAGTCAAACTGAGGGGGAGGGGGGGGGGTGAAGAGGAGTCAAACCGCTGGCATGTTCTCCAAAGTGCATGCTGTCATGTTGTAATTCTAACGCAAATTATGATCTCTTCTAAAAGTTCCAGTCATTGTGAAACACATCAAAATCTCCCAAAACCAAAGAAACGATGCCTGTCATACTTGAACACCTATGTCATAATTTTGGAGTCCTTGTAATTGTCATGATCTAGAATAAAATTCATGTTTAGAAAGCCAGCTACAACCAAAACATTCCAAAACTCAGCGCAGTATCTCAGAGGAATTCACAAAATGACACAGAAAACACTGAGGGTTTTCTTTAAGACAACCATTCGTCATACGTACGGCATTCTTTTTATTATTTGTTTGTTGTGGTGGTGGTTGTTGTTATTGTTGTTGTTGTTTATATTCAAAAGTGTTAATTTTTGTTTATGGCTATGTATGCGGGTGACAGAATGAAAAACACAAAAGACATGCACAGAAAGGCGCACACGTATAAGAGTAGTAGTAGTAGTATAGTAGTAGTATGTAGTAGTAGTAGTAGTAGTAGTGTAAGTATTAAGATGATGATGGTGATGACGATGATCGTCGGTAATTGTTATCTTTTAAGATTCCTGCCCACGCTTTGATTTAATCTGAGGAACTTTAATTCACGAATGGAAAAAAAAAATAACAACAAAAAACCCCCATCAAATCAGATCATGCCTGATCCGGAACATCTGGCTTGATGCTACCAACCAATGTGAGCACCCCCCCCCCCCCCCCCCCCCCCCCCCCCCCCCCCCCCCCCCCCCCCTCCCCCCATGTTATTTGCCAGCACCTTATTCTACGCACTAATAATGCAACGTACTGTTCTTGTGACTGAACATGCATACACATGCATTCCCGTTCACTCCCTGTGACTGAACATGCATACTCATTCCCGTTCACATCCCTGGGACTGAACATGCATACTCATCCCCGTTCACTCCCTGGGACTGAACATGCATACTCATTGCCGTTCACTCCATGTGACTGAACATGCATACTCATTCCCGTTCACTCCCTGGGACTGAACATGCATACTCATTCCCGTTCACTCCATGTGACTGAACATGCATACTCATTCCCGTTCACTCCATGTGACTGAACATGCATACTCATTCCCGTTCACTCCATGTGACTGAACATGCATACTCATTCCCGTTCACTCCATGTGACTGAACATGCATACTCATTCCCGTTCACTCCCTGGGACTGAATATGCATACTCATTGCCGTTCACTCCCTGCACTTTACAGAGGAGCAAAGCAAGATCGTCAACTCTCATTGCAAAAACGAAATCCTGCTGGAACACATGAAGCAACACTGCGGATGTGGACAAAATGGTGAGCCCTTGCTGGTGGGTATGGTTAGTAGTGAGGTAAGTAGCACAAACACTGGAGGAGATAAGTGATTGCTCGTCGTTCATTTTCTTTGTCTTACGATGTTTGTCTTGCCTGAAGAAAGAAGTATAAACGCGTAGAGTTTGTTTTGTAAGTTATTTATTCTTTCGTATGACGGCACAGAAATTGCTTTCGTTTCGTTTGAAACATAGATAGATAGACAGAGACAGACAGATAGTGATCGATCAGTGTGAGAGATTGCATCTGATCTGCACAACTCATCTGCTGTCAGCACCGACATGACTGACCAGGCTTGGATAATTAAACAATAGAGCTGACCGCTGTGGCAGTTGATACATTTTCACCCCCATCGCATCCCTCACTGGAGCCTCAGTAACAGGTCACAGGTTCCCTCTATATGTATTGGTCTCTACGTAACGATTTTAATTTGTATGCAGCATATTTCATTGCAATGCTTTCTTGTTAGTTTACTTTTCTATCCTAGCACCGGCTGCTTTGGGGGTGCTCTTGGATCCTGTTTTTGAAGTGTTTGTTGGTAGTGAGCATTCTGCAAGATTATATGTGCTGTATTTCCTTTTTGATGCCAAGGGAAAACCTGCCTCATCAGCCAGGTCTCACGGATGAATCTGAATCAGCGGACACCTCTGTGCAAGCGACATAAGTAGTTCTGTTTTCAAGACGCTATGACCGCCCCCATAGGGTGCTAAACGAATGGACGAGTGGAGGGCGTTGGTGGGGGTGGGGGGTATGTGTGTGTGTGTGGATGTATATGTGTGTGTGTGTGTGTGTAAATATATATATATATATATATATATAGTATCACTAACACACACACACACACACACCACACACACACACACACACACCACACACATATAAATATAAGTAAATATATCCTAACGCCATGCTTTTCGCTTCCCACCCTTCTCCCCCCCCCCCCCCCCCCCCCCCCCCCCCCCCCCCCCCCCCCCCCCCCCCCCCCCCTCCCCCATCACTATTCTCTGTTTGGTCGATCTTTTGCACGTCATTATTTGAATGACGGAGGAATTGTTAGCCTGCACTTCTTACATTTGATAGGTTTGTGTATACAGATATTGTGTATGCATAGAAAGCGACTTTAAGGCGGAGCACAGAAACTGAACAGACATAGCCTATGCTTTTGTGTATACAGATATTGTGTATGCATAGAAAGCGACTTTAAGGCGGAGCACAGAAACTGAACAGACATAGCCTATGCTTTTGTGTATACAGATATTGTGTATGCATAGAAAGCGACTTTAAGGCGGAGCACAGAAACTGAACAGACATAGCCTATGCTTTTGTGTATACAGATATTGTGTATGCATAGAAAGCGACTTTAAGGCGGAGCACAGAAACTGAACAGACATAGCCTATGCTTTTATGTCTGCACGGTATTTGTGCTGATTTTTCTTTTATATACCCATATTTGTGCCTTTTCTTATTTCTTTTTATTTGATTCTCTTTATAATCATAACCAGCCGAGCACAAGGGCCTGTTCAGGGCTGTTAAACGGGAAAAAGGGGTCACACCCTGGGAAAAAGCTTCACCTGAAAAAAAAGAGGCTACATCCTTTAAAAAGAAATAATTAAGACGCTAGCCAAAATATTGACATCCTTCAGGCAGATAAGACTGAGCCGTGCTGAGAGCGCCAGCCATTTTGCTTAATTACTTCATCCTGGATGGAGGGGGGGGGGGGGGGGGGGACAGAGAGGGTGGAGTTACGGGGTGGGAAGTCTTTATGGCCGAATACAAAAGCCATGTAAATATATATAGTCACTGATGACCGCGCGCCTCTTCCCTACCCCCGTCCCCCTCCCCCTCCGCTCTGCCCTGTCCAGGGTCTGGGTCTGTAAACATGTCCTAAGACATCGATCTCACTATCAATACATTGGCCAAGCCTGTTACATTCGTCGTTAATGAAGACCCCCCCCCCCCCCCCTCCCCCCCCCCCCCCCCCCCCCCCCCCCCCGTCCTCCCTCGTCCTCTCTCTCTCTCTCTCTCTCTCTCTCTCTCTCTCTCTCTCTTCTCTCTCTCTTGTCAGACGTGTTGGAGGTGTGTGACGAGCGGGGAACAGTGAAAAACCTGAGGAACCACCCCACTGACTACGGGTCGGATTATCTCAAGGAACGGGAGACTCTCGTCCTGCTCACCGTACACAGTGAGTCGCTTGTCGTAGTTCAGAGAGCTTGTTTGTGTAGATGTGTGTGTGTGCGTGTGTGTGTGTGTGTGTGTGTGTGTGTGTGTGTGTGTGTGTGTGTGATGTGGAGTGTAGCTGGATGGATGGGTGGGGTGGATGGGTGGGTGTAGTTTGTGATTTGTTAACTGTAGATCCATAGTCATGTTTTTGTGGCCACTCTTGATTTCTCTTTGGAGACAATAAAGTGACTTGACTTGACTTGACTTGACTTGAGTCCTGCCCTTGTCGGTGCTGACTGCTGACGTCTCACCACAGCCTTCTGACTGGGTGGGAATGTCGCTTGCTGGTCGAGGAGAGGAGGAAAATGGGGAAGGGGGTGGGAGGAGGGGAGGGGAGGGAGAGGTGGTGAGTCAAAGGAAAGTCGTGTCACAACGGTCTGGTTGTACCTTTGTTTATAGCGTTACCTTTGTTTATAGCAATGGCTATCGAAGTGTGTGTGTGTGTGTGTGTGTGTGTGTGTGTGTGTGTGTGTGTGTCTGTGTCTGTGTGTCTGTGTGTGTCTGTGTCTGAGAGTGTGCATGCACGCCGCTTGCGCGCGCGTCTGTGCATGCCTGTGTGCGTTCGTTCTCGTGCCACGCGCGCGCACGTGTGTGTGTGTGTGTGCGTGTGTGTGTTGTGTGTGTGTGTGTGTGTGTGTGTGTGTGTGTGTGTGTGTGTGTGTGTGTGTGTTGTTGTTGTTGTTGCTGTTGTTGTTGTTGTTCTTGTTCCTGTTCTTGTTGATGTTCTTGTTGCTATGGTATTCGTTATGATTAAATTGATGATAAGTGTTTTTTTTGTGAACTGAGATTTAAAGCATATTTAACATATTGGTGACGATCCTCGTATCCTCGCATGTCCGCACGTGTGTGTGTGGGTGTGTGTGTGTGTGCGCGTGCGTGCGTGCTTGTGTGTGTGTGTCTGTCTGTCTGCATGTGTATGTGTGTGTGTGTGTGTGTGTGTGTGTGTGTGTGTGGTGTGTGTGTGTGTGGTGTGTGTGTGTTGTGTTGTTGTTGTTGTGTTGTTCTTCTTCTTCTTCTTCTTCTTCTTCTTCTCTGATGTTGTTGTCGTTACTATAGCATTCATTTTGATTATATTGATGATAAGTGCGTTCTTTGTAAACTGAGATTATGAACATGTCTAATATGTTGGTGGCGATCCGCTTAACGATGCAAGTTTTGTGTGTGTGTGTGTGTGTGTGTGTGTGTGTGTGTGTGTGTGTGTGTGGTGTGCACGTGCGCGTGCGTGCTTGTGTGCACATGCGCATGCGTGCGTGCTTGTGTGTGTGTGTGTCTGTCTATCTGTCTGCATGTGTGCATGCGCGCGCGTGCGCGCGCGCGCGCGCGCGCGCGTGTGTGTGTGTGTGTGTGTGTGTGTGTGTGTGTGTGTGTGTGTGTGTTTTGTGTGTGTGAACACTGACTGCAGGTAAAACAACAGACACAGGGGATGCTAAACCCGTCTTCACACCACTCTTGTCCAGTCTGCGTGACGACAGAGACTTCAACGGTGAGACAGAACATTGATAACTATTCATCAGCCCCTCCATTCTGTCCATATGTGGTGAGACGTGACGTCGACACCATTTGTAATACCTTCCATATTGTTCACAATCATAGATACCCAATTATAATCCCCTCCATGCTGTTCGCAATCATAGATACCCAATCATAATCCTCTCCATATTCTTCATAATCATAGATACCCAATTATAATCCCCTCCATGCTGTTCGCAATCATAGATACCCAATTATAATCCCCTCCATGCTGTTCGCAATCATAGATACCCAATTATAATCCCCTCCATGCTGTTCGCAATCATAGATAACCAATTATAATCCCCTCCATGCTGTTCGCAATCATAGATACCCATTTGTAATCCCCTCAATAGTGTCAAAATGCGGTGAGACATTACATCGACATTCATTTTTATCATCTCCTCCTTACTGTTCCAAATCACCACACCCTCTATACTGTTCCAAATCACCACACCCTCTATACTGTTCCAAATCACCACACCCTCTATACTGTTCCAAATCACCACACCCTCTATACTGTTCCAAATCACCACACCCTCTATACTGTTCCAAATCACCACACCCTCTATACTGTTCCAAATCACCACACCCTCTATACTGTTCCAAATCACTACACCCTCTATACTGTTCCAAATCACCACACCCTCTATACTGTTCCAAATCACCACACCCTCTATACTGTTCCGAATCACCACACCCTCTATACTGTTCCAAATCACCACACCCTCTATACTGTCTGCCACGTGCTGTAACACGACAACGATATCTACTTAACCCCCTCCCCCCCCCCCTCCCCCTCCAACTGACCACAATGTGATGAGACATGACAACGTTATCCATTTACAATCCTCTCCATACTGTCCCAATGTAGCGAGACATGACATCAATACTCATTGATCATTTCCTCCATACTGTCCACAATGTAGCGAGACATGACAATATCCATTGGTCATTTCCTCCATACTGTCCGCAATGTAGCGAGACATGACAATATCCATTGATCATTTCCTCCATACTGTCCGCAATGTAGCGAGACATGACAATATCCATTGGTCATTTCCTCCATACTGTCCACAATGTAGCGAGACATGACAATATCCATTGGTCATTTCCTCCATACTGTCCACAATGTAGCGAGACATGACATCAATACTCATTGATCACTTCCTCCATACTGTCCACAATGTAGCGAGACATGACAATATCCATTGATCATTTCCTCCATACTGTCCGCAATGTAGCGAGACATGACAATATCCATTGATGATTTCCTCCATACTGTCCACAGTGTAGCGAGACATGACAATATCCATTGATCATTTCCTCCATACTGTCCGCAATGTAGCGAGACATGACATCAATACTCATTGATCACTTCCTCCATACTGTCCGCAATGTAGCGAGACATGACAATATCCATTGATCATTTCCTCCATACTGTCCACAGTGTAGCGAGACATGACATCAATACTCATTGATCACTTCCTCCATACTGTCCACAATGTAGCGAGACATGACAATATCCATTGATCATTTCCTCCATACTGTCCGCAATGTAGCGAGACATGACAATATCCATTGATGATTTCCTCCATACTGTCCACAGTGTAGCGAGACATGACAATATCCATTGATCATTTCCTCCATACTGTCCGCAATGTAGCGAGACATGACATCAATACTCATTGATCACTTCCTCCATACTGTCCGCAATGTAGCGAGACATGACAATATCCATTGATCATTTCCTCCATACTGTCCACAGTGTAGCGAGACATGACAATATCCATTGATCATTTCCTCCATACTGTCCACAATGTAGCGAGACATGACAATATCCATTGATCATTTCCTCCATACTGTCCGCAATGTAGCGAGACATGACATCAATACTCACTTATTGTTCCCTCCACACTGCATTGTTAAACAATGTGGTGAACAATTGCCTTGTTTTCCATTCATCGCACTTTCCATTCTGCTACATCTGTCGAAAATCTGGGAAGACGTTTGGGACATTCATCTCCCCTCCTGTTTAAATCTTTGAACTTTATATTTCAGTTGCCTGACGAGCAAGCAATACTGAGTACTGACTTTTCGATCGAACTGCTTTCCCTTTTGGTCATCTCTCTCTCTCTCTCTCTCTCTCTCTCTCTCTCTCTCTCTCTCTCTTGTGTGTGTGTGTGTGTGTGTGTGTGTGTGTTGTGTGTGTGTGTGTGTGTGTGTGTGTGACCTTTGTGCGGTACGAATCAACCCCATTACTGAGTACCAATCTTTTTCCAAACCGAGGTCGCGTACGTTGTATGCACTTGGAGCATGAGAATAACTCACGGCAACCGATGAGGTGCCGCCTGGCATTGTGTGTGTTGAAATAATTCTAATACACATAGACGGAAAAGGACTGTGTGGCCTGGGGCGGTGACACCCACTCCCATGGGAGTGGTCCTATTGACGAATGCAGTGCAATTCAGTGCAATGGGGTGTATGTAAAGATATAAGGAAAGGGGGGGGGGGGGGGGGGGTGTGAAATGTGGGGGCCGCTACTTTCCACACTCTCGACATCAGATCTCCTTTCCGTCGTGTTGTCCTTCAAGATTAAGATGAACTTGGTAGGCTTCCTGTCTTTTTTTCTTAGTTCTTTGATGTTCTATGAATGCTGAATAAACACACTTACCGACAGACATCAGTTCAGTCAGTTCGGTTTTGAATGTTTAGCTACACAAAGCTATGTTTCAAAGGAATTATATCGACCGTGTTTTAATGAGGGGCTCCAAAATTCCACATTATTTGGGGGTCGTTTTGTGTGTGTGTATGTTCGTGTGTAAACAAGCCTTCGTTCTTCTTTCGGACCCTATGACATAAAGCGTCTTCAGTCATTGGCTGGTTTCACGTGGAACTGAAGAGCCTCTTTCCGTCAGGCGTCGACATGTGTACAAGTGCTTCACACAGATGTGCAGAGACGAGGATGGGGGAAAGTGGGGTGGGGGTGGTGGCACTTTGACCCAATACATTTAAAAGCATTACACCAAAACACGATACAACAAAACCCAACATAGCGCGGTACTGATACGTCTGAGGCCTTTCTGTCCAAGACACACTCAACCAAGAGAAGGAACGCGAGCCCACCGTCTACAGCCCAGCCAATCGCAGACGACAACAGTTCCAGTCCTCTGACCTTGATGACGACGTCTCCAACAAGTCCTTCAAATCGAAGGTCAAGGTTATCAACAGCGGCAACTTCGGTCCCTCGGGCAAAAGATCTATCCTTCGGAAATCCACCAAGAATTTGTTCCGTAAATGACGACAGCATGTTCACACAGGATTACAGTGGAGGAAGAGACGGACGGAGATGGAGTGGGGGAGGGAAGGGCCGGAGGGAAACAAGAAGGGGCTGGTGGTGGTAGGGGGCAGGCGGCGGGGGAGGGGGGGGGGGGGCACCATATAAAGGTAGCGTGAACAGAACGCTAATAAAATTGTTAGAATTGTATTTTACTTGTTCTGATTCAGTTTTCATGTTTGAGAGAGAGAGAGAGAGAGAGAGAGAGAGAGAGAGAGAGAGAGAGAGAGCGAGAGAGAGAGAGAGAGAGATTGATTCATCGATGACTAATCGTTAATTCCCGAGGATCAAGATGTTAGGCCGTAGTCTTCTCGCTTTGTCACACATACACCGTTACAGAAAAAATCATTTTTCTTGAAAAACAAAGCAGAATCACTGCAGACATGAAAAAAAAAAAATTAAAAAGACAGACAAAGCAAGAAGAGGTGAGGTTTGACAGATGCAAGAAGGAAGGAGAGGGAAGGGGACGGTTTGAATGGAGAATAGTTCTAATCACTGATTCATTAATATTGATTACGCTTGGGGAAAAATTCAAATGATAAAACTGATTTTGTAGCCAACTTGGAATTAAAACCACAGTTGTAATCAATGACTGCAAAGTAAACTGAAAAGGGTCGTTTAGTGGACAATGTCCACAACGGACACCAGCTCCACGATGTCTTTCATCCTTTTTAACCACTTTTCAGTATGTGTAAACTGGAGGTGAAACATCAAATGGAATGAACACTGCCCTAAGCGAGGTGTCGTCGTATCAACCTTAAAACTGTTGGTATAGCTTGCATGTTCTGTCCTTCTGTAGGATAGCACATACTTCCTGAATGAGATAACAGCCCTGACAAAGCCCGCTATGGATTTCTGTATTTCGACCACCAGCCCGAAAATACAGGACCATCAGACACATCTGTGTCAAGACAAGTGTTTTGATTAAATGGTTTGTCAAAAATGATTGAAATCAACATAAGAGATGAAGTTCTTGAACTGACGAATTTGTTCAAGGTTTGGCTCAGCAGACATTTACACCACACTGGCAAAGCAACAATATTTAAAGTCCGGCAAACTTTCCAAACATACATTTGTGGATGCTTTTACCAAACGCTTCGAATAAAGAGCCAGAACTCCAGAAATGTGTTCTGGTTTTGTGTGTTATAATAAACCTGACAAAATCAAAAGAATGTATGAAAAATATGAGGAATGGTGGTATAGATATACAATTTGATACAGGAATCAAGTCTACATGGACTGAAGCTTTTTTTTTTTTAACCCATATTGAAAGGTGCAGTCAGGGAAGTAACGGCCAAAGACATTTAGGTATTTACTGCAAACCTTTGAACGATGATCTAACAGCACAATGTCACAATGTCGCATAGCCACATTTGCTTCCTTCTGTGTGATATAAAAGCTGATGCAGTTTGAGATCTTCTGTGTCCTTAAACTTTAGATCAGGTGAGGTACAATCGATTATGAAAGATTGATCCTGCCCAGGTTGACAGTGTGAGTCAAGGCATCATGTCTATGCGGCCAGAATTGAATACGAAGGTTGCCTTCACCTTCATGGGTCCTAGATATGTGGGAGACGGCAGAGCAGCGATTTCCAAAGTGTTCATCCCTCCCATGTGTGCTTCCTGTGTACGACGAAGATCTGAACACCAGTTTGCGAACACCGCCACGTTACAGATATGAGGCCATACAACATGTATTATATGGATATGAACACACACACACACACACACACACACACACACACACACACACACACACACACACACACACACATCTTTTATTGATACTGGCTAATAGCCTTCATGTCAAGGGGGTACAGTGTCTTTTTTTTGCATAGAAGAAAAAACAAACAAAAGCAAAACCGCAAAGTAGGTGTCTGAAAGAAACACACACACACACACACACACACACACACACACACACACACACACACACACACACACACACACACTGTATGTTCACCAACTACGGGAGGATGGTGCATCGCCTGTTGTATGTGTCTGCACTGACGTAAAGTGAGTGTCAGTTCTCTGAGCCAAAGAGAGGTTGGCTGGGTCACGGATAATGATAATGGGGACTCGCTCCAAAGAGTATAGATGGGGTTTGTAGTCCAAGGTCTTCTCACGAGGAACACCAAAGGCTAGAATGAATGCACTCTGACTGTGACGGCCCGGATACTCTCTCTTTGATAGTCTCTCAGCGAGCTCCCTCAACCTGTTTAAGGTCTCCTCTTCTGAACAGAATCTGCGTATCCTAAGGAACGCGACTCCCCACTTCCCCTTTCCCCGACGTCGTGCCTAGGATGGCACAACTGAAAAGACAGGTACATGTTGGTGTCCATTGCTTTCCTGTGGAGGTCTGCGTCGAATTTTCCGTCGGTGGTGCTGATGCTCGCATCTCGATAGTGGACGTCCCTGCAGCCGCGACTACTGCTGAGCCAGGCCAGGAACTGAAGATCCTCCTCATGTGTCCACAGTGGTAGGATAGCATCAAAGTATCTTCGCTACAGGTTCTCATCAACCTGCCAGGGGGAAGTGGTGAGGAGGTGTTCCTCTACCCACCCTGTTGAGATGTTGGCGATGGATGGGGCCATACGAGTACCCATAGTTGTACCCTGCACCTACCCGAAGAGCAGCCCATCGAACTCAAACACTTTGTTTTGGAGAAAATGGCCAACGATCTGTAGGAGGCTGGAGATGGGCGGGGCCTCAGGTATGATGTGTTCTTTGTTAGCTATGATTTGTTCCTTGAGGTAGCGACTTCAAGGGAAATGTTGAAGTACAGAGCAACCACGTCAATGATTACGGTCAGTATGTCTTCATGGATCGCCCCTAAGGACAGCCTCCATTCTTCAAGGATCAGCAGAAAGTGAGAGGAGTCCTTTAAAGAAAATGGCTGGCCCTGAATAATTGGCTGAAGGCAGTGATCAGCCAATTAGTTTAGTCTTTCGATAGGTCTACCCACTCCTGATACTACGGGACGACCATGAGGCTTCACTCTGTTTTTATGTATTTTGGGTAAATGGTAAAAGGCATGAGTTCTCGTGGTCTTTTCATCAATGCAACCCCCTTCCAAGTGTTTCTAATCTATCATGCCACTGTCGTATTCTGCAGGAGCTGTTACACTTGCCGGCTAATTTCAAATTGGGATCTGAAACTGGCGTTCATTGTTCTCTGTATGATTCAGCTACCTGTATGCCTCTTCCTGGTACTAGAAATAATCTCGCACCAAGGTCCTGTTCTGCACCATGTCACGTAGCTTGATCGGAGCCTCTTTATACTCCTTGTTAAGATTTTGGCTTCTGGAGGCCAATGGAACACAAACCGAAACTCTGGTCAGAACCATGGCGCTAAAAACGTCCAGTGCCACATCCCGTGTGTTGGGGGATTGCCAGTAGTGTCTCTTGTAGAACTGGAGTATACTGGGGAAGTAGGCTGGGACTTCTTGGTCAAACCAGAATGACTTTAGTCGTACATGCTTCAGGCCTTCCTTGGTGTCGTCTAGGAACGTCTGTTGGTCACAAAGTTAATGGGAGAAAGATGGACGACCTGATCTGTTTTGGTTCAATCATGAGTCTTCTCCCTCTCAAGTGCCCGTTCTTCTTTTCATTCCTCAGGCCAGCTTGCTGATTCTCGGGGCTGCAGAGTTCCACGGGTAGGAGAGTCCAAGTGTGTTGATCTGTTAGTAACCTCTTCAATCTCCTTTTTGGTGCTGCGACACAAGTTCTTTGTCATTTGTGATTGGGCTTCTAGTTTCGCATTGAAACTAATGAACTCTCCTTATCCAGTTTTGGCTCTGTATTGTTGTTAATGTCTTCCCTAAACACTGACGCTGCTGGTGAGCAGAATCTCTGTATAAAATCCATGCATGAGTGGAGAATAGACCTCTCCGCTAACAACAGCACCCGTCGGAGTGAACTGAACAGGGAAGATAAAGGGAGAGCAGAAAACGCGAACAACAGTTGCGTGCCTTGGGAATGGTATTCCTCCTATCGCAGGTCTGAGGAACAGAACGTGGGACAGGCATCGCCGAACCTTTCATGCTGTTCTGTGCGCAGTCGCCATCGCCCTCTGTGAGCCGCTAGACCCACAAGCCGTGTATGCCATGAGGTCTTGCTAAGTGGGGATTGAAGTCCCGTAAATGACATTGTGAGAGATGGTAAATTCAGGGTGTGCGAGGTAGATCCCCAAAGAGATGCAAGACGAGCTGGCTGGAGGCGCGTGCGTGTAATGGTCTTGGTAATACACGAACATCAGGCTTTTATTTATTATTCTTATATAACACCTACATGTGCGACTGGCAATTCTAAATGTAATAGTATGAACTGGCTGTACACAAAGGGATTGCAGACCCAATTTTGGTCATTGAAAACTTGTCCGCACATCTTGGAAGTATGATCTGCGAAGAAAGAGCAAAGCATTTTGCTAATGATGAAAGAAAGTGAGGAATTTGCGTGGAGGCTGGCTTAAAAGACAGACAAATGAATTAACTCGCTTTAAATTTTAGAAGATACTTTTCAATAACAAAACCCTTCGATTATCCTGTCAAAAAGAAATAATGTCAAATAAACATTTGTGTACTTTAAGCAATATAATGTTATGAAATGAACGAAAACGTGATGTTATGAACTGCTGTTTTTATTACATTCCTTTTTATGTTTATTGCGAAAGGACATTTTATTCACTGCCAGTATAAAGGAGAAAGAATATTATTCAATGACTCACTCAAATGAACAAATTAATAATACAGGTTATAAACTAATAAAAATCTTAGTTTTCATTTTAGACACTGTGTGAAGTTATGAAGGAACTCTTGTGAATTTCATTTTCAATTCATAGAGTACATGATCACCAAAATGATTGTGAATCATTTACAATAGGCATTTTTACCTTGAAATCAGCTAGCGTACCTTTCCTAAAACACTTCGAAAAATCGAGCTAGCGTACCTTTCCACAAAAGGCTGAAAAATCTCCCATGTCATAAGACTGAACCCTTTTTTGTGATTAAGGCCATAACTATCCATTGACAGAGGCTAGAAACTGTTCAAACTTAATTGGGATTCATCATTAGCAGCGAGGGATCTAAACCAGAAATCCTTGCAAGAGCAGCACTGTCCAGACTGAAACTAATATGGACGGACGAAGCCATCTCCATGGAACACAAAATCAGCTTTCTGCGTGCACTGGCTCCATCTTCATGGGAGACATTGACATTCAAAGCGGATTTGGAAAAAGCAGCCAAGCCGTTACGAAGATTAGGTGTCAACGCAAGATATAAACCATCCAATATAGTGATGATAGTATCACCAGTGAACAAGAGCTGAAACCACCATGAAGATTTGCTGACGTCAGTTAAGAACAGAACACTGATAGCACTGTAACAAAGATCCAATGGCCTTGCTAAAACAATCCTCAGGGCCGGATCTGTTGAAGAAGGAACACTGATACCACTGTAACAAAGATCCAATGGCCTAGCTAAAACAATCCTCAGGGCCGGATCTGTTGAAGAAGGAACACTGATACCACTGTAACAAAGATCCAATGGCCTTGCTAAAACGATCCTCAGGGCCGGATCTGTTGAGGAAGGAACACTGATACCACTGTAACAAAGATCCAATGGCCTTGCTAAAACGATCCTCAGGGCCGGATCTGTTGAGGAAGGAACACTGATACCACTGTAACAAAGATCCAATGGCCTTGCTAAAATGATCCTCAGGGCCGGATCTGTTGAGGAAGGAACACTGATACCACTGTAACAAAGATCCAATGGCCTTGCTAAAATGATCCTCAGGGCCGGATCTGTTGAGGAAGGAACACTGATACCACTGTAACAAAGATCCAATGGCCTTGCTAAAACGATCCTCAGGGCCGGATCTGTTGAGGAAGGAACACTGATACCACTGTAACAAAGATCCAATGGCCTTGCTAAAACGATCTCAGGCGATCTGTTAGGAAGGACATGATCCACTGTACAAAGATCCAATGCCTTGCTAAAACGATCTCAGGGCGGATCTGTGAGGAAGGGAGACAGAGGGAAGACGAGGGCGGGTGGTGGTGGTGGAGGGGTTGGGGAAGGACTGTCTGAAGACATTGCAGGATGGACAAGAAACCATTTGCAGACACCCAGCCTTGGCATACAACTGACAAAGCTGGAGGAACCTGGTGAAGAGTTCTTTGGTGAGGCATCCCAACGATTCTTCGCAGAGTTATAGGATGAGGAGAAGTATAGACAAGCACATATCGACAGGCAGACTGAGCCAGTTAAAGACAGATCGACAGACACAGACAGGCGCAGACTGACAAAGGAAGTGACAGTGAAAGCTGCTTTGAGCGGTTTGAGAGAAATACACCAAGGCAGGTTTAGCTGAAGGAGGAGGTAAAGGCTGAACAATGTGAAATCTTCCCTTCCCAGGGTGAATTCTCGCTCCCCTCCTTGACACTTCTATTAGGCGATTTGGTGTTGTAAGCAGCGGTCACTTTGAGTTATGGGCGTGTCATTTATTTCATCTCAGGAACAAGAGTTACCTAACTTATTCACTATTTACTGTGTACTATTCCATGTCTCATTTCAGATTTCCTTTCACACCAGTATAACCGAGTTTCTCTGATTCTGTTCGTACGCGCGTTTGACTAAATTCAAAACTGAAAAGGTTGTGCCTGCCTTCAATAAATGCTGATTTGTGTTCGTTTATTTCCTCAGTTCACGTGCTGTGTACATGAATCAAAAACAGGGTAGCCAATGTGAGCGAGGCTGGAACATCCTCTTTTGGCGATGTGTCCTTGTTTGTTCTGTATGCTCTGTGTTGGCATTGCTGCCAGGTAATTTGGTGTTGTATTCAGTGATCGTTTGGAGTTGTGCGCATGTAATTTATCTCATCATGGGAGCAAGGGTTACCTTACCTACTCGTTGTTTACTCTTTACTGTTCCATGACTTAAGGGATTTCCTTTCATGCAATGAAACCGAGCTTACCTCTGTGTGTGTGTGTGTGTGTGTGTGTGTGTGTGTGTGTGTGTGTGTGTGTGTGTGTGTGTGTGTGTGTTTCTGTTCGTGCATGTATTTTCTTGGACAATATTCAAGATCGAAAAGGTTGTGCCTATTTTGAATAAATGTTAATTTGAGTTCGTTCATTTCTTCTGTTGTTGTTACTATGTAGTTGTGTCATGCACGGAGCATATGGGCGAGCTTGGGACATTTTTTTGTGGATCTTTTCGTGTTTGTTGTGTGTGCTCTATGTTGTCATTTTTGCTGTGCGATTCGGTCGTCGTATGCAACAATCGTTTGGTGTTACGGGCGTGTAATTTATCTCATCATCGGATCATGAGTTACCCCAGGTCAGGTCAGGTCAGGTCAGGCAATTGGACGACCAGGCCTCTCGGCCTCACAACGTGTCCTTCTTTTTGGTTAATTTAACAATTGCTGTGATGATAAAAGCATCCCTTTTGATGTACTAATCATAAAGATACTTTAACTGAGCAATTTTAGTATCGCTGTCTAGGAGGGTTTTTTTTAATTTGTTAGTATCTGAGGCCAATTTAGTTTGTGCAGCAAGATTGTTCCAATGTTTGGTGACTCTGTTAGAGAAAAAGTTTTTCCTAATATTATTTCTGCTGTACATGGTTATAATTTTAAGATCACTGTTACGAGTTCTTATTTCGTTAGACAAGTGAAACAAACCTTTGTTAGTATTGTCAGTATTTTGAAAAATCTTGTAAACATTTATCAGATCTCCCTTTAATCTTCTATATTTTAAGGATGGCAAGTATAATTTTCGTAGCCTGTCCTCGTAATCTAATTTTTTTTTTATATAGATTTTAAGATTTTAGTTGCTCTCCTCTGTACTCTTTCGATTGCACTAGACTGTCGTTTAAGAAAAGGATTCCAAATTATGTTTCCATACTCAAGATGTGGCCATACCAAACAAGTGTATAGATTTATGAACACCTCTTTATTTAAATTTTTAAAACTCCTTCTAATTAAGCCCAGCGTCCTATTGGCTTTATTTATTGCTGTTGTAATATGCTTGTCAAATTTGAGTTTTGAATCAAATATCACCCCTAAAACCCTTTCTTCTGTACAAGTATCTAAAACATGCGTAGATGAGCCATGAGTTATTTCATATCCTTTGTTCGGATTATCATATCCTGCATGCATAACCTTGCATTTCCCTGCATTAAAGTATAGATTCCACTTCTCTGACCATTGTATGAGTTTATTTATATCATTTTGCAGTATATCTACATTCTGGGAACTATATACACTTTAGCATCATCTGCAAATATCTTGCATGTACTCTGCATGTCATCCGGGAGATCATTTATAAAAATTGTAAAAAGTACTGGGCCCAGGATACTTCCCTGGGGAATACCACTTAAAACATCAATGTTTGAGGACTGTTTTGTTCCCACCTGCACCCTTTGAGATCTTCCCTTCAAAAACTTTTTCACCCATTGTAGTAAATTTCCTGTTATCCCATAAGCTTCCATTTTAAGAAGTAGCCTTTCATGCGGCACAGAATCAAACGCCTTTCTAAAATCTAAGTAAATAATATCAAATGCCTCTTTGTCTTCTAAAAGTTGTGTAAAATCGTCCATCACATCTGACAACTGGGTCATGCACGAACGCCCTGTCCTGAACCCGTGTTGGCACTCTGTGAAAAATAAATAAGTAGGGTAACTTTTGCTCCCATAAGAAAACCTAACACAGAGTAACTTTTATTCAAGACTGGCACAGCCTTTTAAACTTGAATAAAGTCAAACAAATACAAAGACGAACAATCTAACAGTGGGGGAAACAACAAGTGCAGGCCAACAAATCCCCTGTCATCATAGTAATGACTTGGTAAAGATTTGGACTTATTTATTGTTTACTGTTCCCTGCCTCATTTCATTTTCAATTTTCAATTTTTTCAACTAAGTGAAAAGATTGAAATCTGTCATATCCCACTCGGCTTTGTTATTTAGAGAATGAAAGCATCGCTCGCCGACGTCCTAGCTGCTGAACATTCTCAATGTCAACCAAAGTTCCATCTCAAGATGCAGATACCGTGCGCCGGTTCGAACTGAAAGTGATCATGACTTTGGCTGGACACAGTGACAACCTCTCAGAGAAAAGGGATGCTATATAATTTGCAAAATGGTCTCCACATATACGTGTTGCTTCCCTTTCCGTCAACCACACCGATTCACCAATGAGTACTCGAACCTCACCGTGGGAAACGGAAGTAAACATCATGGCGGCGTTATCGTCGCATGCCAGAACGTGAAGAGAGAACGTGGACTGTGTCTGAAAAACAAACTTCGTTTGGGCCCAGGGAGATTTTTACTGTGTCAGTCAGAACGCCAGTTAACATGCAAGTGTAGTCGATGAGCTTAATTAAGGGCCATAACCAAACATTATGTCGGCGGATCGAGTGTGGCACAAACCTCCATCGCGGGCCTCTTCGGGTGGCAGTCGACCCCTTCGGGCCGTCAGGTTTGTCTCGAAGTTTAATTAAATTAAACTGATATAACTCTCAGTTCCATTATTTCACAAATTATTCATTTAAAAAAATGTTTATCCATTTGTCAGTCTATCTGTTTGTGTAGATCAATTTGGCACGATCGATCAACCGGGGCGGTTTGTCGATCTCTCATTCTCATCATCGGATCAGTACTTACACAATGAAAAGTGTTTGTTTGTTTGTTTTTTCGTGTTTCTCTTTGTGAAACACATTTATTTTTACAGGCACGTGCTTTCAGCATATCGTATTACAATAGGCCTCAACGCAGATGTATAGTTTTGTGTGCATAATAATAACCCAAATGAGACATATACTATGAGAGGTAAAAATGGTATGCACACGATCGCAGAGTGTGAGGAGGAGAAAGATTTAGGCGTGATTTTCGATTAAAAAAATTAAAATTTGACTCACATATTTCAAGTGCTATAAAGAAAGCCAATAAAACTCATGGAATAATTAAAAGATCCTTTAATTTCCTTGAAAAAGATACTTTTCTGTGTTTATACAAATCAGTGGTGCGACCCATTTTAGAATATATGGTAATACTGTTTGGAGTCTATACTTAAAGAGGCAATCCATAGCTATAGAGAGAGTACAAAAAAGGGCAACTAGATTGATACATAAAATAAAGGATTGGGAATATACAGAACGACTGTCATTTTTAAATTTACCATCTCTGAAATACAGATGTTTCAGAGGAGATCTTATTCAGGTGTATAAAGTAATAAATAATTTAGATGATTTCAATTTTAATAAATTCTTCAGTATTAATACTGCACGATTAACAAGGCACTCTGATTTCAAAGTATTTTTTAATTACAGCTGTACTAACCTTCGAAAATATACATTTAGCAATAGAGTTGTTCAATATTGAAATTCACTTTCAGTAACTACTAAAAATGCACCAGATATTAATCAATTCAAGAATCTACTAGATAGAGACCCAAATTGCTTAGTTAGGAAATTTGATGTTGATTAGTATTGGAAAATTTGCATGCATAAAGCAGACCTATACATTTGTTATACCGATAAAGATGGGATGTATAAAGGCTCGTGAGAGCCTAACCTAGTCCCTATTTTACTACTACGACTACTACTATTAGACTTTAAACGTCATCACTCAGAACAACAACAATAACAAAGAAAACGAAAGCTCGACTATAACATGTATGTTACCACCAATCAATATTTCGTTACCTTCAGACAGGAATTTCACACCAATGAATGATATAGCAGCACTCGTCGAGTATTTTGAAAAACTGTGGTCTGTCTTTCTCCATAAATACAGTTCAAGTAAACACACAGATGAAGGAGTATGTATGCTCAAAGGTATGTTACTATTGCAATAAAACATTTCAGACACACAAAACAATAGTTTGACCAGGTGACAGCTGTTCCTGGTAAAAATGTACAGCAAACCCAGAAAGCCAATGAGTTACATACGAAGATGTCTTACTCTTAATTTGAATGTTAGTTTTGAAGACATGGAGTAATGTGCATGACATTGACAATAATCTGTGTTGCAAGACATGCCCATTTTTCCTCATCATAGATCTATATTAGTATGAGTCTGTTGTGTTTTATTGTGCTGAAATCTGATGATCAGTGAAGTTGTGAAATGAATATTATGCAGAGAAGACTGCACTGGCTTGTGTGGAAGCATGTAGTATCAACGATTAGTAACAGATAACATTTCAAAGGACTGCTGTGAACTTGGGGGCGTATACAGTCATTGGTGAGCACATCAGTCCAGTGTTTCTTTTCAAACAGATGTTTTAGCAATGTATTGATATCACTTTAATTGGACTTTATTGCAGAAATAGAATTATAGTTGCTCTTATCTTCTGTTTAGTCTTTTTCAGCTTTCAAAATTTATTCGTTTGATTTTTTTTTTTTTTTGCTTCTTCTTTTTTTCTTTACTCTTTCCTTTTTTTCTGTGTGTGTGTGTGTGTGTGTGTGTGTGTGTGTGTGTGTGTGTTGTGTGGTCTGTTTAGAGTTTTTCAGCTTTCAAAATTTATTTGTTTGAATTTTTTTCACTTCTTCCTTTTTTCTTTTTTCTTTCCTTTTTTTCTGTGTGTGTGTGTGTGTGTGTGTGTGTGTGTGTGTGTGTGTGTGTGTGTGTGTGTGTGTGTGAGTGAGTGATCTTCTGTGCCATCTCAGTGGCATTACTCCCAGGTGTCTCATTCCAGCTCCCCATTCACAACTGTTCCCCACATTGCTACCTCAGAACTGGTGATACACAGAGCACAGTCAGTATCAAGTTACCATGAGATAACCAAGACTTCCACTTCTCCCTAAATTCACAGACTACAGAAAAAAAACTTAAACAGAAGATCAGGGGGTTTGTTTCTTGAAAAAAAAAAAAATCAGACCAAAAAAGAAAATTTTAAAGTGAACTTCAGAGTTTGATCACATGTATAGTATTCAGCAGACAATGCCAAGGTCATAAGATCTTGTCTTCTTTGCAAGAGCAGCCATGGCTATTTGTCTGACCTATTTTTAAGTCACAGAGAAAGTATTACTATGATACCCCACCCCCACCCCCCACCCCCTTCTTCCCTTCCACTTCTCGCTCACTGTCTGTCTGTCTCTGTGCCTGTGTTTGTTTTCAGTTATCTATTAATCAAACTGGATTTTTCAACTGAATTTTGAATTTTCCTTTTCATGTGCAAATTTATGCATGGAGTTCCCAGTTGAAGATCTCATCTGAAGAATAGAGCTTCATCCAACAGTTAAGAGCTTGTGGGAAAAGGGAGAAGAATGGGAAAAACACCTGTTCTGCACCAAACACAAGCCACTGACTTTATGCTATGGACTAGGCTTGCACATTACCTGTCAGCATCCTAACATCATTTTGCTTGTGGACAGATACACCTGGGCGGGCCCTTTTAGCACACAGCTGTATGATGATCAGCTTAAGGACCTCAGCAACAGGACCAGATACAACCTGAGTCATCTGGCCAGTGAACTGATGCAGGATGATTTGTGTGACCAGTATGGCATCAAACACTATCATCCAGAATCACCATCACCCAAAGCAAGTAAGCATTTAGTTAAAAATAATGGTAAGATTCAACTTGGATGAATCTGTTTTGATGTTTGTTTTTTCTTTCTGTGTCTGCAGTATTTCTCATTGTATTAGTTTCAGTTTGCATTATGTTGACTGGTTTTCTTCATATGTATACAGTGTGTGTGTGTGTGTGTGTGTGTGTGTGTGTGTGTGTGTGTGTGTGTGTGTGTGTGTTGCATTATGTTGACTGGTTTTCTTCATATGTATACAATGTGTGTGTGTGTGTGTGTGTGTGTGTGTGTGTGTGTGTGTGTGTGTGTGCTGAAATGTGTATTTGCACATTATCAGTGTCAGTAAATCATGTACTTCACATAGAACATTTTATTGGCCTCTTCAAACAATCCTTCAATCATTACATCAGAGGCAAGCAGTATTGCCCTCTTCAAACAATCCTTCAATCATTACATCAGAGGCAAGCAGTATTGCCCTCTTCAAACAATCCTTCAATCATTACATCAGAGGCAAGCAGGTCACAGGAGCGGCCCTCCAGTCGCAGCAGCTGGACCAACACATCAGTGATGTTTACAAGTGCCAGCAGCCTGGACGCCGCTGCTCGCCCAGCTGAAGACACTGGCTCCATCTCATCGGCCTCCTCAAGTAGGTATCGATTATTGTGTAAGAGTGCTTGATACACCTCATAACAAGGCAATGGTAAACAAAATGGCGAAAGAACAAGGTAGTCAATCTGTGTTAACAAGTTCTCTGTTCTGTCACACCAAAAAATGGTGTAAAACATAACCCTAATAAACTGATGATGTCCTGTACATGGGATGTCTGCAGTGTTTGATTGCATCTCCCTGATTAGGAGAACTCATTAGGCTTGCTAATTCTGGTTACACCAGTTTTGGTTTATTTCGTTGTATTTCTTTATCTTTTTTTTTCATCAAAGTTTGACCTAAACATTTTTCTGTTTTGTTATACTCTTTACTTTCTGCCAGCTGAGAAGACATGTAGAGCTTATGGCTGGTAAGAATTATTATAGTTAATTCTTCAAGGAAATATGTTAAATATGACAAAGACCAGTATTATGAAACCATTTTTTTGTTTGGAAAACCAGTCTTGTTATTTTATTACAGCTTGCACGATCTTGCCAAACTAAATGATCTGACCATATGCTAGGATTCTGAGAAAGCACAGACTTTTTCAGAGTCCTCCTAAATAAAATTGCATCATTTATGACACATATCAGTTTGTTTGTTTTTCTTTGTGTATGTTGGATAAAGTGTCATGACACATTAGTGTATCAATTTGATGAGTATATTGTCATCAAACATGGCTGTATTTGAAATGTCTTTAGGACCATTCAACTTCTGTTACCTGTGTTCTACAATGGAGGAACACCAACGTAACCATCTCAAGTTAAGAGTACCGGTAAGAGAGTATGGGCGAGAGTGCAGGAGTTCATGCAGGAATATTATTTTCTCTGTGTGTGTGTGTGTGTGTGTGTGTGTGTGTGTGTGTGTGTGTGTGTGTGTGTGTGTGTGTGTTGTGTGTGTGTATGTGCATATGCTTGTGTGTGTGTGTGTGTGTGTGTGTGTGTGTGTGTGTGTGTGTGTGTGTGTGTGTGTGTGAGACTGTGCTTTGCTGTTCACAAGAATTATTTTCAGTTACAGCATACACAAAAACTGAAATGCACCATCCACCATAGTATGACATGCTGTAGGCTTGGAGGTCAGAGGAGGGGCATTTATTTGTGACTTTTTTTTTTTGCCATAGCTAGCTGCCACCCAGAGCTGAGTGTGATGTTGACCAAGTATAAAGCAGGAAGACAGAAAGCACACAGTGAAATCTCATCCCCAGAAAGGACACACCTCGCAGAGTGTAGCTCAAGTTTCTTGACCAACACTGTATATTTGTGTGTATCTCTAACACCTGGTTGATGTCAGCTAGTCTGATGAAAGAAAGCTAAGAGTGCAGCCCTGTCATGAAACCCCAGAGCAGAATGGCGCTCACAGCATCATCTTGTTAATCTTCCTAATTGATCATCTGAAATAAGAGTCAGATTCTGTGGCCCTTCAATCCATGTTCACATGGTGACATCATATCTGATTCCTGCCTTATGTCTGTGCCTATAGTGAGTTCATGTGAAAGTCATTGTTGTCAGCATGTTTAGGGGGAACTGTTGTTTCATGGACCTTAGGGTGCCCCCTGGAAGGGGATGTTCACTCCTTCTGGCCCTGTACTGAGCAGCCATGATCGTAAGTGGGGGTTTTGTGGTGTAGTCCTGAATGATGGATCAGCACTGGCATCACTCAAGTTACACAGCAGCTGTGCAGTGTCTACTGTGGTGGGTCCTCTTTGAGGACCTTGCATTGACTGCTGCTAAAGACTGTGGGACTGGGGCTCAACAGGATGGACCTGAGTGTGGATGTGGAAGGAGGGAATTGGAATAAATGGCAGGAGAAACAGCACCAAGAGGGCACAAAAGATCAGACCAAAACCAAAACCAAAAAAGCCTTCAGCTTACAGTGTTGAGCATTTCAGTCCCGCAGACAACCAACAACAAATCAATTACAGAATAGGGTCAGCTCAGTGCAAGTGTTGCCACCTTAAAAAAATGTATACAGAATATGAATCTCCATTGTTTAAATGAGTTGATTTACATTTGGTGTCACAGATGGCGCTGAACAAAGATGGCTCAGTACGTCAGAAGAAGCAGCGCATCCAGTACATAGCCCCTCCACCCCGCCCCAAGAAGAAGGAGGAAGAGCCACTAGTGGTGCATGAGGCGCTGTACAAGGTGACCGTCTGGACAGGAGACGTACCTGGAGCTGGCACTGATGCGAATGTAAGAGCACACCTTCTTCCAGTCAGTTTTATATCCACAAAAGTGAAAGGGGGTTCCTAGATGAGAGTCTGGAAAGATTTTACAACCCCAGCTAAATCATCTGTGGGTTTTCATTCCTAATTGATCATTTGATCAACAAGTCACATTTTAACGCACAAATTGTACAAGAAGAAAACCAGTAAGCACTTTACTTCATGTAAGTTAAATTTAAGTTCTGGCTGACTGGCTCATGAATATGATAGTCCTGACACAGAATGATAAAGACATCACAGGAAAAGTGCTCTTTACAGGTTGCCAATCTGATCCAAAGTTTTGGCACTTTCATTTTCTGTTGTATCACCAGCTAGCCTGTCTTTGATATAGACCTGTTGAAGGAATCTCACACGCTGTAGATTTAATATCCCTCATGATTTTGATCAATTTTGTTAACAGGTTCTCACCCTTTTTACTTGACATTTCCTGTGCATGACGCCAGTTTATGGTATTCAGGCCATTTCTCCGCATTTTGAAGTCCCAGTCTGCATCATTTTTTCTGAGCCTTAAGCAGTCAGATAACAAAATGGAATTCACACAAAATACAGAGTTGATGCATCATCAAGTACTTTATGTGCAGTCCTGTCCTTCACACACATGTCCACCCACACATCAAATCAATCATTCACCATTTATTCCATTTCCAATTCTAGTTTCTATGGTTTATGCTTAATGACAAAGAGAAAGACAGTATAAACAGGGATGTAACTAGAAATTCTAATGTCAAGCCATTCAGCCTAATGCATTACAGTTCTTTAGGTAACTTTCAGCATGTCTAGGCCAATCTAGAATGTCTCCCTGAGCCTTCAGCAGTCTGTCAACAGAAAGGAAATCATACAAAATATAGAGTTGATGCATTACCACGCACTTCATTTCTCATTCTTTCCTCACACATATCCACTGCTGACCAAATCAATCATTCACCCTTTGTTCTTTTTCAACCTTTTTTTTTCTCCCAAAGAGGGAAAATTTTTGCTAGGTGTGAGTCTTGTTTCTGTTCTTTTAGCTGTGTTCTCTCACACCTGAGTGGAACTGCAGGATTGAGGTGTCAGAACTCAAAGACAACATGCATGCAGAATGTTACGAAATTGGTTAGGGAAGCCATTCACCTAGCGCAGCAAGGTTTGCTGTTAGGACTAAGGCTGAGCAGTCAGCCTGTCAAGTCACAAACTTGAATCCTATGAACCAGATTTGTGTCTTAGTTCACATACCTGATAAACTCACATAGGCCATGTTAATTTGTAAAACTTTCATGCCATAGGCAACCTGGACAGCAACTTTTGGCCTTTAGGGCATTTTCAGTTATTTTTAGAGGGTCAGCACCAACCTACAACCATGTGTAAGACACTTTTTGTCTTTTCTCATTGAATTATTGTCAGAATACTGATGTGGTGACAGTATAGGTGTTGTGTACAAGAACTGAAGAAACTGATCAAACCAAATAATGTGCAGATAATGAAATCGAAGCTGTGGATAACAGCCTCTAGAAATTGTGTCAGTAATGGGGAGCTGGGAGCTAATAAATGTAGGACAGACAAAGAGGAAAAGTAATTTCTGGAAGAGAAGTGAAGATGTACAAGGGAAGGCTGTCAGATGGGAAGATGTTTACCAGAAGGTTTCACTTCCTCCACACACAAGTCAGAGTAACATGTTGAAACAAGATGCAAACCCTGCACACTCTAGATGAATAACCATACTGTTGTGTTAACATATTTTTCCTTTAGCAGTTTGCTAGTTTTTCTCCTGGAGACATCGTTTACCTCATGTATTGATCCTACCAACAACACTGTGCACTTTGAAAATGATCCATGTGATTGGTTTCAGTGTATCATGATCTGCTGACAGTTCATACAATAAAGGACTGAATCCATCACTTGTACTGTGGTTAAAAATCTTCCATTCCCAGAAGAAACAACTGTGTAAGGTACAGGAGGAGTGGGATTGGAGGGATGAGCTGAATGGGAGGCCAGGAGGATACGGACAGAGAGAGATATGAAGAACAAAAGCAAAGAATATCAAGCACACATCCATAAGAGAACCATGTTCATACACCTCAACCACACAGATCACACAATATCAACGTTCAGTTCCATGCTATTTACAAACCCCTTTAACCCACCCCTGCAATATATAAAACGGATTATTCCACTCTTTCAGGTGTACATAACAATAGTGGGTGACCAAGACATCCTGCACAAGACCAAGCTGTGGCGACGTCAGGGCACCAGCAACTTCTGTTTTGTACGTGGGACCAAGGAGGTGTTCCATGTCAAGGGCCCGAAGCTTGGCAATGTCTCAATGATAACCATTGAGGTGGGTGACAATGATAACCATTGAGGTGGGTGACAATGATAACCATTGAGGTGGGTGACAATGATAACCATTGAGGTGGCTTGCAGTGATAACCATTGAGGTGGGTGACAATGATAACCATTGAGGTGGCTTGCAGTGATAACCATTGAGGTGGGTGACAATGATAACCATTGAGGTGGGTGACAATGATAACCATTGAGGTGGGTGACAATGATAACCATTGAGGTGGGTGACATTGATAACCATTGAGGTGGGTGACAGTGATAACCATTGAGGTGGGTGACAATGATAACCATTGAGGTGGGTGACAATGATAACCATTGAGGTGGGTGACAATGATAACCATTGAGGTGGGTGACATCCAGTGGTAATTCTTACACACAAATGTGAATCTCTGACACATGAAATTCCCATCTGACGCACTGGTATTCAGGCTGGTACGTCTTTAAAACAAACCACAATTTACTGTGATGCAATGATTTTCTTCTGTGCGCATCTTAACTTTGGGCAGCATGTCACATAAAAGCACTTTTGTCCAATCTGCCACTATCAAAGTTGATAAAATTTTAGAACATTCTGAATTGATTAACTACTTCTGCTTGAGAATTCTTCTCTACTGAAAACCAGCAAGACTTGTCAAATTGACATGGCGCCATTCTAGTAATCCTTATAAATAAAGAGTTTTGTCTTGTCCTGTCTTCTCTTCTCTTCTCTCTCTCTCTCTCTCTCTCTCTCTCTCTCTCTCTCTCTCTCTCTCTCTCTCTTTCACCCCTCTCTCTCTCTTTCTCCCTCTCTCTGTGTCTCTCCTTGTCTCTGTGTTTTCACCAAGGTTCACCATTTGTGAGATTTTTGCAGTCACATGAACAAGGTAACAATTTTCCATCTTTGGGGATGGTCTGGCAACACGGTTTTGTTTAAGAATGGATGAACTTAGATTTTCTTTTTTGTTAACAATAGTTTTGAGAAGCATCACAAGTGTCATTTGAACAAAATGAAGATCCATTCCTTGTATGTGGGTGGTGTTCTGGTAACCCTAACTTTTTTTTTTCTTTTTTTTTTAAAATCCTTTTTGGGATGCAGCATGATGGCCTGGAGAAGCGTCATGGGTGGTACCTGAACCGTGTGGAGGTGCAGTGCATGCTGACCCACAAGACCTGGGTGTTTGTCTGCAAGAACTGGCTGTCCATGCACCATGGGGATTTCAGGATCAAACGCGACCTGGAGGCCACTGAGAGGGAGTACCATGCCAGAGGCAAGTGCTGGGTGGGATGGGGTGGATGAAGGTTGGGGGGGGGGGAGGGATTATGACAGGTCTGTCTTTGTGTGTGTGTGTTTGTGTCTGTCTTTGTGTCTTTCTGAATATGTGTGTGTGTGTTCGTTGGGGGGGAGGGGGGGGAGGGATTATGACAGGTCTGTCTTTGTGTGTGTGTGTTTGTGTCTGTCTTTGTGTCTTTCTGAATATGTGTGTGTATGTGTGTGTGTGTGTGCGTGTGTGTGTGTGTGTGTGTGTTTGTGCACACACACGCATTTGTATTTATGTCTGTACACAGTTGTGCATAATATGTGCACCCATGTGTCTGAATATATGTGTACTTGTTGGTCTTTCTCTTTCTGTGCACCCATGTGTCTGAATATATGTGTACTTGTTGGTCTTTCTCTTTCTCAGTATCTTTCAGTCAGTACTGGATGTAGTGTGTGTTTGAATGCGTACACATGTAAATTTGTTTCTGTATGTACACTCATGTGTATGTGTATGTGTTTTTGTGTGTTCATGGGAGGGCAGGGGGGGGGGGGGGTTCATGTCAGTGTGTGTGTGTGTGCATGTGCACATGCTTGTCCACTTCTTTCTTTTCTCTTTATCAGTGTATGAAAATGAGCATCAGAAGTTTTATGTGTGTCTCCGTATCTTCATGTGTGTGTGCATGTGTGTTTGTGTGTGTGTGCGTGTGTGTGCGTGTGTGTGTGTGTGTGTGTGTGTGTGTGTGTGTGTGTGTGTGTGTGTGTGTGCTTAAAGAAGTTTTGGGAGTTGATCATCTGTTGGTATTCTTGATATATTAGAATATAAAGATAACTATTTTTCAAATGCCATATTATTAGAATTTGCAGTTTCTTTTATTATCTACGTCTGGTATTCTTTCTTCTGTGAAAACATACCAGATACATTATGCACCATATCATATAAATATACAGACATACACAGACTCTATTAACAGCCTACACATACAATACTTGAACACTCTACACTCTATTGAAGTTAAGGATCTGGGACCTGATCAAAATATCAGCTGGTATAGTTTGGGTTTGTTACATTTGCTGCTGTCATCAACATGTCAGTACTGTTTGATAATTACTGTAGTTTTGACATGTGTATTGAACTCAGAATGAGACTGTGTCATCAGTGAAACTGAAGGGGCATTAAATGTCATGGATAGCATGATTGTCTTGGAAGTGATGAATTTGCAGTAACAGCGTTCACAACTGTTTTCAAACCCGAACATGAACCTGTGATTTCATTTTACCTGTTCCATCAAAAGTTTTGAAAATGTTGGACATTTCAGAACCAAAGACAAATGAAGAGTTTGAAGATCTTTTCACAAGTTTAGCACACACAAAAATGAAAAAAGGAGGAAATTATGATGATTTGTTTACAGCTATTCTTTGAGTCTCTTTGAGTTGTACATGAAACTGGCACAAAACGAAAATGTTGGTTTGGTGCAGTGTGACTGCATGACAATGTAGTTCCTTGCGTGAACTGAGACCGATGTTGTGTGGATACATTAGTAAATAAACGCAATTGTGTGGCTGATTCATAGTATAACTTGCTGACTGGTTGATTAGTCTGTAAATAGATTTATCGACTGGTGGTTCATAAGTTGAGTTTGTTTTCAGCTTGTTCATTTCTCTGTTTCCTTACTGATTCATTTAAAACAGCAGATGAATCCACTGAGTAAGTAGAAATATTTTGATCAATTAACAAAAAAAGTCATACTTGATTTGCTTTGCCATCTTTACTGTCATTTGTTTATTTCTGGGTTTTTTTTCCAGATTGTTTTGTTTGTTTCTAGAATTTAGGATCAACTTTTAATTTCAGCAAAGAAAAGATTGTGTTCATGACCTCATTTCATGGTTTAAATTTAAAGCGTCTTAGCATTTTTACAAATTGTGAAGGTCATAATCTATACACAGATAAGGGAAAAAAAAACATTGATCACAGCGCCTATCAACTAATATCGAGAAATGTGGATAGTCGTTTCCAAAAGTGTCATCATTGACAGAGAACAGGTGTTGATGTTCCATGTATGTTTGCAGAGTTTGAAGTGACTGTGGAGACAGGGAAGAAACGGCTGGCTGGCACTGACTCCAACGTCTACATCACTCTGCACGGCAGAGAAGGGATCTCACGCAAACATCATCTCAACGCTCTGAACCGAGGGAAAAGCTTCCAGCGTGGTCAGACTGACAAGTTTAAAATCCGCATGGCAAACATCGGAGAAATACGCTCCATGAGGTGGGTGAACCATGAGGTGTTCCCTGCTGTGAAGAAGTTCTGTTCACAGTTCTAAGTATGGACAGGTAGTGTGGCAGGGAGGCGTTGGAGAAGGGGGGGGGGGGGGGGGGGCAGAGGGAAGGAGAATTCGGAACTTCTCTTCCTCAAAAAAATGAAACAGCAACAACACATTTGACAAAAATCTATATCCATACACAAACGCACATAGAAACGCACTGTGACTTAGTTTTTACAATCAGTTTCACTCAAAGGCTGCCTAGGTGTTCCTTCACCCTCACCTACCTGTTACCCCACGCTTCCCTCACTGTTGATTTCCATGACTGCAGTGATGGTTTCCACTGCACTGTACTCCATCCCTCTCTTCCTTTTTCTCCTGTCTTTGTTCTCTGTTGAGTTGTAAGGTCAGGGCCTTTAAATGATCGAAAAACACAAACAAAAATCCTTAACCCTTCCAGTCACCCAAGCTGGATGGAAGGATTTGCTCTTAATACTAGTAACAGGTGAATGATATATTAGTAAGAATATGTGTGATTTTTAATTGCCATCTGCTTGTACGTGTTTGTATTTCGACCAGGTTGCTGGATGATTTCAACTTTTGTTCTAGAGCCACCAAAGGGATCAGACAGTGACTCTTCATTATCCTATGAGAATATCCTCCATTGATAAAAAAGTCATCAGATAATAACTCTCCTTGTCAACAAAGTGTTCAGTTAATAACTCTCCAAGTAATCAGATAACTCTCCATTGTCAACAAAGTGATCAGATAACTCTCCAAGTAATCAGATACTAACTCTATTGTCAACAAAGTGATCAGATTGTAGCTCTCCATTGACAACAAAATGATCAGAGAATAACTCTCCATTGCCAACAAAGTAATCAAATAATAACTCTCCAAGCAATTAGATAATAACTCTCCAGTGTCAACAAAGTGATCAGATAATAACTCTTCAGTGTCAACAAAGTCATCACTCAATAACTCTCCTTTGTCAATAAAATGGTCAGATAATATTTCTCCATTATCAACAAAGTGATCAGATACTAACTCTCCTATATCAACAAAATTATCAGACAAAACTCTCTGTCATCAAAAAAGTTGTCACGTAATAACTTTCTATTGTCAATCAAATTGTATGAATTCTGCTTTGTCGAAAAAGTGGTCAAACGATAACTCTCCATGTTCAACAAACCAATTGAGTAATAACTCACCATTGGATAATAACTGACCATCATCTCTACATTTTAACTGTTTGGCTTTGCGTCTTGGGTGTAGTGTTTTGGACGCTGGTTTATTTGATTCAGTATAGTCACTTTATTGTCCATTAATGGCTGTACCACAGTATAGTCACTTTATTGTCCATTAATGGCTGTACAACAGTATAGTCACTTTATTGTCCATTAATGGCTGTACAACAGTATAGTCACTTTATTGTCCATTAATAGCTGTACAACAGTATAGTCACTTTATTGTCCATTAATGGCTGTACAACAGTATAGTCACTTTATTGTCCATTAATGGCTGTACAACAGTATAGTCACTTTATTGTCCATTAATGGCTGTACCACAGTATAGTCACTTTATTGTCCATTAATGGCTGTACAACAGTATAGTCACTTAATTGTCCATTAATGGCTGTACAACAGTATAGTCACTTTATTGTCCATTAATGGCTGTACAACAGAAATTCTCTTCCTCAGCACAAACCAGTATCAGGTAATGATAGCAACAGTACATCAGTGAAGATTTATGTCAATAAGAATTCAGGGTGAACATGACACACATCACAGTCATTGCCTTGTCACTAACGCTCATACATCCTCCTAGGTGTAAGTGCAATCATTGAAAGCTATAGACATTTCATTTACAAGCTGACTTGTGCCATAACCAACACACCAACCACTGACTAGACCAGCAATGTTGGACAATGTTTGTTAATTTATGGAGAATGGGAAAAAACAGCATGAGGGTTATTAAAAACGCTAACCACCGAATACTTGGTGGCGCTTCTCTTTGTATGGTTTGGACAAACATGCTGGTGAAATTACATCTTCTGACCTGAATTGTAATAGGATTCCAAATGTTTTTTTTACCTGCTTTTCTTTTCTTACTAACTGTCTGTGAAGTTCAGACTGCTGAACTTTTATCATTGTGTTTTTATCATTGTTCATAATCATGTGTTAGCAAGCCATTAGATTGATCTGAAGACAATTTTCTATGTAAATACATCTTAACAGGTGCACTAAGTAATTTGAATTATTCTTGCAGCTAAAGGTAAGGTTTGAAGTGTCTTACAAACTAAAAATGCTAGATACTGAATAGTTGGCATCATGAAAACAAACAAACAAACAAACACAAAAACAAATAAACAATCCAAACATGGAGTTAAACTGGCCTGATCTGCAAGATATTATATAGTTTGCATCACGAAACAAACAAATAAGCAATCCAAACATGTTAAAATACTGGCCTGATATGCTAGCTACAACACATTTAGCATTATGAAAAAAAGAACAAGTAAACAATCCTTAGCATCTTGAAACAACGAACAAACAAACAAACAAGTAAACAATCCAGAGATGTTTTTATACTGGCCTGATCCAGTGTCGAGGAGTAGAATCATGATTTAAAAACAGTTTTTGTTGAAACACATCAACAGTTAAATGAGCACAGAAGTCAGACTGTTCAAAAACTGGGTAATGACTAACAATTCAAAAGTGAAATGTAAGAATTTATCTTTGTGAATGATGTGCAACTATCTGTGAATGATGTGCAACTATCTGAGTTTTATTCTTAGCCTCCCATAGCTATTGTTTTGTTAGTGTGTATAAAAGAGGGTGTTTGCATTTGCAAATGTTTTTGTGCAAGGAAAATGGCTTTGTGATTGAATACATATGTTTTATTTTATGTGTATGTGTGTGTGTGTGCACGCGCGGTGTGTGTGTGTGTGTGTGTGTGTGTGTGTGTGTGTGTGTGTGTGTGTGTGTGTGTGTGCGTGTGTGCATCATCAGAATTGAGCATGATGGACAAGGAATGGCATCTGGCTGGTTTTTGAATAAGGTAAGTGCACTCTGAATATTCGTTTCATCTGATCCATTTTTTCAGCAAATGAAACAAGGAAAACTTGAAGAAAGTACAGAAAACAACATTAACATCATGACATATGTAATCTCCATGCATTCATGTATCATAGAGCGAAACTTCACACTTCAGACCTTTGTAAAAAGGAAAGCTTTGTCGGTACGCTCAAGTGCAATTTGCTGATGTACATGTCTGCATGTATGTTGTACTATGCTTGCTTGCGCATGTGTGTGTGCGCATGTCAGTGTGTACTTATGTCAGCTGGTTGGAAGAAGCTGCATCTCTCATATCCATTTTCTTTCTTTTTGAAGATGTAGACTTAATGCTCTGAAAGTTTCAGTGGTAGTGAGATATAGCGATCCAAATGTTCATAAACATTACGATCATTGTTCCTTGAATGAAAAGGCTTATCAATATATGCCATGCAGGTAACACTTCAGGATGTGCACCAGCCAAATCTTGTGTACCACTTTCTGTACAATGGGTGGATTGCTAAGGATGTTGGCGATGGTCTATTGTGGAGAGAGATACGCGCCAAGAAACGTCTGCCCCGTGAAATCACTGCTGGTGAGTCAGCATCTGCATCTATTTGAAGGATCCATATTAGATTTTCAAGATGTGAATCCATTTCATGTCATTTTGTTGTTGACTTGTAAAGGTACAAAAGATTACATTAAAAAACTGACATTTTGCAGTTTAAAAATAAAACAACAACAAAAAACCTTGGCATCTTGAAAAAAATGAGAATGGAATGAAGAATATGAAGGGGAATAAAACCTTGTAAAGATCTTCATCTATATATTGTGCCAACAGATCATTCACTTCAGTGTTCTGTCCATTCATCATTTCTTGCTTTGTTTGGTGTTCTATGGAAGGAAATGTCTTTCTTTGTTACTTCTGAGCCATGCGCCAAAGAGTGGCGCTGTAAGGCCCCCCAGGCATGTTGAAATTAAGCGCAGTTTTATATTTCATGGCAAAAAGACAGTGCTCTTGGAAGTGGAAGTAAATTTTCGTTACATACACCAAACCCATGGCTGTTGAATGCGCAGTGGAAGCTGCAAGCCTCCCCAGCTGTAAGTCTTTTAAAGGAGAGAAGCTGATTGTACATAATGGGCTTTTCTGTTTTCCCACAGTGAAGAGCTATCAGTCTCAGACGAGAGTCCTATAGTTTGATGCTTCATTCAAATTTAGTGTTGAGCCTGGTTGTAGCATTATGATTGCATTAGTGCTGAGCCTGGTTGTAGCATTATGATTGCATTAGTGCTGAGCCTGATTGTAGCATTATGATTGCATTAGTGCTGAGCCTGGTTGTAGCATTATGATTGCACTAGTGCTGAGGCTGGTTGTAGCATTATGATTGCACTAGTGCTGAGACTTGTAGCATTATGATTGCATTAGTGCTGAGCCTGGTTGTAGTATGATAATTACATTGATGTAGAGCCAGGTTGTATCATGATGACTACAGTGGTGCTGAGCCTGTATCATGATGACTACATTGGTGCTGAACCTGTATCATGATGACTACAATGGTGCTGAGCCTGTATCATGATGACTACATTGGTGCTGAACCTGTATCATGATGACTACAATGGTGCTGAGCCTGTATCATGATGACTACATTGGTGCTGAACCTGTATCATGATGACTGAAACGTGGTGACAGTCCTGAGATAACCTCTGCTGTTGACGGGACTATAATTTTAATCTTAATCTTATGTATCATGATGACTACAATGGTGCTGAGCCTGTATCATGATGACTACATTGGTGCTGAGTCTGTATCATGATGACTACATTGGTGCTGAGCCTGTATCATGATGACTACATTGGTGCTGAATCTGTATCATGATGACTAGATTGGTGCTGAGCCTGTATCATGATGACTACATTGGTGCTGAATCTGTATCATGATGACTACATTGGTGCTGAGCCTGTATCATGATGACTACATTGGTGCTGAGCCTGTATCATGATGACTACATTGGTGCTGAGCCTGTAAAATGATGACTACATTGGTGCTGAGTCTGTAAAATGATGAGCCTGTATCATGATGACTACGTTGGTGCTGAGCCTGTATCATGATTACATTGGTGCTGAGCCTGTATCATGATGACTACGTTGGTGCTGAGTCTGTAAAATGATGACTGATTTGGTGCTGAGCCTTACTGTAGCATTAGCACAATATTGGTGCCAAACCAAGCTGTAGCATTATCACTACATTGTTCCAAACCAGGCTGTAGTATTATCACTACATTGTTCCAAACCTGGCTGTAGTATTATCACTACATTGTTCCAAACCTGGCTGTAGTATTATCACTACATTGTTCCAAACCTGGGTGTAGTATTATCACTACATTGTTCCAAACCTGGCTGTAGTATTATCACTACATTGTTCCAAACCTGGGTGTAGTATTATCACTACATTGTTCCAAACCTGGCTGTAGTATTATCTCTACATTGTTCCAGACCTGGGTGTAGTATTATCACTGCATTGTTCCAAACCAGGCTGTAGTATTATCACTGTGTTGGTGCCAGACCAGGCTGTAGCAGTGCCTGTACATTGGTGCCAAACCTGGCTGTAGTATTATCACTGTGTTGGTGCCAGACCAGGCTGTAGCAGTGCCTGTACATTGGTGCCAAACCTGGCTGTAGTATTATCACTGTGTTGGTGCCAGACCAGGCTGTAGTATTATCACTACATTGTTCCAAACCAGGCTGTAGCATTATCACTGTGTTGGTGCCAGACCAGGCTGTAGTATTATCACTACATTGTTCCAAACCAGGCTGTGGCATTATCACTGTGTTGGTGCCAGACCAGGCTGTAGCATTATTACTACATTGTGCCAAACCAGGCTGTTGTATTATCACTTGATTGCAAGCTTAAACTCAAAGATGAACGAATTTATCAAAATATAAAGGTGTTAATATTGCATCTTGAACCTATCATAGCCAATTCCAACGGTTGTGTGTGCTAAACATAGCTAAGTAGTTTAAGATATACTATGGACATGTTCTGGACAAAATGATAGTGATGTATCTTATTCTTGTTCTCCTGGAGAATTATGATAAAGTAGTCAGATGCTGATGTGTTGTGAGTTGCATTATTTATCAAAATTCAGACAAACTGTCATAACATGTCTATTTGACATATTTTCCTAACACATTTTTTAGGTGGAGTACAAGGTATGTAGATTTTTTTTTCCCGCTGAAGCTAATATTACTTTTTTAAAACAGTGTGATTGTTTTTTTAATAGGATCTTATTTTCAAAACTTGAATTGACTTTTGCATGTTTGGGTGTTTTGTTTTGCTTTATGGATAAGTATACTTTGTGTGTTTCACTTTTAACTCCTTACAAGAGAAAGAAAGTATTGATATGGATCTTATTTTTTACATGTTTTGTCCCCTCCTGATTGAAGGGGAAAAAAAAAAAAATAATCAATGCCACTACAACAAAAGATTGATGAAGGATTTCCAGGATCCTTAAAAATTGGGCCCTGAATGGGATGGTTGGTAACTGTGCCGTTAGTCTGGTGAGAACAAAGAGAAAAATGGTCCACTTCACCCCTTCTGCCTCCCCTTTCCAAATGTCTCAAAAGAATGTAAGTTTGAATGAAAGTGGGATGAGGGGAAGAAGGGAGGGGGCATATTTTTCTGTATTTTTTGCAGAGAAAGCATGGTTTGACATTTTGAGTGGACAGTTAGATGTGTGTGCTATGTTATTGACTGATTCCTTGGATCGTGCACAGCTGGCAGGGTGCCACGACCACAGCTACTTTCAGAAGGCAGTAAAGGTTTGTTCATGAACCATTGTCACAGACTGCATGTTGCATGTGCTCCATGTCTCTGTTTCACTGGCTGTGCTGTTGTAGGAAACACGTGTCAAGGAGAAACAAGTCTCTTAGTTTTGTGTGGATTAGAGACGGAATCACAAAGAACCTGTTTTGAGTTTCAGTACTTTTTTTTTTTTTTATTAAGTCCTATATTTGACATGGGAATCTCTTTATAGAGAAAAATACACGCATTCCCATCTTCCTTTTTTGTCAACTGAAAAAAGGAAACCTTTGGCATTTTGAAAAATTGATACAGTTTTATTAACTTCTGTGAACCGTAACTGACTGCTTGACATATCTTGATCAGATTGGTTGAACAGTTTATTCAGGTGCTCAGTGGGAAATGTAGCTTGACTGGTTGGTTGGTCAGTTGTGGACTTTGTGTGATCAGAAGGCTAGTTATGAGTCTGTCACTGGTTAAGGGTGATCTGGTGCTATTCAGGTCTAATCTAATAGAAAGACAACAAACAATGTGAGAATAGTTTGCATAGATCTGTGGTGATCATGCATATATGTGTCTGTGTCAAGTTTCTAAGCGTGTCTGTGAACTACTCAAGTTTTTCAGCTACTTTGCTTTGCTTATGTCAGTCTTTTCAATAGAGTATATGCAAACACTTGCATGCGTGTTTGCTTGTCTATGTGTGAAGGCAAATATCGGTACTTAGTTGTAAGTGTGTTAGGAAAAAAAACGAAACTGAGGTCCTCATCAGAGGAGGACATGAAGACTAATAGAATATTTATAGACTTTCTTTTATCAGGGTCAGTAATGTTATTGATAAGGATGCTATTTCCATGTTCCATTTTTAGCCTGAAATCCTCTGACAGGGTTGTAATGTATGCCTCCTGTCATAACATATACCAGCATTGGCATTAGAGAAAGAAACTGGTGATCTAAACCATATCCATGATCTGGATCATATGTTTCCAGTCTTCTTTTATGAACTCATAGCACACTGAGCTGTAGTTAGGGGCTGGCTTGGGTTTAAAGCCCCACCAAGGTATGCTTCTGATGGGGCTTCCACTCTCAGAATGTCCTGCCTCAGTCCTAGGTGATTGCGGAGTACAGTTTAGCTGAATGTGGATCTGCCCAAATTTCAGTGGGGAGGAAGTATTGACAGGCCCCACAGCTTCTTACTATACTCCAAATTGGGCTAACCCTGGAACAATGGAAATGGCTTCAATTTCCTGTTGAAGATATACAAGTTCGCTAGATGTGAAATTTGGCTTGATATGTGATTAAAAGTCACTACTCTGTGCCCCATAGATGTGAAATTTGGCTTGATATGTGATTAAAAGTCACTACTCTGTGCCCCAATGCTAGTATAATGGAGATTGTGTTTTGTCTTTTATTGTCCAGTCTGTTGTGCATTCTTTGTGGTGTCACTTCCATTGTAGCCTCATCCAGCTTTGTCCCATACAATCCCAGTGCCAGCAGTCCACAGGCTGCTGTTTATATCACATGGCCCTGAGGTGTCACTTCCCATTCTAGCCTCATCCAGCTTTGTCCCATACAATCCCAGTGCCAGCAACCACAGGCTGCTGTTTATATCACATGGCCCTGAGGTGTCACTTCCATTGTAGCCTCATCCAGCTTTGTCCCATACAATCCCAGTGCCAGCAGTCCACAGGCTGTTGTTTATATCACATGGCCATGAGGCAGCCTTCCGGAGGAGACACTGCACTGCCACTGAGTCGCTTGGTTAGTGTTCAGTGGTCCCTGTTCTCATTAAAGCTGGACACCACCTACCAAACCCGTAGTCATTGCCTGGCAGCAGACCCAGAGCCTGACAGTCCCCACCTGGAGAAAGGCCACCACCACAACAGTCGCCATGATGCTCCTGACACTGAAGACTTTATCGCAAGGTCACTGCTGGTCTCATGGTGACCCAGTTTTGACCTCCTGTCCTCCTCAGTGCCTGTGATCAGTCAAGGTCATTGTTACCAGCATGGTCATAGGTTGGATCTGGTGGCATCTTCCGGTAGAAAATGGTCACTCACACATGAATAAGCATTTATTGTTACTTAGGGAGGCGGGGGGGGGGGGGGGGGGGGGGGTAAATGGTGTCCTGCATGGGTTGGATTAAAATCAACAGCACTGAACACCATCAAAATGACTTCACTGCAGTGCAGTGTCTCTTCTGGTGGTTTGCGTTATGACAGTCTGATATTGACTGATTCCCATGGACGGTGGGTCCTGAAATAGCCACAGGACTGTGCCGCTGTGTGTGGGCAGCTGGCATGAGAGGTGCAGGTGCAGTGCCACTGTGGAAACATTGAAAAGGAAACGGCAAAGAAAAAAAGAGAACCCTTACCACTTGGGGGTGCATGACCATGATAATGAAGTGGAAATTATAAAGCAGTACACTTCTGCAACAACATGTTAGTTGACATTATATGTGCATCGAGGGGAAAATATTAAACATGAGAGTTTCTAAGAGATTACCATCAATGAACTGTAGCATGCTGCACAGTATCTCTGCTAATGGGAAAGATGTTGTCTGTGTGCTGCTCACAACGGCACTAGTGGCATGGGTAATGTTGTTGCGTGGAAACGCTTTCATTTCCAGTCCTGTGTCGGGGTATCTTCTGTGCTAATGTTGGTGACACCTGTATCTGGTCCTGGCTTCATTGTCTGGCAGTTAACCATCCTCACTGGTGTGTTGTGGGTGGGAGGGGAAGAGGGAGCAAAGGAGGGGTGGAAAAGTGTGTAGGTGTAGGTGTGCTTAACATCACTTTTATTCTGTGCTTATTTCTCAAGCTGTCATGTGGAAGATGGTCTTGTTCTTGGCTGCCTTGGTGTTTCTACTTTCATTTTCTGATGTGTCTGAATACTTTTTTTCCTTTCTTTTTCCATTCTAATAAACATTTTTACAAGTGTGGGTAGACATGTAAGGAGAGCATAGTTAGGAAAGGTGTGAGGAGAGCTAGTTCAGCCACCAAGTGCTTCACAAACATTGAAATTGGCAAGCAGTGATTTCAGCAAGAGGGCCCAGATGGTGATGGAGTGTTGTTTTTTAAAGTCTTAACTTTTTTTTTTTATTCTATTGAATAAACTCATGGTCACTTCAGATTTCTCTGGGTGAAATACATGCAGCTCTCTCCTCGTGGAGGGTGCATTGCCACTTTGCAGCATCACCCAAATACAAAAAGAAAAATCCGTCTGGTTGCAATTTTGTTTTGGACACAATATTGTTAGGTACACCTCTCTCGCGCTGAAAATTCTTGTACATGCCTTGATAAGAGGCCTTTGGATCATGACTTAACCCTGTGGTGGTGAGTTCCAGTATGCGTTAATATGTAGGTGTTGTACTCTGTCAGATGCCATAAGAGAGTCACCACTCTTGGACTGGTTCTACTGACAAATGTTGCCCTGAAGACTAAGGTCAGTTCTAAAAGGCATGAAAATGGGTCTGTGCCCAGGACTGAATTCAGCGGTTCCAGCATGCTGTCAGTGAAGAGTTTGATAAATCTTCTTTGAAACCCTCTTCTCCACTCCATCCTGTGCCACCACCACCACCCTCCATTTTTGTCTTTTTTTAGTTCTTTCTTTCTAAGAAAAAATCTTTCTTGAGTTGTCATGACAGAAAACTTGTTTATCAGTGTGTGTATTGCATGCTCGTTATTTGTTGGTTATCATCTTTTTTTTATTATTATTATATTAGTTGAGCCTTTTTTTAATTAGAGAAAATGTGTGTAACTGAAATAAATGGGAATGAGATTACTAGGGAGATTATCAATTTCAACTTGCAAGGATGATTTCTCTCTTTTGTTTTATTTACCCCAAACCACATACCTAGTTCCTTCCTGACATTTTGTGTGCTCTTCTCCCCCACCTCTGCCCCCCTTCCCCTGCCCCCCACCATCCCTCCAACACTTCCTTCCTCCCTTGTTTCTTTCAATGACTTGACTGCAATTTCATTGAATGGAGTGTTTGGGGTGTTTTTCCCCATCAGGGTCAGAGATACTTGGCAGTTGCCTTAATAGTTGAACTCTTTTTGTCATGTTGTGCCCTGGGTATTTCTGGGTTTGTTCCTTTCCACCTTTTGTTTGCTTGTTGGTGGCATGAGGCGTCTCTGGCTTTAGGGTGTGAGCTTTTGTCTCAGCTGGGAATGAAAGTGGTTGTAGACTAACCGTGTTCACATATTGTTCTCTTTACTTCAGTACAGTATAGTACAACACAAGATTGAACAGTATAGAATAAGACAAAACAGGCCAGTGCAGGAGAGTGTAGAATTTATACAAAGCATACAAAACAGAACATAAAATTTATACAAAACATACAAAACAGAACAGTGTCATATTGTACATTTCACAGAAAAATAACAGCATAGTACTGAACAGTATAGAATAGTAATGTACAAAACTGTACAGAGTAGAGCAGTGTACTACACATTGTTGCTGCACAGTACAGTGGTGCAAGTCCAGAAATGAAGGGTACAGTCCAGTGGTGTAGTACAATGTAGACCAGTACCGTACAGGACAAGAAATGATAGCTGACTATGGTAGTCAAGTACAAACAGGGCTGTACAGTACTAAGCAAGACTAGGAATGATAGCTGACTATGGTAGTGAAGTACAAACAGTGCTGTACAGTACAATGCAGGACTAGGGCCATGGTAGTCAAGTGCAAACAGTGCTGTACAGTACAATGCAGGACTAGGGCCATCCAGAAACCTCAAAGACATAGGACATAATATCTCTTAGGGGAAATGTTACAATCATGTCCTCAGAACATACACAACACATACACACACACACGCACACACACACATGCATGCATGCATGCACACACGCACGCACACATGCACCATAGAGATCATGCAAAATAATCCATGGAAGAAAGATTGATCTTGTCTCAACATGAAGACAGTAGTAAGGCAAGACTTTAAGCTGATACATGGAAATGCATGGAAGTCAAGTCATTTTAATCATAGCTTGGCCAACCACAGAGGCTGAAAGTATACTATATTAATGAAATGATTGTTGTTATTTTAGACAGCATGTTCAGAAACAAGTGTCACACTTTGAATGGTATTGAAAAGAAGGGGGATGGGACTGTAATTTGTCAACATGTTTCTCTGTCACAAGGGAAGTCAGTGCAATATGAGGTGATAGTGAAAACGGGGGATGTCCGTTACGCTGGCACTGATGCCAACGTCTACATTGTCTTCGTTGGCACCGATGGCAAGTCTTCCAAGATGTTCATGGACGATTCCAGCAACAACTTTGAGAGAGACATGACAGAGAGTTTCAAGGTGTGTGTCAGACTGCTTGTTTGTGAGAGTGTGCCCGCTCTGTGGTGTATTTGTGAAGGAGGAGGAAAGGGGGAAGACTGCGCGCGTGGGGGAAGGGATAGGAAGGGGGAGAGGGGTGAGGCATTGTGTGTACACCTTCATTGTGTTGTCATGTATCATCATGGGCAATACTGAGGAAAACTGTACTCCTACCAGTTCTGTGTGGTAGTTTTCACAGGCTGTCAGTTCTTGACTGTCAATCAGGGCAGACTCGGGCTCATGGCAAAGAGAAAATAAAATAGCTTCATATGGAACGTCATTTTTGTTTGTAAAGGAAAGAACCATGAAATAAGGGGAAGAATTCAGTGGAATGTCTGCTTCAACTTTTCATGGCTATTTCATCAGTAGAAGGGGGGGGGGGGTATTAGAGTTGTATAGTTGGGAGGCAGCTCTTCAGACTTACCGGTCTTGATTGCCAACAAATTCCCAACAAGTGAAAGAAGCAGGTGTCCAGACTTGGGGAAACCACACTTCCTGTGTTAGAGAAATTCCACTGAAAGATCTACTTGAGGACCTCTTGGAGGGTTCTGAGATGGAGCTGACAGCTGCTTGGAATGGTCTCAACCAAGCAGGTTTCTTTCTTGACTTGCCAAGCCAAGGTACTCCCTCTGACCCTCTTTAAGATTGGTCTGGTAACACAATGTTCCCTTTGATGAACAATTGGAGTTTCTTTATATACTGATGTCACAATTCAAAACATAGATTTTCCCCACAGAAGATCCTGAGGATTCATTCTTTTTTTGTTTGTGAGTCAAAAAGTTGTCCTGCAACTTTGTTGGAAGTTGAAAGCTGCAAACCTGTCAAAGGATGCTGCAAACTGGTTTCATTGACGAAGGTGGCCAAACACATCAACTTCAGATTTAAGGCCCTGGTTTTTTTCCCATTTCAGATCCAAGCCTTCACATTGCTGGAAAGAAGCAATCACAGTTTTGATTCAGTGGCTCTGGTCCACAAAAACCTGCTGATGGCAACAGTCAGCCTCAAATCTCACTGCAGAGATACACAATGGTGGCAGTAACCTGTTACTACCAAGGCCATTGATTTGCTTGATGCCAGTGATAGTGACTAATACAGTTGAAAAATAGCAATCCCACATGTGTCGCCAATCCAGGATTGTGAAAATTGGAAAGAAGATTTGGCAAAGTTCTAGTTAAGCGATTAGCAACAAGATTTTAGGAATGTTTATTTTGACACCTGTTTGTATGTGCTGTGCAGCAGAAAGGATGAATGTGAGGGTGTAGTGTTCAGCATTTTTCAAATTTAGACTCTATAGGAGGGAACCTCAGATTTTACTTGAAGACTCTCAAATTTTTCAACAAAGAATCGCAAGGACCCTTGATTTAAGGAACAATGGTAACATGAAAAACCCAATAACTTCAGTATTTTACATCAGGCAAACCAGAACAGGTATACACAAACGCCAGGCATCATACAGTTTATTGCAAGACTTACAATTGAAGCAGTATTGAACTGTGCTATAGCTATAGTGAGTTCATCACCACTACAATGCCATTTGTTAACATGAAATGTTAAGCATGATAAAAACATGATACATTTGCGCTCCGTTCGTTTCCAGCTCAGGGCATATAGGACAACCAGAGGAATGAAATAACACAAAACAAGTTTCAGACACCTTGCCACCACCATCTTCACAAAATCACATTGGCACAAATGTATGCACTTCCAACTTGAATATTTGCCAACACACACACACACACACACACACACACACACACTCACACACTCACACAACACACACACACACACACACACACACACACACACACACAACACACACACACACACACACACATACACACACACACACACACACACACATTTTTAAGAACAGAAGACCAATGAAACAGCAATATATGTGTATGTAGACAGACTGATAGATATGCTTATGGTTAAAAGTGTCAGTTTACATATACATTGTTTTGTAATATGTTATTGTTATTTTTTATCAGTCATACGCCATGGACATGAGACAGGGGAAGAGCATCATCAAGGTCTGTAACATCTTTTTGTTGTTTTCTGTCAGTTGAAAGCCATGAATGTGGGACACCTGAAGAGCATCATCATAGGCCATGACAACTCCGGACCTGGTGCCGGCTGGTTCTGTGAATCTGTGAGTGGTCAACTTGCTGGTTTTGTTTGTTTCTGTTCAGTGTCGTTGGTTCTGTGAATCTGTGAGTGGTCAAGTTGTGGTGTTGTCTGTGTCTGTTCAGTGTCCTTGGTTCTGTGAATCTGTGAGTGGTCAAGTTGCTGGTGTTGTCTGTGTCTGTTCAGTGTCCTTGGTTCTGTGAATCTGTGAGTGGTCAAGTTGCTGGTGTTGTCTGGTTCTGTTCAGTGTCCTTGGTTCTGTGAGTGGTCAAGTTGCTGGTGTTGTCTGTCCTTGGTTCTGTGAGCAATGTGTGCATGGAACAGAGTGAAAGAAACCAAGAGACAGAATCACAGAAAATTTAAATATTGTGTGCCATGCTTTTGATGGCAACCTTTTTGTTTCTCCACATATCTAATTTGAGGGCAGCAAGTTTTGTAGGTGTGCTGTTTGTTTCTTGCACATGAAATCATCATGTCTTATCCCAGATCTGTTTCTTTGCTGTTCAGTGATGAACAGCTTGTGGAGCAGCTTCAACAGGAAAAAAAAAAAAAAGGAGCAAAGCACACAACCCCTGGTTATGTCTGTTGTGATCTCCCTCTGTGATTGAACAGGGGCAAAACATACAATGTGGAGGAAAAGGAAACAAGTTCTATCATTGAGGAACTTGTACATGTAGTGACAGGAGTAGTCTTCCCTATCTTGCCTACGTACAACAGGAAAAAAACATTCTCCTGCAGAATGTGTGGTCCGAATCCTTCCCTACCATCCACACCACTCCTCACTCCATTCACTCAGCCCAGACCAAGGAGGGAAATTAGAAAAACAACAGAACGCTACTGACCTGATGCAACAGCGCTACAGTGTCTCATCCTATGGGTGGCGTGAGGGCAACTTGATATTAACAGTTCCCTGTGGACTGCTCCTGCTGTGTCTGCAACAACGACACCCCTGAATGTATTTGTGAAACAGGGGGAAGGAAAGGGTGGGGGTGGGGTCCAGAACAAGTGGTGCGAGTGTAACATAACTAAGAGGACCCACAAGAATGGGCTAGAAAAAAAGTGACTGCACATTGAAGGTCCAAGACAACAGTCGAAAAACAAAATTCAGGCTGTTTCAACAGATTCCCAGCTACACCCACAATCCTCCACAAAGCAAGTACAGTGTGTGACTACACCATTGCTAGTAGCAGCCGTTGTGTCATGGGAAGACTGTTCAGGTTAAGGAACTTTGGCTACCGAGAGCAGAGTGAGAAACTGCTGTCTATGAACACTAGGAATTAAACTGAGCCACTTCGTGCCTGCCCTTGTTGAGGGTGGGCACTGAGCAGCCACTGGAATTATTCAAAATCATAGGTACCCAACTTTTTGTTTTAACGCTTTTGTTTTTGCTGAGTGATTGGACTCTAGGAGAGATCTGAGTGCTGGTGAGCACTTTTACATGACATTGTGGGGTGGGAAAGGAGTAGATTCCTTTTCTTACTTTCAATACACAAAACTAGAAAACATCTTGATTCTTATTGTCTGTCATTGATTTTGGTCAAGATATATACAGAGCCTGTTTAGCTGGATTTTTGCCATCCCCAGGGTCAAGATATGTGCAGAGCCTGCTTAGCTGGATTTTGGCCATCTCCTGGGTCAAGATATGTGCAGAGCCTGCTTAGCTGGATTTTTGCCATCTCCAAGGTCAATAGAGCCTGCTGAGCTTGATTTCTGCAATCCCCAGGGTCAAGATATGTGCAGAGCCTGCTTAGCTGGATTTTGGCCATCTCCAAGGTCAAGATATGTGCAGAGCCTGCTTAGCTGAATTTTGGCCATCTCCTGGGTCAAGATATGTGCAGAGCCTGCATAGCTGAATTTTGGCCATCTCCTGGTATGTGCAGAGCCTGCATAGTTGGATTTTTGCCATCTCCTGGGTCAAGATATGTGCAGAGCCTGCTTAGCTGGATTTTTGCCATCCCCAGGGTCAAGCTATGTGCAGAGCCTGCTTAGCTGGATTTTGGCCATCACCAGGGTCAATAGAGCCTGCTTAACAGGATTTTTGCCATCCCCAGGGTCAAGATATGTGCAGAGCCTGCTTAGCTGGATTTTGGCCATCCCCAGGATCAAGATATGTACAGAGCCTGCTTAGCGGGATTTTTGCCTTTGGGGTCAATAGAGCCTGCTTAGTGGGATTTTTGCCTTTGGGGTCAATAGAGCCTGCTTAGCAGGATTTTTGCCTTTGGGGTCAATAGAGCCTGCTTAGTGGGATTTTTGCCTTTGGGGTCAATAGAGCCTGCTTAGCGGGAGTTTTGCCTTTGGGGTCAATAGAGCCTGCTTAGTGGGATTTTTGCCTTTGGGGTCAATAGAGCCTGCTTAGCAGGATTTTTGCCTTTGGGGTCAATAGAGCCTGCTTAGCAGGATTTTTGCCTTTGGGGTCAATAGAGCCTGCTTAGCAGGAGTTTTGCCATCCCCAGGATCAAGATATGTGCAGAGCCTGCTTAGCTGGATTTTTGCCATCTCCAAGGTCAATAGAGCCTGCTTAGCTGGATTTTTGCCATCTCCAAGGTCAATAGAGCCTGCTTAGCTGGATTTTTTGCCATCTCTAGCAGGATCAAGATATGTTCAGATTCTGCTTTGCTGGACTTTAGCCAATTCTGCGGTCAACATATGCACAGGCCTGCTGATGGCTGAACCATGATGTGCTTATGTGCCCACACAACATCAGTTTCCTGAAGTGAAGATCCTGTGGCACATGCCAGTGCTAGAGAGTGATAGAAAAAGAGAGAGAGGGGGAGAGAGAGGGAGAGGGAGGGATGCATAAATAGGTACATAGGTATAAGTAGGTAGTAGATGAAAAGAAAATCAACAGAGGAGTTTCTTTTCACTGATAGGGAAGCTCTTCTCCTCAGGGGAGATCAAGAGTAAAAGGCTGATGGACTCTGCAAACAGTCTGAAGCAGATGTCACTTATCTGTCTGCTGATCTTCCCTTTGGAGGAGCTTTAAACTTACAGAGCATTTATTAGAGAAGGGTTCTTCCTCTTCTACACAACCCCTTCACCACACTGTTGTTTAAGACAATACATTTAAACCATTTAAGGGAATACATTCAAACTACGAATGATCATTTTTTGTTTTCTGCTCTTTCTTTCTTTACATAGAAACTTTAAGGCCCAGACCTCATTTTACCCTGGTAATTTTCAAGGTCAAAGTCCGCAAGCATCTGACCGCCCAGGAGATCAAGGAGCAGCTGAAAGAGCAGAAGCAGGCGTGGCAGCCAGTCAGGAGGCGACAGCCTCAGCGTCAAGCCAGCAGCAGAGACAAGGAGAACATCTCCGACACAGATGAAGAGGAGCACGCAGACCTCTCGACAAAGGATGGCAAGGTCAAAAGAGATGAGCGCTTTGCTGATGTTTTCGACCGGGACGGCAGAGCAGTGAAGTTTCCGGTGTATGAGGAATATTTTTTCCCATGTTCCAAGTGGTTTGCAGTGGATGAGGGAGATGGGCTGTTGGAGCGAGAGCTGCAGTATGAGAAGCAGACACTGTATTTTACAGAGTGGTAGACTGCATGTGCCTGCTACCACTCCATGTGCCTGTGTTGAGTTTGCTCCGACATTTGGTGGTGGGAATAGAGTTGTCATTGTTCCACACAAACAAGTGTAGCTAAACATTAACCTGGAAATAGGAGTAGAGAAAACAGAGTTCATTCAACTCATTTGCTGGCGTGTCATTTAGGTTTAGACTTTTTATGTTAAATAACTTGTAGTATGTTTTCCTGGGCTCATTTCTGTGGACTAGCTAATTTCAGCTGATAGCCATAACTGCCGATTTTTGTTCTTGTAGAATTTCTCATTTCTTGTATGTAAAGAGTAAGGAGTCTTTTTTTGTTTTTTTTTAAATGATGATGAAATTTGTCAACAGATATTCAAAATCTACAATACAGCAATCTTCACTATTCCGAGTGATAGAGTTTGGAGACAATTTTGAACAAAAGTGATAGAGTTTGGAGACAATTTTGAATAAAAGTGATAGAGTTTGGAGGCAATTCTGAATAAAAGTGATAGAGTTTGGAGACAATTCTGAAAGGAAAATTCAAGTACAAACACAGATATATGAATGTTATGTCAGCGTGACCCTGTGTGTACATGTGTGTGTGTGTCTGTGTGTGTGAGTGTGTGCGTGTGTGTGTGTGTGTGTTTGTGAGTGTGTGCATGTGTGTGTGTGTGTGTACATGTGTGTGTGTGTGTGTGTGTGTGTGTGTAAGTGTGCGTGTGTGTGTGCACGTGTGTGTATGTGTGTGTGTGTGTGTGTGTGTGCGCGTGTGTGTATGTGTGCGTCTGTGTCTGTGTGAGTGTGTGTGTGTGTGTGTGTGTGTGTGTGTGTGTGTGTGTGTGTTCGTGCGTGCAGGCGCTTGCTTTGCACTGATTCTGTGCCTATACACATGTGCATGTATGGTCTTTTACACTTCCGTTCCATCTTTTCCATATTCCATACTGGTTAAATATTTTTCATTAATATCCTGCAAGGATTTAGATACATACCACTGATAATGATTATGAACATTCATCACACAGGTGTTTGTTCTAATGTTGATTTTTTTTAAAATTACAATTGTTCATAATTAATTTGGATAATCATGGTGTAACAACATTACTGTTTTCTATAGCCACTTGAACTATTCTGCGGTGACATTAAAGGGTACATTGATGGTTCATGTTGATATGTAAATGACTGTTTATAGGGTAGGAGTATGGCTTGTGGTCAAATTCAGAGTTTTGTTTCCTTTTAATAATGATTGAAATGAAAAATTTTCTTTTGGTTTGAACAGAACATTCATTTACAATACCAAGACAACACATTGGGCAACTGAAAGCAGTTAGCAGCTGCCGTCTTGCTTTTTTTGTGCACAATTAGAGTTTGATTAAAATGTATATAAGAATCAAGAAGGAGAGTCAGATTATACACATCCATTGCATAGACTTTTTAGTTCGTTTTTATCCCAACATTAGAATAAAAGAAAAACGCTGATCAGGTGGCCAGAGGAGAAAACAGACATTTACTGGCATTAGAAGTTTCCTGCAGAAGAGGTGGACCTATTTTTAAGGAGCAAGTCATCCCGCATGTGTATCCCAATTTGATGGCTGTGTTTATTGCCCTTAATGCTTTTTAAGATTAACACTTATTGAAAGATTAACACTTATTGAAAGATTAACACTTATTGAAAGATTAACACTTATTGTATTTGCCCATTACATTTTGAACATGACATTCCTTTACATTTCTGTATTAGTTTTACTTTTTGTTGCCTTGCTACAGATTTGTTTTTGCTGAATGGTCTTTATTTGATTATTTAATTTGATTGCATCTTTCTCTCTTGCTCATTTTGCCAACATTTCCAACTTGCCCAGTCTAAATCCCTAATTCATTATAATGTCTTTTCATTAACAATACATTTGTTGTGATAACAATGTGCCTGAGCTCAGCGATGGTGGCTTTTTTTTTCATCTTTATTGCCTTATTCCAATTGTATCCCATGTTGCCTTCATTTTGTTGACATATTTGCATGTGTACACACTTCCGGATATATGTTCTTATGTTTTCCTTCTTGACTGTGTGTAGTTGCTTGCACATGGGAAGGTTGAGCATGCATGTTTCATGTGTGACAATACAAGAATGCATGTTTTTTTGTCAGAAGGTAGTTTGTTATTGCAATTATTGCAAAGCTATGTTCCCTTTTGTTTATGAATATACAATTGTTCGATCGTCAGCCAGATGTCTTCAGTGTGTTGATCAGCATTGCTCAGATATACATTGTTACAAACAGGTGAGATCAGTGACGTGGAGAGATGCGGAAATGATTTTTTTAACCTGTATTTAATGTGAATACTGACAATGGTGGGATTACGTAATGTATTTATCTCTCTTATGAAAAACACAAACTGGCAAAAATACGCATGCACAAACACATGACAGTATCAGACCTTGTCTCTCTGTGCTCAGTTTTATTTTACAAAGTTATTTTTCATGTTTTCTAACACACCAATGCTTATGTGGGCTACATCTGAGGCCATTTTATACCCCCCTCCCTTCCCCCTAAAATGGATAGATCATTCCTTCCATTTTTCAGTGTTACACTGTTCTTTGGACATTGTCCATGATTTCTCCTCCCGTTCCTCTTCAAGAAGGCTGCGATTTCTCAGCTGGGTGTCTTGGCTATTTTCTTGTAATGTGCCCCCACTTTTTAAGCAGGGGTTTATGCTGTTTCGAGTTTTGTTGAAAATGAAAGAAATTCATTGTATTTGTGGAAACAGCCACAAAACTTGAAAAGTAGTTTTTTGAAGTCACAAGACACTGTTTTGCAAAATGGAGCATACACTTTCTTTGGCAAGATAAGGGAGATTTTAAGCAATCTGGTTCGTATTTCAAAGAATGTATCTCAAGCAAAAACTCAATCATCCACAAGAAGTACATCAACACAGACATTCAAGTGAAATAATTAAGAATTATGATTGGAGACAGTAACCAAATAATGTTTTGGTATTCCACAAGATCTTTTGACTGTTTGTCTCTTTTTGAAATTTCAAAATGTACCCTTGACATATCCTTTAAAAAGTTTCCTCGAGCCCTGTGTATCTGATGTGCAATTCTTTTCCAGCTGTGATAAATAATTTTGAAGTGTTTCCAGTGAGAGTTTTTTTGTTTTTTTTTCTTGGGAGGAAGGAGGGGAGGGGGTTGTACAGTAATAATGAGCAAGTAGGTAGCTCTTGCTCTCATGATGTGATGATTATGCACCCATAACTCAAAGTGATTGCTGTTGAAAATAATCCAGACAACTTTGGAGTTTGATAGTGCAGTTTTGATCTTGAAGGAAATTTCATTGTTCAGAGGTTGGTAAATGGGTAAGTTTATTACTTTTGTCCTCTCCTCTTTGCTTAAGTTATTATAGACAAGTTTCATTTGTTTTTGTGTGTCTTTGCTCGTGCAAATTTAAACAATTTTACGGCATTAGATGATCTCGCATTTACCATTGTTATTTGCTGTGATTCATTATCTCCCCTTCATGCTTGAAACAAAATCAAACCTAAAAACCTTTATATGGTGGAATAAAACATTTGTAAATCATTCGTGTGTGGTGTGATTGAATTTTTCAAAACCTTTTTATATCTTCTCCCTTTTCTCTTCCATTTTTGTCCTAAGCGATAGTGTAATTTCTTCCAGGTCAGAATTTCAAGCTTTTTCCCTGTGCTTGTGGATATCAAGGCACCAGAACTAAGATCTGTATCATTACTGGTTATTGTTGTTGTTTATAAACATACTTTTCATCATTGTTTATAAACATACTTTTCATCATGTGAGCCCTCATTTCTTGGGATTATCCAGAGTACCTTTTTCCCCCATTTCACGTGAATCGTGAATCTACAACAGGTCCCAAAAGCAATGTCTGAGAGTTAACGGTTATTCTTATGTAACATTTTGTTCCCAATTTCATCTTTCCATTTAACAAGCACTCGCACAAATCTTTAGGAAGTATTCTGTGAACATGAAAGAGAAGCCGGCAAATTATGGACAGTAGAAGCAATGCAGCTTAGAACTATCTGCATGCCTGACCAGCTCTTCACACAGCGAAACAGTTATCATTACAGGACTCCACGCAATCAACTACAGTTGGAGTTGATCCACATAAAGACTGTTCTGAAAAATGCTATTTTTTCATCCCTTGATGGAGGGGGTGGGGGAGGGGGAAGAGGGTCTTCATCCAGATGTCTCTCAATGGCATGGCATCACTCCGCCGCATACACCAGCTCCCCATACACAGGGCGGTCCTGTCACAATCTGCACACTCCAGCTCCCCATACACAGGGTGGTCCTGTCACAATCTGCACACACCAGCTCCCATACACAGGGCGGTCCTGTCACAATCTGCACACACCAGCTCCCCATACACAGGGCGGTCCTGTCACAATCTGCACACTCCAGCTCCCCATACACAGGGCGGTCCTGTCACAATCTGCACACTCCAGCTCCCCATACACAGGGCGGTCCTGTCACAATCTGCACACTCCAGCTCCCCATACACAGGGCGGTCCTGTCACAATCTGCACACACCAGCTCCCCATACACAGGGCGGTCCCATCACAATCTGCATGGTGTCACTCCACCGCACACTCCAGCTCCCCATACACAGGGCAGGTCCATGTCACAATCTGCATGGTGTCACTCCCACTTCACACACAACAGCTCCCCATACACAGGGCGGTCCACATCAGCACACTCTAGCCCCATACACGGGCGGTCCCATGCACATCTGCACACCCAGCTTCCCATACACAGGGCGGTCCCATCACAATCTGCATGGGTCACTCCACGCCGCACACTCCAAGCTCCCCATACACAGGGCGGTCCCATCACAATCTGATGGGTCACTCCGAGCACACTCCAGCTCCCCATACACAGGGCGGTCCCATCACAATCTGCATCACTCAGCTCCCCATACACAGGGCGGTCCCATCACATCTGCTCGGCATACACACGCGCACATTCCAGCTCCCCATACACAGGGCGGTCCCATCACAATCTGCATGGTGTCACTCCAGCCGCACACTCCAGCTCCCCATACACAGGGCGGTCCCATCACATCTGCATACTCCAGCTCCATACAAGGGCGTCCATCACAATCTGCATGGTGTCACTCCCAGCCGCCACCAGCTCCCCATACACAGGGCGGTCCCATCACAATCTGCTATGGTGTCACTCCCACACCACACACCAGCTCCCCATACACAGGGCGGTCCCATCACAATCTGCATGGTGTCACTCCCACGCGCACACTCCAGCTCCCCATACACAGGGCGGTCCCATCACAATCTGCATGGTGTCACTCCCACGCCCACACACCCAGCTTCCCATACACAGGGCGGTCCCATCACAATCTGCATGGGTCATCCAGCCGCACACCAGTCCATACACAGGGCAGGTCCCATCACAATCTGCATGGTGTCACTCCACGCCGCACACTCCAGCTCCCCATACACAGGGCGGTCCCATCACAATCTGCATGGTGTCACTCCCACGCCGCACACTCCAGCTCCCATACACAGGGCGGTCCCATCACAATCTGCATGGTGTCACTCCCACGCCGCACACACCAGCTTCCCATACACAGGGCGGTCCCATCACAATCTGCATGGTGTCACTCCCACGCCGCACACACCAGCTCCCCATACACAGGGCGGTCCCATCACAATCTGCATGGTGTCACTCCCACGCTGCACACCCAGCTCCCATACACAGGGCGGTCCCATCACAATCTGCATGGTGTCACTCCCACGCCGCACACACCAGCTTCCCATACACAGGGCGGTCCCATCACAATCTGCATGGTGTCACTCCCACGCCGCACACACCAGCTTCCCATACACAGGGCGGTCCCATCACAATCTGCATGGTGTCACTCCCACAGCCGCACACACCAACCTCCCATACACAGGGCGGTCCCATCACAATCTGCATGGTGTCACTCCGCCGCCGCACACACCAGCTCCCCATACACAGGGCGGTCCCATCACAATCTGCATGGTGTCACTCCCACACCACCCATACACAGGGCGGTCCCATCACAATCTGCATGGTGTCACTCCCACACCACACACACACCAGCTCCCCATACACAGGGCGGTCCCATCACATCTGCATACACCAGCTCCCCATACACAGGGCGGTCCCATCACAATCTGCATGGTGTCACTCCCACTTCACACACTCCCCATACACAGGGCGGTCCCATCACAATCTGCATGGTGTCACTCCCACGACACACACTCCAGCTCCCCATACATAGGGCGGTCCCATCACAATCTGCATTGTGTCACTCCCACACCACCCATACATAGGGCGGTCCCATCACAATCTGCATTGTGTCACTCCCACACCACACTTCCCATACACAGGCAGTCCCATCACAATCTGCATGGTGTCACTCCCACGACACACACTCCAGCTCCCCATACACAGGGCGTCCCATCACAATCTGCATTGTGTCACTCCCACACCACACACTCCCCATACACAGGGCGGTCCCATCACAATCTGCATGGTGTCACTCCCATGACACACACTCCAGCTCCCCATACACAGGGCGGTCCCATCACAATCTGCATGGTGTCACTCCCATGACACACACTCCAGCTCCCCATACACAGGGCGGTCCCATCACAATCTGCATGGTGTCACTCCCACGACACACACTCCAGCTCCCCATACACAGGGCGTCCCATCACAATCTGCATGGTGTCACTCCCAGACACACACTCCAGCTCCCCATACACAGGGCGGTCCCATCACAATCTGCATGGTGTCACTCCCACGCCACACACTCCCATACACAGGGCGGTCCCATCACAGTCTGCATGGTGTCACTCCCATGACACACACTCCCCATACACAGGGCGGTCCCATCACAATCTGCATGGTGTCACTCCCAGCCACACACACACCAGCTCCCCATACACAGGGCGGTCCCATCATAATCTGCATACACCAGCTCCCCATACATGGGGCGGTCCCATCACAATCTAACTCCACCAATCACACAGGGGTCCACATACATCATGGCTGTCCAGATTCAACTCAACACCAGCATCCCCATCACATGGGCGTGTCCCATCACATCTGCATGTGTCACTCCCACGCCACACACTCCCCATACACGGGCGGTCCCATCACAGTCTTGGCATCCATACACACAGCTCCCCATACATGGGGCGGTCCCATCACAATCTGCATGGTGTCACTCCCACGCCACACACACACCAGCTCCCCATACACAGGGGCGGTCCCATCATAATCTGCATACACCAGCTCCCCATACATGGGGCGGTCCCATCACAATCTAAAAACCGGAATTCAACAGGGAGTGATCAATATCAGGCTGTCAGGATTCACTCAACCACAGGAGACACTGCACTGCTGCCGAGTCACTTTGGTGGTCTTCAGCACACATACTTGGGTGATCCACCATACACAGGACATCTCCAACTAAACTTACTAGCGGTTGAAACAGCTTCACCATGGAGTCTGCCAGAGGGTACCACAATGTCCATCCCACAAATGTCCATGAAGCAGCTGGCTCCACAAAGTTGGATGTAAGTTCACCATGGGCAGGGATGTGGAGGAGATATCAAAACTGAACGTACAAACTCTCTCTGAAGCCCCGGCCTAGAGTTACCTTTCCTTGTGAATAAGACAGGTATGGCAAATTCTTCTTGCAGCATATGGATCTTTTTGTGTAATTTTGTCAAAGCTGTCCAATACAAAACCACAGATGTGTACCTACACACACACACACACACACACACACACACACACACACACACACACACATAATACTCACACAAGCACATAACTGAACACAAAGTCACTGCTCTTTTCTTCAGCCAGAAAATATATTTACTCTCAAACTGAGTTTGTGTGTCACAAATACTTATCTGGTTTTCCATCATGAACAACATTTTCAAGCAACTATCTGGAAAAGTGTGTCATATCACAGTTTAACGTTTGCATGAGAAAGCAGTAGGTCAATAATACTAAGCAACAATACTAATTCTACTGAGTGGACCTCAGCACTAGATTTTTTAAAGCATTTAAGCAAACAAAATCATGCAACAGAATCTAATACTGATCTGAAGTGATTAATGAATGATGGAGGGTGCATCTTGCAGAATAGTGACCAAAGAAACAAAACACAGGCACGCAACTCACACATCTCTTTATCCAACTGCTGTCATGCTGCAATTCACTTCAAATACAAAAAAATTATGTTTTCCCTCAACTGTGAAGATAACTAAACTACTCAACTGTACAAACATGACTTACAGGTAATTTCAGCAGTGATTTTTTTTTTAATTCCAAAAGCATAACAAAATCTGTTCACAGACATTGAAAAAAAAAAAGAGATCTGTTCACAGACATTGAAAAAAAATGTGTGGTCAAAAATAGGTAATTTGATCTTACCGATGACTGGACCCCCTCCCGACAATGACTCTGGTACACATCACATATATAATCACTTTACACACACACACACACACACACACACACAGAACATACACAGGACACACAATACATGTGAAAAAAAATGCAGGCAAACATATACATTCTTGTTGTTCATTACTTCCTATCCTTCCACCCCTCTCCTTTTCTAAAGCCATGTGAACTGTGGTGAACTGTGTTTAGAAAGTGCCAATGGAAACTGCAATGCACTATTTCATCATAGAAGTCCTATGAGGAAGACTTTATATGGTTGAAATATTGGGAAGAAATTGATGTGGTTGTTGCTTGTGTTTCTTTGTTTGAATGTTTACATAGACATATTCAATATGCTGAAGTGCCTACCTTTTTCAGGCATTTTCTTTTCAAATGATGCACAATGGTTTGATCAGATGCGCCATTATGACACGTCACTGTGACTGCTAAAAAAGCCTCATCATCAACTCACAACCAACTGTGAATGCTCTTCAGTGTTCAGAACTATTCATGCTTGGAGAAGAGCTGCTCTGACTTTGGTTTATTGTGATCAACTGATGTGTGTCTGCTTTTCCTCTAAAATCTCTCTCTCTCTCTCTCTCTCTCTCTCTCTCACGCACGCGCGCGTACACACACACACACACACACACACACACACACACACACAAATTCCTCTGTACAACACGTTCCTTCTCACAATGTAAAAAAAAAAAAATTGTGTTCATAGAATGCCAATTCAATCAACAAATAGGTGCCATGGAAAGACACTGAAAATTCCAACAAAGCAAAACTTGTTCTAAAAAACATCATCACATAAAGTCAGTAAATGCTTTTAGTCTGACTGTTTACATTCATTTTAAATATCCCTGAAAGGAAAGCATCACAAGGAAGCCCCCAAAGTCTTTGATGCTTCTTTTTTTGAGGTTTTCTAAGAAGAATAAAATTTATATCTTCTTGGTATTGTTTTTCTCATCAAGGACATTTCAGCATAACCGGCCAAAACATACCCTATACACCAAAAGGTTAAGCTGAAACTGAAGAGTTTTCTCATTGTAGCTGCCGCCATTTGTTGTCTTGCTTGACAGGAGATGTGTGCCAGCCCGTTTGACATAAATGTGTGAGCACAAATCAGTCTCAGTACTGTGCCTTGCCTCTCTTGTTGATCTAATCACGTCCGAAAATATTTCACCCTATTGAGTTAAGCTGTCTGAGTCAGTGGTTTTCCATTTTGGAATAGCGTTGCATAGTCAGATTCCAGAGTCTGATAACGTAAAACCCATGAAACAATAACTGCATGGATGGCCTGCAATCCTTCCGTAGCTGAAAACAACAGCTCTGCGTAAGTTTTCACATCTTAAGCCATTCGCTTACTGACTCCGTTCTCATGTCACAGATCTCACAGCACAAACCAAAATCAAAATTGTACCGGAAGCCAGCAGCAAGTCATGTTTTTTTTTCAAACAAACATTTATTTTTCTACTTAAAATTGCAGGCAAACTTTATGAATTAAGTTATATTGCTATGAACATTGATCTCAAGATAAAAACCAGGGATTTCTGAACAGTTTGAATTGGAAATTTCTTGTTCCTTTAAATGTGGCATACCTTCACATGCATTTACTTTAAGGGTTTTTTTCTTTTTCTTTTCTTTTTGGTGTGAATCAGTGCATGCAGGAAAGCCATAGCTGCTCTGTACATAATGTTCAAGATTGTAAACATAAAATTCTTGACTATCCAATGCATTTTCCATCATCAGTCATCTGACAAAACATGCAGCAAATCACCTGTGTAAATGACAGATGGACATAATTTCAGACTATAATGAAAAAAATTTATCCTCTAAAAAGATGAAAACTAACAGAAAAATACAGATTATGCACAAATGACTTGTATCTATTCATACAAAAAAAGGTTTGCGTACAAAAATATTCTTAATACAACAAAACTCAGCCTTTTATATGTATGACTGAAACAGTAGAATATTGAGACAAAATATCCTTCCAATAATACATAAACTTTGGATGGATTTACAACTTCAAAATAAACATCTTTTCTTTAACAGCATTTTTTGGAAGGGAGGAATGGTGTGGGGTGATAGGTGCAAGTGTGTCACATATGTATACCAGCAGTAAAAAAAAAAAAAACTTGGTCCACTTCTCTGGGCATGAACCAAGAATCACACAAGTCACTGGCAGCAGCATAGTTCTGCAGACTTGAGGTCACAGCAGCATTCAAAACAGTAAAAGTCCTCAAAATGCAGGTCACACGATTCAAATCATTGGTCTGCAAGCCTACATGTGAACTGGAGCAAACTATTTGCATAAATATGGTAATAGTAAATAACACTGGACATCATAGTTAAAAGTACAAATCACATGCAAAGGGGAGCAATATACTTCATACATCATTGATCATATCACCAAAATTTCAAAACATATAAATCAGAGCAATAGTAAGGTCAAGATATAGTACAGTGATAAAATCAGCATGCTGAAATGATGGCAATATGAGAAACAGATTTGGTTTGTGGGAGAAATACTTTGGACCAATTGTCCGAATCATGAAAAAAGACAGCAAAATAAATTCAAACACAAATCATGATAAGTGAAACAAGTGAGACGCATACTACTTGGTTCTTTCATATATCAATTGATATGTGTGGTTCTTTCATATATCAATTGATATGTGTGGTTCTTTCATATATCAATTGATATGTGTGGATCTTTCATATATAAATTGATATGTGTAGTTCTTTTCACTGTTGTTTAAACTGCTTTTGAGATAAACTTTGTGTTTTCATACACAAAAAGGAAATAAAAGGCTACACAGAAGTTTTTCCGAGTTTTGAATATGAAACATTATCGCAATACTTTTAATTTTATTCTGCGGCACTTTAATGTTGCCTGCAATTTGTAAGTAGTTCCACCGCACTTTAATGTTGCCTGCAATTTGTAAGTAGTTCCACCGCACTTTTATGTTGCCTGCAATTTGTAAGTAGTTCCACTGCACTTTAATGTTGCCTGCAATTTGTAAGTAGTTCCACTGCACTTTAATGTTGCCTGCAATGTGTAAGTAGTTCCACCGCACTTTAATGTTGCCTGCAATTTGTAAGTAGTTCCACTGCACTTTAATGTTGCCTGCAATGTGTAAGTAGTTCCACCGCACTTTAATGTTGCCTGCAATTTGTAAGTAGTTCCACCGCACTTTAATGTTGCCTGCAATTTGTAAGTAGTTCCACTGCACTTTAATGTTGCCTGCAATTTGTAAGTAGTTCCACCGCACTTTAATGTTGCCTGCAATTTGTAAGTAGTTCCACCGCACTTTAATGTTGCCTGCAATTTGTAAGTAGTTCCACTGCACTTTAATGTTGCCTGCAATTTGTAAGTAGTTCCACCGCACTTTAATGTTGCCTGCAATGTGTAAGTAGTTCCACCGCACTTTAATGTTGCCTGCAATTTGTAAGTAGTTCCACCGCACTTTAATGTTGCCTGCAATGTGTAAGTAGTTCCACCGCACTTTAATGTTGCCTGCAATTTGTAAGTAGTTCCACTGCACTTTAATGTTGCCTGCAATTTGTAAGTAGTTCCACCGCACTTTAATGTTGCCTGCAATTTGTAAGTAGTTCCACCGCACTTTAATGTTGCCTGCAATCTGTAAGTAGTTCCACTGCACTTTAATGTTGCCTGCAATTTGTAAGTAGTTCCACCGCACTTTAATGTTGCCTGCAATTTGTAAGTAGTTCCACCGCACTTTAATGTTGCCTGCAATTTGTAAGTAGTTCCACTGCACTTTAATGTTGCCTGCAATGTGTAAGTAGTTCCACTGCACTTTAATGTTGCCTGCAATGTGTAAGTAGTTCCACTGCACTTTAATGTTGCCTGCAATGTGTAAGTAGTTCCACTGCACTTTAATGTTGCCTGCAATTTGTAAGTAGTTCCACTGCACTTTAATGTTGCCTGCAATGTGTAAGTAGTTCCACCGCACTTTAATGTTGCCTGCAATTTGTAAGTAGTTCCACCGCACTTTAATGTTGCCTGCAATTTGTAAGTAGTTCCACTGCACTTTAATGTTGCCTGCAATGTGTAAGTAGTTCCACTGCACTTTAATGTTGCCTGCAATTTGTAAGTAGTTCCACCGCACTTTAATGTTGCCTGCAATTTGTAAGTAGTTCCACTGCACTTTAATGTTGCCTGCAATTTGTAAGTAGTTCCACTGCACTTTTATGTTGCCTGCAATGTGTAAGTAGTTCCACTGCACTTTAATGTTGCCTGCAATTTGTAAGTAGTTCCACTGCACTTTAATGTTGCCTGCAATTTGTAAGTAGTTCCACTGCACTTTTATGTTGCCTGCAATGTGTAAGTAGTTCCACTGCACTTTTATGTTTCTGTCATTTTGTATGTGGTGCTGTAATCATTCATTCTTTATCATGGCACTTTTTTTTAAAATGCCATCACACTATTGTGCTACAAGGTCTTGCATGTATCTACCAACTCAATATCATACCGACTATCAGTGGGTGGGAAACAAAAGCGATAAAAATCACAGTAACACACTTTGCATTCGTTTTTCTAGGCACCTGTTGTTCACAACAAAAGACAAGACATCACCATTCCACACTTCAATCACATTTGAGGTTGAGATCAGCGATACAAACACATCATAAAGTATCTTATTGTTGACAGAATACCACAATAAGGTATTCAATAACATAGTGGTTGAGGAAAACAAGTGCAGGTTGGCAACCCTCCTATCACAGGAAAACGGATTCGACTTTTCCCCCTAAGAGAGACAACAGATGGTGGTGGGAATGGGGGTGAAGGTGAGGAGAGGGTGGGTCATGGTGGTAGTTGGGGTGGAGGTCGGGGCAAATAGAAGCACTAAACCATGAAATGTCAACAAACAGCACAGCTCACTGATAAACAAACAAATAAATAATTTAACTAACAAGTAAATGAACAGTTAACAATATCTAAAAACAGGTGAAGTACACATAACAATCTGAAAGTATGAAGGTTTTGTGACAGCCTCTGAGATCCACTGAATAATCCCATTGTGGAGAAATAACAGCATTTGTTGTACCTACTTTACATCTATGCAAGCTGTCCGTGCCTTATTTTTTTCAAAAAGCAGAAGGGTAATTAAGCTGGGTATCTCATCAAATATCTACACAACAGTATATCTATATACCATGCTTGATTTTAACTTGGATGTCAATCAGATTTTGTACACACGAAATGCCCCAGTAGAGTCAATGCTCACCACAACAGAACTGAATCTTGCTCACCCAGAAAGTAATGTGTCTTTCTTTGAATCCTCCTCTTTCACAGGCAAACATGGCACATCTTGCTCACACAGCTCAGGTTATCTCCCTTCTCACGCCACTTGTTCTCATAACTCATTGTCACATGTCAGTCAGCAACCTAGTTCTTTCTCACACTGTATTTTTGGCATGCTCCTGAGCACTCCAAGCACTGGCTAACAGGTGTTCAATGTGACAAGTTCATGGCAATGGTGATCCTCCACACACACTCAAAAACTAATCAAGTCATTTTAAGGTCCTGATTCTGATCTCCTCACAGGCTTCAACCCTTTCTGAGCACCCCCTCAATTGCACAACCACAAAATATGACAGCATCGGTCTACCTCGGAATCTGAATTTACAAATTCTGGAGTTTTTAGGACATACATTTTCCATGCATGCATGCACGCACATACGAACCCCCCCCCCTCCCCTCCCACACACACACACATTTAGAGAGAGGCTTGTAAAGCTTATGGTCTGAAATCACTTTTTGTGAAGTTATTCACATACAATTAAAAACAAAGCGGCTTGTGAGATGGTCGTTTTGCAGATATTGTATCAAGCACATCACTTCTGTCGAATGTTCATAACTGACTTGGAGCAATATTTGAACAATTTTGACAAAATGACATAAAGTGATGTCACAAATTGTCACATCACATGTTGCTAAAACTTATAAGGAAAGAGAATTTGGTTGTCGGTATATGATCAACTCTCCCAAGATGATTAGCGTCACTGAATTTATCACCAGAGGTTAATACTGATTGTAAACAGAATGACGGACACATATAAACTCCAGAAATCAAATTTTGCAAATTTCTTGCATGCTAGTAGAGTGGCTCACACTAACTGCGTTCAATTTTCACTGCTGACAAATTCTATGGACACTGATGGCACCTTAAAGGGGATGCCTTCTAAAGCCGAGTCTGCAACGTGGTAATTATTGTCAACATGGGGAGTGTAACGGGTTGTGTCCTTCACATGTTGCTACAACAGGCACCACAGAACATCCCCATAGGGGGTCACCGGTATCAGCGAGTCCATGGGGGCTGTCGTTGGACGGACGTGGTGGCGCCCTCCGGAGGGAGAGCTCACTCACGCCAGCTCCACGCCTAAGCAATCATTGTCGTCAGTAGGGGTCTTAGTAGGTGGTGTCCTGCATATGTTAGATCAGAACAGGCGCCACTGAACACCACCGAAGTGACTCGGCAGCAGTGCAGTGTCTCCTCCGGTGGGTTTGTTCTTAACGACTTGACATTGTCTGCTCCTTGTGGATTGCCAGTGCCGGGGCTGTGGCGGGGCCGACCGGGCTGTGGACGGGGTGTCGGAATGAGCGGAGTGGGTGCACTGCCTCTGAGGTGGCGCAGAGGTTGGGACAGCAAAAAAAAAAAAAAAACCCATCCCCATAGGGATCAGCAAAGAGCAGAGTCCCCCTTGGTAGAAGAACTCATGATACCCTGATAATCATTGCTCCTTGTGAGGTGCTGGAGCTGCGGCTCTGGCAGGATGATCTGGGTGTGGGTATGATTGGGCGAGCCAGAATGAGCAGTGCCAGAGAAATGCCAGTGAGTAGGTACAGAAGGAAAAATCTGG
>CM065723.1:79177580-79232580 GCA_033310375.1 Conus canariensis
CCTGTTGATAGTGAATGCTTTGCAGAGGAACAAAGCAGTACAAAAACCATACCTGTTGATAGTGATTGCTTTGCAGAGGAACAAAGCGGTACAAAAACCAAACTTGTTGACGGTGAATGCTTTGCGGAGGAACAAAGCAGTACAAAAACCAAACCCGTTGACGGTGAATGCTTTGCAGAGGAACAAAGCGGTACAAAAACCATACCTGTTGACGGTGAATGCTTTGCAGAGGAACAAAGCAGTACAAAAACCATACCTGTTGACGGCGAACGCTTTGCAGAGGAACAAAGCGGTACAAAAACCATACCTGTTGACGGCGAACGCTTTGCAGAGGAACAAAGTGATGCAGCGGACCCATTGCAATACCCCAGTGGCATCACGCAGTGCTACATTCTGATGCCCATCCTGTCCAGTGTCATTCTTTTTCCTCCCACAGCTTCAGACATGGTAATCCCCTCTCAGATCTCTGAGGTCTGACGACCAGAATTAAAATGCTAAGGGCACTTGTAAAAGTCAGCTTCATACAAATCTGAAGCCCAAAATAAATCAGAGCACCTAGCAAACCAAGCCAGAAAGAGCTGACAAAATGACTCTCACATACTGTCAGCCTTCCCAGGCTGACCATCGGCCTCTGTCAAATGATGTGATTGTCCACCCTGCCCTCACTGTTCCACAGCCATCAATCCATGCTGATTGTCCCTGCCCTCACTGTTCCACAGCCATCAATCCATGCTGATTGTCCCTGCCCTCACTGTTCCACAGCCATCAATCCATGCTGATTGTCCCTGCCCTCACTGTTCCACAGCCATCAATCCATGCTGAATGTCCACCCTCCCCTCACCAATCCACAGCCATCAATCCATGCTGATTGTCCCTGCCCTCACTGTTCCACAGCCATCAATCCATGCTGAATGTCCACCCTCCCCTCACCAATCCACAGCCATCAATCCATACTGAGTGTCCCTGCCCTCACTGTTCCACAGCCATCAATCCATGCTGAATGTCCACCCTCCCCTCACCAATCCACAGCCATCAATCCATGCTGAGTGTCCCTGCCCTCACTGTTCCACAGCCATCAATCCATGCTGAATGTCCACCCTCCCCTCACCAATCCACAGCCATCAATCCATGCTGATTGTCCACCCTGCCCTCACTGTTCCACAGCCGTCAATCCATGCTGAGTGTCCCTGCCCTCACTGTTCCACAGCCGTCAATCCATGCTGATTGTCCACCCTGCCCTCACCAATCCACAGCCATCAATCCATGCTGAGTGTCCACCCTCCCCTCACCAATCCACAGCCATCAATCCATGCTGAGTGTCCCTACCCTCACTGTTCCACAGCCATCAATCCATGCTGAATGTCCACCCTCCCCTCACCAATCCACAGCCATCAATCCATGCTGAGTGTCCCTGCCCTCACTGTTCCACAGCCATCAATCCATGCTGAATGTCCACCCTCCCCTCACCAATCCAAAGCCATCAATCCATGCTGATTGTCCCTGCCCTCACTGTTCCACAGCCATCAATCCAAGCTGAGTGTCCCTGCCCTCACTGTTCCACAGCCATCAATCCATGCTGATTGTCCACCCTGCCCTCACTGTTCCACAGCCATCAATCCATGCTGATTGTCCCTGCCCTCACTGTTCCACAGCCATCAATCCATGCTGAGTGTCCCTGCCCTCACTGTTCCACAGCCATCAATCCATGCTGATTGTCCACCCTCCCCTCACCAATCCACAGCCATCAATCTATGCTGATTGTCCACCCTGCCCTCACTGTTCCACAGCCATCAATCCATGCTGAATGTCCACCCTCCCCTCACCAATCCACAGCCATCAATCCATGCTGAGTGTCCACCCTGCCCTCACTGTTCCACAGCCATCAATCCATGCTGAGTGTCCACCCTGCCCTCACCAATCCACAGCCATCAATCCATGCTGAGTGTCCACCCTGCCCTCACTGTTCCACAGCCGTCAATCCATGCTGAGTGTCCCTGCCCTCACTGTTCCACAGCCGTCAATCCATGCTGAGTGTCCCGGCCCTCACTGTTCCACAGCCATCAATCCATGCTGAGTGTCCCTGCCCTCACTGTTCCACAGCCGTCAATCCATGCTGAGTGTCCCTGCCCTCACTGTTCCACAGCCGTCAATCCATGCTGATTGTCCACCCTGCCCTCACTGTTCCACAGCCGTCAATCCATGCTGAGTGTCCCTGCCCTCACTGTTCCACAGCCATCAATCCATGCTGAGTGTCCCTGCCCTCACTGTTCCACAGCCATCAATCCATGCTGATTGTCCCTACCCTCACTGTTCCACAGCCATCAATCCATGCTGATTGTTCCTACCCTCACTGTTCCACAGCCGTCAATCCATGCTGATTGTCCCTACCCTCACTGTTCCACAGCCGTCAATCCATGCTGATTGTCCCTACCCTCACTGTTCCACAGCCATCAATCCATGCTGATTGTCCCTACCCTCACTGTTCCACAGCCGTCAATCCATGCTGATTGTCCCTACCCTCACTGTTCCACAGCCGTCAATCCATGCTGATTGTCCCTACCCTCACTGTTCCACAGCAATCAATCCATGCTGATTGTCCCTGCCCTCACTGTTCCACAGCCGTCAATCCATGCTGAGTGTCCCTGCCCTCACTGTTCCACAGCCGTCAATCCATGCTGAGTGTCCCTGCCCTCACTGTTCCACAGCCATCAATCCATGCTGAGTGTCCCTGCCCTCACTGTTCCACAGCCATCAATCCATGCTGAGTGTCCCTGCCCTCACTGTTCCACAGCCGTCAATCCATGCTGATTGTCCCTCCCTCACTGTTCCACAGCCGTCAATCCATGCTGATTGTCCCTGCCCTCACTGTTCCACAGCCTCAATCCATGCTGAGTGTCCCTCCCTCACTGTTCCACAGCCATCAATCCATGCTGATTGTCCCTACCCTCACTGTTCCACAGCCATCAATCCATGCTGATTGTCCCTACCCTCACTGTTCCACAGCCTCAATCCATGCTGATTGTCCCTACCCTCACTGTTCCACAGCCGTCAATCCATGCTGATTGTCCCTACCCTCACTGTTCCACAGCCTCAATCCATGCTGATTGTCCCTACCCTCACTGTTCCACAGCCGTCAATCCATGCTGATTGTCCCTACCCTCACTGTTCCACAGCCGTCAATCCATGCTGATTGTCCCTACCCTCACTGTTCCACAGCCATCAATCCATGCTGATTGTCCCTACCCTCACTGTTCCACAGCCATCAATCCATGCTGATTGTCCCTGCCCTCACTGTTCCACAGCCGTCAATCCATGCTGATGTCCCTACCCTCACTGTTCCACAGCCATCAATCCATGCTGATTGTCCCTGCCCTCACTGTTCCACAGCCATCAATCCATGCTGAGTGTCCCTGCCCTCACTGTTCCACAGCCATCAATCCATGCTGATTGTCCCCTGACCCTCACTGTTCCACAGCCATCAAATCCATGCTGATGTCCCTGCCCTCACTGTTCCACAGCCTCATCCATGCTGAGTGTCCACCATGCCCTCACTGTTCCACAGCCATCAATCCATGCTGATTGTCCCTGCCCTCACTGTTCCACAGCCATCAATCCATGCTGAGTGTCCCTACCCTCACTGTTCCACAGCCATCAATCCATGCTGATTGTCCACCCTGCCCTCACTGTTCCACAGCCTCAATCCATGCTGAGTGTCCCTACCCTCACTGTTCCACAGCCATCAATCCATGCTGAGTGTCCCTCCCTCACTGTTCCACAGCCATCAATCCATGCTGATGTACCCTGCCCTCACTGTTCCACAGCCATCAATCCATGCTGAGTGTCCCTGCCCTCACTGTTCCACAGCCATCAATCCATGCTGAGTGTCCCTGCCCTCACTGTTCCACAGCCATCAATCCATGCTGAGTGTCCCTGCCCTCACTGTTCCACAGCCATCAATCCATGCTGAGTGTCCCTGCCCTCACTCTTCCACAGCCATCAATCCATGCTGAGTGCTCACCTGCCCTCACTGTTCCACAGCCATCAATCCATGCTGATGTACCCTGCCCTCACTGTTCCACAGCCATCAATCCATGCTGATGTCCACCCTGCCCTCACCAATCCACAGCCGTCAATCCATGCTGATTGTCCACTGCCCTCACTGTTCCACAGCCATCAATCCATGCTGATGTCCCTGCCTCACTGTTCCACAGCCTCAATCCATGCTGATGTCCCCCTGCCCTCACTGTTCCACAGCCATCAATCCATGCTGATGTCCCTGCCCTCACTGTTCCACAGCCATCAATCCATGCTGATTGTCCCTGCCCTCACTGTTCCACAGCCATCAATCCATGCTGAGTGTCCCTACCCTCACTGTTCCACAGCCGTCAATCCATGCTGAGTGTCCCTGCCCTCACTGTTCCACAGCCATCAATCCATGCTGAGTGTCCCTGCCCTCACTGTTCCACAGCCATCAATCCATGCTGATTGTCCACCCTGCCCTCACCAATCCACAGCCATCAATCCATGCTGAGTGTCCACCCTGCCCTCACTGTTCCACAGCCATCAATCCATGCTGATTGTCCACCCTGCCCTCACCAATCCACAGCCATCAATCCATGCTGAGTGTCCCTGCCCTCACTGTTCCACAGCCATCAATCCATGCTGAGTGTCCACCTTGCCCTCACTGTTCCACAGCCATCAATCCATGCTGATTGTCCACCCTGCCCTCACCAATCCACAGCCATCAATCCATGCTGAGTGTCCACCTCCCCTCACCAATCCACAGCCATCAATCCATGCTGAGTGTCCCTACCCTCACTGTTCTACAGCCATCAATCCATGCTGAGTGTCCACCCTGCCCTCACTGTTCCACAGCCATCAATCCATGCTGAATGTCCACCCTCCCCTCACCAATCCACAGCCATCAATCCATTCTGAATGTCCACCCTCCCCTCACCAATCCACAGCCATCAATCCATGCTGAGTGTCCACCCTGCCCTCACCAATCCACAGCCATCAATCCATGCTGAGTGTCCCTGCCCTCACTGTTCCATAGCCATCAATCCATGCTGACAGCTCGATACTGAACAGTGTTCACTCCTTCAGCTATCAATGGCAATGCCTGTTCTCAGTCTGCACAACGTACTTACTCCTTCAGCTATCAATGGCAATGCCTGTCCTCAGTCTGCAGAACGTAATCACTCCTTCAGCTATCAATGGCATTCTCAGTCTGCAGAATGTAATCACTCCTTCAGCTATCAATGGCAATGCCTGTCCTCAGTCTGCAGAATGTACTTACTCCTTCAGCTATCAATGGCAATGCCTGTCCTCAGTCTGCAGAACGTACTTACTCCTTCAGCTATCAATGGCAATGCCTGTCCTCAACCTGTTGCATCTTCATGCCTGACCAACTCTCCATGGCTGAATCTTGCAGTGCAGATGGGCAGTGTTTTGCCTCCTGGACATGGCTGTCACCACTAAACAGGCACACCATCCATGCCAACAAAGCACAGCACAGAATGCTTTAAGACATCTCTGAGTGGGCGCGGCATGTCTGTTCATGTGTGGCAAGCAATATCTAGGAACAGAAGTGTCTAAAACTCCACGGTCCACGATGGGGACCATGTCTTCAAGTGCATACATCCACAAGATCTGGTTCAGAAGTGCTGAGCATGCAGAGACGACCTAACTGACAGCCTACCGCAACATATTTACTGTATCTACACAATCCCACTTAACTTTTATTCTCACTTTTGGTGTCAACGATGCTGCTCCATGTACACACAGAACTTCTGACTTCTCTCCACATGTTTGGTGTTCACTACCGTTACAACACGTGCACATCCATCTTTGATCACTATTCATCTTTTGGTGTAAACATTCTCTGCTGTATACATCTACACATCCATCTTTTGGTGTAAACATTCTCTGCTGTATACATCTACACATCCATCTTTGATCACTATTCATCTTTTGGTGTAAACATTCTCTGCTGTATACATCTACACATCCATCTTTGATCACTATTCATCTTTTGGTGTAAACATTCTCTGCATCCATCTTTGAATTCTATCAACACTTTCAGTGCCACCCACTCATCGCCTCTGATATACACAGATGATTATGTGCTGTATGTCAGTGTATGTGTCTACCAGGATGTTTTTGTTAATGCACACTTATGTGTGTTGATTCACAGGTACGTCACTGATCCTACATATATGCATGTGTATATGCCCATGCAAACACACACACACACACACACACACACACACTACAAAATAATCTCAAATACAAACATCTGCAGTCACACACACACAAACATGCTCACATAACAGAAAACATCTTTCTTACCATCACTGGCATTGAAGTAATCATCTTTTTCAACCTCAATGTCATCAGCATTATCACCTTGGTTCAGCTTCTTTGCCTGCAAACATAGAAACCATCACAATGATAATAGTTATGGTGCTGAAGATGAAAAATATCAGCAAATTCAAATTTGAGTGCAGACTCTGAAATGTTTCGCATTCTATAACTTCATAAAATCAAAGAGAAGCCTGCTGAATGCAAATTTCAGGGAAGTTTGATCGTGTTAACTGATAATTTTGTAAAACAAAGGAATCTCAGAAAGTACACCAGAACTGTGAAATACATGAATTAAAAAAAATGCTGAGGAGCCGAGATGATCGCAGTGCACTTACCTGACCCTCTTATTCTTCTGTTCATAATGGCACAAACCCAGGTCAAAAACCTTTTGTGAAATTCAAATCTTGACTTTAACTATTGTTTACAGTGAAATCAAAAGACAATCAATGAAACAAGAGTCACAAAATCTCTACATGTCAGTCACTTAATGACAGATTTCTGATCTTGTTTTTACAAGGGCAGATGGAGAATTCTACACACAGTACTTGCAGCAAAACTGATTTCGGTGCAGATGATTTTCAGGATGGGCTGACTATTTCTTTTACCAAGATTTTGAATGCATATGGCCATCTGATGACCACAAGTGGCCTACAGTCTTCTGCCAAAGACAGCATGACTGTGACCTTCAGAGCACACCTCCAGTCACAAAATGCAGCACAGCAGCCAAGATGAATAAAACAAAAAGAAGGTAACTCTGCCATCACAATGTCTGATTTCCATGTTCTCATGAAATAAACTATGCTTTTTGCACACTGAACCACCATATGTTCATTCTATGTTACTTTCATTAAAGAAACTATGTTTTTTGCACAATGAACCTGTCATGAACAATACGACTGAACAATCAGCGGGATGAAAGAGAGAGAGAGAGAGAGAGGGGGGGAGAGAGAGGAGAGAATGGATGGATGTTTACGTATGAGTGGAATGACGCAAGGTGTAGTATGATGTCGTTCAGAAATCGAGTCATCACATAAGTAACCCATTTGTCTTAGTGATGTTAGGCCGTCGCTGTGGTATATCCAATCGTGCGGCTGGACCCAGTTGCCTAGATGATATCTTGACAGTTAACCGCACAGAGTCGATCGTTCCCGAGCCTATGGCTGTTTAATATACCTGTTGAGGTAAGAGATCGGTGCTAACAGGTTTAATAGCTGCTTTCATCCACAGAGGAGCAGATCGATGAAGCCAGGAAGGTCTATTTGTGTTGTATTCATTTGTAGAATGTTTCAGGTCCGACGATTATGATTGAATCGAGCGGAGTGCCGACCTGTGTCTTCGTTACCATTGATTTTGATTTATTTTATTTTCAAAACGAATGCAGGCTACAGTAGGGGAATAGTGTGGTTGTAAATGCGTGTATGTAGAGGATGTATATTATTTAGTATTGTTGGAGAATGAGCTAAGGACTCCCTATCTCTGTTGCAGGTATTTTATCTTTTCCATATATGAATCCGGTCTTTTCTATAGCTATATCTATTCTCGTATCATCGTCATCGTCTTCAATATTCCTCGCACCTCCTATCTTGGGCTTATCGCACATCGCTGCATTCTACACTCGTTGCCAAGTTCTTCAGTTAGTATCTCCACCCATGTGTACATGTGTTCTTTTTATGCACTTCTACGTGATGTTGATGACTTCGCGTGCTCATGAAGGAAAGGACTGATCTGATATGCAGCAGGAAGAATTCTGTGACTATACGTATTAACGAAAGAAAAAAAAACTGTATTTATTCGTCAAAGTGAAGAAATTGGTGTTTCCGTGTGACAGAGAAAAGGAGAAAGGGATTGTTTTAGTCTATTCGGGAGAATTGGAACTGATCACCGTGCTGAGGATTCTGTGTCCATAAGTGCTGTGAAGAAAGAAGAGACTGTTTATTTCCAATGCTGTGTTGTGAAGTGTTGAGGTGAACAGTAACTGCGATTTTATATATATACACGAAGATATCTGTGGATCTACGTGCTTCCTGGAATCGAATGAACGTTGCTTTAACAAGCCGATCACAACCAATGGCGAGTAACCCGGTTTCAAGAGAAGACGACGCAACCAAGATACGTATCATTCGACAAATACCCACACACGCATGCATACACGCATTAATGTACAAATCTTGTTAGTAGCCTGGTGTGAGTCAGTGAGTGAAAGCTTGGTCATAACCCATCATCTATTATCATTATCACATTGACCACCGATCATCATTTCATCGATTATTTCATAGTTACATAAATAAATGTGTTCGAACTTGTCATCGGGCTCTTCGTGTCTGATAACCTGAATCAGAACGCGGGGTGAGTGAACCATCCACACGCACCTCACCACATCCACTCCCCTGCAGTGTGACAGAACCATACTTTGTTTCATTCTATATTATTTTCATCTAAATAAAAATAAACATACACACCATAAACACAGCAAACTCTCTTTCTCTCACTCATAGCCCATATTTCTCCCACATACACTTTTCCTCACCTTTCATCACTTTGAGTGAAAACATGTGAACCTACAGAACACACACACACACACACACACACACACACACCACATGTGCATGTGCGTGCGCGTGTGCACGCACACCTGCACACACGTGCACATACACACAAACACACACTTCCTCGTTTTTTCTCTTTTGCTCTAGTAACAAAACTTCTAATGAAAATCTGTTAAAAAGAAGAACGAGCAAACAAGTGACAGAGCCTACCCTCTCTCTGGCTCGTTTTGCTCTCTCTTCCCGTATCCTCTGCTTTTCCTGGACCTCTTTGAGGCGAGCTTCCCTCTTCAGTTCCACCTGCCTCTGCTGTTCACCCAGAGCCTGCAAAACGCCATTGTACTGTGTTGACTTGTGTTGTTTTCTCCTTCATCTGCCGTGTTGTCCTGTGGTACACTGTAGTGTGTTGTGTTAAATATCACAGTACTGTGTTGACTTGTGTTGTTGTCTCCTTCATCTGCCGTGTTGTCCTGTGGTACACTGTAGTGTGTTGTGTTAAATATCACTGTACTGTGTTGACTTGTGTTGTTTTCTCCTTCATCTGCCGTGTTGTCCTGTGGTACACTGTAGTGTGTTGTGTTAAATATCACTGTACTGTGTTGACTTGTGTTGTTTTCTCCTTCATCTGCCGTGTTGTCCTGTGGTACACTGTAGTGTGTTGTGTTAAATATCACTGTACTGTGTTGACTTGTGTTGTTTTCTCCTTCATCTGCCGTGTTGTCCTGTGGTACACTGTAGTGTGTTGTGTTAAATATCACTGTACTGTGTTGAATTGTGTTGTTTTCTCCTTCATCTGCCGTGTTGTCCTGTGGTACACTATAGTGTGTTGTGTTAAATATCACTGTACTGTGTTGTATTGTGTCGTTTTCTTCTTCATCTGCCATGTTGTCCTGTGGTACACTGTAGTGTGATGTGTTAAATATCACTGTACTGTGTTGTATTGTCATTTTCTCCTTAATCTGTCGTGTTTTCATGTGGTACACTGCAGTGTGCTGTGTTGTAATGTATTGTGCTGTACTCAGTTGTTCTGTGTTGTGCTGAATTTTGCTGTGTTGCATCAAACTGTGTGGTGTTGTGTTGCTCTGTACTGTATTGCATGATATTGTTCTACGTTGTGTGCTACTGCATTGCAACATACTGTGTTGTGCTGTGTTGCTCTGTACTGTATTGCATGATATTGTTCTACGTTGTGTGCTACTGCATTGCAACATACTGTGTTGTGTTCTATCATGTTGTACTGTATTACATCATCCTGTGTTGTGTTGTGCTGCGCTGTACTGTATGCATAATACTGTTCTATGTTGTATTGTGCTGTACTGCATTGCAACAGATTGTTTTGTGTTGTATTATGTTCTCTTGTATTGCGTCATACTGCCTTGTGTTGTTTTGTACTGTTTTATACTGCAACTTACTCTATTGGCTTGTATTGTATTCTATTGTATTGCAATATTTTGTGTTGTATGGTAAAGTATTACATCATTCTGTTTTATGTTGTGTTGTACTGTTTTGCATCATACTTATTGTGTTATATTGTACAGTATTGCATTGTACTGTATTGTGTTATATTGTACTGTACTGTATCATACAATCTTGTGTTGTATTACACTGTTGCATCATATTGTACTGTGTTGCATTATGCAGGGCGATATTACAACATACTGTATTGTGTTATATTGTGTCGTAGTGTGTTGCATACATTCTATTGTGTTGTAGTGCACTGAAATGGACTGCATCAAATTGCCTTGTTTGTACTGCATTACATCATACGCTATCATATTTTAACGTACTGTACTGTACTGCAACACACCATGTTGTACTGTACTGTACTGTATTGCATCATACTGTATTGTGTTATGTTGTACCAAACAGCATCATGATTTATTGTGTGCAACACAAGAGTACTGCAACGTACTGTATTGTTGTATAGAGCTGTACTGTATTGTAACATACTGTGGGAAGCACATATACACCGTATGGATGAAAATCATCTCCAAGAGGGACTGTTCTATGGCGAACTGCTGGAAGGCAAGCAGTCCCATGGCGAACAGTTAATCTTCATCACTGACGTCTTGTCTGCAATATAATCTTCATCACTGACGTCTTGTCTGCAGTATAATCTTCATCACTGACATCTTGTCTGCAGTATAATCTTCATCACTGACATCTTGTCTGCAGTATAATCTTCATCACTGACGTCTTGTCTGCAGTATAATCTTCATCACTGACGTCTTGTCTGCAGTATAATCTTCATCACTGACGTCTTGTCTGCAGTATAATCTTCATCACTGACATCTTGTCTGCAGTATAATCTTCATCACTGACGTCTTGTCTGCAGTATAATCTTCATCATTGACGTCTTGTCTGCAGTATAATCTTCATCACTGACGTCTTGTCTGCAGTATAATCTTCATCACTGACATCTTGTCTGCAGTATAATCTTCATCACTGACGTCTTGTCTGCAGTATAATCTTCATCACTGACGTCTTGTCTGCAGTATAATCTTCATCACTGACATCTTGTCTGCAGTATAATCTTCATCATTGACGTCTTGTCTGCAGTATAATCTTCATCACTGACATCTTGTCTGTAGTATAATCTTCATCACTGACGTCTTGTCTGCAGTATAATCTTCATCACTGACATCTTGTTTGCAGTATAATCTTCATCACTGACATCTTGTCTGCAGTATAATCTTCTTCACTGATGTCTTGTCTGTAGTATAATCTTCATCACTGACATCTTGTCTGCAGTATAATCTTCTTCACTGATGTCTTGTCTGTAGCATAATCTTCATCACTGACATCTTGTCTGCAGTATAATCTTCATCACCAATGTCTTGTCTGCAGTATAATCTTCATCCCTGATGTCCTGTCTGCAGTATAATCTTCATCACTGACAGCTTATCTGCAGCATGATCTTCATCACTGACAGCTTGTCTGTGGTAAAATGTTAATCACCGACATCTTGACTGCAGTGCAAGCCAATCAGTAAACCAGTCCTTTCCTGCCTCTGGTTCCTTTGGACTGTATTTCTGATGCTGGTTCGAGAATGTCACCACCACTCCTATTCCTGTAGATTCTGTGATGTGTACGGAAAATTCTTCTTGAAGAAACTGTTGGTAGCAGCCATGTTTTAGTGCCCCTGATAACATTGGGTATTACCATCCTTGAATAGCATGGCCAACCTCAGCAACCTTGTCTGATGCTCATCCATAACTGAAGAAATGTAACAGTCAGTTGAGATTTATATTCTGGGGACTGAAGAGTCAGAGTTAAGCAGTCAAGACATTTGAGGTCATCAGAGTAAAAAAAAAAAAAAAAAAAAAAAAATGATTGAAGCCCGAGCTGAGCCTTCAGGGTGCTCACTCCTATGCAGATTGTTAGCAGCAGTGGTGTACTCACAGTTCTTACAAACACTGCAATGTCACCTTATATCAGGCCAGTGCAAGTACAATTTCAGACTGGCTGCCTATGTTCATACCCACTGCATGGAAACATCTCCCATAGGCTTTCTATATGATGCTACCCCTAGGACCCAGCACAGACTTCTGCCACAGATCACAGATGCCATATGGATCCCGATACATGAGAGTGTACTTATGCAACACAAGTTTACGTGCTGTGGATGATTTAACAAAAAAGAAATGTTGTTGTTTCATATGAGCATGCATACCGCACGCATGCAAGGGTTTGTGCCTGAGTTTTCCATTTCATTATGTATTCAATTTGTTTTTGTTGATTATGTAAAACAATTTTTCTGATCAATGCGCTTCATTTTAAGTCATTCAAAGGAGGAAACTTTGATACGTTTGTTGCCTAAGAGAACTGTTTGTACAATATCAGTTTGTAAACTCTAATATGTTTGTTGCTTAAGAAGACTGTTTGCACAGTGTGAGTTGGTGGCAGTGTTTGTGCCCATTTCAAGGAATGCGAATCTTACTTTTAACAATCAATGCACTCTTCTACCTGACAGAACACATGAATTCACAAAACCATCGGAGAGCCTGCGTCACCTTTTCTTGCTGTAGTTGCTGTTGTGCTTCAAACTCTTTAGCCCTCATCAGTTCCTGGCGTCTTCTGGAGGACTTCTTGGAGGCACTGGCACGCTTCTGAAGGAGCTGTTGCACAGATAATGATTCTTCACTATGATCTCCAATTGCAGTGAATGACACAATACCACAACCAGCATACATCTACAGATTTTACAAAATGAGAGTATGTACAAGGATTTATATACTTACTGTTCCTTTTATTTTAGTTATTAACACCTGGTTATTTAGAAGTAAAAATAGTGTCACTTTTCACAGCAAGTATGCTTATATTATTTCCACACTACAAAAATGTTTTTTGCTTCTCTAACATTGAAAATTTTGCTGTAAAGCAATCTACAGAGTGCTTTATATTTTGAGCTTTATTCCACAAGTACTGTCAACAAGTTGAAACAAAATACAGGTAAGAACATTTCATTTATTGATGAAAGTTATCGAGCTATTTATGAAAATCTTCTACAAAAACTGAAATCTGTGTAAAGTTTGAATAAAACTTTCTTCTCATGGGGGAAATTTTTCTTCTTCGAGTTGGATCCTCAAAAAAAAAAAAAAAAAAAAAGTACAAAAAACTGACTCAGATAAAAATATAAACGAAAACAATCGGTCAAATGAACCATCCATCCAACTCTAGTTAATCCAGTTGATCATTATGCAGGGTGAACAATGTCAAATGTTACATCTCTCTTCTTCCATTTTCTTCCTTTTTTCAATGCTGCATAGTTTAAGCCACTGAATAAACAAAGCACATACCTTTTCCCGTTTTTCTTCAGCTTGTCTCTGTTTCTCTGCCAATTGCTCTGCAGACAACTTGGGTACATTCAGTGGTTCTAGCGTCTGCACAGAAAAAGAAAATCAGTGAAAAAAAAGGTTTTTTGAAATGATTAAGAATATGTATGTATAGTAAACATTTTTGTATTTTTTCTCCAAAATTAACAAACCATGTATTGTATAAATGTACACATGTGTGTATACATACTGTATAACAGAGTGTATGCGTGTGTGTGTGTGTGTGTGTGTGTGTGTGTGCGTGTGTATGCATGTGAATATGCAAGTACTCATGTGTGCAGGTGGGGTGGAAGGGGAGGAAGGTGTCTCTATAATGAAGGGGACAAAACAATGGCGAATATATAAAATTCTGCACACACACGTAAGTAACTTGGATGAATATACACTGAAATGTGTCCATCCATGATCGTAAGCATCATGTACATGTGACCGAGTCGTGTGTCCATCCATGATCGTAAGCATCATGTACATGTGACCGAGTCGTGTGTCTATCCATGATCGTAAGCATCATGTACATGTGACCGAGTCGTGTGCGAGTCAAGGATAAACAAGCACAATTTCTAAGGGAAACCTGTCAGTCAAATATAGAAAAGACACACTGCTGTAAATCAACATTTTTTTCAAGTGCAAAACTTTATCGCATAAATATAAACAACTTTCACAGTGTTAATATGCGATTTATATGCAATTAAAGCTGACTGTGAAAAATCCTTTCATCAAAACTCGTATAGAGTGCCCTCCCATAAATAAAGAGCCTCTGAATACTTAGTTCCTCCCTTTAGTCTTCAAAAAAAAACAAACTTCACATCTATATCAGATTTATCTCCATGTAAGGACTTGCTCTATATAAAGACTTAAAAACATGTTTTTCCTCTGTTTTTATCAGGTTCACCTCTTCATACTGACTCCCTCCTTTTAAAGACTTTCTTTCTAGAGCATTTATCCTCTTCCTCTTAAGAATCTCTCCTTTTATAGACTTGAAAAATATTACCTGTGTTTATTACATTTACTCTTTTCTCAAGACTCTCCCTAAAGAGACTTCTGTTTTAAATATTCTCATCTGACCTCTCATTAGATTCACCTCCCTCTAAAGCTTCTCACCCTTTAAAGACTTGTTTTTAAACATTCTTCACTGCCCATATTAGATTTTACTCTTTATAAAGATTCTCTCCCTTTAAAGACACTTTTTTTTTTTTAACAGTCTTCACTGCCCATATCAGATTTTACTCTCTATAAAGATTCTCTCCCTCTAAAGACCTTTTATAACACTCTTTTCCAACATTCTTTCCTGGCCATATCAGATTTACCTCCATGTAAAGCCTTCCTCCAAGTCATAACCCCATGTTTATGGACTACAGGAGGTCAATATTATGAGTGTCCACCATCAAAACCAATGCTGTACTGTAAAATATTGTGTTCTGTCATTTTTTTTTCCACTGTGCTGTGTTCCAGTGGTTTCGTCAGGAAGAGTCAAAACTAACATACAGATCAAAACACAGCATTCCATACTCAGAATTCCTCCATCTGTGCAGACTCTGCTCTAACGAAGATAATTTCACACTGAAAACAGTCAAAATGTTTCAGGTTTTTTTTTGTTTTTTTTTACCAACCATGTATACCTCAGTACCATCATTAATGACACATCATGGCTCTGTCGAGAACTGCCTTGGAAGCCCAGCCTCAAAAAAAAAAAAAAGGAAAAAAAGACCTACCAACTGCCTCCTCTTCCATCCAAACACACTTCTGATCTGCAGGATCCTCAAGTTCCGAGCTGATCAAAATTACCACACCTCAAATCTGTCCTCTCACCCAGCCAGACACCATTTACATGGTCCCATGGACCATTACTATTTACATTTTCTTCATCAATCTCTTTTTTCATTACTTTTTCATTCAATCCCTTTTCTTACTCTTGTTTTTCTTTACATATACATATACTTCTTCTTTTACAGGTTTTTTTTCCATTTTGTTTCAAAAGCACTTTAGCCCTTTACACATCAATCAGTTTAATTCTTTTCCACCTACTTTTTATAACTATTATCATGTCATTATCAATTTCAGTAGCAGTAGCAGTAGTACTAGTAACAGCATCATTAGTATCATTATCGCTGTTATCAATATTATCAACATCATCATCTTCACTATTGAAATTTTATGATGAACTTCATTCCTTTTATATTTTCTAAATTTCTATACATTTCTATATTCCTGAGATTCTATCTTACTATTTTTCTCATTTTCTACAATATTACTAATTTTTATTGTAACTTTTCTCCTTTTCTTCTCCCTCTCTTATTATTACCATAATTATTGTTATCATCATTATTATTATTATCATTATGATTACAATACTATTACTATTATCATTATCATTTTGATACATTCTCTTTAGTTCCATTCCGGAATTTTGGTTTTTCACTCAAGACTGGATTTTGCATGGAAGTCCAACAGAAAACTATTCATCCTTTGTTTTCATTGTTTTGGATGTTATTCATCCTTTGTTTTCATTGTTTTGAATGTTATTCGTCCTGCCTGAAGAAGACCAATAGACTGAAACATACAGCATCTGTTTCCTAACTTGTTTGTTCCATTGGTTTGGCAGCCCACTAACTCTCCTTTTGCTCTGATGTACAGCACTTAGAAAGCACCACTAAACGATGAGAACTTCAGTCCATCACCGTGAAAATTACCTAGCACCGCAGCTTAGGTTAAGCCTGTAACAGGTCCAGGGGAGGAGTAAAAAAAAATCAATACCACCATTCTTGTGCTATCAATAAATTAATACATAGCAAGCCCAGTAATTAAGTAGCACAGTGGAACAAGCAAACATGTGAGCGCTATAGGAAAATTGATCTGGCCTGTTCCAATCTACACTGTCTTAGGATTTTCATTAAGTGGATGATGGACCCATCATCTGTTCTACGAAATAAAGAGTAATAGGAGTTAGCATTTGTGAAATAAGTACTGCTGTTTAAAACCATTAAAAGTGTTCAGAAAATCTTCTGTCACTGTTGTCTGGTTCTCCAGTGTAAACAGGATCAGAACATACACAAGTAAACAACCATGCACAGATTCACACCCACGTACGCACGCACGCACACGTACACACACACACACACACACACACACACACACACACACACACATGACACTACCAGTAATAAAATACAATATGAACTAGTGCAGTAGCAACATTCTCTCTCTCTCTCTCTCTCTCTCTCTCACACACACACACACACACACACACACACACACACACACACACACACACACACAGAGCACTGTCACTGATGAAAACAGCCATGTGACAGCAGTTATCAAACACTACCACCACCATGAAAACAGACCTGTAAATTTCGAGGGCCTCTCCTCCCAACAAGAAGATGTGTGTTTTGCCCGTCCAACGAAACATCAAAAGCCACAGACTTTGGAACTGAAACAGCAAAAGGAGGAATTTTAAGCAGCATTTATATGGAGCATAATTTACAGAACTTTCTTGTTACAGTAAATGATTGTACATCATCCAATATTGAAGGGACTGAGAACTTTCTTTTGTGTTTGCCAAATTTCACCAAATTTGGGTTAACTGAATTTAAGGTCAGCCAAATGCTGTTGGGAAACATTGTTAACCTAAACTCTGCTTTTCTATTTGAAACAGAAGTATATATATTGTCCCATTCCCAAGAAATATCATTTTGTAGGTTTAAACAAATTAAATGATAAAAGGATTTACATAAATACAATGCTTTCAAACACTTGTTTTTAATGCTGTGATCATTTTCAATGAGTGCTGATGAAATAATAATGATTTCTTATATAGCGCTTAATCAAACGAATTTCTCTAAGCGCTTTACAAAGTCATACTACATTCACCCTTCTCATATACAATAATACACCTTACACCCAACTACAAATACTATTACTACAATAACTAACAAATCCTAATCCTACCAATGTGACATTCACTTATTCTTCAAATATCACTACAAAAACTTAAACCTATAACGTTCAAACATACAACAAATACATATAATAGAGAACATACACATACGCTACATTTGAAAAGGCCCAGACGGCTATGAGTTAGGTTGTACCCCCCCCCCCCCCCCCTCTCCCAACAGCATTGACTAATTATGAGAAAATAGATGGGTTTTAATACTATCACGAAATACATTAACAGAAATAATGCATTTAAAATTCAGTATAGTTTTCAATTTATGTACTAAAGTTCTGTCCCGGTATGGATGAAAGATGAAATGATAGAAACAGGCAAAAATACTTCATATCCTATTACAAAATTTAGTACAGCTTTCTTTCTTTCTCCTCCTCCTCAGCCTTTGACACTCCTTAACTTTCCCTTGGCTCCGTCACTGGAAGCTGTAGACCAGTTCTGTTCATGTTATTACAGCCCAGACAACATACACGGCCTTTTCATGGCTGTATTGGCCTAGGGAAAAAAGTGCCATCTTTAAAAAGCAACAAACAAAAAAGACACTGTCTACACATGTACAAACCAATACGTAATAGGGTTACAACCCTTACATAACAAGGTAACTGAGCCACTGATACCATTCAGGCTGAGAAAATGAGACTGTGCTGGGGAGTGCTAGCTATTCAGCATGATTAGCCTTGACCAGAAATGTAAAAACATTAATGAAAAACATTCAAACACAATCAAAAATACATTTTATGAAAATCAAATGGCAAAAAGACCAGTTGTGCAGATTTGACTGCTAGTGTCCACCTGAAACAGTATGTGCAAGTCAAAATATAAATGAACTCACAGAACATGTATCATAACATTAATTTAGACAACAGTCATGGGAACTCTTGAAAAACATGTCTTCTTTAGATGTAAACAAAAAACAAAAATGCTCAAGACAGAACTCTCTAGACAGCAGTCATCATGAGAATGTGTGTACAGTCTTATTACCTGGCTGACAGATCACAACAGCTGGCATGTCACACACTGTGACCAGACAAACAGTGCAAAAGGCTGTCTAGAACAAAGACAGGACAACGGGCGACAAAGGCAGAAAAACAGTAAGCACGTAGTCGTCAGTAAAACACCATTGTAAAAGAGGCAGTCACAGAGAATGACAGAAAAGAGGAAGTCATAAGCTAAGAACTTCCAGGAGGCAGAGATCTCCTCTTAAATGTCAGCCTACACATTTTGTAATGCATCGTTCGTTCACAATTTCTTAGGCTTACCCACTATTCTAAACAACATCTGAAGACTCACAAAGCCCACTGATTAATTATACATTACATGGACTGTATTTACATCAAATACCATTTAATTGTTTAGTCATATGAAGTCAGCCACTGAATATCACTATCTGAAATAATCTGGAAATGATGAAATCAGTATTTTCACTTTATTGTTTTCTTCAACAATGTTTTGACACTGTTGACAGGCCCATTTTTCATCATACTCACCAGGTGTTTGATCTAATTTGACAGTGTTGCCATTGGTGTCAATTGTCTTTGTATTCTTTTTGTTCTGGGGAGTTTTTGATGCAGTCACCCCATTGACAGGAGCATGTTGACTTTTCTGACCACTGCTATTTGAGTTGGAGTTGAGTTGTGATGTTCGAGTTTGCTCACTGCTGCCAGGAACCACACCAACTGTTGACGCTCCACACCCCATATTGCTGGTTAAAACTATGCACTAGTGTCTTCAAAATTTCGTGTAAACAAAACTCAACTTGAAAGATCTGATTTCTCAATCTTTAAATAATACCTTGTTTTTTTACATGAAAAATCAACTCCTACTAACGACAATATATTGTATTGAAGACTGTCTACAGACACTCACTTTTAAGTTTTCATTTCAATTTGATATCAGAGAATTGTCACGAATTTTTGATAATTCTGCTTCATATCAAAATGACCAATGGAAGCTCTCACTGTATATCACAGTTGTCTGTTACAATGTTGTTTTCGGTACTCTCAAATCTCTGGCTGAGATGGCCCGATATGAAAATGTCGGCTTTTACAAGTTTATTGACAGATTTTCACTGTGTACACCTGCTGATCTGTTTGTAAACAGAAGGAAAACAGTAGGAGAATGCTACTGAAATGAGAACGCAAAAATGCAAGTCGTCTTTGTATGGCACGCGACTTTTGATTCTCATACAGGAAGTACACTTCGTGATGGCACCTCGATATCGATTTTGCGCTGTGTGCAGTCTGAAAAGGATATCCAGAGAAACAACAGATGACACCGTCAGTTCAATCGAGGATAATTACTGTTCGGAGCCTGGGGCGTTGAATCAATTAGAGCATGACAGGCACATGCCCACGTTGAAAGCTACTTGAATGGTGTTTGAGCTCTACCATGTCACTCGAGAAATGAAATTTGCGACAGAAAACACTCTAAATCACACTCCCCTGCTCTTGACTCCAATGGACAAGTATAATGTTCAGTGGAGAGTCCACCAACATGCGGTCCTGCCAGTTTTCAGCGCTATCGACACACTCGCAATAAGTACTCATAGACTGGAATGCACACAGAGGGCATGCTCACTGACGTCACGCCGGTATCATGGCGACGCGTAAATAAAGCCGTCTGCTACATAAACACGCTGAACTAGCACGTGGTCTTTTCCTTGACGTCATCGTGCACTTTCCCGCTGGAATACTCGATCTTGTTTATGATTGGTCAGGTTATTTCAGTGACGTGATACATACCCGGCAGACGAGTCAGACCAGTTGTTATCATTTTGTTATCATGAAATGAATGAAACAAACATAAATGCACTCAACGTATGCCACCGGTGAGTATGAAGTGCTTATATCTCGCAAGGTCGACGTTCTTCGTTTTGCCCATGAATTGTCCTCATGGTGTTGTTGTTGTTGTTGAAAAAAAAACATACAACAAAGTTGCAATATTCCTGTTTCATGTTATTTGTCATCGATAATGTGCAGTGCTATCATCACCATTGTTGGAGGTGCTGTTATTTTTATGTTGTGTGTGTGTGTGTGTGTGTGTTGTGTGTGTGTGTGTGTGTGTCTGTGATTCAGCCGCTGTGTGGCCAAGTGCTGCTAGGCATGGAACATGTGGCTGACAGCACCAGTGCTGATCAGACTGACGAGGAAGGTATCCATGCCTTCCTCTGTCTGCTCACATCAAAGCAAAGCGCTTGAAACACACTAATCGACATGGCGACGTTCTCCCCAGCCTCCTTCCTTCTCCTGTCCCTTTCGCCGACTCCTTGCCCTCTTCCCATTTACCTTTCCTATTTGTCTTCTCCTGGAGCGGGAGGCAATGGTAGTAGGTAGGGAGGTGGGGAGGGCAGAGTGGAAGAGTGGGAGGGAGATCAGTCGGAAAAGCGATACATCCGATAGGCTACATCCGGCACACGTAGTTGCTGATGTTGCAATTTTTCATCCCTGGATTTCACATCCCGCCACAACACCCCCCCCCCCCCCCTCCTCCCTCCACTCCTCCATCCTTGAGGGTTGAATAGTTGGGGAAGGGGAGTAATGGGGAGGGTGGTAAGGTGGTGGGTGGAGGACAGGAAGGACCCACTCTGCAATGACCACTTCCATACCCTGCTGTCTTTGGATCAGTCCTCTTACATACATCCTTTCAGTATCAATCAAGGGAGAACTGGCCTTTGGGGGACACACACACAGAGACAGACAGACAGACAGACAGAGCTCTGCCAAGGCACAGCACAGTTCACAGCGCCAATGGATTCAGCGCTCAAAACATCAGCTTCTTCCGTGGCAGGGAATAACGGCGGAGGAGTGCGGAAAGGTTGTAACGAATTTGTCGCGAAAGGGGTTGCTTAGCCTATTGTCCCCCAGCACCATGGTGGGGAAGAGGCGCCGCCTGAAAGATGGCTGGGGATGAGGTGCTGATGTCATAGGCTTTGCTTTGCCTTGACTGATTTGTCTTATCTGCTTCTCACATAGGGGAGGTTTGGAGGGGGCTGGCTGCTCGGTCAGTTTTCCAATAACTAACATTGAGGTTTCTTGTGGCAGTGGGTACAATGTAAGTGATTTGCTGTGCCTGATCACCGCCATTCATTGTTGTTATTCATGTGGTCGGTCGGTTTAAACTCACCTTGCAAAGAAAAAAATAGGGGGGGTGGGGGGTGGGGAACGCGTATGTGCAGTTAAAGGTAGTCAGCAAAATAGCTTGGAAAGGTGATCATGTCCAGAATGAATGACAATGGGCAGACTTTAAGGTGTGTCCAGACTCATACACTGATCCAACACAGCATGCGGTTATCAACAGAAACTAAGATGAACAGGCCTGATGTATTATTGAACAATCTTAGTGATGAGGAATCAGACTTGTGGAGGAAATCACAACACATACAATGTGAGTGGTTCTTGTGTAGATCTAGTTGCAAAGTGAGGTGACTGCAGGTGGAAATCTTAACAAATTTTAAATGTAATTGATAGCGAACCACCAAGAAAACGTAGACAAACGAATCAGAAGACAAAACATGATGCTTTTCTACCTCTTAGGTCTTCTTCAGGCAAAATACACAACACTCAGGACAATGAAAATGAACGAGCAATCACTTATCTTCATTCACTTCAGCGCAAGATGGGCGTTGAATGAAAACGAGGCTGTCTTGCGCTGAAGTGAATGAAGGTAATTGCTCGTTCATTTTCATTGTCTTGAGTGTTTTGTATCCTGCTTGGAGAAGACCTAAGAGGTCGAAATGCGTCATGTTTTGTCTTGTGATTTGTTTGTCTACGTTTTCTTGGTGGTTCGCTATTAATTACATTTAAAATTTGGTTCTAGTGTAGTTCCAGAAATCTCTTGTGGGGTCACACTAACAGGACTGGACGACACTTGGAGATCCTCAACAAAGCAACCCCCACACACATCCAAACCTTGACACTGGAGATCCACATGTGTACTCCAGTTGCCAGGTCAGGCTTTCTGTGTAAAAAGAGAGGCTCAGGAGACACCAGGTGACCACAAGGAAATACTTCAGGCACAGCATGAGAGTACCGGCTGGTATCGCCTGTTTTCTACCTTGTTCCAGAGAGGACTGACATAGAGGAAACCAGAGCAGCCATGTGTGACTAGGAAGTCCAGTGGCATTATCCCCCATGTTCCACAGCCGACATGTGAAGTTACAGCTCACTCTGGCAAGCATCCACAGGCAACACCTTGTCATGCTGATGGTACCCGATAACAGGTGTCGTGCAAAAACATGCAGAACACTGTTGGACGTGATTCCTACTGAAATGGCAATCCCACACCTACGCAGAATATCTTAGCATTAATCATGCTTGAAAGTTATCATGATTTAACGCAATTCACAATGACTGCCATCCCCATCCCCATCTCTCTCTCTCTATGAAGCATTGTGTTTATCTTTTTTTTTTAAAGTTGTAATCAGAAACTTTGAAACAGGTTGATTGAACCTTCTAATTTTGTTCATTTATGTACTTAATTTGTTCATAAATTTAATATTCAAATACTGGTCACAGAAATGGTGTGATAGCCCAGTTGGATATAGGAGTGCATAGTGTGTGTGTGTGTGTGTGTGTGTGTGTGTGTGTGTGTGTGTGTGTGTGTGTGTTCACATAAGCCCATGCTTGCTTGCAACTGTCACACATGACTGCAACATTATGTGCTTGCGCATGTGTGAATATGCATGTGAGCATGAATGCAAATCCAAGTGAGTTATCCATTTTTGCCGGTGAATGTATTGGCGTGAAATGACAGTAGTGTAGTACCGAAACACAAATATCAGCTCATGGCAAATGTATAGTCGAGGAAGATTAACATGACAAAAGCAAACAAACCAACCAAAAAAAAAGATAGGGATGGATAAGATCAGTTTCAAACTAACTTTATTTTCCAATAAACCATAACCAAAAATATATTAAACTAGTCATCCTAAGTACAAAGATAAATATGCTGGACTGCAAGTATATCAAGCACATCAACATTTCATTTTTTGATTAACTGTTACTTCTGCACAACAAACCACTGTATGATCTGCTCAACCCAAGTCAACCAAAGTTCACGAATGCGCCATGTAGAATTACAATATTGACTTTAGCACACAACTGGCATCCACAAACCTTCAAATTCCATTCCTTTTTTTCAATTCAAATCTAACAAAAACCTCCTGGCCTTCATCACAACAGAAAATACATTGTCTGGGTCAATATTATGGTACTTGTTTTCAATGGATGATAATAACTGAAAAAAAATCATAAAAAGTTTAGCACCTGACACTCCTGAAAAAGACAAATACAACATGTAAAACAGACCAATCCAGTGCTAAGACTTCAGACAGTTTAGACAGCAGTCCTTTTATCATATTTGTTCAACATGTGGATCTGTCACAGGGTTTAGAAAATGTATGCATATCAAAAAAAAAAAAAAAAGAAAGAAACCACTGGCATCAGAAATCTGGCAATTACCTCATTTCACTTTAAAGCAAGGGATTTTTGACAAGAGTTCCAGATATGAGCAGGGGGGGCTGAGTATTTTGTGCCTGCACGATTATGGTCGCCAAGGTTTCTTGACAGGAATACCGAGTGCTGGCTGTAAGCCCACATCTTCAAGTTTTGCCTGAAAGTGTGGCTCAGATATATATTTCAGACCAAGATGACTGGCCAGTGCACATCAAGCATTTAACAGTGAAATCTGCCTAATACTGTGAATAAAAAATATTGATGTCTAACCTGTCAAAATCTAGGCTGGAATTTTGAAACAAACCACACACGCACGTGTATACACACACACACACACACACACACTTTTCAAATAAGTGAATGTTGGACAAACAAGCTTTCTTCAGTCATTAATGCGACTGATTAAATTGTTTAAATAAGAGAACACACACACACAAACACACACAAAACACAGCACTCCAACATTAGGTGTGCATTCTCTTTTCCCTACACTGAACATGTTATGGTTGTGGTATCAGATGTTACTATTTGAAGCCACATTCCAATTAGCTGGCGAGAGTGAAGAGTCTTTTCTCATTAGCTAACAATATTACTTTTAGAACACCTGAGGCTCCCTGAGCAGACAAATAAACTTCCATATCTCAACATCTGTGTGCTCATCTTTTCTACCCGTTTTGTGTGGCATTGAAGGAAAGGTCTTTGTTTGCTGCCTTCTGATCATGCTGACAACAATGACGCAGCAAGATCTCCCAGGCATGAGCATGAGTTTTTTTTTATTTCACTTATAAAAAGTTGATATTCTGTGAACCAGCAGTTGATTTTCCCTTCAAACACCAGCCCATGGCTGTCCTGGAAATATCCGATGCGCAGTGAAACTTGTGTGTCCCTCTTACTATGGTTCTTGCGCAGAGGTCCTTTGTCCTTATAGATGACCTTCTCAGACTTCCTCCTGTGGGTCACTTTCACATAATAGTTACTTCTGTTTTCATAACAACAAAATCCAATGGAATATACTATGCAACGCAGTCATGGTGAGTCTATGACCACCCTTTGTGTCGTCCAACTGAGAAACTGCATCCAAAAACTCACTGCTGTTTCAGCTCTCTTCAAAACAAATTGCTCCTGGTCTACATAACATGCTGCTTAACATATTAAGGGCTGCAACTTTGACTCAATGTCAATGGGAAGAATGTAAGGGCATGTTTGCTTGTGCTTTCACAGAAACAGACACGGGAGGGAACTTTCACTGATTCAACTGCGATTTTTTTTTTAAGTCGTGAATTCTGACAAAATGCAGGACAAGTCATATTCACGACAGGAAAAGCCTAACGAAACAGATTACATCAAATAATAATGCATCAAAAACTAACGGTGAAAAAAAGAATGATAGAATAGCAACGCATTGCTGTTGGATCCCCTAGAGACCAAAACCATTGAAAACAATGGTGTGTGTGATGGATTATAAGGACAAGGTATGACACATACTTCAACAAGAAAATGTAAATTATTGTATAATACTCATATTCTGGCCCATGACTGAAGAAAGTAAAAAATTATTCTGCCTACTCACTCTACCTCAAAATCAGTTCAACATGGTGTCAAAATATATTTTTTCCCTTACCCAAAGTTGACTTTTACCAACTCTGTGAACAACACACACACACACACACACACACACACACACACACACACACACACAAACGGCAAAAACAAGCACACACATTTCATTTAAAATCATGATGCACACACACACACACACACACACAAAGTAAATACACAAGACAAATGCACCCATTGAAATCAACTGAATAAAATGTTCCAGAAAACTTTTCATCTTCAAATAGAAAATAATGAAAACATAAAAAATAAATGAAATCGATGAACGAGTTTAATTCAAGTCACTGCCAGTTACCTCGTTGTTAGTACCATGGGCTATGGGCTAAAAAAAATGATGGTTGCATCTTAAAACTACCGAAATTAAAGTAACCTGAAATTCTTATTAATACTACTGAATTGACTGATTGATCTCAACAACATTTTCTGGCAAAACCAAACTTTGCTAACCTGAAACCATGTCAGTTCCTCTGAGTTAAAGGTACACAGCTTTCACCTGTCTGCATCCTACTTTCATCAATCTGTAGTGACCAACTTGAAAACAGTTTGTGAACTGAACCATACCTTGTAACTGGGGGTAAAGAGTGTGGACACATACACCTGTGACAGTTGCTCTTCACCTTTACTTCACCACATGTACAGGCCAAGCAATAACATACTGACAACTGCTTCACAATCAGCAGTTGTGATTTAAAACACTAAACCATCCATCTATAAAACAGCATATGAGTGATACTGTACATCATGTACAAGAAAGTCAGAACACTAACCTTTCTTACTAAACACAAAGGGAACAATTTCCACATGCAAACATTTGGAGTTAAAAAGCGAGATAAAGGTTTAAAGAATTCAATCAATCTGTAGTGACCAAGCGAGATAAAGGATTAAAGAATTCATCAGAAAATGAGAATATGCATTAACATATTACAAACGCATATTTCAACTTGTAACTACGGACACAGAGTTTTTTTTTTAGCCACAAAATAATGGCAGGCATAGTTAAATGCATACAGACCACAATGCTAGATGTTAGAGACAAATTCAGATTTACCTGACTGTTGCAGTGGACATGGTCTTTAGGTAAAAACCTTGTTGTTATCTGTTCAGTGGAGTGAGCACAGTGCATAGGGTAAAACACAAGACAAAAAAAACACGTTGTTATCTGTTCAGTGGAGTGAGCACAGTGCATAGGGTAAAACACAAGACAAAAAAAACACGTTGTTATCTGTTCAGTGGAGTGAGCACAGTGCATAGGGTAAAACACAAGACAAAAAAAACACGTTGTTATCTGTTCAGTGGAGTGAGCACAGTGCATAGGGTAAAACACAAGACAAAAAAAACACGTTGTTATCTGTTCAGTGGAGTGAGCACAGTGCATAGGGTAAAACACATGACCAAAAAAAACACGTTGTTATCTGTTCAGTGGAGTGAGCACAGTGCATAGGGTAAAACACATGACCAAAAAAAACACGTTGTTATCTGTTCAGTGGAGTGAGCACAGTGCATAGGGTAAAACACAAGACAAAAAAAACACGTTGTTATCTGTTCAGTGGAGTGAGCACAGTGCATAGGGTAAAACACAAGACAAAAAAAACACGTTGTTATCTGTTCAGTGGAGTGAGCACAGTGCATAGGGTAAAACACATGACAAAAAAAACCTTGTTATCTGTTCAGTGGAGTGAGCACACTGAATTGGGTAAAACACATGAAAAAAAACCCTTGTTATCTGTTCAGTGGAGTGAGCACACTGAATTGGGTAAAACACATGACAAAAAAAAACCTTGTTATCTGTTCAGTGGAGTGAGCACACTGAATTGGTAAACTGATAAAACCAGAATGATGAAAAAACTGCTGATTAGCATGAAGGGGGAAACCTCTGAAAGATGAACAAAATCTGTGAAATAAAAAAGTTGCCATACTTCATTATAATGTTACAGATGTACTCACTTCATGCACCCTGTAAAATGACATGGGGGGGGGGGAACAAGGGTAAGATGTGGGATGGGGTGGGCAGAGAGGTTAACAGTTCAGCTGGGCAAAACGTTAACATGAGGCAGTGGTCTTCACCGAGGACAGCACCGGCAGAGCACCCTTCAGTTCTGGTGACACCATAGCCATCTGTTTCTGTCATGCCAGTAACCATATTCAATCAGAAACTGGTGACACCATAGCCATCTGTTTCTGTCATGCCAGTAACCATATTCAATCAGAAACTGGTGACACCATTGCCATCTGTTTCTTTCATGCTAGTAACCATATTCAATCAGAAACAGTAGACCTGGCCTATTCAAAGTCAATCTGAAGTGTTTTGTCATCAGACAGCACTGACAGCATGCTGCAGATTCTAGTGAAACCATTGCCATTTCTTCTTTCATGTTATTAACCATGCTTAATTGAAAACAGTAAATTAGCCATTTCAGTGTCATCAATCTGAACTAACACTTTGCATACAAGTGGATTGGGATTCTGTCTAAGCTGCTGCACAATTTTTCACATTTTTTTGCCTTCTTTCAATCTGTATACACATTTCCCATATACTTGACACGAAGAATGTACCCTGTCACTCTAGTCATAGAGCAACAAGTGTGCATGTACAGCAGGTGATTCCTTCATGGTTATCAGTCTTGCACCATGTGACATAAAATACAATGTGTAAATTAACAACAAAATTATATGTAAAAAAAAAGCCCTTCTCACTCACAGTGCATGCATACACTTTCATGAATCACATTTAAACTATTGTGATTCATTTGTCCACACTGTTTGGCAAAGTTATTATAAACACTTTTTAAAATCTAGAAAAACAAATGTGAAAAGTAAATAGTGCAAGCAATGCACACACAAACAGAACTCCGCAGACCAGTACCGGTACAAGCAATGACACAACATATACAGCGACTGTGACACACTTTGGTACCACAAATTCAGTAAAGGCATGATCGGTGTCGGTGCTCTGTCAGTGTTCCATTCATCAGCAGAGAGAAAGAAGAAGAAAAAGAGCAATTACAAAAAAGGTGAAATACCAATAAACACACAAAGCAAGGTGCACTATAATGCCTATGACACAATACAAAACAGACAAGTTAATTTTTGACAAACATGTCTTGTGTCATTACAAACAACAGATATAAAAAATAAAAAATGCACCAAGCAATATTCTCTGGGTCAAAGTGAATGGTCATTCTCATGCTAACTACAGTGGGAGGAGTATTTTTGCGACTTTGTTTTTGCCTACTGTTCCCAACATGTGAAGAGGACTCATCTGTCATCAGTTCACCAGCCTCTTTGGTATGACGTATTAAACAGGCATTAGCCTGCACTTGTGTTGCCGGCTCACGAGTTGTTTCCCTTGTTTTCAGTAATGCTGCAGCTGTTCCATTTCAGACAAGGGAGAAATGTATGTTTATACTCCTCTAGCTGTTTTCCCAAATTACATCATATCCATACAACACAACGGAGAAATGTATGTTTATGCTCCTCTAGCTGTTTTTCAAAATTACATCATATCCATACAATTTCATTCTGACAGTTGCATTTCTTTGTTTTCCAAAGGATAGCCTAAACATACAAAAATACCCTGTAAACTTGGTTGAGTGAGCCTTTCCATTCAAGCAAACAAATATTTGTACCATGAGATGAGATTAGAAGGTCATGTGATCACAAAGGCAAGGCACTGCCTAAGCAGCTTCAATGTTCACATATTTGTTCTTAAAAAAAGAAAAGAAAAAGAAATATTTGTCCACAAAACACAGAGAAGTAAACATTATCACTTAAGTCATAAAGCATGTCTAATCTATGGCAGAATAAATGTCATAAGTGAAAACACATATCTTCATTAACAGCTGAAAACCAAAATTTGGAAAGAGAGGGGGTTAGTTACCGCCAAGGACACAGACAGACAGTACAGGACACTGTCTAGTCCTGTACTCTGTTTGTCTGTGTCCTTGGTGGTAACTAGCCCCCTCTCTTTCCAAATTTTGCTTCATTTTCCGCCCTCAGTCACTCCGTTTTGAAACTTAGCTGAAAACCAATTATTTTTATCAGTGACTATTTTGTACAAGTCACAAAAAAGTCCAAAATTGGTAGATGGAAAAAACATCCCCTTGACATATGCACACACAAATATGCACACTCTTCTTTAATCTCTCTCTTGCCCTTTCTTTGGCATGCACACACACATGTATATACACGTACTGCACAAGAAAGCCCTCTGTAACAAACATGATGCAAATATATGAAATTAAATCAGCTGTACAAGAATTGCCATAAGCTGCACATGGAATGAACCGTCAACCTGGAAAAGAATGCAGAAGTCTAAACTTTACATGATAATCCCTGTGAATACAATAGTTGCCAAATAAAACAGCATGCAGTATACAAGATTCTGAGTATTCAGTAATAAATCTGCAAAATGGCCAATAAAATCAGTGCCAGCTATGTTAGAGTCATGGTAATGTGCAAACAATGATAGAAACAGGAATAATGCTTGTGATCAACAAAGATCAGGATCATTTTGATGACAACAGTTGGTGAAGGATGACTGTTTGAAATCTATACTGATTGATTTCTGTAGAGGCTTTCCATGGAGCCAGAGCGATAACAGCACAACCCATGCCTTTCTTCACTCATGAGTTCTGCCTGAAAGTATCCCATGTCAGATGCTACACTGTCATCATGGTGATTAAACCATGCAGCTAGCAACATGCAACAATAACCATACAATCTGCACAATTAAACACCACAACTAGTATATGGCATTAATGAACATTAAGCATCAGTTTGTTTCTTTCTTTTTATTTTTCATTTTCATTTGTACAGGTTCTAGGAGGTTGAAACGAATGAAAATGTTTCCAAACCTGAATAAATCTAATGTACATCTTTGGATGTGACAACAGCATTTTCAAAAATAACAAGTTAATCAATAGACAGCAGAAGCTCAATGGACAACAGTAGCTGTCATAACCAATTGATAACAACCTTTGTCAGAATTTAAGAAACCTGTAGCATTCTGTCTTGTTATTGTCTTTTAGGACATGGGGCTGCATTATAACTGACAGCGCTCAGTGCAAGCCAGGATCAACCTGACTTTCATCTTCTGTATCCAAATCATCTGAGTGTACATGCAATGATGCCTAATGAAAGCCCATGTAAAACTCTTAAAAAATTACAGTCCAATGCCAAACAGATGAAAACATACAAAAACTATGTACATCCTTACTGTTATTAATGAGACATTACCAACAGTCAAATAAACAGGATATCAATCTCATTGAGAAACTTGAAAACCCTGTTTCAAACTCCATCATACTTCTATTATTCATGCAGTAAGCTCATTCAGAGGCATAATACAATACAAAACAAAACAAAAATCTCTCTCTCTCTCTCTCTCTCTCTCTCTCTCTCTTATATATATATATATATATATATTAAACAAAAGTAGTAAAACCAGAGATGCTGTAACAGTTCAAGTAAGAGTAATCATATCACCAGATACACATATTAAGTACTTTGATGTAAAGCAAAATCCTATCACACTCACCATTAACCAAATTTTCGTATTTACCACCTTTCATTGTTGTTAAAACATGAAGGTAGTCACACTCTGTCATCATAAAATGATACCAGCAGGCATCTTTTCTTTTTCTTGGAAGGGAATATGGGGGTGGGGGGATGTGGGTGGGTGCTGAGGGGTGGGGGTCATCTAACCCACCGACATACCATAACCTACCCTTCTATAAAACAGTGGACTGGGACTTAAAATGCATGCAAAATTCTTTTTTTGTTTTTGTTGTTTCAGTGCACACATTCACACAGGAGACCACTGCTGAAAGTCTCATCCAAAGGACTCCAAGAGAGCACCACTTCTGCCTTGCTTCGTGTTCAGCAAGGATTCTATGTGGGGCTCTTGAATCAAGAGAACTGTGACTTCAAGCACCAGGCTGGCAAGGCTCCCCAAAACACCATAAATCTAGAAAAGGTCTCTTCACACCATCCACACAGCCAGTTCTTCACAACACATCCCTACCTCACTGGGGACTAAAGGGAGGGGAGAGTCAAATCCACACAACCCAAGCTATAAAAAAAAAAAAGAGTTAACAACAATGACCAAGAAGCTCCAAGTCAAAACCAGTCCATACTGAAACAAAATGTGAGAAAATGGGGATTGGACAGGCTCGGGGAAGGGAAAATGTTTGGGCAAGAAATAAGTGCACCTAATGACCTCTGTCACATGGTCTGCCATGGGGAAAAATGGGGGCAAGGACAAAAAACATATGGAAGAATGCATGTCCGTACCGGTTCTAAAATTTGATGGACAAACAGGGACTTTAGGTCTGCCTTGACATGAAAGAGACAATAAAGTGGAACATTGTATTTCTTTATTTATAACATGGATGAAACAGAAGTTGTCTGGCCAAGAAAGCAGAATGTGGAAGACCAAAGTTGTGTCTTTCACCCGCACTGGTATACTGACCCTTTTCCTGAGCAAATTAGTTTTCTTTGGCATCAATTAAACAATGTTTAGGCAGCAGATGATGTGCTTGATCTCACTTTTCATAGATCTGAGCATTTTCCATGCTATTATCATCATGTAAAGCATCATGAATTAAACAATCTGTTCTGTTCTTTTTCAGAGATTAAACAATCTTTTTCAGCAACCTTCAAATGATTCTTCATCATTTATGAAAACGACCCTTTATGATATCTACAACTCTGGGGGAGACCCGAGTTAACCCTGAGGGAATACCATGTATATTTCATTGACTGAACACCCTGTAAACCAGAGATATATCCTGTCTATCAACACATCATGAACTTTCGGCATGTCAGTTATTAGGTCTGTATGAGTTCAAAAAAGAAAAAGAGTGAAAGAAAAACTCAAATGTTTTTGGCACGCTGTTACTTTCACTATTACGTGTACCTCCCACTCAACAGATAGCCAGTCACTGCATGAGGCTTTAAAAATAGTCATGCTAATTTTTCTTTCTTATTCACAAGTCACAGTGACTTTTAAACCTCAGGGTTTAAACTGTATGAATTAGTTTTCACAACGCACAATTTTGACAGGAGCAAGAGACCGTAGTAATGTATAGTCTTTGATGGAAGTTGACCAATAGTCAGTCTGTAGTCAGATATACTCAAAGAACTACAATTTTGACAGCGCCTGCTGGCTGTAGGGTTTTTCTTCTTCTTCTTTTTTTTTTAACTCATTTTTCCCTAGACAGATAGTTCTACATGTAGATGTCTACCTCCATTTGATATCATAATACAAATATTGGGTTGTCAGGTAATACAAGAGGCAATTCAGTTGACTGCAACAGACATTGAGTCGGTGGTGATGACATGTTTTCTTCCCAGGAATAATATTTTTATGTGCACAATGGTTTATGAAAGTAGATACAAAAACTGCTTTCGTTCTGAAGAAATCTCTACTGTAGGCTAAAGGATTTGAAGCGTTAACAGAAATGAAAGATTGTGGCACTGAAAATGACAGGGAAAGAGATCTAAGTGAATCAGATTGGAGATCAACGTGAGTTACAAAGATGACCTAACCTTAAAGGGAAACTGTTTTCTTCTGTGTGTAAAATCTCCACATATACCAATTAGTTCTTCTGTGTGTGAGTTGTTTGTGAGTGTGTGTGTGTGTGTGTGTGTGTGTGTGTGTGTGTGTGTGTGTGTGTGTGTGTTTTAAACAATAATTTGATTTTGATTGGCTATTTTGTTGTTGTTGTTGTTGTTGTTGATTGGCTATTTTGTTGTTGTTGTTGTTGTTGATTGGATGTGAGGAGGGGTGGGTGGGGGAATAACTTCACATATTCTATCAGACTGCAGACACAGGACTGAATGTATACGAGTTGTGACACAGCCACATTAATGTAACATTCACACCCAACACCTGTTGCTCAGGGGGACAAAAAACACCTGCTTTAAGTGTTAAATTGGATGTAGAGTCCAAAACCAATTTCATAAAATAGTTTTTAAAAACTTTCAAATATAAAAAGGTGACGCTTTCAACAATTCAGGCACAAAGGTGATAATTTGCAAGGAGAAAATTAATATGAGACTCAAATGTGATAGAGCTGCTTCGATACACAGTCGAGAACCAGCTGAAAAACATAATTCACACTCAATGAAAACCTTGGCTCCATCCATTTGCACCTGCAGTTTTGTTTGCTTCTCAATGAACTACATGTACGATTCATCACAGACAAATATCAGCCCACAGAGATGAAATGTCATGACCATCGTCTTTACATTTCTATCTTAACTGAGTCTTCACTCCAACAGCTTTCTCTGGCTTCTAGTTTCAAAATATAATAAAATATGAAACAGAGATGTGAGAAAACAAGAATCACAAGCAGCCTTGGAAGGGATGGGAGCGAGACAGAGAGAAGAAAAAATGCCTCTCACTGCCCAAGAGACCAGTTCTCCATGTCTCATCCACACAGTTTTGGCCAAGTAAGATCATATCATATTCAAATGTCTAAAACAGAAAAAAAATTCATCATTTCAAAAAAAGTCTAGCACAAACATTTTCACACAATGAAAACTTTGCAAACCCAAAATATGCAAGCACATATTTCCATGGCATAATAACTCAGTGAAGAGCAAATACACAAACACATATTTCCATTATGCAAAAACATTTAGGCAGCATACGGTAATTTTAATGTGTTAAAATCTATGCAGTGTTTTGAGCGCAATGTCCAAAATTGGGTGAAAAAAGGAAAGGGGGGGGGGGGGGGGGGGGGGGCAGAGGCTTGAAAAGGAAGAAAACAGGAAGTGTTGAAGAGTGATTAGAATACAAGAACAAATTAAAACTCTTCTTCCCACCTGTAAAGAAAGCAATGGCACATGTTTCTAATTTTAAATGCATAATTCTGGACGTACAAACCACATTATGTATCTAAAACTAGCATACACTCAACCAAACAGCAAATTCTTTTTTCAATTGTTCATGGAGATTACAATCCTCTTTTCCTCAAAAAGTTCATAACATTAAATCCTGCTCAAGGTGTTACTGCTAATGTCACAAGTTATTTGTTATTCCTCAATAACACAAAAGCATTGCAGTTACTTTCACATATCTTTCTGCGTCTTTTTTTCATTGGTCAAATGACATCAGCATAATCAATTCAATTCATTGAAAAAAAAAAATCTTTTTTTGATTCACGTAAAATCTCTGTAAACAAATTTAATTTAAATGTCAGCTACAGTTCTGCTGATAAAGCAAACAATTTCTGCTGATGAAGCAAATAATTTTCTAACAAATATCTGTGTTAAAGAAATTCATTACGTTTGCCCTTCATACCAGAAAAAAGTCCAAGATCATGCCACAATAATCTTATGAGACCAAAAAAATACAATTAAAAACTTCAATGTAAGTTTTCTGAGAAAGAGGTGTGCTAAAGTGACACTCATAAAAGTTTCGATTCCTGTCAATCTAAGCATCTCCTTTCTAGTGTAAATTAAATCAATGAAATCCAGAATACTAAACATTTTTTAAGACATGCATGTAAAGCAACTGGAATGTAAACTAAGAAAGACACAAGCATAAACCTGCTGGAATGTAAGCTAAGAAAAAAAATCAGAAAAACGGAACAACAACAAAAACCCACCTACTAACTGTTGAAAATCATTGACTACACAACAATTCTCAAAAACACTACCTAAAGAAATATTGGATTGTCGTTGTTGTTACTTTCCAAGGATTTGATAGTGTTCCATTAATTCACTTTTTCGTGTCATGCTATCTCAGTTCTCCTATTACCATCGTTGTTAACAATAAGAATCTCAATGGAAATAGACATATTGCATTTCTGATGAGCTTATGTGAGGTGAAACACAGCTTGCTATGGAGTGGCGGTGGAGTTCTGTCCAAAGAGGCGAGGACATAGCACAAGGTGGAGCTTACATCCTCGACTGTCAGAGTCTTCCAATGATCCATCACACAGACAGCGAAACTGCACAGAACTGGGGCTGATTTCGTTGGCCTCCAACAAATGCCGGGTGCCACCAATCACATCGCACATTGCTGACATCACAATGTTGTCCTGTACAAATTCATTGACACTTGATGTCGTTCTTTCTCGGATGTTTCAAGGTGGAGGTTTACTGCTTCTATATTTTTCAATCAGTCTACGGATCACTCTTTCTCTGACTGACTGATGTCTTTCACTCTGTCTCTCTCTGTCTGTCTTTTGATATTTCTGTCCATATATTTGGATACAACATTTAGACTTCAAAATGAGCAGGAATTCTTTTAAAACATCCATTCACACACACTACACATAAACAAACTATGTTCTAACACAATTATCCATTTCATTCCCATTTAAATCTTTGGACTATTGGTATTTGAAAAAACACACCAAAAAGAAAAGGAAAAACAATAATTATCACGAATATAATCAGTTTCGACAGAACTCCTTCAACACTGATTGGTGGAAAGCTGAAGCACTGAATGGCAAAAGTAGCATGGTAACTTGTTTAAACTGTCCATTGCAGTGGTAGAGCATGAAACAGTACCTTTGACATATAGATTTTCTCAGTACAATAGTGAAATGTTACAACACTGATTCTGAAATGAATGCTTATTATGTGACTAACAAGCAGGAGATTAAAAAAAGTATAGTATAACTATATTTAATGTCTGTGTACACAACACTTCAGAAAGAACAGTCGCCATATCAACTCACCTTTAACACATGGGTGGCGGGTTGCCAAGAGGTGGAGGAAGAAGGACCAGGTAATTTCATGTAGGTTGTACTGCCGGTGTAGTAACACGCACTTAAGTTTCCGACTCCAGGGGGGCCCTGGAGACAATGATACACCGTCAATGTTAATCTCCTAATCATCAGGACTGTTTCACCACTGACAGAGCAGCCCCATCTTGTGCAACAGCCTTCGTACTTTAAAACACATATGTTTAAGTTAGTTTCAAAGTGAGACGACTGCATGCGGAAATTAAAACAACCTTTAAAAAAGAAATTATCATTATTCCACCACACAAAAGGGACAAGACAAAACACGACGCGTTTCAACCTCTTTGGTCTTCTTCAGGCAAGACAAACAACATTCCAGACAATGAAAATAAAGAACAAGCAATCACTTATCTTCTCAACTTGGCTACAAAATGGACGTTAAATTTTGTGCCTAATTTAAGAAGATAAGTGACCGCTTTTTCTTCGTTTTCGTTGTCCTGAATGTTGTTTAACTTGCCTGAAGAAGACCAAAGAGGTCAGAACGGGTTGAGCCCTGTCCTGTAATTTGTTTGTCCCTTTTGTCTGGTGTAATAACAATAATTCTTTTTTAAAAATATGTATAAGTTTATGCTTTCCTCAAAGTCATTGCCTGTGCTCCAGCGGTTCAAAACTAAGCCTCATTGCCTGTGCTCCAGTGGTTCAAAACTGAGCCTCACTGCCTGTGCTCCAGCGGTTCAAAACTAAGCCTCATTGCCTGTGCTCCAGCGGTTCAAAACTAAGCCTCATTGCCTGTGCTCCAGCGGTTCAAAACTAAGCCTCATTGCCTGTGCTCCAGCGGTTCAAAACTAAGCCTCACTGCCTGTGCTCCAGCGGTTCAAAACTAAGCCTCATTGCCTGTGCTCCAGTGGTTCAAAACTGAGCCTCACTGCCTGTGCTCCAGCGGTTCAAAACTAAGCCTCATTGCCTGTGCTCCAGTGGTTCAAAACTAAGCCTCATTGCCTGTGCTCCAGCGGTTCAAAACTAGTCTCCTTTTGGACTGGCTTGAGCAGTCATCTCAGCCTGCACCAGCAATGAGAAAGCAAAGCACTGTCATGGTCAGTGTCGACTTGCATCAAAATGACACCTCACCACAATCATCCATGTCAATACAACTGGTTCTTTTCTTTTCCAGTAATGCAAACTGTTAATGAACAAACATTTAAAACGTGAAAGTCTTGACAAAAATTAAATAATTCCGTCACATCTCTATGAATCTCATTGTTATTTCAACCATACAGTGTTCTACTGCATACCACACACAACTAACTCTTCTTCTTTACAAAGAACATGAACATCTAAACTCAGATTTGAAACAGGAAAGATTCAACAGAAAAATTAACACAGCAATGTATGAATGAATACCACTTTAACTGTGGACATTGGTGTTGTTGTTAAGTGGGTAACTTTATTTGATAACCTTTTATTTTACACAAAATAAAGTGAAAAGGTAATAAGCACAAGATCACACATCAACTCAGAGAATAACCTGCTTAACAAACAAAATGTTGAGCGTGTCTGTGCAGCATCCTGACAGGCAGTTGAGAAGGCAAAACAGAAAGTCATCAGCATAAATTTTAATACATGGAAATAAGATGACTCTACTTCTTTTTTTCTGCTGTCCTAGCATCAGCCTGGCACAGCAGTATCATTCTGATGCTGCCCATGCCATCTCCTCTACAGACACACTCAACCTGCACACGTCAGCACCACAGGCACCACAGGATAAAACATCTTGCACTTAAAAACTGTTTGTTTGTGTACATTCTTATACCGCACTGAATTGGTCTACACATGATTTTTGCTAACTTGTACTTAAAACTAAATTCTCAAAGCTGTTGGTGTGATGGCCATGTTTCCAAATACCACTGTAAAACAATGTGCAAAGGAATGTAAGCTTTGGATAAATGCAAGATGCAGCAGAGTATAGGGGCAGACTGAGAGAAGGGGAGTGTTACGGAGATCCCCTCCCCTGCCCCACCCACTGGCACAGTCCCATCCCCTCCTATCCCCTCTCTTCTCCCCCCCAAGAAAAAAAATATAAATAAAAATAAGAAAAATTAAATAACATGAAATAAAATAAAAAGTTCTTTCAAAACCAAGAAAAGCAAAAAGAAAGAACATGTCATGGGGTTGGCATAAAATTATTGGTGAAATGTCATGTTGTGCACCTCATTTAACACACGTATCACACCCCCTATGACTTTAATGGTCTGTGCACGTTCTTAAACAGCACTGTGAAGCGGTGTTGTTCTCCCTCACCTGAGGTCCCGGCATAAGGCTGATGTTGGAAATCTGTTGCTGGAGATCTGAACTGAATTCATGAAGCTGGGAACTAAACGTCCACACACTGTTGTTGAGCTGAATTATGGTGTCCAACACAGAGGCTGCCATGGGAGAATCAGAACCCTGCACAACATCATTTAAATTCATGTAGAGCGCATTTGACTGTACATTTAGTATACAATCTAAAAGGCCTGACACTTCAGAACTCTGTGAGAAACAATGACAAAGTGGCATGGACAATGGAAGACTAAAAAAGGAATGAAAGAAAACAAAGTAATGTGCACATCAGAAATCTGTTAATAATACAGATCACTGGACAATTTGTCAGAGTTCTCCACCTGAATATGATGAGGATCACTTGGCACAGACCCCCCCCCCCCCCCCCCGACAAGAAAATATCAAGTCGTTGAATACATTTCGTAAGATTAGATTATCACTCTGCCACTCTTCTCCTTTGAAGGACTGAACCCTGCTTTCAGGGGCATTAGGACTTGTAAGCTAAGACCTTGCCATAGCTGAAGAAAGACATAATCTGACTTTGCAGTACAAACAGTCTAATGTAGACTCATGTCTAGCTCATATGAAAAGCTAACAAAGCTTGAGACCATAGGCATATCAGGACAAGTGTTACAGCTAGCTTCAGGGTCATCTAAAACAAAAACAACAAAAAACAAAAACAAAAACCCAAACTACCCTGTCTTCAACCCATCCCATTCAGAAACATCACCTAAAACTCACAGTGAAAGGGAACAGTCATTTCCAGTAAATCTGGACTACATACATGAGAGTTCTCTCCCACTTAACTCTTCCACATGCAAATAACAGAAATTCTATGATAACAACCTTTGGTATGAAGCTTAATGTTTTTGTGTGTGTGTGAGTGAATTTAAAACTTTAAATATAATTAAAATGAAAAGACGTTAAAGACAGGAAAGATGTCAAACAAACAAACAAACAAATCCAGAAACAGATCCAAAGGATATTGTACATAAGTACATGAACAGATCATTTCCTACAACCTTATCTTTTTAATCTCATATATCTATTAAAAAAAAGAACTGAAAACAGCAGGAAAGTTCCAACAAAGTGGTCAGAATTAAAATGCTTATACAAATAAGCTGAAATCATATGAAGCTCAGAAACACAGCCAAAATCACATGCATGCTTACACAACAAAGTTGCTTTATACATTACATGCAATAGCCAAAACACAAAAATTAACACACAAAGAAACCAAAATGACTGGACAACAAAGAATGAAACAAATGAAGCACATACATAAGCAACAGGAAATCAAAATATAAGAATATACATAATAATAGCAACAATAACAAAACAAAAAGCAAAACAATTGAAATTAAGTTCAAACAAACTGAAGACACTTACTGATTTATTTGTTGCAAAAATCTTTAACATTTCTTGATTCTGCAAGCAGAAGAAAGGGGAAAGATCCTGACTTTCTCTACAAAGAAAACGCTGGCATTTTGTTTGTCAAAGACGCTGATGTAAAATTCTACGCAGTGACAAGTCTTAAGCAGCCAACATATTCAACATACATGCATCTCATCATACATGAACAAGTGTGCACTTCCACACAATGTGCACAAACACTGACACATTAAAGTAAACATGAAGGTAAAAATGTAAACATCCATTTACATGTCTTCCTGTAAAAGCCTACGGAAATATATTTCTCAGGATAGCGCAGCAGCAGTTCAGTTTTGCATTGCAAAGAATGGAGGAATACAAATGTGCACTTTTGTTCCCAAGTGACATTCACACACACACACACACACACACACACACACACACACACACACACACACATACACACACACACTTGCATGCACTAAGGTTCCACACACAGACAAAACACAAACACACATGTATATAACAACACATGGACATGCATACATATACAATACACAGAAGAACCATTCTTTCTCACTTCTCAATCAAAGCCTCTGAGGGAGTGACCTGATCTCCACATGCACAGAACCCAAACCACGCCATTCAATTCATGGTCATAGCCCAGCTAACAGCAGACACAGAGTCAGAAAAGACCATCTTTATTTACAATATAAACCTTGGGGGTCACTTTTTTTTACAAATCAAAATGATAAGACACTGATTTCTGAAACTAAAAAGACCAACCTAAAATGTTTTGTTTTTTTTAAATCAACATACCAATAAAACCAAATGGAAGAAAAAAATCCTCCAAAAATTGATGAAAATCCATAAGATGGACCTTCACAAATGATGACCTTCATGAGTCTGGAGTCAAATGTTCCAGCTTGCTGCCATATTTTCTAACACACAATGAACAACTGTTGTAGACCCCATTCATCCATCAGTAAATCAATCTTAAGAAAACAGTGTCACATTACCTGATTTGATTGAAAGGGTATAAAAACAGCAACAGGTGTCATGATGTACAGGACAACTCTAAAGGTATGCCTTACTGATGTTTCATACATGACTGTGTGCCTACTGCACCTGTTGCCCCTGACCCAGTCTGCATCCAAGACAATCTCTCATGCCTCATGGTACAGCAAGCATGCCATGGCACTGAGTTAAAGACACTGACTCCCATACCATGGTACTGACTTACAGACACTGACTCCCATACCATGGCATTGACTTACAGACACTGACTCCCATACCATGGCACTGAGTTAAAGACACTGACTCCCATACCATGGCACTGAGTTAAAGACACTGATTCCAATACCATGGCACTGAGTTAAAGACACTGACTTCAATACCATGGCATTCAGTTAAAGACACTGACTCCAATACCATGGCACTGAGTTAAAGACACTGACTCCAATACCATGGCACTGAGTTAAAGACACTGACTCCCATACCATGGCACTGAGTTAAAGACACTGACTCCCATAGCATGGCACTGAGTTAAAGACACTGACTCCCATACAATGGCATTCAGTTAAAGACACTGACTCCCACACTATGGCACTGAGTTAAAGACCACGACTCCCATACCATGGCACTGAGTTAAAGACACTGACTCCCATACCATGGCATTGAGTTAAAGACACCGACTTCCAATATCATGGCACTGAGTTAAAGACACTGACTCCAATACCATGGCATTCAGTTAAAGACACTGACTCCCATACCATGGCCATGAGTTAAAGACACTGACTCCATACCATGGCACTGAGTTAAAGACACTGACTCCCATACCATGGCACTGAGTTAAAGACACTGACTCCAATACCATGGTATTCAGTTAAAGACACTGACTCCCAATACCATAGCATGAGTTAAAGACACTGACTCCCAATACCATGGCACTGAGTTAAAGACACTGACTCCATACCATGGCATTCACTTAAAGACACTGACTCCCATACCATGGCACTGAGTTAAAGACACTGACTCCAATACCATGCATTCAGTTAAAGACACTGACTCCCATACCATGGCACTGAGTTAAAGACACTGACTTCAATACCATGGCACAGAGTTAAAGACACTGACTCCAATACCAAGGCACTGAGTTAAAGACACTAACTCCATACCATGGCACTGTAGTTAAAGACACTGACTCCCATACCATGGCACTGAGTTAAAGACACTGACTTCAATACCATGGCATTCAGTTAAAGACACTGACTCCAATACCATGGCATTCAGTTAAAGACACTGACTCCAATACCATGGCATTCAGTTAAAGACACTGACTCCCATACCATGGCACTGAGTTAAAGACACTGACTCCCATAGCATGGCACTGAGTTAAAGACACTGACTCCCATACCATGGCACTGAGTTAAAGACACTGACTCCAATACCATGGCATTCAGTTAAAGACACTGACTCCCATGGCCATGAGTTAAAGACACTGACTCCCATACCATGGCACTGAGTTAAAGACACTGACTCCCATACCATGGCACTGAGTTAAAGACACTGACTCCAATACCATGGTATTTAGTTAAAGACACTGACTCCCATACCATGGCCATGAGTTAAAGACACTGACTCCAATACCATGGCACTGAGTTAAAGACACTGACTCCAATACCATGGCACTGAGTTAAAGACACTGACTCCCATACCATGGCATGAGTTAAAGACACTGACTCCCATAGCATGGCACTGAGTTTAAAGACACTGACTCCATACAATGGCATTCAGTTAAAGACACTGACTCCCACACTATGGCACTGAGTTAAAGACACCGACTCCCATACCATGGCACTGAGTTAAAGACACTGACTCCCATACCATGGCATTGAGTTAAAGACACCGACTTCAATATCATGGCACTGAGTTAAAGACACTGACTTCAATACCATGGCATTCAGTTAAAGACACTGACTCCCATACCATGGCCATGAGTTAAAGACACTGACTCCCATACCATGGCACTGAGTTAAAGACACTGACTCCCATACCATGGCACTGAGTTAAAGACACTGACTCCAATACCATGGTATTCAGTTAAAGACACTGACTCCCATACCATGGCCATGAGTTAAAGACACTGACTCCAATACCATGGCACTGAGTTAAAGACACTGACTCCAATACCATGGCATTCAGTTAAAGACACTGACTCCCATACCATGGCACTGAGTTAAAGACACTGACTCCAATACCATAGCATTCAGTTAAAGACACTGACTCCCATACCATGGCACTGAGTTAAAGACACTGACTTCAATACCATGGCACAGAGTTAAAGACACTGACTCCATACCAAGGCACGATAAAGACCTACTCCCATACCATGGCACTGAGTTAAAGACACTGACTCCCATACCATGGCACTGAGTTAAAGACACTGACTTCAATACCATGGCATTCAGTTAAAGACACTGACTCCAATACCATGGCATTCAGTTAAAGACACTGACTCCAATACCATGGCATTCAGTTAAAGACACTGACTCCCATACCATGGCACGAGTTAAAGACACTGACTCCATAGCATGGCACTAGTTAAAGACACTGACTCCCATACCATGGCACTGAGTTAAAGACACTGACTCCAATACCATGGCTTAGTAAGACACTGATCCATGCTAGTTAAAGACACTGACTCCATACCATGGCACTGAGTTAAAGACACTGACTCCCATACCATGGCACTGAGTTAAAGACACTGACTCCATACCATGGCATTAGTTAAAGACACTGACTCCCATACCATGGCATGAGTTAAAGACACTGACTCCAATTACCATGGCATCATGAGTTAAAGACACTGACTCCCATACCATGGCACTGAGTTAAAGACACTGACTCCCATACCATGGCACTGAGTTAAAGACACTGACTCCCATACCATGGCACTTCAGTTAAAGACACTGACTCACATGCCCATAGTTAAAGACATACTCATACATGCATGAGTTAAGACACTGACCCATACCATGGCATTCAGTTAAAGACACCGACTCCCATACCATGGCACTGAGTTAAAGACACTGACTCCCATACCATGGCATTGAGTTAAAGACACTGACTCCCATACCATGGCACTGAGTTAAAGACACTGACTCCCATACCATGGCATCAGTTAAAGACACTGACTCCCATACCATGGCCATGAGTTAAAGACACTGACTCCCATACCATGGCACTGAGTTAAAGACACTGAACTCCCATACCATGGCATTAGTTAAAGACACTGACTCCCATACCATGGCACTGAGTTAAAGACACTAACCTACCTCTCATAACTCATCATGGCATGAGTTAAAGACACTGACTCCAATACCATGGCACTGAGTTAAAGACACTGACTCCCATACCATGGCATTCAGTTAAAGACACTGACTCCCATTACCATGGCACTGAGTTAAAGACACTGACTCCCATACCATGGCATTCAGTTAAAGACACTGACTCCCATACCATGGCATCTGAGTTAAAGACACTGACTCCATACCATGGCACGAGTTAAAGACACTGACTCCCATACCATGGCACTGAGTTAAAGACACTGACTCCCATACCATGGCACTGAGTTAAAGACACTGACTCCAATACCATGGCATTCAGTTAAAGACACTGACTCCCATACCATGGCATTCAGTTAAAGACACTGACTCCCAATACCATGGCATTCAGTTAAAGACACTGACTCCCATACCATGGCACTGAGTTAAAGACACTGAACTCCCATACCATGGCACTGAGTTAAAGACACTGACTCCATACCATGGCATTCAGTTAAAGACTGACTCCCATACCATGGCACTGAGTTAAAGACACTAACTCCCATACCATGGCATTCAGTTAAAGACACTGACTCCCATACCATGGCACTTGAGTTAAAGACACTGACTCCCATACCATGGCACTGAGTTAAAGACACTAACTCCCATACCATGGCATTCAGTTAAAGACACTGACTCCCATACCATGGCACTGAGTTAAAGACACTAACTCCCATACCATGGCATTCAGTTAGACACTGACTCCATACCATGGCATTCAGTTAAAGACACTGACTCCCATGGCCATGAGTTAAAGACACTGACTCCCATACCATGGCACTGAGTTAAAGACACTGACTCCCAATACCATGGCATTCAGTTAAAGACACTGACTCCCATACCATGGCACTGAGTTTAAAGACACTGACTCCAATACCATGGCATTCAGTAAAGACACTGACTCCCATACCATGGCACTGAGTTAAAGACACTAACTCCCATACCATGGCATTCAGTTAAAGACACTGACTCCCATACCATGGCACTGAGTTAAAGACACTAACTCCCATACCATGGCACTGAGTTAAAGACACTAACTCCCATACCATGGCATTCAGTTAAAGACACTGACTCCCATACCATGGCACTGAGTTAAAGACACTAACTCCCATACCATGGCATTCACTAACTCCCATACCATGGCATTCAGTTAAAGACACTGACTCCCATACCATGGCACTGAGTTAAAGACACTAACTCCCATACCATGGCATTCAGTTAGACACTGACTCCCATACCATGGCACTGAGTTAAAGACACTAACTCCATACCATGGCACTGAGTTAAAGACACTAACTCCCATACCATGGCATTCAGTTAAAGACACTGACTCCCATACCATGGCATTCAGTTAAAGACACTGACTCCCATACCATGGCACTGAGTTAAAGACACTAACTCCCATACCATGGCATTCAGTTAAAGACACTAACTCCCATACCATGGCATTCAGTTAAAGACACTAACTCCCATACCATGGCATTCAGTTGAAGACACTAACCCCCATACCATGGCATTCAGTTAAAGACACTAACTCCCATACCATGGCATTCAGTTAAAGACACTGACTCCCATACCATGGCACTGAGTTAAAGACACTAACTCCCATACCATGGCATTCAGTTAAAGACACTGACTCCCATAGCATGGCACTGAGTTAAAGACACTAACTCCCATACCATGGCATTCAGTTAAAGACACTGACTCCCATACCATGGCACTGAGTTAAAGACACTAACTCCCATACCATGGCATTCAGTTAAAGACACTGACTCCCATACCATGGCACTGAGTTAAAGACACTAACTCCCATACCATGGCATTCAGTTAAAGACACTGACTCCCATACCATGGCATTCAGTTAAAGACACTGACTCCCATACCATGGCACTGAGTTAAAGACACTAACTCCCATACCATGGCATTCAGTTAAAGACACTGACTCCCATACCATGGCATTCAGTTAAAGACACTGACTCCCATACCATGGCACTGAGTTAAAGACACTAACTCCCATACCATGGCATTCAGTTAAAGACACTAACTCCCATACCATGGCATTCAGTTAAAGACACTAACTCCCATACCATGGCATTCAGTTAAAGACACTAACTCCCATACCATGGCATTCAGTTAAAGACACTAACTCCCATACCATGGCATTCAGTTAAAGACACTGACTCCCATACCATGGCACTGAGTTAAAGACACTAACTCCCATACCATGGCATTCAGTTAAAGACACTGACTCCCATACCATGGCACTGAGTTAAAGACACTAACTCCCATACCATGGCATTCAGTTAAAGACACTAACTCCCATACCATGGCATTCAGTTAAAGACACTAACTCCCATACCATGGCATTCAGTTAAAGACACTAACTCCCATACCATGGCATTCAGTTAAAGACACTAACTCCCATACCATGGCATTCAGTTAAAGACACTAACTCCCATACCATGGCATTCAGTTAAAGACACTAACTCCCATACCATGGCATTCAGTTAAAGACACTAACTCCCATACCATGGCATTCAGTTAAAGACACTAACTCCCATACCATGGCATTCAGTTAAAGACACTAACTCCCATACCATGGCATTCAGTTAAAGACACTAACTCCCATACCATGGCATTCAGTTAAAGACACTTACACAGATCAGCAACACTGATAAACACATGCAAGACAAAAATTTACCTCTTTTGTTAGTTTTTCATAATCCGTCTCCAGCACGAATAATCTGTCCACTTGCTCATGCACTTGTGATTTTAGACCTGAACTCACGAAACAGAGTCACAACAAAAGTAACATAATTAACACAAAGCTGTTTCAAAATAAATAAAGAAATACAACAAAACAACCAACCAAAAAGGAAACAAAATAAGACATGAGGTTGCGTCAAGTATAAAGCAAAGACAGAAATACAACAAAACAAACAACCAAAAAGTAAACAATATAAGACAGAAGATTGTGTAAAGTATAAAGCCCAAAAGTACTTGATTTGCAAATGTTACACCAGTTAAAGCAATCCAGACTTCACATTGCAAGGAAAATAAGAAATGGTTTCCTGCACTTAACCTTTCACCTACCAAATTGTCCATCCACCATGACTGTTCATCTACCAAGCCCCCTGTGTTCATGAATCAAGCGGTCAGTCTACATTCCATTTCATGACCGGTTATTTGGAAAGGTTGAACTTAAAGAGCAAGTTTTAAGTGGGCAGCTTTAGCTCTTGCTGGTAGCATTTGAACTCCCTCTGGGACGAGCAAACATTTTTTTTCAGCAAAGTTCCTGAAATTCCACCTTTATCCCCCTCATCTCCCCCATCCCTTCACCAAGAAAATAAAATGCCAACCACTCCCCTTTTCACCTTCATGTTTCTTCACCTCAGCATGGTCCAGTAAGCCCATATATATCCTTCATCATACTCTGCTTCAGCTAGATAAAATGAACAGAAAACCTCCAAAGCTTCCTCCAGCTTGCTGTTCGAAAGCCTTCCCAGCTTTCTCCTGCTCGCAATTGTTCATTATTCAGTCCAGCCCTGACCAGGACCATTTGTTTACACAACCTTCATTGATCGACCTCTTTCACTTTGGCAGCATCTTGATCATGCACAATATCCAAGAGAGACATTTGTACTACCAACAATAGGGCAGACAAAATAGTGATGGCTGCTCTCATGAAGAACACTAGACCTCATGACCTCAGAGTTGTCTGCTAGCATATCGAATTTGCAACCACAACTCCCGGTTCATTTTTCCTTCCTTGATTTTTGGTCTTGAAAAAATATGTTTTCCCCTGATTTATACAAAAACTTTTCTCAAAGTTCATGAATTTGTGGAAACGTGGGAGCCCTGTAGTTAGCATGATTAGCAACTGACAAAAAGTAATGAGAAGTATAGAGGAAAGTACATAGAGGAAAGTTTACTGAAAATGACTGTGGACAATCATGACTCAGAGATTAGAAAAAGCTACACAACTGATATTAATTCAAACTTTGGCAACAATGACAGGTGATGCTGATGTGGTGAGTTGGTGTTGATGTCCTGAACATCTGCAGTGCAGGCAAGTGACCACAACGCTAGTCACAGACATCAGCAAAACACAGGCAGACATACACATCCCACTAACAGGAAACTTTTGTCAACCACCCCTTTGTACAACCACTCCTTCCTCACACTGACAAAAGGTTCTGGACCCATCATTTTTCTTAAACCATCACCTATTTTTGACCATTGTACAATGACTTCTCCCTATTCTGACAACCAACTGACCTGTCCATTGTCATTAACGACCTTTTTTTTGTCTACATTTTTGAAAGAAAAAAAATAAGCGTCAGTCTCATAACTCAATTCTTTTCTTACCTAACTCCACCCTACCACCTCCTTCTCTCCTGATATGCAAGTCACTGTGGTCACTGTTTGATGTTCACAACAGAAATGAGAACATTTTCTCTCATTGTATGTAACATGACACTGCACCTTTGTGAGAGGAAGTGTGATCAGGGAGCTGTTCCTCGGTGCATCAACATGCCTGCCATTCAGGATAAGCTCTGAGGATGTTCATGGTTTGTGAACTGTCAGTCAGTCTACTTCTATATAAAGAACCTCTCTAAAAAGATTTTTTGCATAATATTTCCAAGCTCATTGTACAAAGGTTCCGCTGCGTTAAATTTCTATACAAAGCTGGTGTGAATTAGACTTGCAATATTTTTTTCTTGAAAACCAACATCTCAAATGTATTGAAATGGACAGGTGAATTTTGCTTAAATTTTACTAACAGTTGTTAGTTAAAGGTTAAACATTACTTTCAATTAGTTCCCATTCACAAGACCTTCTAATACCAGTTAATTCAAAATGATGTGTCAAACAACAAGCAACAGCATGACGACAGCTATGTTTACATGTCTGGGCTTCCACTGTGGCAAAGCAAAAAATGGCTAAAATTTTAAGGTGGTCTAAGAGGCATGCTACCCATTCTCCACAAAAATTCATATTGCTGATTTTGAAATGGTGCAATCCTATGAATATTCTGCACACCAAGCAGTGCACTGTTCTCTTTTCAGTCATACCCATAATCAAAGCCATTTGTTTATACAGTTTTTGTCAGTCTTTAACTTTTTCAGTTTTGCCAATGCACGACGACAGAGCATGATATTGTTTTGTCTTCAACCCACTAAACAAAACAGTGACGGACTACTCCTTCGAACAAGTTTACACAAGATTTTGTACTGTCTGTGTCTTTTGCCAGCAAACCAATAGTGCCGCCAGCGATCCACGTAGATTTTGTACTGTCTGTGTCTTTTGCCAGCAAACCAATAGTGCGGCCAGCGCTCCACGGATTCAACTGCCACTGTTTTTCACCTTCCATGTTTTTTTCTTTTTTCCCCAAATCCTCCCCCCCCCCCCCCCCCCCCCTCCATGGCCTCTCCTTTTCACATTTTGCTGAAATTTGTGAATTCATAGGGGAGTAGAAGCCCTGTTTATATTTCAAGTTACCATGATAACAACAATAAAGATGCATTATAATGTAAGACAAATGTTATGGATTCCACGAAACAAACCTTTCATATAAATCTCAAATAAAACAGACATTTTGGATGCAGCCCATGTGACATTCTTCCACATCACTTGATCCAACTTGGCAAGTATCTTCTTACCTGGCACCAGCATGAAGAGAATGTAGGCCAGAACACACAAAAGGAAGATGATGATGACGATCAAAACGATGAAGGCACACCACAAGTAGCGAAGCTGCTTGTGTGCTGAAGTCTGACTTTTGCAGTGACACGTCTGAGCGTAGAGTCGGGTTGCAGACTGTTCCAATGCTTCATACATAGGATTTATCCTGCGCCTGAAAGGAATAGAAGGATTTCTTTCTTCTGCACTGTTTCTTAAACACAGTGATCTTTTCAATCTTCTGCCATGCTTCTTAAACAATGTGATTTCCTAAACCTATACTTCATGATAATGTATTGATGTTCATATCATTTCATCCATTGCATTTTCTTTTTCATCTGTCTCTGAGGGATAAAAATAATGCATTCTTTTGTATAACCCTATAGCAGTTGAAAATGTCACTGAGAAACTTCCTACTATTAAAAAAAATTGTTATACTTTTCACACACATGAGGTGCCATAATTGTGTAGCTCCTTTCTTTTCTTGTAGGCTTGGCCTAAGCAGGAAGCTTCCTTTATGATGGGCGTGTACAGGCCAGAGCTTTAAGCATGATGAAAAATCACCAACAAGCTTGACTGACAGGCAGAACGCTCTGGCAAGATGTGGCATGTTTATATAAATGCCGGGGATGTGGCATGTTTATATAAATGCCGGGGATGTGGCATGTTTATATAAATGCCGGGGATGTGGCATGTTTATATAAATGCTGGTCAGTGGGCTGTGACAGAATAATGTACAATGATTTTTTTCCATTTTGCAAGAATCATGCTAAGCCCCTGAAGAAAAAAAAATGTCTACAGTAAGGAGACTATGTAAAAGCATGTAAAGTGGTTTCAGTCGAACATATACTGATTTCACAAAGACATGACAGTGCTCATGTTTTGGTTAAAGATTTGGCATACAGCAGTTCAAGAGAAGAGCAGTTTTTCGTTTAATGTCTGCACTCTTCTGCGCCAGAAAGGACTGTGCTGTATTGTGACATATTTTCATCACAGCAAAACTCTCCATATGAACTTCACACTGCTCTCCCTGCTCAGGACACATCACCAGGGAGCAGCAACGTCCACTTTCTCTCTTGTCCTGCTTTCCTGTCAGGCTGAACTTTTCCACACAGTTCTGACTGGTCAACTCCCTTGTAGAAGAACACCATTCCACGCTGCATGTCACCTACCCCCACCCTTCTAAACCCTCTCTAAAAAAGACCCAACCATCCCAGCCACGCCTTCTGGATGAGATAATCTTCATCTGAACACATGTTGTGAATAAACATAAAATAATACATGTTTGAGAAATTATGACATACTTGTTTGAATTCACACACACACACACACACACACACACACACACACACACACACACACACACACACACACACACTCAGCTGCTTGTTATGACCCTCCATTCCCTATCCTACTCCAAGGACTGGGGATGGGAGAAGGAGGGGGATGTATGAAAACCTCTTACTTTTCTTTGTGGAATTTTGAAATACACTATGTTTTATACACTTACTTCTAAAGAGCGGCAATTCTTTGTTTTGTTTGTGTACTGTCACCAAAATAAATGAGTAAATTGTGTCCTGTAATAGAAAACGAGATACAGTATTCAGGAGCAGTCACATAATCTGTAATTGTTTTCCTACGGCAGCGAGGTAACACTTTTATCTCAGAAACATTCGTTGCAATATAATATCCCCAATATCCATTCTACTACAAAGAAAAGCCTCCCAACTAAAGATGCTTCTGTTAAAGACTTGTTTTTCTTTCTTTTTTTCCACTACACTCACGTAGATTTATATCTCTTTCCAAGTTAATATCTAGTTTTTAAAAGACTTCTGGAGGCTGTTTTGAAATGCTTCACTGAATGAAGCCATGGCAGTGTGTAAATATAAGACCATAATTCCAAGACAAGCAGAAGTTGCTTTTCACATATGATTCACTAAACTGTAACCATGCTTATGGAGTTCCTCTTCAATGGTTTGATGAAACACAACATCATAAATACCACATGCAATACCCATAATCCCCATATCATTTACAAACCTTATCACACTGTTTGCTCCTTCTTCAGAATCGGAAATGATATCACCAGAGTATGCAGTTGGTGCCGCAGATGAGACTCCCGATGAAGTGCTTTCACCTCGTGTATTGCCCTCCCGGCTGACGTCCTGGCTGACAAATACAGCACAAGGTATTGACTCATGCATGGTGAAAGGTGATAAGAAAGGACATCTACAAAAATACATGATCTAGTTGCAAAGTGAGACAACTGCAGGCAGAAATCTAAACAAATCTTATATAAATGATAGTGAACCGCCCAGAGAAACGTGGACAAACGAGTCACAAGACAAAACATGACACCTTTCGACCTCTTTGGTTTTCTTCAGGCAAGACACAAACAAATAGGACAACAAAAATTCACATGTTTTGTCTTGTGACTCGTTTGTCCACGTTTCTCTGGGCGGTTCGCTAACATTTATTTAAAAAATACATGAGTTTTTGCAAAAGGTGATAAGAAAGGGAAACAACAAAAATACATGGGTTTTTGCAAAAGGTGATAAGAAAGGGAAACAACAAAAATACATGGGTTTTTGCAAAAGGTGATAAGAAAGGGAAACAACAAAAATACATGAGTTTTTGCAAAAGGTGATAAGAAAGGGAAACAACAAAAATACATGGGTTTTTGCAAAAGGTGATAAGAAAGGGAAACAACAAAAATACATGGGTTTTTGCATAGCCTGACGTCAATGGGCCGTAATAAATGTCTGCTTGCAGCACTGACCTGAGGATGGGAACATACATCAAGTGGAGCAACAAGTAATGCAAACAGCATGCTACCAACACTTCCACAAAGCAGAACTTGACAATGCCCAACTATCTCACAAAGCTGGATGAGCTTGTCTCAGCTAAAGATGAAATACAGTTGGCAGAAGAGAGAGTAGGATCATCTCTAAGCATGTATGAACTTCCTAGAAGAAATGAAAGTTAAGCAACAAAGCAACATGGCACTAGCAACAAGGTGAGAAGAAGATGCACAAGCAAGTGAGAAAGCTAGACAGAGAACGAGAGAGAGAGAGAGAGAGAGAGGGGGAGTAGAGAGAGAGAGACAGAGTGAGAGAGAGCGAGAGAGAGAGAGAGAGAGAGAGTTAGAGAGAGAGAGAGAGAGTGGTGTGTGTGTGTGTGTGTGTGTGTGTGTGTGTGTGTGTGCGTGTGTGTGCGCGCATGCGCATACACGCGCACATGTACATGCATCCGTGCATGTGTGCATGCGTATGCATATGCATGCACGCATGCGTGCGTGCGTGCGTGTGTGTGCACATGTATGTGTGTGACAGTGGCTATCGGAAGGAGAGAGAGGGAATGAAATGCGTGTATGAGCTATCTTCATCAAAACAAAAAAAAGAAGCAATTTCTAAAGATTCGAATCAACTATATTTCCTCTCTGTCCATTAAAGAAACCATTAACTGATCTCTACAGATGAAAAAGACATACATGACATGCAGATTTACTATCTTTTATATCAGGTAAGTGACAGCTATGCGCAAACTAAACTCATCATACAAACTCAGGACAAGATAAAACATCACCTACACACATGACTTGACCTATCTTTAATGATTAAAAAAAAATGGGAACAGCTATGTTACTGCTTACACAAATGTATGAATCTCTCTTAGGCTTTTTTGTTTATATATTTATTTTGCAAAGACAAGTTATAATGTTTCACTCATAATCCGTGCATATACATTGTCTGACCTAGAAATACTTGAAGCTATGTCCAAATATCTCCTAAAGCTTATATAAAAAGCTAGACAGATAGACAAGAGAGTGAAATCATAGATATAGATATATTCACACACACACACACACACACACACACACACACACACACACACACAACACACACTTACCTAAGTGTTTATACTTTATCTAATTCTCCTTGAAAGTTAAAACACATCATGCAAAATGAAATCTGCTTCAAAGGGAAAAGTCTTCAAACATAAAGGGGGAAAGAGGCATGTCTATTACTAAAAACATGGTTCCAGTCTGATGTGCTCTTTTCAAAGAAAGACAGGTTCTTCCAAGACTTCATCGAGCACCATATTCACTATCAACTGTCACAAATTCAAATCCCTCTCATGCCCAACACAGAGACAGACATTTCACTGCCAGTCTTAATGTGTTGTCATTCTGGTGGATGTGTTGTGTTACAGTTAAACAGACCCTCTCCCTCCATATCCTCCCCCTTTCCTGGAATAATAACTGCTCTCTGCTATATCACCCCAGGCAATTCCTTACATTGTTTTAAACATACACATTTGCATATAGAAAAGAACACACACACACACACACACACACACACACACACACACACACACACACACACACACACACCCTTACACAGATATGCACACACATGCTATAACAATTAACTTCAAATTGGTGTCCACTTCAATGGAGTTAGTGGCTATCTGTACACAAACACATATTGATCATTTTTTGAAATATTGTGAAGTGATGTAACTAAGAATGTTGATTGTTTTTGAAACAAACTAACTCTAAAATAATCAAGAAACAATTTTTATTTGTGCATTTTCAATTGTGCATGTGTACACTCTCATTATTACCTTGAAATGGTTTCTATTACAATCAGATTTCTGGATACCTGTAAATCTTTCTCATTTGTGAATTTTGATTCTAAAAATGAAACAAAAAACATGTGAACACACACACACACACACACACACACACACACACACACACACACACACACACACAC
>CM065723.1:79247580-79315080 GCA_033310375.1 Conus canariensis
AGTCGTCTATCAACACGGGCATCGTACCGAAAGATTGGAGGAAAGTGCATATTACGCCCATCTTTAAGAATGGAGAGCGCTACAGGCCTGAAAATTACCGTCCAATCTCACTGACGCGTGTTCCTGGCAAAGTCCTAGAACACATCCTGGTCCACACTGTGATGGGTTTCGCAGATAAAAACAATATTATCTGCCGGCAACATGGATTCCGTCGAGGGCGTTCTTGAGTGAGTCAACCGCTAGGACTTGTGGACGATATCACACTAGATAGGGAGAAGGGAAGACAGCATGACGTCTTGGTCATGGACTTCTCCAAGGCTTTTGACAAAGTGTGTCACTCGCTCTTGGTCCACAATTTCCATCACTATGGAATGCGAGGTCATCTGAACAGGTGAATAAGGAACTTCTTGACCAACAGGCAGCAAGCAGTGGTGGTGGATGGAGCTGTGTCTGCATTTGTAGGGGTTGAGTCCAGAGTCCCCCAAGGCTCTGTCTTGGGACCCTACCTCTTCTTATTCTACATCAACGACATCCCGATGGGCCTCTCCTCAACTGTACGTCTCTTCATAGCAACACTACTTGCCACAAGACCATCAGGAAGGCCAGCGACCAAGCCACACTACAGAAAGACCTTGATAAACTTGCTGACTGGGAACAAACTTTGCTCATGTCCTTCCATCCAGACAAGTGTCACACTCTCCACTTTGGCACAAGATGCAAGGCTACATACCATCTGCATGGCCAAAAATTCCAGCCCACCAACGAGGAATAGTACCTCGGGTTCACCCTGTCCACGGACCTGAAGTAGGAACTCCACATCAACAACGTTGTCAACAAAGCTTCTAAGACCCTCGGCATTGTGAAGAGAAACCTGTACATAGGCTCAATTAAAACCAAAGAGAAAGCCTACAAAGCCCTTGTGTGTCCGACCCTGGAGTATGCGTGCCAGGTGTGAGATCCCCATTAAGAAGGCACTGGTGCGACCCATACTGGAATATGCTGGAACAGTATGGGACCCCTTTGCTGATGAAAACATCAGAGCTGTGGAAAAGATTCAGCGACGGGCGGCAAGATGGGTCTCGCACCGATTCCGGCAAACATCCAGCGTTGAAGAGATGCTCAGCGATCTAGAATGGCCAACGCTGCAGACTCGCAGGAAAAGAGCGAGACTCACCATGTTTTACAAAATCCACCATGGCATGGCCTGTGTCAACTCCCACGTCAGCGCCAGAAGACGTTCTTCAAGGCGCGCCCACCACCTCCACTATGACGTCCCACAGAGCCGCACTGAATATCGTCACAAATCCTTTTTCCCAAGGACCATTCCGGAGTGGAACAGCCTTCCTGCAGAGACTGTGTCGGCGCCATCCCTGGCTGCCTTCCAGGCCTGGATGGCACGCCTCCACTAACCCCTCCCCCAAGAAACCCCCTCCCTCCGCCCCCCCCCCCGCCCCCTCCCCCCCCACCCCCCCCCCCCCCCCTCCCCCCCCACCCCACCCCCCGCCCCCTCCCCCCCCCCCCCCCCCCCCCTATCACTGGTAACGGATTTGGCAATACCCCTGGACTTTGAAAACTTTAATATGTGTTCACTCGGGCGGAACGGAAGCTTTTTCTCCAAAATTAGTGCGGCTGATTCGTCTGACTGTAGATGTTGGCTGCCTAAATACAAGAAGAAGAAGAAGAAGAAGGTGACAAGGTTGCACTTGAAAAGGTCGAATGAAGGGCGGCGCACTGAGCTGTTAATCCCTACCGCCAGACGTCCAGCGTAAGGTGCCATGTACAATCAGCTGCACTGGGTCCATTTAGAACAGCAACGTCAGCAAATCAGGTTAGCCATCTTCTACAAGTTCCACCACGGCGTCATCAAAATCGACTCTGCGCACACCCCTCTGCGTTACACCCACCAGTACAACACCAGAAACTCCCATGAGCTGCAGTACCAGATAGAATCCTACAACAGGAACTACAGAAATAACAGTTTCTTTCCGCGCTCTGGGAGAGAATGGAACAACCTTCCAGCCGAGGCAGTGGCATCAACCTCGCTGGAGGACTTCAAATCCTGGATTTAACCTCCTCCCCTCCCCTCTCCTCCCCCCCCCCCCCCACACACACACCTATCCCTCTTCCTCACCTACGCCCCCCCCCCCCCCCCCCCCCCCCCCTCGGCCGAAAAAATAGTGGGTGGCCCCAGACCCCACTTTTTCCTATCCCAGCCCACTATAAGCTGATGATCCTGGCAGCATTTCATTTAACTGTTAAAATCCGGAAACCTTTTATAGTGTCAGAATCTTCAGCTTGATGAAGGTGGACACTCAACGAAAGAAGAAGACCATGTTATTTAGGTCCGATCTGTGAGTTAGGCTAATGCGCAGGCCAAACATCTTGTAAGTTGTAGCCATGAGACCCTCATCTTAAATTCACTTATCTCAGTCATTTAATTCATCAGCTTCAAATCGTGCGCAATGCGGTCTCGGAAGTTAGCAGGTGAGGTGTAGTGTATATGGACTAGGCCTAGTCCGCACAAAGTGACACTTTAGTGATGAAAGTGAAACTAAAAATAGTTTGGGGTCAAAGATCACAGCTAGGCCCTTTTCTTTCGTACAAGTTTTTAGGAGGCCTGTGTTGATGTTTCTGTATAGTGACGAGTTTTTTTTTTTGAGAAGTGGGAAAACATAGGCCCCGTAGAGTTATTAGCATAGGAGTTTTCGTCAACCGTGCATAGTTGAAAATGTTTCTGATCGTGAGCGGAACTCAAGCTAGGGGCGATAACACTCGGAAGTACGTCACACTATCGCGGGACCCTTGATCCTTTTTGTGGCCAGGGTTAATTTCTCTGTATTTATCAACAGTTACTGGACGACAAGATGAGTAGTAATTCAGTAAGCTTTCTTCAACAAACCCAGGCCAGCTTCGAACACAGGTATGTACATGTCTATGTCAACACCCTGTGGAACCCCCCCCAAGTTTTTACACACATCAGAACCATCAGAATGATGATGGCGGATGTTCAAAGAAAGAAGAAGAAGAAGAAGGTACAAGTACACAGATCAGAGAGAAAGAAAACCTTGTCCGGTTTATGAGAAGAATGTACTTCGCGACAGTAGAGTAACTGAAGTGACAGCAAACTGAAACGCAATAATCGTGAATTTAATGATGATGTTGAATGAAAGACGGTAACGGACTTTGTTGCAAAGGGCAATTAATTTTTTCAAGAAACTGCATCAGCTGTGATCTGTTCATTGAATCGGGTAACTATGATTCAATAGTTTCAAAATTTGGATGTTCAGTATTTGGTAAATGGAATGCTTCGATCCAAAATAATCAGGTATCAGGTATGGGCCCTAAGCCTCGCGGCTTATTATGGGCTCCCTCACTTGCTTCCACTAGTTCCAGTCGTTGGCAAATGTGGTCTATTTTGTGCACCAATGTGTGCTTGAAAAAAAATTGTCTATTTTGCCTTTGAAATCATCCAAGCTGGTACTCAGGACTATATCATCACTAAGCCTATTCCAGTCTTGAAAGACTCTTCTAGAGAAATGATACTTTCTACAATCTTTTATTCCATTTAATTTTTTTAACTTAAAGGTGTGTCCACGTGTTCTGTTACCTTTATTAAAGGTCACTAATTCGTTTATGTCAATGTTGTCCTTTCCTTTGATAAGTCTGTACATCTGAATCAGGTCCCCTCTTCTTCGTCGGTAGCTTAGTGAAAACAAATTCAAATGTCTCAGTCTGTCTTCATATGTTAAGTCCTTTATGTATGACACTAGTCTTGTCGCTCTTCTCTGTACTGCCTCTAGGGTTGTTATATGTTTCTTTAACCATGGTGCCCAGATTATTTGTGCATATTCCAGTATTGGTCTGACCAATGTTGCATATAATGTTCTGAACATATCCTCATCCATATATGAAAAAGATCTTATTAGTCCAATCATCATGTTTGCTTTTTGGGCAATGTTTTGTATATGGGTATCAAACTTTAAGTCCGAATTGAATGTCACACCGATGTCCTTTTCAGCATCAGTCTCTGTCACATCAACCAAGTCACCTTTATTATCTCTCATATTATATATCACTTTTGGGTTTTTACTTCCCATATGTAATACCTTACATTTTTGTACATTAAAACTCATTTGCCACTTTTTTGACCATTCCACAGCCATCATTAGTAAGCAAGAAAGTAACCCCAGCTTCATACTATAGCGACAGACGGTATATGACGACAGAAAGATGGGCTTGCTTCTACTAGTTCTAGTACATAGTATCGAAGTTCTCATGCCATGATGTTGCTAATTAAGAAAAAAAAAAAAAAAAAAACTAAACAAAATGAGTCTGTGGGCCCTTTATACAAATAATAACAGCACCCCCAGCAGTCCAAACAGAGCATTTTGTGTTTATTTTCATACTGTTTTCAATTTATCGCAAATATGGATTATAATTGATTTACTTATTGTTGAAGATATTGTAAAACAAAAGATTAAAGTCCCATAACCTACTGGCCACAAGGACGTTGAACTTCACTGAACTATCATAGGTTAACCATGTCTGCAGCATGGCATTATGGAAGGCGGGGCCTCTGGAAGAGGAAGGCAGGGCCTATCCCTATCCTTCCTGTGCCTTTAATATTGGCTGAACTTAATCAGGTACCCAATTACAGGGGTTTCAAGCCCCCCAAAACCAGACCCTACAAGAGGTTTGAACTCATGAATGTCAACCCTGCAGGCAAACACTTAACATTTTGCTACGGGCCCCTGAAACCAGTGAAAGATTGGACATTTAGAATGGAAATCACATACAATTCAATCACATACCATTTCTATCATGAAACAAAGTGATGCACGCTTGCTATCCTGGTGAATGAATGCATACCTTGGCATTGTTTGCTGAATGTGTGTGATGAAAACTGGGCCATTGCCATTCTCCACACAATCCCTAGTGATAAGGTTATATTGACAAGACAAAACTAGGGGCCATGCCTTTTTTGTTGTTGTTTCTCGGTGCTGTTGTTCATGGGTTGCCAGTGGAGGCGAATGAAGATTATAATTTATTATCTTTCCATGTGTTGGAATCAGCTGACGGCGGGTGCTAGCTGGAGCTTGCTCTGCCGAGGCTGTGTAGTGCCAGACAATGCTTACATCTGGCAAGGGAGTGTATACAGGGGTCAACTTTTAGTTTTAGGCTACTGTTACTGTTCTGTTGCTGCCATGAATTGCTTAACTGCCATTGTGTGTGTGTTTGTGTGTAAATTCTTCTACTAGATAATATTAGCAAGAGTAACAAGAGACATCATGATCACCATGATCATGTTCATTTTTTGTTTCTTTTCTCAGAGTTGAAACAATCGCCTGCTCAGAAGTACAAGGGCTCCACATTCAGTGCATTTGAGTATCATACACAGTTAAAATTTCTGACAAAGGGTAGAAACAAAGCATGCAACAAAGTGTTTCTCTGCACTTGTATCTAAGGATTATATAATCGTCACATGCATCTATCTGAAGGCCTGATATATGAGAGCATAAAACTATACGAAAATTGGGAATGTTCTGTTTGAAATTCGCCCTTCACTTTGGTCTGTAACAACAGCTGCGTTTTGTCATATGTTTTCACATGTGTATCACAGTACTTCATCAGCATTTCAAGAGAATTTACTAACACACACAGGACTTGAGGTTGCGCTGTGAGGTTTGAAGTCATGACTTGTGCTTGACTTGGATTATAGTGAGGGAGTTCGTCAGCCTCTCCCTCTCGCCCCAGTCTGTCTGTGTCCAGTGACAAGACTAAGTCGAGACGGCTGGAGATAGATTGGGGTGCAGTGGATGACCGTGACGCCTTTCGTGTCTTGACACGCCCTGTGCGCTCCACAATGCGTTGCTGGAAATCGCCCTTCTGCCCATTGAACCACAGTGGTTTCTTCCGCGCAGTCCACCAAATTCAGTTTCGCATACAAGGTAGACAAGCCCTAGAGTTGAGGGTTGGTGACCCGTCAACTTACCAGCTATGCTTGCGGTATGCTTGCAAGATAGTGGAGACTGTGGGGGCGGGAACGTCCAGCTTCCCGTAAAAGTCCAAAGGACTTGCCCACACGTGCACACACACACACACACACACACACACACACACACACACACACACACACACACACACACACACAACACTTTAATAGTCACACACACACACACACACACACACACACACACACAATGCACACACGATACATAAAAGATGATAAAGCAAGTATATTTAGTTCCATAAGATGACAAAGTTCGTCATCAGATAATGACACCATCACAGAATCAGCAGCTACCACAGTATTGAGGTGAAAAAATATATTAAAAAGAATTCTTCAGAATATCTTGCTGAAGAAATTGCCTGGCTAGCAAAACGAAAGTTGATTTATTGAAATTATGGCAGCTAGAATAATGTCACGTGCAAGTCCAAAAAAACAGAACAATCAAACTTTTAACATTTGGTGATTGCAAATAATTTGGTTACCATTACACATCTAACAAGTTTAAAGCAAGGCATAAATACCCCTTTAAAACATTTTATGGTATAAGCAATCCCTTGAAAACAAAAGTGTATGGAGCTCTAGAAGTAGCACTTAGCAAAGTTGAACACGAATACAACTTCAAAACAAGTTAGCTAAGTTGAACACAACCCAAAAATAAGTTGCGTAATTGAAAAACTTCTCACTCTTAGTAAGAGTCTTACAGTCAGCAAAGAACTTCACACTATCCTTTCATATGCCCCACACAGAGAAGGGAGCTAATTTTTGTCAGAAATGTCCAGTCTTTATCACACACAGGACGTGATCAATTGGTCTGAGCAATAACCTCAGTTTTTCCTTTAGTTAATTAACAATTGGGGGGAAAAATTACATGCATGATTGGACAATAATGAATATTTTCCATATCCAGTTTCAAGTGATCTGTTGACCTGTGAAAAGTTCGTATTGGGAGGATAATGCAGCGGTATCATCATCTCGATCAAGGATCTCTCAGTTATATGGAGTTTTAGAAAACTTCTCATCTGGAAATTCTTACTTACTTTAGTTTGTGATATGTATGAAACTAATGACTGAAAGAAACAGAGTTGTCAAATGACTGTAACAAACATTAAGGTAAAGAGCCTTAAGGTAAAGAGCCTGAATCAGTGTGTCATGTTCAGGCTAGAAAACCAGACAAACAATGAAGATATGAAGGTAATAAGTGGGGAAAACTGCTGGTAAACAAGTTCTCATTCACTCTGAAGATAATTTGGAACCTCACAGGGAGGTGTTTTGGAGGAGAAAAATGGGATGAAAAAGGCAACATTAAACTAGCATTTAAAGTGTAAACATTAAATCATTTACCAGTGGCAATGGAAGCCATTGCGAACAGAATCGTTTGTTTAGGCCTGTCTAAGTACAAAACTCCGTGGTTTCCATAGCTGGTAAAGGAGGATTTGATGTATATTTTACACTTTAATGTTGTCGTTTTCTTTTTGTCATATCCCATCTGTTCTCCTCCCAATCCCCTTCTTTTGAAATCCATGCGAGGCTTAAGTCATTTCCAAAGTAAATGAGGACTTGGTCAGCTTGTGCTTTTTTTTTCTTCTTCCAGTTACCTGCTTAATTTGTTTGTCTCTGTCCTTGAACTGCCTGAAAAAAATACTGATAGAGGCTCGTTACTTTAAATTTTATGTTCTTTTTGTGGCTCAGTATTTCAAGATTTATTTTCATGGTTTTACTTCTGCCTACAGACATTTTTAAGCATATTCTTCTGAGTAGTTTTGGATAAATGAATGACTAAACAGCCTTAGTGTCTGACTAATAGTCATAAAATTGCAGAGCTAATGTTTGCAAAACATAAAAACTGGTATTTGTACATTTTTGTTTTGTTACGGTCAACAATGAAGAGAGCTTGCACAGAAAGTACAGACTGATCATCTGGTACTGTGAGTGTTTGAGTGGTTTGTGTTTTTGTATTTCATTTGATTTTACCTGGGTAAGCTTAAAACATGTCTATTTATTAAAATCTCTGAGACTTTGAAAAAACATACACATTTTCATGGCAACAGATACACAAAACATTGTGCGAAAAGACTTTGACAGTGATCAACTAGCAGTTGATGAAAATAAAGAGTATATTACTGTGTAGTAGCGTTCACAGAAACCTTTGTGCTAAGTAATACTTGTAAATGAAAAAAACGGTGCCATGCCCCTTTTGACAATGTCAGAAACAACAACAACAACAAACAAAAACGAAAGAAAACAAAAAAGAGACTTGTAACATTCCTTAACAGTTCTGGTGATGAGGAAAGTGATCCATTGCAAGTGTTGGTGCAAAGTGAAGAGACAAGCTGCAGGTTCTCTTGAACTTGAAATGAGGCAGCAAAGAGGATGAGATGGCAGGCAACTGATGAAGAGCTAAAAGAGTACAGGGTCAGCCCTACTGTACATGATGCCATTAGAATGGCAGGGTGCCATTAGAATGGTATACATGTTCCATTTTAAAATAATAGTCAGACACTGTCAAAATGATACTAAGACATTGTCACAGATGGAATGTTTGATTATTTTTCTGTCATATGTTTGTTTTCAAATACGTATTGTGCATTTTTGTGTGCAAGTTGATCTTTGCTATTTACGGTGTGCTTACAGTGGGTCCAGGTCAAAGGGGAGACCAGAATCTGTTCATCAGGACTACACAACACAATACTGAATCTGTTCATCAGGATTACACAACGCAATACTGAATCTGTTCATCAGGATTGCACAACACAATACTGAATCTGTTCATCAGGATTACACTACACAATACTGAATCTGTTCATCAGGATTATACTACACAATACTGAATCTGTTCATCGGGATTACACTACACAATACTGAATCTGTTCATCAGGATTATACTACACAATACTGAATCTGTTCATCGGGATTATACTACACAATACTGAATCTGTTCATCAGGATTACACAGCACAATACTGAATCTGTTCATTGGGATTACACTACACAATACTGAATCTGTTCATCAAGATTACACAGCACAATACTGAATCTGTTCATCAGGATTACACAACACAACACTGAATCTGTTCATCAGGATTAGTCCGATTACACAACACAACACTGAATCTGTTCATCAGGATTACACAACACAACACTGAATCTGTTCATCAGGATTACACAACACAACACTGAATCTGTTCATCAGGATTACACAACACAACACTGAATCTGTTCATCAGGATTACACAACACAACACTGAATCTGTTCATCAGGATTACACAACACAACACTGAATCTGTTCATCAGGATTACACAACACAACACTGAATCTGTTCATCAGGATTACACAACACAACACTGAATCTGTTCATCAGGATTATACTACACAATACTGAATCTGTTCATCAGGATTACACAACACAATACTGAATTGATTTTAACTGAACTATATTGAAAGATAAAATGTGACCAAGAACAAACCTGTTCAACATTTACACAGATTCCAATCCAGTATCCATTTTACCTTAAAAAAATTTGGTGGAAGTCTGTTCTCTTATAAGTCCCTTATAAGTATGTCATGGAGCTCTTTGAGTTTGACAGAAAAGCAGTCTCATATGGAATGAAAGGGCTTGAACATTATTGTGTCGTGCATTGTGATTTTTTTTTTTTTCAGGTTCAGTTGTTTGATATGCTTGTCTGCCCGCTTGGAGATGGTTTGGGGGCAGTGTCAGCATCGAGTGTGTGCACAGTGTCTGTACGATCAAAGTAGTGTTCTACGAAAATTGTTCAGCAAATGCCCTGTGTGTCAACACCGTGGAAGTTTTCCACAAAAAAGGTTAGAAACCTACATATGTTCATATGCATATTTGGTGAGTAAAACATAACTCAAACATGATTACAGCAACCAGTTCAGCAGTATTCATAATTTTAAAGAATATGTTTGAAACATGTTCTTTCTATGTATATATGTAGGTATGTATGTATGTACATGTATGTATGTTGTATGAATGTATCTATCTTTCTATATTAAAAATGCAAAATAAAAACTAAGAATAGTAAAAGTTCAGGTGAACAGTTGTGTTCACCTTTGAGTGAAAGTTCTAATTTCTACTTTTTTTTGGTAGGGTTTTCTTACCCAAACATATAGTGTGTCAAAAGAGTTATGTTGCAAAAAAATAAGCACCAATTATCCTTTGTGTCTAACAAGCAAGGTATAAAGCTTTCTATGTTTGATAGTAAATTAACCCTTCCTTAGCTCCTGACACACATAATAAAAGAAAAAAAAAAGATAAATTCTGAAATAGATTTCGCATACAGTCTCTCTCTCTCTCTCTCTCTCTCTCTCTCTCTCTCTCTCTCTCTCTCTCTCTCTCTCCTCTTACACACACACACGCACACACACACACACACACACACACACACACACACACACACACACACACACACCACCTCACTCACTCACTCACTCACTCACTCGAATCTGATTTTTTGGTCCAAGTGAAAGGAAAGACATAACAGCAACAATTTCTTTCAGCATGCATTTGAAAGGATACACATTTATGTGTATGGAGACAACACAATTTTATAAACATTTTGACTTTGTGTACATTACCATGTCCAACATTAGCATATAGGCCTTGCTGGTTGTTCTGTGTTTGCCAAAAGAGATCTTGTGCAGTCACCCTCAGCAGAATCAGGCCCGCAGTGCCCTCTCAACCTGTGCCAGACTATGAAAACAATACCAAAGTTACCAGCTTCTCTCTCCTGGCCATGCTCGCACGGTTTGGTTGTCTGGTTTTACTCTGTGCCTTTTGTCTGTGTTCAGGCTCCCGGTTTGCCAGTATCCTTTACTATTTTGCTCTATGTGGCTCTGACCACTGCTGATTGCTTGGTCTTTGCTTTTTTTCTTGGTTTTATTGTTTTTATTAAAGACTGTCTTGTTTGTCTGTCTGTACACACACGCGCGCGCACACACACACACACACACACACACACACACACACACACACACACACACACACACACACACACACACACACACCAGTCTGTACATTCACCATTTATCATTATGTGTAAGAATGAAAGATACATGTTTCCTTTGCAGAGAGGAGTCAACTTTTGTTTAGTAATTTATAGTTTATAATTCCACAAAGTTTTGACACATTTCGTTCACCAGATGTCTCTGATTGCATATTTTTTATCTTTATATAGACTTGTTATATAGCAATTTATTTTCTTGTTTTAAAATGTGTTTTGTTTGCATACATGCGGTTGTTATGAGAAGTATGGGCATTTGTGGACATCATTTCTCTCCCAGAAAAGTAGGTTGCATTGATAATGTATTAATACGATGTGACAAGATGATTGAAGAATGAATAACTTACAAATGTACTCTTTTAACTGTCAGGGGTTAGAAAACTTTAAAAAAAAAAAAGAGAGACATGTTCCAGTTTCTTAGGCAAAAACAGCATTCAGTTTACTTTCTACAGGACACACATTTTACAAAAAGTATTAAAAAACAAATACGGGCAGAAGTTGAACATTTTGGCTGAGCGTTTGATTTGGTCCAAGTCCGCGCCCCACATGGAATAGTTTCTCCACCAGAGTTTGCTGAAGGAAGTCTGAGAACTTGGTACAGATCTATGTTGGATCTGTTCACAACACTTGTTATCTGACGTTTTCTGACCTACGTGTCCCCCTGTTCTGGACCCATCATAGAAGGTATGCAATGTAGCAAAGCAGAGTCTTATGTGTGATTTGTTCTAGGTCCTTGATGCCATACTCAAACTCCAGTACATAGCTTTTGGTCTCTGTCCTGTCTGCTCATGTTTGAGACCATTTTCTGCCTTGCGCTGGGTTCAGGGGGGCGCAAAAGTGAGTTGCAAGGTCATAGCAACTTAGCAGAGGAGGTCCACCTTCATAGAGATTGCTCCGTTTTGCTGCACTTATTGCCAAAGTTTCTTGTCCAGAATAAAGAACCAGAATCTCCTTATGACCTCCTCAGTTGTCCCTTATCCTCTGTCGTGGATTCGTGAGCACTGGACATCACTGTCTTTGTCCAGCTTGTTTCCTGCGTGCTATTGGATCGTACATGCTACATGTGTACTGTTAACGATGAAGAAGAATAAAACTCTTGTTCTTAGACAGCTCAGTGGGCTGAACACTGACTGAAATGATTTGCAGGTAAGAGTTAATCCTGATCTGTTGTTGAATCGATCAGGACAGAGAAAAGGTTGACTCTGGTATCAAAGTCAAAGTCTTCAATTACGGTAGATGAATCATAAATTGATGGTCATTGACCATCGCAACAGTCCCAAAACAAAGACATGTCCATCATATGAAAGAGTTTAACTTTCAGTTTTCAGTTCTCTGTCTGCACTCTCTCATATTCTCAATTGTTAATAGATCATAAAATCTAAAGTCCAAAAAACACAGATTGAGACAGCCAATCAGTTATCATGCAGGGTTCTAGAATCTTTGAGACTAATGTTGTGGCACTACCAGTTGAAATGCTTGGTGCTTTCTAGAAGGATTGAGAAAAATCATACGTTGTACCCAGTCAGTATTCAAGAAACAGTATCTGGAAACGTTTTGCACATTATGCCTTTTTCTGGTACATTAAAGAGACATATAGAACAATTATTCAGTTAATGCATGCTTCATTCAGTAAATAAATGTCACATTAGATCTAACAGATTCAAAGTGAAACCCAAGACATGTAAATCTGAATTAACTTAAAATAGTAAGTGAAGTCAAACTGTTTATAAGTAATGTAACACATGCCTCACAGTCACACCACAGGCTGTCATTTCCTTCCAGGGGAATCGTACCTATGGTATTGTGGCAGGTACAGTGTCGCTCTGTCTTATTCTCAAGTCAACATGGATATTTTTGTTCTCAACCCAAGGGCCCACAAGGTATGCTCCATCACATTCTCGATCACTCAAAACATTTTGGAGTCAGTGCTAAATTAGGTACAGACCTCTGCACAAGACTTTTTTCCTTTCATAATATTCTGATACCAACCAGCAAGAAACACAGACACCTGCACAAGACTGTTCATATTCTTTTCATGATATCCTGCCACCAACCAGCAAGAGATACAGACACATTTACAAGGCTTTGTGTTCTTTTCATAATATATTCTCACACCAACTAGCAAGAGTTACAGATACCTGGACAAGACTATATTTCCTTCATAATTTATCCTGCCACCAATCGGCAAAAAGAAAAAGACACTTGCAGTATTGGTCAGGAAATTTGATAGACATGCCTGGTTGTGAACTGCTTCCAATCTTGAAGACTTCTCATGTATTCTGTTGTGTCATGTTCAGGCCAGAGATTCCAGAGGACAACGTAGAGATGATGAAATGTCTTGGGGTTCGGTGCTGCCCAAATCAGACCAAAGGCTGTACCGCAGAGATGTGGGAATGGGAACTGGAGGATCACGTCAGGTTGGATGATCTTGTTACTTACCAGGGCATCACAGTAACTTTTTTCCCCTGTATCCAGTTGGGCAAATGACTGGAAAAATTTCTTGCCTGGATTGCTTTTACATTGCCCAGATTTCAGAAGTTTACCATGTCAGGTTGAAAATAATGTAATCTAAGTCCTGCCAGGCATTGTAGCTTGTAAGATAAATAACCACTGGCTTTCTTAAAATGGCATCCAATAGCAGGACTGCAGCCCAACTATCATTGTCTACACACAGTCAGATTCAAGAGTTGAAACTTGTCTGCTGTATACTTTCTGACAGTTGTTGCTCTGCCATCAGGGTCACGACATGGACATGTAAACATTGGTCATCAAAATTTTCACTTGCCCAGTTGGACTGGCTCAAAATGAACTATGCTTGAACAATGGCTAATTTTAAGCCTTGCTCAGAAATTATATGCATGGCTGTGAATTTATTATTGATTTAACATTTAAAAGGCAAATTGAAATGTTCCTGCTTATTACTAAAGATCAGATTGTACGGCCACAAATTTGTGTTAGGGATAAGTTCCTGATGTAGACAGGTACAAAAACACTAATTTGCCTCCTGAAATTTGTTTTTAGATATTAGATAGATAGAGCAACCGACTGACCAACTGACATTAAAAATCCAAATATGGGTTTACATAGATTCTGGCCGGCTGGCCGTGATCTCACTTAAAAAACAAACAAACAAACAAAAACTTTCTGTCATAAGAATATACACTATTATTCAATATGCATTTACATTTTCACATGATTAATGTTTGGATGTCCTGAAAAATCATGCAGAGATTTTAGACTCTTTATCAGTACATGCATCTTTGAAGCATGCAGTTGTGATTTCCCAGACTCTTTTGAATGACTTATTAATCTAAATTTGTTTTAAAAGTGAAGTGGTAGAAAAGCTAAAGGAACTTACCCCCAAAAAGAAGAAAAAGAAAACCACCTTGCAGGCTTTGAAAAAGAGGAATAAACTTTCAATTTCAGTCTTTTGAACTCTGAAGGATGATGAGGTTTAACTCTTAGTTGTTTTTAATAAGTTTCATATTTTGATTCCCAGATTGTTTAGTTTAAATAGCAAATGCTTTGTAAGAATCTTTTTACATGTTGTTCCTAGATCCTGTGAGTGGAAACCAAACTCTCCAACCAAGAAAAGACGCAGCAGCTCCAGAAGCTCAGAGAAGAAGAAACCAGTTCCAGCTTCAAGACGAGTGACACGCTCAGGGAAATCACACAGATCAAGTTGTGACAATCCTGGCCCCAATGAAGGGGCTGACTGACCTGCATCATCATTTCTTGTTGGAAGTGACTTTATCTAGGATAAGAAAGTGAGATTTTTGCCATGGTTTGAAACGACTTAAATGTAGATCTATAATGGAAAACCACTGTGATAATCCCTTCAAATGGCATTGACCATGTAATGGCGTGGTGTTCGAAAAATGGGAGATGTATGTCATTCCCTTGGTTGCAGACACTGACTGACGTTTGCCAGTGCAGCAGTATTCCTTGTAAGCTCTCATTTACAACAACAACAAAAAAAGGGGAATAGGCATCAGGTATGTCGTTTGTCCTCTGTTCAGCTGATCTTTTTTTTTCAGCTGATGTTTTTCTCTATTTTTTTCCCCCGATTCAATTTCCTCTTTTTTTTTTTGCTGCTAGAAATCCTCAAAGCACCATCCCAACTCCCTGATTTTTATCCACTGATAACCTGAAATCTGAATGAAGACTTTTTGACCATATCTTTGAAAGAAGCAAGTTTGTTACCGTGTGCTGTGAAGTAGGTGCTCAAGAGCAGAGCTAGTTTTTTTTTCCACTTTTATTTTCACCTTCCACTCCTCCCACTACAGCAAGTTTCCCTCACTTTTTTTTTGGTAATCTTCAGGAAGTTGACACAACTGATAAACGTGAGGACATATGAGAGGTCGAGGGGCTGACAACCATTAAGAAATATTTTCCTTGCAAAATTAAACAAAAGTTGACTCTTGTTGCTGAAGCAAAATCAAACCAAAAAAAAAAAAAAAAAAAAAGCCCCAAACCAGCCAGACATGATCACCAGTTAGACTTCTCTTGCCAGCCTTATGATGGACAGTTTCAAAATCATGGTCAACAGGAAAGGTGTTTTCTTCACCTCTCTTGTCCCTATCCCTTCCCAACCCTATCCCCTCTCTCCCTTCCCTCAGCCCCTTGCATGCCACAGTGTTGACCTAACCATCTTTTATTGGTCAGTTTTTACAGAAAACATGGGACTGAAATCAGAAAAGGAAACGCCCCACAAAAATCAAAACAAGTTTATCATGGAACAGAAATGTTATGAGAAATTATTCTGATATCAGTTTCGTTGCTGGTATTGGATAAGTAGAACAGTGACAATGGGAATGTACTTTTCCAGTAGGTTTTGTAGCGATAGGGGGCCGGGGAGCATGTATGCATTCAGAACTATTATTGCGTTAACCAGATCAACAGATTACTAACATGTTGAACAGAAACTGTGATGACATTAACACATCAGTCATGTGTATTAATTTAGGAAAAATGATAGTAGCCTTTCTAGCAAATCTTCATGGATGATCAGTTATTGCATTTCATCTATATTTTTATAACAGACATAAACAGTTTGAAAATGACATTTAAAATTAATTCAGTACAAGATTTGCTTTGATCATGTTCGTTGACTTGATTTGCTTTGTTGGATTTTCTTTCTTGTGAAGATTTTAAGCTTAAAGATCATAAAGTGTTAAAGACTATTTAACAAACACACAAAGTAAGCAAACAAATGAAGGGGAAAAAATCAGTAATTTGTTCCTACCTTTTCGTTCAAATTATTATGAAAGCATCAACCTTAAATTTCCCTCTGTTTCTCTTATTGCTAATAAAAAAAGAAAAAAAAAAGAGATTGCTGTTGAGGAAGGGGTGTATGTGTGTGTGTGTGCATGTGTGTGTGTGTACATTGTGTGTGTATGTCCACCTGTACAATCATTTTATGTTGTTTGCTGTAGCAGTTTAGTGTGACTTAGAACATTACAAGCCTCTGTTGAAAATTATTGATAATTTTCACATTGATGTACACAGTGACACAAGATCAAAAAGAATGTGTTCCAGCGTTTGTACCTATTTAATGCTCAGATCCTCCATGTTCCAATTCGTAACAACAGTATTCTGGTATTCCAGTGTGGACTTTAATTTCTGGTACTTTTTTTTTTTTTTAGCTCATTTTGCGTGTGGAGTATCATATTCTACATTCTGTCGGGAATGAACTACAAAGGCAAGGTTACGGAATCTCATTTGAACAAGTGATTCACCACAGATAAAGATTTTAGATTGGATAGAATGTCTCTGCCCACCTTCAGTAATGTTGGATTGGGCATGGTTTGGTTCAGCATTTGGCAGATTTGGCCCATCATATCTTTGACATGTCTTTCTGAAATGCTCGAAAAGAAGAAACAGGTGGCTCCAAAGTTGTGGAATATTAATTTTGTTCATGTTCTTTTACTGTGAATGCTTTGGATAAGAATTCTATAATGAGGGGAAGAGACAATGCTAAAACACCATTTGATGAAGTGATTATGTGAAAATAATATATTTATGAAACAAATGAATAGTAAGGGTTAAACAGAGTAAGTAATAAATTCCATCATAAAGGCAGTAGCTAAGCAAAGATTTATGGGGAAAAGTGGAGAAGGGGGGTAAGAAAGAAAATGGCGATGAAGGTGTTTAGTGTATGTATTATACCCATCACTAACAAGCAGCCTATGAGGATCATCTAATTGTGTCTTGAAAATGGAACCATTAGTTTTGAAAACAACCAGTTGTGTCGCTGGTCCAGAATCGGTATAGGTCCTTTGGCCGAGGCTCATCAGAGGAGCTCGGCTGGTTGTGTTGGTCCATCCTTGATATTAAAAGGAGATGCCAGCCCCCCATACACAATATCAGTGACAGCAACTGATAATTTCAGCAGTTTTCTGAACAATTTCAGAAGTACCACAGTCATCTTAACAATTTCATTACTGCAGTATTGAAACACACATACACTTGAAAAGCTTTCCTGTGTGACCAGGTGCTGACAATGAAATGGTTCAGTTCCAGAAGTGGGAAAAAAAGTAATTCTGCGGAAATCAAGCTGGGGCCTGTGAATGGGCTGGGGAAAATAACAAACTTTGGACATAGACAGTCACAGCACACACCCTGTGGTGAGAGCCTTTTCTGTGTTGGGTCGTGTCAGTAAGTGTGCCATGTTTCACAGATAAATCCAGATGAATCTTACACTTTGCATGTCACTTGTTAATCAACAAAGGCATGATGCATGGGCATTTCATTGATGATTCAGTTCGAAACTACTGATTTGACACCTTTGAGGAGGATTCCTCTCATGTCTGCTTTCTGTTTTAGATTTTTGTCTTGCGTATATGAAAATTGTTGTAACGTACTATTTCTGCTTGATAATTGTCATACAAAAATAATGTGCATTGTCAATATGAAAATAATGTGCATTGTCAATTTTACCTATTTACACTTTGTTCCGTGTTGGCAACACTGGTATTTGTTTTTGAGACAAATCACCATGGACTGTTTCAAGTGGTCTTCAGATGTGGTACAGTGAAAAAGGATACTTGAAAATTCTGTTTCCATGGTTGTTTTAACGAAAGCATAGCTTCATGGCATGTAATAAATTCAGTCGTAAGTTGTGGACAATGTGTGGAAGTTGGTAGTTGTACATCAATAGTAATTCCATGGAATTCTCACCATCAACGGAACAAAAACAAAATCCATGACCCCTCATAGAAGCCAGCAAAGAAAAGAAAAGGGAAATGAGAAGAATGGACTACAAGGAAATAAATCACACACAAAAAGGAAGTAAATGAATCAAAGAGTAATCAGTGCAAGCTTTTTCCAGATGACTTTCCTAGTGGCTGATAACGCATTAGTGCAGTGGCACCAAACCTGCTCCATACTCGGGTGAGGCTGCTGTGTGCCATGGACACAGTAAGGATATGGATCTGGTGAAAATAAGAAAATTATCCCTCCTTAACCAGTCTACCGTCAAAAGGAAGGAACCATATTAAATACCAATTATAGGGTCCTAGCAAATGGATGCATGTTCTTATAGGAAACATCTTTCTGACCATACCATGCTTAGAACAAAAACACCCTGCCTGCAAACAGGAATTGTCTGAAGCAGCGAGTCTAGCTTTTTCTGCCTTGGCAGCAGGTGGATCAGGCAAAAACGTGCCATTGCATGGTGTTAGACAGAGGACGGCAGAGTAAAGGGGAAGGATGGAGAGATGTAAGTGTTCACTAAAGATTCTGGGACAAGTTATTTGTTTATTGAAACATCACTGTGCAATTCTTGTTCAAGGGTTTTTGTTTGTTTGTTTTTTTTGCTTGAGTTACATGCTTTACACCTTTTTTCACAACAGATGGATGCTTTTTGTCCCTCTTTCCTTGTTCTGCTGTTGTCATACAAATCAAAACGATTGTAACCAAGACCATCTTTTGATTTGGTCACATTCTTTCTGTTACCACAGTGTTGTGATCTTAACTAAAAGTATGCCAAGTGCAACATTCCAGTTTTCCCCTTTCTGTTGATATACAGTAACAGGCTATTACATTCGTGTGACGTGGGCTGTAAAACAATTTCAAACAGTTCCAAATTCAGGTGTTGGCAATGGTTGTAAGCACAGGTAGAACACATGGCTTCAGGATGCTATGTGCTGTGCGGGGGCCTGTCAGGAACTTAGGCTTGAGGATTCAAAAAGGATGCAAGTCAAGTGTGTCTACAGTTTCATATGGATAGACAGATACATACATACTTACAGAGAGGTATGTACAAGTGCACACCAAGCAAGAAATTTGCTTGATCGAGAAGAGGATTGTGACAGACACAAAGATGACATTCAAGCTTGTAGACTGTATGTTTTGCGTATGATTGCAATCAATGTTTATTTCCTTAATACTGAGAACAAAAGAGAAAAAAAAAAGAAAGGAAAAATGTAATGTGATGATAAATAATTATCATTTGTAATTGTGCAGTCAAGTGGTAAACTGGTCTCGCTTTCCAAAGCCATGTATTCTCTCATTCATTCCCAACTAAACATTGACTTGCTAAAACATATTGTGCCCCCAGAGGGGGTACTCCTCAATTCAAACTGGGCTTACGAAAAGGAGGAATGCTGTCTGAACTAAAGCAAAGTCCCAGTAGCAACCATTCAAGACAAAGTTAAAGAAAATGAAAGAGAGGGGGCAGAGAGAGAAAGAAAAACGCAAGGAAAAAACCCACCGGAGCAGACAAGACTGTTAACTCTCCAAGAATGGTAAGGAACTGATGTTAAACTCGTTCAATAGAACGGGTACATTCATCCAACATCAACCAGAGAGGTCTAGTTGAATATTGAAGCATGTGGAAGACCAGTGTTCAGCTCTTTTCCCTGTTGATTTTATTTCTCAGGCATCCTACTTATCAAGGGCATTTTTCACACATCTTTTTTAGACAGGTAAGTATGAGACAAACAGCATGGTTTACTAGAGAAAAAAGGTTGGTTTCTGCTTTGAATGAAGTCTAGATGGGCTGATTTCATGAACTGAGAGACAGTTGGTTCCAAACATTTGGGACAGCAAAGATGAAGGAACTTTCACCCCCCAGTTTTTACTGGAGGACCACTGCCGATTCATTTCCGACTTCTGTACATACTAATCTGTTAGGAATTATTCCATGCAAAGCGCTTTGCTTCAGTGTCAGTGAGCTGCACCTGGTGATCATTACCATTTCTGGAGAGAAGTCTACAAGCCATTCTCTTTGACACCCCCACCTCCCTCTCTCAATCCTCTCTTGCCTCCAGAGTTAAGATTGCTAAATTCGGTTCTCGGTAGTTAGCAGCTGTGTTTCTATGGCAAGAAAGTGGTTGTCTTTTGCACCATGGATGAAACATTTTCATTTCTTTACCTACCAAATATGACAATATCCCCCAAAACAATGAAGAGATATCATAAGCGAAAAATTTGTTATTTTGGGGCAAAACATCACCTTAACAGTTTTAGTAACATCTTCTGATCTACTGAAGATATTGTGTCGTGCGACAAGTATGTAAGAGCATTAATATATGGGTTAAAAAAAAAGAAAGTAAGGAAAAGGGATCTTCAGAATAAGAGAGTGTGGAGAGAGGAGGAATAGAAGTGGTTTGTGGGAGGGGTAGGGGGAGAGGGGGGAGGCATGCAGGACATGGAGTAAAAGCAGACTGGCGCATCCCAGTGTCTTCATATTTGTTTGAATGTAGCATGAGTACTAGGAGTTACTGAATGTGTAAATTAACAGTGGAAAAATGTAATATCTCATCATTCATGAGGAAACCTCATGCAATGATCATTTGAAAATGATTGAACATGCAGCTGGCAATTTTTTGTTGTTGACATACCTATGTTCAGTTCAGATGAACTGAAAACAACAGAGCTGAAAAAAACAACCATAAGATTCATCATTCAAGTATCGCTGATCAGTCAACCTCCGAACCTTATTCACCAAATTTGCTCACCACTTTCATGTTCTTCCTAACTCATGTACCTTAATGTCCAATCTTTTTTTTCTTAGATGGTCAACAGTCAGTTCAGTTTCACTGGCTTCAATTTGCCAAAATTAGATTGCCACTGCTGTCACACTGGCTTAAATTTGTAGAGCTGAATTAAAAACTTTTCTATTTAATTTCTTTAGAGCTGTGTTGTGTGTTAGAAAGATCTTTTTTCTTTGAGTTGAGATGGAACTTAGAAAGAGGAATGAGAGGAGAGTGATGTTTAGAAGTATTTATTAGCTTTAAACTGATGTCTAAATTGTTCAAATGTAAAGGCTCTTGAAGGGCAGTTCTTATTGGATGGAATCTAAAACCATTCTTTTTTTCTGCAGGCAATGTGTGCGCATGTTTTGTACCATTAATGATGTCACTTAAGTATGCTTGTATGTAATACCTCAATGAAACTGAATGAATCGGTGTGATGTATATATTGTCACAAATCTGAGTTAAATTGAAATAAAATTGTACGGTTGCTATGTTAGTTGAGTTGTACAAAATTCATGTTGGTGCATATAGGATCTTGTACACATAATTCATACATACAATATTGGAAAATGAAAGGTGAAAAATATACCTTTTCTCAACCAGAAAGGGCTGACTTTTCGCTCTAGTGGGAATGAAAGTTTGGGTCTATGATTTAAGAACTGTGCAATAATTGGGATGATGAGTGGCATAAAAGGAGTTAAAAGGATTCCAATTTTAAGTAATGAAGCAAGCAATCATCTAAGCGACTAACAAAAAATCCACTAAACACACACAGGGAGTCACCAGACCAGTACATTCGTTCCATGTTTTTCCACATCCTGAGACTTTTCCACTTTATTTTGACAAGCAGTCAGCAGCATTGCAGCTGAAAGGGGAGGAATCTCAGGGAAGGAATCTCAGGGAAGCAGTTCTGGAATTAACTGGAAATTAAAAGATTTTTGCCATCTCCTGATTATTGAGATTGTGTTTGGACATCATCTGGATCAGCAAGATTTTGTTGGCATATTTTCTGGTCTGTAAGCATTTGAGCAAAAGCAATATTCTGTTTGTTTTTGTGGTTCATCTTCGTTTATAATTTAGCGGAAACACATAGTAGGAAACAAAATAAATATCCAAGGGAAAATTGTTTATGGCTTTCCCCATGTTTCAGTCACTTTCGGGTGAAAATTCATAAACTGTTGTTATTACTAGAAGCTCTTCGGTAGTTAAGTTACAACTGCTTGTAAAAACAAACTGTGATCGAGTGAAAATGTAGGAGAGACAGAGAAAAAAGTACCTGACATGAAATGATACTGTCAAGTTAAAATGAGTGGGTGAAAATTCTGTGCAAAATTGCTGGAAACAGAATGGGTGTACAAACTTTGTGATGATGGTCTGGCAAGCAAACTTTGTTGTCACAAGGTAATTGTAGCTGTTTGTATTTCATTTGTCTGAATGTCAAATTATAGTTCCACCAAGAAAAACATAGCCGTCTGTTAATACAAATGCTTTAGTACATATAAACTTGTACTGCAATCATCTACATCGCAAAACTTGAGGGGGCTACCTTCACTTGTATAAAACATGGAGCAACCAGGTCAGCAAGGTCGAGAGTGAGAATTGCAGTTCTTTTTATTTTCCTCCCAACTCTGTTTACCTTGCTCTCTAAATAGAGATTGCCATTTTATGCATTAAAGAAAATTAACAGTGGGTTTACAATAGTGTTGTTTTGTTTTCAGATAACAATTACTGTATCCAACACACACAGACCCATGGTTTTAAGTGCATGCTGCATGTAAATGAGAAATCATTTTAAATGACAAGGTATCAGAAAATAATAACAGAAAACAGTTTCATAATTGTGATAATGATAAGGTGCCAGAAAGTAGTTTAAGTGTATCTCATTGAAATTTTCAGGCTTGCTAGGATGACTGCAATTTAATTTCAAGATGGCCAAATTCAGTGTATGGATAACTCTTATCCACTTTTTTTCTTACTTTGCCAAATTGAATATTGACAAGTTCTGAGATGAAATACACACAGAAAGGCAAAACAACCGTGGCTAGATGATTTGCCAAGTGCATTATGCACTCTCCATCCAAATGTGCCGAATTTGGAATCATGTTTGCTGCAGTGCAGCGAATCAAAGGGAGACAACCTTCAGGTTGGTTGATCTTTGAAGTTGCGTTTGTCTTTCTTGTTAATTAAACCCAAACTTGACAAGGCACACAACATGATCAGATACATGACAAAATGACTAACAACGGGGAATGCAATTGTATCAATAAATTCATCCTTCTGAACTTGCCTTAGACTGCCACCAAACAGACTGTCACACAGAGAGTCAAAGTTGCCTGCTAAGTAATAGCTTGGACTACCTATGTCCAATTCCCAACATACTTATGAATTGCACAAAAAATAAACTTTTGTTTCTAATCTTGTGTTCTAAGTTACGTAAATGTTGCATCAATGTATGATTATTAGAAAACTCAAGACAAATTCTGGTTATGTGAAACTTTATTAACCTTGGAAATTTTATTAAACATGGGCAATCATTAATACGTACACAGTAATGATAACATATAATCTCCACTGAGGAGTCATTGCTAAAATTAATATTCAAAGTAATATTCAGTAAGTTGAAAAGAATCAACAGACCAAAAAAAAAAAAAAAAAGAAATGCTATAACAACCTACTAGGAACTGACCAAGTCATTTTGTTAAACAATCATGAGCATTTTTAACACAGGTCAACTAGTTCTTTAGACACAAAAATCAACACAAAAATGTTAACAACAGTCAATTACCAAGTCTTTGAATTTACCCCCAAACCACTGCATATGCGTAACAGGCAGTTACTTGTTCAGTTGGTATTTGCTACAGCATGACATAAGACCTGATGAGTGGTAATTTGGCCATGGGTCATTAACAGTCATACTGCTCCCTGACCAAAGTCCAGAAGGAATAATTATAGGGCTTCTGACTCAATTTTTTTTTTTTTTTTTTATAGTCCAGCTGACTGCAGAGGGCTGACAATGTTCTTTGGAGAAAAATAGGCAGGCATGGAGGAGACTGTGAGGCGTGTGTTAATACCTCTATGCTAAATCACAAAAATCATACAAATGCTGGAAACAACAAAACCAGGAAAATAAAATCAGACCCTGTTAACATCTATAGCCAGGAGATGCACATGGCATTCATACCATCAATTAAAACACCTTAGAAATACTTGCCCAGAAATTAAACAACAACAAAAATTATATAAAATAAATAACAAAAATACATACTCTGGGTATACACAGCTCAAAAGCTAAACTGGCAACTAACATGCCTTGGAATGGGAGACAACTAACAGGAAATTTCAAGCAGCAGTTTTCCAATATGGGTGAAACTTCCCACAGCAAATACCACACAGGAAATTTCAAGCACAGGATTTCCAGAAAGGTTGAAATTTCTAGCGAAGAATTTTTAGACGGAGTGGAAAATATTACTAAACTTACTCTTGGCATTCCGACAGTCAAGAAAGTTTGGTCTGTCCAAGATAAAAAAAACAACCAAAACATAATATAAAAGTTATAAAATACATGTATGAAACAAACATATGTTTCTGTCGGTGGGTTCCAACAAAGTTTATTTTATTTATTAAAACCATGATCAGAACATCTTTATTAAAAATCACTGCATGAAATTTAAAACATCCGTATCATTCAAAGTAAAAACTTTAAAACATACCAATCTTTTTAAATGTCAAATGTAGCAATTTTTTTTTCCATCACAAAACAATCACTTATATAATCCGCATAAAACTCCTCTCAATTACACATGTAAAATCAGCAACCAATGCTCACTCTTCGTGTGTTTCCATATTCTCTAGTCTAACAAAAGGCTATGCCAACATAAAATGCTATGCTGACAAAAACCTTGTCCAAGCTATGTCTGCTTTGTGAATATAACCAGCAACTCGGTTTGATTAAGACATTAAAGAAATAGATATTCACACTGTATAACATAAAAAATAAAAAATAAAAATTTAAAGGAAAAAGGGCCAACAAACAAGGAACAAAAATAAAAGCATACACCGCAGGAAGTGCTGGTACATTGTAGCTCCGTTTATTTTTTGTACAGAATAGTATTAACTTTTAATGCTGTACTTTCTTGTAAGCAGCGGCTTGGAATGCTCTGTCACAGTACAAAATAACCAAAATCATTTTACCTTTAAATTCCTTGGCACTTCTTTTCTTCTCTGGTAAATCAGAAAACATCAGCCAGTTTGTTGTATAACTGGTAGTACTTTTCAGTCTCCTTGCAGAAGTGCACAGCATGAGTTCCTTTTCTTTGTGAAGTACTATGCACACTTTTACAATTCACATCTTTTATGCTGGAGAAACCGTCCTCATTCTGAATGAGATGATTCATGAGCACAACAAAATCTGTGTGTTCTTCTGGAGAAAGGATTTCTACTATCTTGTTACTAAGGCAGGCACATACAGACCCTGATCAAATTTTAATTATGTTTTGCTCAGGTGTTTTCCCAGAAGTCAATTGTTTGCATGAACTTGTTTTTCTTTGCAATGCAGTTTGGTCTGATTATGCCTTGTGGTTGTGTTAGATTAGATATCTCATGTCCAGTAGTACAGTCTGAATGGGCATGATCATCATCTGGATGAGAACAAAACCTCCAACTTGGGAAATGATTTTTATTCTCTCACTCCTACAACCACAAAATGTGGCCTACAATACGCCCTTGAGGATGACATGCCCAATGACAAAACTGGGTGATCCCAAGTATGCAGCTTGACGTGAAGTCTTCCTATCAAACACACAGGCATGTTGCCCATTGATCAAGGCCAAACAGTAAGACCGGTAAGAAATTCTTTTGTTTATATGGGGGAAATACATATACCAGTCTGGCTTGCCATATCTGTTTTAAAACATGTTATCACATTGTCCGCCTTTCAACAATCTAAAAAGAAAACAAAAACTGAAACAAAATGTAGCAAAAAGGAAAAGGCCTCATGAAATACAACACCAATTCACGCATTGGCAGTGATACAAGATGGCCATATAAACATGTAACCAATCATTTCAAAGTGAAAATTGCTATATTTACAACAATCATGATTACAATGCTTTTCGGTCATCGATGTGGTCCAGTGTGTGCCAAAACATTTCAAGTACAATGCTAGAAATATCTACATGGCCACTTCCCACAGGCACAGACATCAAGGACCACATATCATTTCCATGCTAACACCAGGGACACTTTAGGACTGCAACACACACACACACACACAAAATTATAACAGATAAGACTCCTCCCTCCCCCCTGAACAACAACAACAAAAAAACAATACAAAAAAACCCTTCCCTGACCCCTGCCTACCAATCCACAAAAGTTGGAACTGAACCCACCCCTTTTCCCAAAACAAACAAACACACACGTGCAGATCTTTAACTTTTACCACAAAAAGCTACACATCAGGTATGTTCTTTTTCAGCAAATTTTTACATTTCATTCATGAGGAAATGAATCTCCAAGTCCCAATAAAAAAAATGAGACAAGAATCCGCAAAATCATATGGACAAAACATTGACTACATTCTATCTTATTCAACACCTGATCTTTTACACTGATTGATGTAATGGAACAACATTTGGATCAACACAGTTTCTTGAGCTTTGATACATCTTCATTCAATAGCTCAGCTGGCAGAGTGCCGGACTTGAGCCTGGTGGTCCTGGGGTTGCAAATCTGTATCTCCAATAGAGTGTTTCAGTACAGGGGAAATTCTCCTTGGAGTTAACATTGGTTCTGAATCCACTTCCAAAGACTCCTTTGACTGAGACTGTAATCTAGTATAAACCAAGATTCATGTGTGTGTGTGCATATAACATCTAGCACACACATAAAATCCTATCACCCACTTTCGGACGAGAAGGCCAGTTTGGCTGTTGTTATGTACGACACACATACATACACAAATATACGAAAAAATGAGAATATAAAGGATTGACCGACTGACTGAATGACACCGGAAATGACTGAATATAGTGCTAGCAGGCTGCTCTTCAGTGGGCTCTACCCAAGTAGGCAGCTGATTGTGTAAAGGATAGTGTGGATTGTAAAGCTGCATAGGGGAAGATGCTCTGCAAGTACTCTGAATAATAATCTAACCATTCATGCTTGTCATTTGTATTCTGAATAATAATCTAACCATTCAAACTTGTCATTTGTATTCTATGTCCTACATTTTCTTTCATCAAAGACAAGTAAAACAAATCTTGTGCAAGACATTTAATTTAGGAACAAATATACATCAAGGGATCTTTGGGTTGAGGCAAAACTCTGCAGAGTTCTTGCCCATAGGGTGATCATTTTAATTCTGAAGAACTCATTAGCTACCTTCAGACAATTATAGCCGATGTCATGAATGTCAGCAAGTGTCAGACAACACAAATCATTTCAAACTGATTGGATCTTCTAAACTTCACTTGAAGAAAAAAAAATCAAACAAGAAGCACAGTAATTTCAAAGTGGTCTCAAATCTGAGTACTGTGTAACTGTGCTGAATAATGCAAACAACGATACCCAAAATGCAGTTCAAATGCATGCTATAATTCTGTTTTGGCATTGAATGGCACTGGACTACTGTGTGAGCTTCACTGTGATAAAGAACTGATGCTACGAACAACACAGGTAAGTGATAAAACTGCTGATAGTTCTGCCACAGCTAAAACGCCTAATATGAACAATTCTTTATCCGTCAAAACCATATGGAATGAGTAAGCCAAACTATAATTTTCACTTTGTTTCAACTAAATCAGCCTATGTGCACACAACCATGGGAAGAATATAGGTGTGAAGTCCAATCATGTGCTCATATTTTTCTGAGACCCCATTTAACAGAAAAACCCAAGAATGTTTTCTTTATTCACTCTCACTTTTTATTTCATTACCTTTGTATATATACATTTAATATCTTTACACATAGTTTTCATTTCGCTAGTCTGTATGGGCGCATTTTTGATTTACAGATTAAAAAAAAAAGTTCAACATCAAAGTATTAATGCACACAAAACAAAGTTTGAAAAATAGTTAAAAGCAAAGATTACTAGTTGTTGGCGAAGAGACCAGGTATCAGTAGTAGTTGGGATAGAAATCAGGCATTACTAGTTGTTGGCAAAGACAAAATATAACAATGTCCCCCTAACCCACCTCCGTCTATGCACACTGCTCCTTTTCCTGCCCCCCCCCCCCCCCCCTCCCCTTTCTTCACCCTGCCTTGTCCCCCTTCCTCCACCCACACCCTTCTTCCCTCCCTTCCCCCCTCCACTCTTCATCCCCTACAGCTTCCATTCCATCTCATACAACGCCGACGAAAAAAGAAAGAAAAAGAAATGACAAACAAAAATTGTGATCACTCTTTAGAGAGTAGAATCACTCTTTCTACAGATTTTTCATTTAAAGACGTTTGATATCTTTGCAAATAACTAGCTATGCTTTTTTTGGGGAGGGGTGGGGGGAATAAAATGGAAGTTTTCATTCTATGCCAGCAACTAGTGATGCCTTGCTTCTTTGCCAACAACTTGCAGAGCCTAGTTTCTTTGCCAACAACAAGAGATGCCTAGTTTCTTTGCCAACAACTAGTGATGCCTAGTTTCTTTGCCAACAACAAGAGATGCCTAGTTTCTTTGCCAACAACAAGAGATGCCTAGTTTCTTTGCCAACAACAAGAGATGCCTAGTTTCTTTGCCAACAACCAGTGATGCCTTGCTTCTTTGCCAACAACTTGCAGAGCCTAGTTTCTTTGCCAACAACCAGTGATGCCTAGTTTCTTTGCCAACAACAAGAGATGCCTAGTTTCTTTGCCAACAACCAGAGATGCCTAGTTTTTTTTTGCCAACAACCAGAGATGCCTAGTTTCTTTGCCAACAACTAGAGATGCCCATTTTCTTTGCCAACCAGAGATGCCTAGTTTTTTTGTGTGCCAACAACCAGAGATGCCTAGTTTCTTTGCCAACAACCAGAGATGCATAGTTTTTTTGCCAACACCAAGTGATGCCTAATTTCTCTACCAACAAGAGATGCCTAGTTTCTTTGCAAACAAGAGATGCCTCGTTTCTTTGCCAACAACAAGAGATGCCTAGTTTCTTTGCCAACACCAAGTGATGCCTCGTTTCTTGGCCAACAAGAAGAGATGCCTCGTTTTTTGGCCAACAAGAAGAGATGCCTCGTTTCTTGGCCAACAAGAAGAGATGCCTCGTTTCTTGGCCAACAAGAAGAGATGCCTCGTTTCTTGGCCAACAACAAGAGATGCCTAGTTTCTTGGCCAACAACAAGAGATGCCTCGTTTCTAGGCCAACAAGAGATGCCTAGTTTCTTGGCCAACAAGAAGAGATGCCTAGTTTCTTGGCCAACAAGAAGAGATGCCTAGTTTCTTGGCCAACAAGAGATGCCTAGTTTCTTGGCCAACAACAAGAGATGCCTAGTTTCTTGTAGTTTCTTGGCCAACAAGAAGAGATGCCTAGTTTCTTGTAGTTTCTTGGCCAACAACAAGAGATGTCTAGTTTCTTGGCCAACAAGAAGAGATGCCTAGTTTCTTGTAGTTTCTTGGCCAACAAGAAGAGATGCCTAGTTTCTTGTAGTTTCTTGGCCAACAACAAGAGATGTCTAGTTTCTTGGCCAACAAGAAGAGATGCCTAGTTTCTTGTAGTTTCTTGGCCAACAAGAAGAGATGCCTAGTTTCTTGTAGTTTCTTGGCCAACAACAAGAGATGTCTAGTTTCTTGGCCAACAAGAAGAGATGCCTAGTTTCTTGTAGTTTCTTGGCCAACAAGAAGAGATGCCTAGTTTCTTGGCCAACAACAAGAGATGCCTAGTTTCTTTCAAACAATGATGCCTAGTTTCTTTGCCCACAACAAGTGATACCTGGCTTCTTTTCTAATAAGTGGTAGTGTCTGGTACAACTACTGACACCTGGTGTCTTTGTCAATAACTAGTAATGCCTAACTCTGATAGTACTGGTTATGCCTACTTTCTTTGCCAACAACTAGTAATGCCTGATTTCTTTTCCAACTACTACTGGCACCTGGTTTCTTTGCCAACAACTAGTAATGCCTGATTTCTTTCCCAGTTACTGCTAACACTTGGTTTCTCTGCCAGCAACTAATAATCCCTGATTCTTTCCATCTACTACTGACACCTGGTTCCTTTGCCAGCAACTAATAATCCCTGATTCTTTCCATCTACTACTGACACCTGGTTTCTCTGCCAGCAACTAATAATCCCTGATTCTTTCCATCTACTACTGACACCTGGTTTCTTTGCCTAAAAACTGGTCATGCTTGATTTCCTTCCCTGCTACAACTTGTATGTGGTTTCACTGCCAACCACGACAGTACAAGCAGAGCCGCCAAAGCCTCAAAAGCACAAAATGTAGCATTTTGACATGCCATATCAAGGTCAGATTCTATATCGCTCCCAGTCACGCTCACTTTGTACATGACATGATTGCGGACTCGGAGCATGGAAGTCTCACTGGTTATTGCTTGGTTTTGACTTTACTTACAAAAAAATCAAAACAGCTGACAACAAAACAAATCAATGTGGTGGTCAAATTCCAGTCACTGTTAGTGATTTTCCTTCTGTGTTTTCTTCCTCTCCTTCCTGAATTGGGCCATTTTTATTTTATTTTATTTTATTTTTCAAAAAGTCTGTTGCCTAAAGATCGTTTTCTTAGTTCTGTTGAAGCCATAAGAACAGAATTTTTTTCTTAATTTTTGTTTTTCTTGTAGCATTTCATCACAAAGTATAGCAATGTTGCACTGTCAACAAAACTAGCAGGCTCCACCAAAAGCGTAACACCGGACAACTCTGTATTTGTGTGCCTCCTTTCTTTGCCAACTACTGATGACAACTAACTTCTTTACCCACAAACAGAAGTGCCTGGTTTGTCTGCCAACCACAAATCACACCTGGTTTCTTTCCTAACTACTTGTGACCCCCGTTTTGTTTGCCAGGAACTAGTAACACCTGATTTCTTCCCCGAAGACTTAAAGTGCCTGATTTCTTTACAAATAACCAGTCACGCCTGGTTTCTTTGCCAATAACTGTTCCCCCCCCCCCCCCCCCCCTCCTAACTGCAAGAAATTTCTGGTTTCTTAGCCAATTCAGAGTAAAGCCTGTTTTTTTGTTGTTGGTTTTTTTTCCCTAATTACTAGTGAAACCAGGTTTCTTTGTGCCCACCACAAGTGGTGCCTGGTTTCTTTGTGAACTTCTGACTTTATATTTGTGAAATAAAAAGATGAAAACAATTTAACAATTTCAAACCTGTATTATATTAATGAGTCAGTAATTGGACACATACTAAAAAAAAAAAAAAAAGAAAATGTGTGGCGGTCAAAAAACAGCAACAACAACAAAACAAAACAATAATGAGGAAAGGCAGAGAATTTCACCTTTTTGAATAATATTAATTCATTCATGTCTATCTTTCATTTTCAGCGTGATTACTGTTACATCAAAGTAGAGATCTATTAAAATGTGGAATGAGAATATTCATGATGATAAATATTACGGTCTAAATGTATCATGTATCATACACATGGTTGCAGTTCTAACAATCTCTAAGACATCACAAATATGTACTCAATATTCAAAGTATGCTGTATGAAAACAACAACAAAAATCAGATGACAAACTAATTGATCTTAGACTGAGGCTGAACCAAGTGAAAACCAGTCAATGGCTCTCACACAGGGAGTTCATAGGAAACATTGGAATCTTAAAAGCAAAAGTGTGCTGATTTACCTTGAGCGATATTCTTCAGACATTCTGCACACCACACACTTTTAAGGAAGTGGTGATGACAACTTAAAATAGTTATGACCTCTATCCCCCCCCCCCCCCCCCCCCCCCCCCAACTCATTTTTTTTTCCAAACAAAATTGAACTTTATGCTTTTTAAACAAAATTGAACTGTTGGCACTAAAGATTCCCCAATGGAAATGTTAGTCATAAGAAAGTATCAACAAGATAATCATTTCTTTATTTCTGACCCTTGATCACTGCTTTGCTTGACACACAGGCTTCTGCTCAGGTTCAGGCTCAAACATTTCACGGATGTCCTCTGGAATTCTAGAGACATACCAGTCATGATTTTCCACTGTGGCCAGAACACCTGAGCTATTAGGGTACTTGACCTTTGAGCCATAGGGTATGGGCTTCCCAAGTAGGTCTGTCAAGCGGCCCCCCACAGCATGCAGGATAGCCTCAGGGGCACAGGTGTCCCACTTCTTGCAACCTTTGCTGGCAAACACGTAGGCATGCACTCGCCCCTCGATCAGCAGCAACACCTGTTGAGCAGAGTCCATTCAATCCACTGTGACACCGTTGACAGAAGAATAGAAAATTATACTGAAATGAAAAAGGGATGTGTTTTCCATTATTTATGAATTAGATATAATTATGAATGCATTATATGTGTATGCATGAGTATCTACTTATCACTGGTAGTACTGTTTTAAAACTGTTCACCTTATTCTCCTGTAGTTTCAACCAGTAAATGACGTAACAAAATAAGCAAAATGACAGGAAATCTCATACGAATGTAGCAGTGCAGACACACCTCTCACATGAACAGCAGTAAGGTGGATTTCATGCTTTCACAAACTTAGATTCACATAACTCAGCTGTATAACTACTTTATTCTAATTTAGGAGTTAAAGTGGAATAGCTGGAGACTCCAACTACTACACAGATTTATGTTTGTTAGGAGTGTTATTGGTGTAATTAAATAATCATATATATATTGTGTATTCTATGAAGGTTTCCTTTTTTCAGAGTTTACATTTATTTGACTTGAGGGTGATGTGTGTGTGTGTGTGTGTGTGTGCGTGTGTGTTTGAGTGTGTGTGAGCTACTTTCAAATTATTTCACCCCTCCCCCCAGGATGGAAATACGACTTGAAATAACACAAAGGCTGTGAATCCCAAAGCTAATCAGCACAAAAACTACCCATAATCTAATTCTTCAAAATAGTGACCAAAACAGAGTAATAACTGATTTTTCACAAAATGCTATTCTTAACAATGTACATGATGACGCAAGAAAACGTTGCAGATTCTAATCCCACATTCTGACCTTCTGTGTTCACCATGCATGCATCAAGCATACATTCCTGTTTTGTAAAATATCAGAACACATTAAGCACATACATACCATTTGGCCCGCATCATATTAGCTGGTTGTATGGAAACAAAAGAAAGAAAGGGGTGATGCCAATATGACTCAAATTTGATGAATACGGGCAGACAGCGAGTGAGAGAAATGAGCAAGGAAAGAGGCAAGTGGATTCAATTCCAAACATGCATACACACACACACACACAAACACACACACACAGACACAATCACAGTACACACAACATGCTAACGAAACCATCAAATACATTCTACCCACATATGCACACTCAAACACATCCACACACACAGACAACTGAATGGCTTTCTGACTGCAAGGCTAGAGAACAGCTGACTCAAAAAATTTCTGAAAAAAATGCTAGAGTTCTGGGGTAGCCTATGTGGGGTATTCGGGTGGGGTGAGTGGTGGGCGGGTGGTGGTGAAGCCACCCAGCCACAATCGAATTTGAGCAGTGTCCAAAATACTTTTGTGGTCATAGATGAAACTTCAAAGGCAAATTACCATGCAACATGCAAACATTCCAAACCAAAACAGCTGTACCCACACACACACAAACTCGCTCACTCACACACACTCTCACACACACACACATGCATAGGGATGCACACTTTAATTTCATACATTTCTCAAAGAAATGGGTTTTTGTATTTATCGGTTATGAATATAACGTGATAATAACAGAATAATATCCTCTGTTATGACCATAATCATTACTTGGCTTAACAGAACAGTGTCTTTTATTATGGACATAATCATCACTTGGTAATAACAGAACAATGTCCTTTACTATGGATTTAGTCATTACTTGGTTATGACAGAACAATGTCCTTTACCATGGACATAATCATCATGCATCTCATCCCTTGTTGTTTACAGCCTAGCGGACTTTCAGGTGTGCATACTATCAATCATCTGGGTTGTCACACTGTCAAAATGAAATCCATACATGTTTATTAATGGAAAAAAAAAAGAAAGAGAATTAGTTAAAACTTAAATCAGATCGACCGATATTCTACTGCCTGTGTGTCTGCTCTTGAAGCACTAACATGCTTCTTGAGAGCATATCTTCAGCTCTTTTTCACAAATCAAACAAGTAACAATGCGCCAATTCCAGGCAGCTTGTTCTCTTTCTAAACATAGTTGATCAAAATTGCCCACGTTGCAATCTTCACACTCCATCCCCATCTCCAACTGATGACAATGGTGTCCTTCTCAAACATCTTGCCTATATCTACAATTCATAACATGCAAGGCGTCATATTTCTCTCCAAAAGGCAAGGCCAACACACAACCAGAAAAATGGCAAAGAAAATATTGTGTTCACCTACTCATTTGCTCACCACCATGCTGATTTGATTCAGGTATGCCAAACTTTGATCACTGACATATACACTGTAACAACCACAGCAGAATCACCTTGCAAGTAGTATCACTGAAACCTGGATTGAAAAAAAATGGATGCAGTGATGGACTGGGGTGCCTACGAGTTTCGGAATTTTTTTTCGCTGTCCATTTCATACATTTGACTTTTCTTGGATTTTTTCCCCCCGGGAAGGTTTTCTCCGAAATACTCAGATTTGGAGACAGTTCTCCTGCTAAGCCACTCTGATATCATTCACTCACCCACAGAACATGCATACTACACACACACAGACATGAAAACACACACAAACATAAACACATACAGGATTCAGAACAAAACTGAATAGCCTTCTGAAAGCTGAGCCAATCTGATAGTGCCCACCAGGCATCAAGTTTCTCCTGGTTACCTCACCACTGCTCCTCTTGTTCCTCGCCCCCCTCCCTGGTATACTGCTCGGAAAAGACCAGCAGAGTGCATGTTTTCTGTACAATTTCTTCATCAGTGAACACCCTACACCTGCTAAACCTCATTTCCACATACACTTTGTGCAGGGTGAAATGCTCAGCCTACTCATTTTTCTTGCCAGATAGGTATTCCAAATATGCATCAAAAAAGAATTTGACATTTACATTAGTCTTTATTTTACAAAGAAACAACAACAAAAACATGATGATTTACTGTACTTGGTACCTGCATTCTGGCTTTCCCCTGATTGCCACCTAACATTTTGGCTTCAATTTAAACTATAAATGCATTCCTGTACTTATTAATTTAAACCTGGGCACGTAGTTTTGTCAGTGTATTGTTTTGTCCAGTTCTTAACACTAAGAGTTCTTATCTGTCCCCCTCATAGTGGCTGTGATTTTGTGTTAATCATGTTAGCAGATTACCAAGGCTAACACATAGGAAGGGAGAAATCTACACCGCCATCTTTCTGGGCATGCCCCAGTCACCTTCCATCACATCTACCTGTCTGTTTCTGGGTTGATAATCATGCTGCCAGATAACAGGTTAGGTGATTTAAATTAATGTTCATTTCCAGAAAATGTGATAATAAAATTAATCTGTGAATCTTGTAGCGAAGAGGTTATGAAGAGGTTTAGCACACCAATACATCAAAAAAGAATTCGGGCCCTGCTGCTGTAGAAAGAAGAATGCCTTATCAGCTGCTTTACTGCAGATTCACCTGTTCAATTCACTACCAATAACAAATTCACATAGTTTTACTTAAGTATAATTCACAATATCTCTCTATCTGTTTGTGGTCCATCTTAGTTCTGTACTTTGTAAATTTTAATTTATATCTCCACCTCTGCTAAGTAGAAATCAAATTAACGTTCACCATGTGTTACCTAAAATTTTGCGTGGCACTCCAAATGAGTGTTTATGAAAATGGTTGAATATTTGTATGTGTATGATTTATGTTCTGCATGAGTGTGTTAGTGAATCCCTCCCCATCCCTGACCTTGCCCCCCCCCCCCCCCCCCCCCCCCGTTTCCCTTTTGTTTTTGTGTGTATGGATATTTCATTGTTGCTTTTTTTCATTGTAATCTACTGCTATATATGTAATTGGTTTGAAACATTTGTGTGTTTCAAAAATGATTTGTCATAAATAACATTAAAAAAAAAAAAAAAAATTGCATGCCATATATCGTGAGTCTCCATGGACCTATGGATTCTGTCAATGAATAAAGCCTTGCGGTACGTTGTGGTTCTCCATGGGTCCATGTTTTTTGTTTAGTTTCTTGTTTGGTGGCAAAAACAGTTTTCCATGCTGATGTTGGACCATGTTTTATTGACTAAGTCATAAAATGTTGTGAAGATAGGTTAAAAAAACTGACTCAGTTATCAAGTAAACATCAAGACTGTGGGTCACTGAATACCCATGATATACAGTGAATGTTGAAAGGTCAATTCTTCATGAAATGGATCTTTTCAATTCAACAGAAACTAACATGTCTTTTATCAGCGTACAAAGCTGTAGTTTTAAAAGATGACAAATCTCAAGAAAATACCAATTTCATCATTCTAAAAATATTACTTACAATATCAGTCCCATCTTTGTGGCCTTAATTCTTCACTACATCTTCACGCGAGGGATGTCTGGAAAGGCCTAAACAATACTTATCATATAGCCAAGTTTGATGACTTTGTGCTAGCTGAGATAAGGCCAGTGTTAAGTTTACAACCAAGACATACATGCATGCACGTACGCATGCAAACCTGCGCGCACACACACACTTATACACACACAAACATATACACACATACACAGATAACCAAAAGTGCATGAATACAGCAACTCACATATGGAAGGGGAAAAGAAACCAAATCATTCTAGTTCACCTGGCATAATCTAAAACAAATCTACCTGTTTAATTACATAAAATCATTTAGATGTCAAACATACTGTGCAGGAACACACAACAGCATGTCAGAGAAAAGTTGGTTTATTACCTAATTAACCCGTAGAGTGCCTTTAAGCCGTCAGCTGACGCCGCATTAAAAATGCTTTCCCAGTGCCTATGGGCCGTCCACTGACGTCATGCATTTTTCTTGAATTTTCATTCGTTACTATTTCTATCAACGGACTTAAATAGAGTGTGCGTAGTAAGCCTTATATGTCTGTAGTATTAAAATGATATGTAAATGACCACACGTGAGGGGAAAGCCCATTTATTCTCATCACTGACTGGATGACCAGCCAGCACTTTGTCTCGCTTGCAAAGATGGCGGCACAACCTTCGACAAGCGCAGCGACCAAATCAACGTATTTACACAGCTGAGCAGGCTCTGCTAATGATTTTTGACAAAGACAATAATCTTTTATTCAACGACTCACTCGAGCATGAAGGTGAGATGATGATAGTGATGGAATTGCCGACCGTATTCGTCAGTTATTGTGTCGGGCTGTGTGACCTCAATGTGTGTTCAGCTGACTGGTTTGCCAGCGTCGAACGAGCTCGCCTAGTGTGTACTCTGCACTGCGTGCCAGTGGTCAGTGACGTGATAGTCAGCGCAAGAGGGGAGCGCGGCCTGCTCGCGGCGTGGCACGGGGCAGAGGGAAAGGTAGGGGAAGAGGAGCAGTGAAAGAGAGGGTTGAAGTCCAGCAAGGGGGCGTGGTGGGGAGAGGGGGGCGTGGTCGTAGACTGACCTGTCTGCATAGAGTGTGAGCGTCTTGATAGACTTCTAAACTGTTTTACTTTCATTTACAGGTGTAGTGTGACAATACAAACTTTATTTTCAACTTTTTTGCTTTGTGTTCTTGTTTGGATGTGAAGATGTAGTGGTAAATACATATGCTTTTGATCGTGCAAAAAAATCTATCCAAATCTAATTGCCTAAATACTTTTTTATTATCAAAATTAAAACAAAAGAGGCCCAGATTCAAAATCTTCATTCAATTTCCTTCAAAAATCATATATATTTCATTGTTATATCTTTTGTAGTTTCTGAGCTAGAATTTTTTGTTAATTATTACCCCAAATCATTAGATTTCCCTGGCACTGGGAAAGCCTTTGTTTGTAACATTTTCAAGCAGCGAACGGGTTAATGGTTTTTATGCCATCATCTTGCACAGAACAGTGATTTATGAAGGCTGGAATGACAAATGAAATGATGGCTGTCTATGTCACTGACCTTGTGGCCTGCTCCGCCCACACGCACCACTTCTGAGGGCTCACAGGATTCCACTGCCTCGGTGACAGCACGGTTGGAGTGGGACCTGGTGGTGGTGATGATGTTCTGACCTTCCGGGGGCTTCTGCCGGTCAAACCCAAAAGCCCCTGCACCAAGGTAGACACTTCTGTCATGCACACTGTAGGAATACGCACAAATAGCTGTCCATGATGAGGATGTGGTGATGGATATACATGTGAGAGAGTGAGACAGAGAGACACAGAGAGAGAGGGAAGAGAGAGAGAGAGAGAGAGAGAGAGAGAGAGAGAGAGAAAAGAGAGAGAGGGGAGTGAAATTCTGAGACATTTGTCAAACAGGGTACTCTGTTTTGATCAACAAGACTGAGTTTCTGAGTTTCCTTTAATCAGATTTGCAGCCATACTGTGAAGCGAATCACAACTCATTTGTTTGTCTTTTAACTTCAAAAACCAAAAATGATTTATTGTGTTGTACTTTCAACTTAAAAAAAAAAAACGATTTTCCAAAATGATGTGGAATGCACAACCTTGTAAGTGGATCTGAAAGGACCTTGGAACTTAAAAAAAAAGATGCCTTGTGCTTCAATGAAAGGATGACTCACTGAAACAAAAGGACTCAACCTGGCCTTTAGTGGCAAATTCTATACACATGACTTCTGAGGGCCTGAAAAGCCCCTAAAAACCCTGCCAGATAACTACTGTCCCCCAAGGGTGACCCTCTTTTTCATTTCCATACGGGTTACTTGGAAAGCTTTCAGCATTAAGGTTGGGGATAATGGTTGGGCAGCCTGGGAGACACTGGCACTGCCTTTTCTTTTCTCCATCAATGAAGGAACAGAAGTGGTTGCCATTTGTACAGGACATCAATCTGATTCTACAAACTTTCAAAATATTATTTCTGAGCCCATTCCAAGTCTCACTATGAATGACAGTGACAGCTGTGGACAATTTAGCGCTCAAGGTGCTGCTGAATCAATAACAACAGTTCAGAGAGCCTGCACAGACTCTACAGATGTGTCTGCACTCACTTCACACTTCAATGCCAGTCTGTGACAACAAACAAGTGGACACCTGAGAGGTTACAGATGGACACTGGAGTTTCCATTATCAGGTAAGTAAGTGACCACAACTGTCAGTTTTAGGTACCAGGAATACATCATCGCAGGCACAGCAAACTACATCAACTACAAAACCGTCATATGAAAGTGTGTGCGTGCGTGCATGCGTGGGCACGTTTAAAAAAGTGACTGGGTTTCAAATGTTCAACTAATTTGATAGCTGCAGGAACAGTACTCAGAAAAAAAAATTAATGGGTTAAAAGAATCGCAGAAGGAAGGATGTTATGGGGAACTGAGACAAACTGATTTGCATGCAGAAGGTATGATCGAAATGTATTTGTGTTTGGTTAAAGCTGTAAGGGGAGGGGTCAGGCACAGGACTGGGAGATGAGGGCAGCAAGGTCAGAAGTGGGACAGAAAGTATCACACACACCTAATCCAATCAGCCCCCAAATACATCTGCCCAGCTTGGCATCTGGTCCAGCCTGATAGTTGTAGTAGGGCTGGTTGATGATTCCCCCCATGGCAATGCCTTTCACTGCCACCCCGATCAGCACTGTCACGTGGTCCAGCAAGCCTGCACAGCCCCACCAACATCACAGATCATCTACCATCCAGATCTCCCAATTATCCCAAATCATTTCAAATCACCCAAACATCTTTCAAAATCATCAAAGTTGTCCCAAATTCTATCATAATTGTCCAGCATTGTCTCCAAATAATCCAGCAGGTGAAAGGAAGAGATGTGAGCTACATTCAAGCCTTAATAATTGAACTGACAGCGAAACTTAATGTCTCATGATAAGTGCTTCATATGTTCCACCTTGCTTCACTGGTTGATAACTCAAAAAACAACAAACCAAACAAACACAAAAACCAAGCAACTATACCCCCTCCCCGTTCTTTCCTGTCCTTTTTCCCCCAAGCACATAAAAACCTTTTATTTGATGTTGTGATAGCACATACATAATATTCAATAGGTTCAGTTTGTTTCAACCTTTCTTTACTGACTTTGATTGGTTAAAATGATTCGACTTTATCCACCTAATCAAAACCCCACGTATGGGAATATATCAAAGTAGTACAGATTACAACCAGATACTGATATTCATATAAACGCAACTGAGTATCAAATTTTGATTTAAAAAAATCTTCTGAATAAGGACAGTCAGACTTCAATACTAATATGAACAATAATGACAGTTTCAATTAAATTTAAAAGAAGAAAGGCTTACATCATGTAAACAACCACACAGTATTTTTCTGTCGAACTGAACTGGAAACTTACAAGAAAATTAATATTTCTTAGTGCTTGCCCTTTTATTTATTTATTTTTTTTATGAGCAATTTTACAACAAAACAGTTATAGCAGTATGAACTGAAACATAACAAAATTGGACCTGTACACTTTCACGTATAAAAATAAAGTAAAAGAGAAAATAACATTTGAGTAAATAAATTTTTCAAAAGTTATATATGAATAAATACATATCAAATGCAGTAACATGTAAAAGCAATCAAAGGACAATAATGAAATGTGACAGTGGAAACATAATGCATGATTCCAACACAACAGCTATACACTGCATGTATGCAAAACACCACACAAATATCAGATGCATGATTAAAAATGTTCATTGAGAACAGTGTCTGTAAACTGGTTTGTACATCTAAATATCAAACACTGCATGTATGCAAAACACCACACAAATATCAGATGCATGATTAAAAATGTTCATTGAGAACAGTGTCTGTAAACTGGTTTGTACATCTAAATATCAAAGTATAAAATCTTTCATACTTGAAAATAGGAATACCATCACCCCTCACCCCTCTCTCCCCTAACCACCCATTTTCCCCTTCCCTCATCAACGATCAAACCTCTGAAAACAGCATAAAATGAAAGTTGCATACAGCATCAACTGGCTCCTAATGACTGTCTTTTGTTTTGTACCCTCCCATCCCGCTCTTGAAGATGTCTCACACGTATTTCACATGATTTATCCCTACCCTCCCATCCCGCTCTTGAAGATGTCTCACACGTATTTCACATGATTTATCCCTACCCTCCCATCCCACTCTTGCATGTCTCACATGTATTTCACATGATTTATCCCTACCCTCCCATCCTGCTCTTGAAGCATGTCTCACATGTATTTCACATGATTTATCCCTACCCTCCCATCCCGCTCTTGAAGCACGTCTCACACGTATTTCACATGATTTATCCCTACCCTCCCATCCCGCTCTTGCATGTCTCACATGTATTTCACATGATTTATCCCTCCCCTCCCATCCCACTCTTGCATGTCTCACATGTATTTCACATGATTTATCCCTACCATCCCATCCCGCTCTTGCATGTCTCACATGTATTTCACATGATTTATCCCTACCCTCCCATCCCACTCTTGAAGCACATCTCACATGTATTTCACATGATTTATCCCTCCCCTCCCATCCTGCTCTTGCATGTCTCACACATATTTCACATGATTTATCCCTCCCCTCCCATCCCGCTCTTGCATGTCTCACATGTATTTCACATGATTTATCCCTACCCACGTCTTGCATGTATTTCACATGATTTACCCCTACCCTCCCATCCCGCTCTTGAAGCATGTCTCACATGTATTTCACATGATTTATCCCTACCCTCCCATCGTATTTCACATGATTTATCCCTACCCTCCCATCCCGCTCTTGAAGCACGTCTCACAAGTATTTCACATGATTTATCCCTACCCTCCCATCCCGCTCTTGAAGCACGTCTCACACGTATTTCACATGATTTATCCCTCCCCTCCCATCCCGCTTTTGAAGCACATCTCACACGTATTTCACATGATTTATCCCTCCCCTCCCATCCCGCTCTTGAAGCACGTCTCACATGTATTTCACATGATTTATCCCTACCCTCCCATCCCGCTCTTGAAGACAGTCTCACATGTATTTCACATGATTTATCCCCCCCCTCCCATCCCGCTCTTGAAGCACGTCTCACACGTATTTCACATGATTTATCCCTACCCTCCCATCCTGCTCTTGAAGCACGTCTCACACGTATTTCACATGATTTATCCCTACCCTCCCATCCCGCTCTTGAAGCATGTCTTGCATGTATTTCACATGATTTATCCCTCCCCTCCCATCCCGCTCTTGAAGCATGTCTCACATGTATTTCACATGATTTATCCCTACCCTCCCATCCCACTCTTGAAGCATGTCTCACATGTATTTCACATGATTTATCCCTACCCTCCCATCCCACTCTTGAAGCATGTCTCACATGTATTTCACATGATTTATCCCTAACCTCCCATCCTGCTGTTGAAGCACGTCTCACATGTATTTCACATGATTTATCCCTACCCTCCCATCCCGCTCTTGAAGCATGTCTCACACGTATTTCACATGATTTATCCCTACCCTCCCATCCCGCTCTTGCATGTCTCACACATATTTCACATGATTTATCCCTACCATCCCATCCCGCTCTTGAATATGTCTCACACGTATTTCACATGATTTATCCCTACCCTCCCATCCCGCTCTTGAAGCACGTCTCACACGTATTTCACATGATTTATCCCTACCCTCCCATCCCGCTCTTGAAGCACGTCTCACATGTATTTCACCTGATTTATCCCTCCCCTCCCATCCCGCTCTTGAAGCACATCTCACATGTATTTCACATGATTTATCCCTACCTATCTCCCCCACCCCATCCTCCTAAAATGGTACTGTTTCATGCGTACCACTCTATTCATCCTTAACAGACGATTTCCCTGACTGGTCTCCCAGGTCAGCCGGCTATAAGCAACACAACAACAAATATATTTTTTGTTTGATACAAGCTGTTTTTTTTTCTGTGTGAGTATTACCTTTTCCTGGGACGGAGTTTCATTTTGCTGTTTTTTTCCCCTACAACAACTGGTTAAAAAAGAGTGAACAATTAAGAAGTCCACAGACTATCCAATAACAACCAGACACACAGCTAACAAACTATTAATTCTTTATTCATTGTGACAAGAATCAAACAAGCCAATAATACAAAAACACAACCAAAATGTTGGAAAAAAAAAGTGAAAAGAAAGGAACACACACAGAGACAAGCTTCCAGAAAAGTATCATTTCAACAACAATAAAACTACCCAGATGTATGCAACCAGCATTGTTGTCAGCTTATCTTTTTCTCCTTTAACCACATTAAAAAACTCAAATATTTTAATGATATTTATGTAGTTGTATTTTCAAAACCAAGAAAATGAATTCAAATTGATCCATACTATATTTCAATATAAAGAAACAAGAGTCAGTGTGCTAAATAATTTCAAACAAATATTTTCCCTCTATTTGAGCAAAGCATTATTTAAAATGTATTATTTACAATTGCCACTAGTGTCAAATCTTTTCAAAGACAGAAAGAACTGCTTAAGTTAATTAAGCAAAAAACCATTGTGCTAGATTCACATACACATTGCAGCAAATGACAGGCTATCATAAACGTGTTATTCACCTGCCCTGGGCAGCAGATGCAAAAACACGAGGTATTTGCTTGGCAAATTCTAAAGCCGTCCTTTGTGCGCTTGAACCACTACCACTCAACTGAATACTGACCTTCTAATGTACATAGAAACCAAATGTCCCTGATGAAAAGTAAACAATCTACACATGCTTAATTCAAACATTTAAGAAAACACTGCACAATGACTGTCATTTAAAATCCATGCATTTTAGAACAGTAGGAGTGAGGGTGGCGGGCAGAAAGAAAAAGGAAAATTCTGGTGACTGCTACCATTTCTACAAATTATGGTGCAAAGTCAGCTTGCACTTCCAATCTCATTCGAATTTCATACTCCCCACTAATCCTCCCTACCCCGTTTATTTTATACAGGAAAAAAAAACTGAAATGTTAAATTTCAAAAGCATGAACATGTATATGTAAAACTAAAGGAAAAAACATGGATAATCTGTTGACACTGAACAAACGACAGTGAATCAATGCTATCGTATGATGTTCGCTGACAAAATCTTTTCCATCCAGAAACCTACACAAACAGAATGGGGTGCGCATTGCAACACGTAACAACCAACATTACCTGGACTGTTGGTTAGAAAAGCTAGAGAGGTGACAAAGAATAAAACCACCACTGCTCAGGCAAAATGACAGAATGCAATAAAGAGAGAGAACTACCAAGCAACATCCAATACGAAGAAAAGTAAGATAAATAAATAAGTTAATTCCTCTTAACTGAATAAGTAATACACAAATGCTGTCATTCAAATTTTCCTTTAGAAACACATGAAACCAGTTGTCTTGTTTCTCAAATCTTCCATCTGAAACTGAAAACTATCAAACAACAGTGATATGTATCCTGTCTATAACCAAGCTGCTGAACTCATGCATAGAGAACCTAGCTGTAGCATTCATGTTGTTTCCAAACCTAAGTAGTCATATTCTTTCCTGATTTTGTTGATGAACTTGCCAGTACAAGTAATCCTAATGTACTTTTCAATCAAGAAGGAAAAAAAAATGGTAAAAACAAACAACGAAAGAAAAAAACATAAACAAACTTCTTTCAAAGGTGAATGTATGAGTGATCTTTATAACTCTGTATGTTCTGTCCAGTAAATACCACTTGTCGTAAATGGTGTTATGATGTAACTTCTGAAACAGATTTTTTTTTACACTTACAAACAAATGACATTCCAGGAAGTTCATTTTATTTCAAACTGTTAATATCGTCACTTACACAATCTGATTGTAAGGCTCATTTGACTAAAATCAAATTAATGATATCATGTTCATTGTTAAAAAAAAAAAAAAAAAAAAAAAAAAACACCTAAAAGAAGTGTGTGTAAAAAGTTATTTAAATAAAGCTCATCTGCATTCAAAACAATCTGATCCTAATCTTTTTCTTTTTTTCTTCAATAGCATTCACACTGATAAAGATTTCTGTAACAAGAATATGGTTGGATGGATCATAAATTAAAGTAGAAATGTTAGGGAGAAAGACAAAAAGTTAGACTGTGTTCTTTGAAAGAAGAATCTCTTTGTGTAACATAGCTAAAAAAATCACAGGTGTAACACCCATTTTCATAGATTTTGTTTTAAAGCCCCCTTCAAGAAAATGTGTTGGTCACTCAAATTAAAATGGATCGGCCGAACACCTGCTTTCTGCACATTTCCCAACAAAAATCTCATTTGACAAGCTTTCCTAAGTGTGGTGAATGTTCCACTTACGAGGTTCTCTCTTCACATGTGTGTGTGTATGTGTGTGTGTGTGTGTGTACATGTATGTGTGTATGTGTGTGTGTGTGTGTGTGTGTGTGTGTGTGAGAGAGAGAGAGAGAGAGAGAGAGAGAGAGAGAGAGTGCATGCGTATATGTGTGCATGCATGTGTCTGTGTTTGTGTCTGTCTGTCTGTGTATGTTTGTGCATGTGTCTGTGTATATGTACATTTATTGAAAGATCACAAATAAAATAAAGATATCACTTCCAAAGCACAAAAAGTGGAAGATGGAATTACCTGGTTAGAAACACTGATAACAAGCAAGCAATATATAATACTTTAACATGGTACATACAAAATTGCGACAGAGTTCTCCTCAATCAAGACAAACGACGGCAACACAGAAACATCTCATAAACAAACAAACAAAAAAAGTCCTTTAATCATATACCTTGTGTATATTCTGCGGTGCCGTCAACAGGATCCACCCATATTACCACCTGAAAAATATACAACATGCACATCAATATAAGAAGACCAATGGCGAAATGATGTCTACCATCCCATTCCCTGTGAGGACACAGCTGACTTGGGACACTAAGGAGATCAACAGATAATATCACCACTCATTTCCGTTCAACATCTTTAACACCTTTCTCTGACATGCATTTCCCTCGAGGTGAAGAACTGAACTTGTTTAATCACACACACACTTATCATTAAGCTTCCACTTATTCCCTTTCACATTTCCACCTAACCCTCTCCTTTTTCACCCTCATGGTTTTTGGCCTTGATGAATTTCTTCAGCATACACTTTGCAATACACACACGCATAATATTCTCCACTTCTACAGCTATGATCTTATCTATCATTCTTACAATCTCTGCTGACTTGTCCCATCTATTATGTATAAAGAAAATAATAATAACCAAAGAAATAATGATAAACAACAACAACAAACAAACAAAAAAACCAGTCATCTGACGAGACCTCACACGCCACGATGGCACAATCCCTCTGGAGGGGGTCATTCCCACATGCTGGCACCATAAAGAACCAATAACTGTCGTCAATAAAGGGACTTTTCGGGTGGTGTCCTGCATATGCTGAATCCAAACAGGCACCAGTGACCACCCTAACATCACTCAGCAGAAGAGCAGAAACTGCCCCTGACTGACTGCCTGCCTTGTGACAACTTGACAATGTATTATAATACACACACACTATATATATATATATGGGATATAGTGATCTGTGTACTGTTGCATGAGGGAGGGTTGGCACACAGCAGCTTCGGAGTAAAACCACAAAGAGGGCACAGTATAAGATGCGTGCACACTCACGCACGCACGCACGCATGCATGCATGCATGCGCGCGCGCACACACACACACACACACACACACACACACACACACACACACACACACACACACACACACGCACACAAAACAGCAACAAAACTTTCTTTAACAAAAAAGAAAGAAGCACTCACATCTTCATCTTTAACATCCACCAAACTAGGAGGACAAGTGTGTTTCAGGACTTCAGCATCCATCTCCTTCTCTATCAATTCCTCTGGAACTGTGTCTGTGGGGTCCAAGTCCTGCCACAGGCAATCACAACACCACAATCAACCCTGAGGAAAGAATCTCCAACAGAATTTCACAAAGAAGGGAAACGGAAAAAGTAGATAAACAATGAACAGACACACACAAAGAAAATGACACAAGCCATGCAAAAGACTATAAATTCCTTTGGAGGAGGAGGAGGGGGGAGGGGGGGAGAGGGGGTGATGTTGGTGTGAGGGGTTAAAGGGGAGGGTGGAAGAGGTGTGAAACATGTCATACGCTTCTTTTCACATCAGCAAATTATTCCAGGCAGCTCATTACGAAATGACACATACGCACGCACACACAAACACACACACACACACAGTGACACACACACCCAAGTTACTAAAAAGAAAAAAACACTGTGAAAAACAAAAAGCCATTGTTGGTTTGATCTCACCAATCATACACAAATCTCTCTGACCAGTCGTCTTGCTAATTTCAAGGTGGTATTTATCAATAGATATATAAAGTTTTTAACTCAGTTACATTTGTTACGGTTTCATATCAAGAGGAAATGAAAAAAAAAAAAAAAAAAACACCACCCTTTCCACAGATTTAAGTTTACTAGTATCACACAGACACAATGGACTGACAACAATCACTCACTGAGGATCACTTCTGACACAAGTCAATCAAACCTTACTAACAGGAACTCACAATCCTGCACAGACCCTGTACTGTACTATTTCGCTCCTTCTCCCCCTACCCTCCTCCCACCCCTCTAAAAACCATTTCTTTTGGGCCTAGGTTTCACCCGCTGAATTGCCACCCCTCCCCGAGGCCCTTCCCAATATACTAAGATTGAAATAACTACCCATCGCTTGTTTGCTTGCTTTTTTTTTTTTTTTTTTTTTTTCTAACTGTTCCTGTAAAGTGAAGTGACATCCAAGTTAAAAAAAAATGAAATGGGTGAATTCCACTTTGGATAAAACAATAATCAATTTGTAACACGATCTTTCTCAAGAATACAATATTTACATGGTATTGATATCTGGGAGAATTATTTGGAGCAAAGGAAATTGTCAATATAAACAAGTCACTTGTTTCACCCAACACATACAAATCATATGAAATACAACTTCCATATAAAAACATACACCCAAACACACACATTTATAAACACAAGTGCTTGTGCACACTCATAGCATGAAAACGGAGGGGGGAGGGGGTCACAGGGAGGGGAGCAGGGGGTATGGGGGAGGGAAATGGGGGGGGAGGGGCACAAAGGCCTGGAGGGAAGGGAGGAGACAAAACAGCCAGGGGGAACAAAACAGCTGTTAGCCCACCATTCATAGCATGGGGGGATAACAGGGTGGGTTGAAGACCCTGATCTGTGAATGACTCATCCTTCAGAGCCTCTGGTTGATACATCTTCCCATCTACCACTTACATATGGATCACCAAGGTTTAAGATCAAAACTGGTACAGCCACAATAGCAGATCACTGTACAATGATCCAATCAAACACAGCTTACCTCCTCTCCTTTGATGGACACCTTAGGGAACTGTTTGTGAAGGGAACACACAATGGATCTCTGAGCAGTTCGGTCAGCTTCTGTCTGGAAGTCGTTTTTGCCCTGCACATAATTCCAAAATAAACACATGCAATAAGAGGACAGTCTGTCAGTCTTTATACATGCAATGAGATGAAACTGAAAGTTGTGACAGTCTAAGTCTGTGCATGCCTGCATGTGTGCGTGTATATGTTAGACTAAATACTGTGTGTTCTGTTCCATGTGATTTCTCCAAAAACAAAGCATGCCAGTATCTGAAAAATAATGCATACACTGTCTCTTATGGTAACAGTGCTTGCTGTTTTTCTAAGGAAGCTTTTTGCTCTTCACATGGCTGGCTATACTTTTGTGCTGACAAAGAAGAGGAGTACTTAAGTCCTTAAGATTCACCACAAATTTTCCAACAACAGAACCACATGACTCAGCAGATGGGACAGACTTTGTGGAACTACATGCACACAGAGTCAACATCCGTAGAAAGTGGACAATTCTGACTAACTTAGTTTCAGTTTAGCATCTGGTTCAAACTTCTCTGCAATAACCCGCTTTGGGTTCAAACGTTGGTCTCCCTATCAATAAAGTACACGTATTCAGCTTTGTGCTTCATTCCATGCAATTAATCCCAACTTCCTAGTTTCTTATTAAAAAAAATAAATAAATTAAAAAAATAATAAAACCAGTTCTCCTCCCAAAACAGCTTGAACACACACACACACACACACACACAAAATTCAATTCAATTTCAATTCAAATTGAATCCTTTGACCCCTGTTGGGGCATGGAGGATACAAATGTAACAAAGAGAAATACGAAACTCACTCAGAACAATGTGTGAACATAGTTGCGAAATGCTGAATTCTGGTGAACTGTAATGATCTCATTAAACAATCTTCCCATTTTTTAGAAACTTACTAATATTCAAACAAATGCGTCTTCCTTTTTGAAATAAATTACAAAAGTTGAAAACAGACTTTGGTTTTAGATATTTTTTAGGGATGAATTTTTCACGAAGTTCAGTATATTTTGGACATTCCATGATGCAATGAAATTCATCTCCAATTTCACCCATTTCACAGTTACGACAAATACGCAATTCTCTTGGAACATTATGGTGTCTTCCAATTTCAATTTGCAATTTATGGTTACTACATCTAAATTTAAATAAAGATATAACATAAATATCTGGTAAGGTAGAAATATAATGTTCTTTTCCAAAGACAGTCTTTACACTTTTATAGAATACACACTTGTTGCTGTTTTCAAGAGAACTGCGCCAATCACGAGCATAATTATTTTGCAACTCCTTTTTAACACACTTACATAAGTTACTTCTGTTTGTGAATGAATGAGATTCCCAAACACAATCAAAACCAGTTTCAAATAAAATGCTTTTAACATAACTAAGCCATGGTGAAACGAAAATTCCTTTTGTATATAGTTCATGTAAGATATTATATACTTTGTTTGAATACTTCTTAGAATCAGGAACAACTAAGTTAGCCCAGAACCTTATCATTCTTACTTTAATCAGTACAGATAAAGGATAGATTCCGGTTTCACCATAAATCATTGAAGTCATTGTAGTTTTATTTAATCTAAATAAATACTTTAAAAAACGTAACTAATACATCAACATTTTCATAACCCCAAATTTCACAACCATACAACGACACAGGTACAACTATGGCATAAAATAATTGTATGCAAACATCAATTGGCAATTTCTGCTTCCTTGCAGTTTGTAATAATGAAAACATTGCCTTGAGAGCCTGATTATAAGCACATTTTTTTGCTTTGTAAAAAGAACCTGTTCTGCTGAACTCGATGCCTAAGTATTTCATTGAATTAAGAACCTCTATTTTTTCATTCCCAAAGAAAAAAATTTCACGCACACTATTTCGACCATGAAAGACAACTATTTTTGTTTTCTTTGGATTTACTTCCAATTGCCATTGTGTGCAATATATATGTAAGGCATTAAGTTCTTTTTGCAAAGCTGATTTAGAATTTGCCAATAAAATTGTATCATCAGCATATAACAATACAAGCAATTTAATAAACTGTTCAAGTTTCAACTCTTGCGTTAAATCATATTCTAGAGTAGAACAGTTATTGTCAATAAGGAGCTGTTGTAGATCATTCAAAAATAATTAAAACAATAAGGGTGAAAGGTTTTCTCCTTGACGAACTCCCTAAAACTGCCAAAGAACTCTGATTTTTGACCATTTAGAAAAATGCATGATTTTATTTGATCATACATATTGATTACAACGTGCAGTATTTTCCCAGATATGCCTTGACTCATCAGTTTGTGCCATAAAGCATGCCTCCAAATAGAATCAAATGCCTTTCTGTAATCAATAAAAGCACAGTATAATTTTTCATTGTTGATTGCAAACATGTCAATCAATGATTTAAGAACAAAAGCATGGTCAAGTGTTGAATGCATGCGTCTAAAACCTGCTTGGTTTTCTGAAATAAGTCAATTTATTTCAACAAAATAAGTAAGTCTGCTATTTAGAATTGACGTGAATAATTTGCCTACACAACTCAACAGTGTTATCCCTCTGTAGTTATTGCAGTCTTGTTGATCTCCTTTGCCTTTATAGAGTGGTACAATTAACCCTGTCACCCAATCTTCTGGTATAATACCAGAATCCAAAACAGGATTAAACAATAAACAATAAAACTCTGTCATATAAGGAACACTATTCTTTATCTATTCATTCCTTACTAAATCAACTCCTGCTGCTTCATTATTCTTTAAACATTTAATGACTCTTTCAATTTCATCCTCAGTAATTGAATCATTTAAAATGTCTAGAATGATATTTCCTTCAGATACTTCATTACTAAAAATGATATCATTACATCCAGTATTTTGATTAAGGGACTGGAAATGATTTTTAAGCTCTTCAAGAGGTATAGGACACGATGAAGCTTGTTTGCCTTTAATTTTCCTCCAATAATCCCTTGGATTTCTGGTTTTTAAAGCTCGCAATTCTCTATGCCATTTTCTCGTTGCTCTTCTTTCAGATCATCTCAAAACGTTTTTATATTCTTTGCTTTTAGCAGCAAGATTATTTAGATTAGGCACAGTATTTGAACATTTAACTTTATGCTTTGCTTTAAAGTACTGGCTTCGAGAAACCTTACACTCCTTATCAAATCAGCTTTGATTCTGCCTCATTGAATATCTATTATTGTAAGTATTAGAGTAAGTACCAAATGTATCACTGAATCAACAAGAACTGACGAAAACCGCTTATTCATTTCACTGATTGATATTGTGCCTTGTTCAAATAAAGTTACAATTTCATCAACATTGTAATTTGCTAAATGTTCTTTATATTCATTACATTTGTTGTTATCCCATCTTCTAATCTCTGCACCATCATACCTTTGATGCAGAGTGTTTAGTACCATTAGGTTCATTGCAAACAAAACATGTTTTAACTGGAAGAGACAGGCATAATGGGCAATGCACATCAGAGAACAACGCATCAAAATCATCAACTTTAAACTTACTTGCATTTTCCATCAAATATCTAGAACCAATGATATAATCAACAACTGTGCTTCCTTTACATGTGCATGTTCCAATACCAGCATCTGAACCAATTCTTCCGTTAAAAATGTATATTGACAGTGATTTACATAAATCTAAGAGATGATAACCATAATTATTAGGCCTCTGCTTATCTTGAGATGATCTTTGACAAGGTTGGAAATTATCTTCGCTCATATCATAGAGAACATCAGAGAACACAGACTGAGTGAACTGATTCATATCAATAAAATCATTCATACTTTTGGTATAAGCATTAAAATCGCCCAACAACAAAACATAACAATCCTTATATTTATCTTGTAATGATAACAATTCCGTCTCAATCACATCAAACAGTTCAACATTACTAATAAACTGAACCTTCGGGAGGAATGTATACGCCACCAATCAGACAGTCTTTATCATAACCTGACAATGATCTTTTTAATTTTTAATAATAACACACACACACGCACACAGAGTAATTTTCCCAACATGGGAGCGCAAAAGCTGCTACACTTGTTCACTGTTTTTCACCTAATACTCTTGGCCACACTCAAGAATTCAGCTAATATGATGATGTTTCGTTCAGGTTTTGTTTCTTGTAGTTCAGAGCTCAGCACTAGACAAGAGCAAGGCACTGCCATGACAGTGTGAAACTGCTTAGGATTTTTAATGTTCTTCCATGTAGTCTTTCACACTGTTCCCATTCAATTTCTGTTCCACCATGAACTAGGTCCAACTACTTCTTTTTAAAACAAAGCCGGCTTCATAACAGACTTTTAATGTTCTTCCATGTAGTCTTTCACACTGTTCCCATTCAATTTCTGTTCCACCATGAACTAGGTCCAACTACTTCTTTTTAAAACAAAGCCGGCTTCATAACAGGCTTTTAATGTTCTTCCGTGTAGTCTTTCACACTGTTCCCATTCAATTTCTGTTCCACCATGAACTAGGTCCAACTACTTCTTTTTAAAACAAAGCCGGCTTCATAACAGGCTTTTAATGTTCTTCCATGTAGTCTTTCACACTGTTCCCATTCAATTTCTGTTCCACCATGAACTAGGTCCAACTACTTCTTTTTAAAACAAAGCCGGCTTCATAACAGACTTTTAATGTTCTTCCATGTAGTCTTTCACACTGTTCCCATTCAATTTCTGTTCCACCATGAACTAGGTCCAACTACTTCTTTTTAAAACAAAGCCGGCTTCATAACAGACTTTTAATGTTCTTCCATGTAGTCTTTCACACTGTTCCCATTCAATTTCTGTTCCACCATGAACTAGGTCCAACTACTTCTTTTTAAAACAAAGCCGGCTTCATAACAGACTTTTAATGTTCTTCCATGTAGTCTTTCACACTGTTCCCATTCAATTTCTGTTCCACCATGAACTAGGTCCAACTACTTCTTTTTAAAACAAAGCCGGCTTCATAACAGACTTTTAATGTTCTTCCATGTAGTCTTTCACACTGTTCCCATTCAATTTCTGTTCCACCATGAACTAGGTCCAACTACTTCTTTTTAAAACAAAGCCGGCTTCATAACAGGCTTTCATTACACTCCGTTATTTTGGCTGCAGGTTCCAATCTGACCAGTCCTGTCCAAAGCCTACACTCCGTTATTTTGGCTGCAGGTTCCAATCTGACCAGTCCTGTCCAAAGCCTAGCTGCAGGTTCCAATCTGACCAGTCCTGTCCAAAGCCTAGCTGCAGGTTCCAATCTGACCAGTCCTGTCCAAAGCCTAGCTGCAGGTTCCAATCTGACCAGTCCTGTCCAAAGCCTAGCTGCAGGTTCCAATCTGACCAGTCCTGTCCAAAGCCTAGCTGCAGGTTCCAATCTGACCAGTCCTGTCCAAAGCCTAGATTCCTGATTAGATCAGAGTTTATGCACCCATACCGCACACTCTGTCTCCTCTAACACATTCCATACACACACACACACACACACACACACACACACATATAGTGAGTGACTGCACATACACTTGCCCATGTATGTGTTGTCTGGGCTCATACAGACTTCCAAACAAAAAGATTCAAGAACTGTTTAAGAACTTAAAAATGAACAATTCAAGGACTGTAATATAGGAAATACAAGCCTTTATGCATAATTTGGTCCCTTCACACAGTCATTTCAGCAGAATCTGATTGAGCAGAAACCACATAAACTTATTTCTTTGCTTTATATTATTCATTCTTTGTATAATATTGTTATGTTCTCACCAAAATATAAATTACACCATAAAAATGTTCATTTTCAAGGTCTTCCAAGCATTCTGAGGTATTCATAAGCGCTAAAATCTGAATTTAAAGGATTTTTTTTCAGTGCTTGAAAAGGGTCCTAAAAAGTCATGGACTTTTATTAACCCTGGACTTTCATCAACCCTGTGTGTGTGTGTGTGTGTGTGTGTGTGTGTGTGTGTGTGTGTGTGTGTGTGTGTGTGTGCGCGTGCGTGCGTGCATGTGTGTGTGCGCGTGCGTATGTGTGTGTGCATGCGTGCATGTGTGTGTGTGTGTGCATGCGTGCGTGCGCGTGCGAGCACATGTGTGTGTCTGTGTGTGTGTGTGAGACAGAGAGAGGACCAAAACAGAAACAGACACATGTCTGTGTGTGTGTGTGAGACAGAGAGAGGACCAAAACAGAAACAGACACATGGATGTGAAAAAGACTGACATTATGAAAACAGACATGATAGACAGACAGTAAACCAGATGCCAGGCCATTTTCCATACCTTGACCACAACCCCTAAATCGCCTGCTTTCATAATGCTTCTGATAATTCCAGCTGCTTTCTCCGAAACACGACAAGATGCAGCCAGAATCTGCATTATCAGTGGAGCTTTATCCAGAGCCATGATGAGGTGAATGAAAATGGATCCCACAATTTCCAAAGCACCGTAAGTCCAGCTATTAATAATCAGGTTTTTCTTTTTCCCTCGACTATCAAATTCAAAATTACAGGTGGACTTCTCTATAAAACACTTTGTCTACAGCTCAGATTTGTTAAAAAAAAAGAAGAAATTCTGGTACTGACAAATTGCTGCAAATTTAATAATTGCTTTAAATTGGGCCAGCTTTATCAATTAATGTATGAGGAATATGTTTCAAACACAGTAATAATCTAACAACATTGTTCTCTTGAGACTCACTAAAGTCACTTGTTCATCAATGACTCCAGCAATTTTTACACAACTGTATATCACTATCAGTACACTGATTGATATGTCTTAGGTACAAAAAGCTCTGACGTTCAAATTAAATTCATGAAGTATTGAACAGCTGTGACCATTTTCTTTTCTATGTATCAGGTTGGTCATAGCAACCATCTTAAAGTGTGTGTGTGTGTGTGTGTGTGTGTGGTGTGTGTGTGTGTGTGTGTGTGTGTGTGTGTGTGTGTGTGTATGTGTTTATGCATGTGTGCATGCACGCATGCATGTGTGTGTGTGTGTGTGTGTGTGTGTGTGTGTGTGTGTGTGTGTGTGTGTGTGTGTGTTTGTAAATGTGAACTCAAGCTTTTTCAAACCTGCAACATAAACCTGCTTTGATTATGTTTATCTTTACAATCAACTCTTCCTACACAACTCCTACTAACTACACACCAACGATATCCTTCCAACACAGATAGCCTAAACCACATCATAAAACTGTTGAAGAGCAACTCGTTTTTTGCACACACAAAAAAAGTATACTGACAGCTCTCTGTGCATCACATTTCATTTGGAGGCTCACTGAGCACTGAGCTAATAACACACTTGCAGGGTTAAGGTACAAAGTTTCTCACAACTGCTGAACACAAGTTCTGACAGGCTGAAGACAGGAAACTGATACAGGAGCTATGGACTTGTACAGTGGTGTGCTTCAATCAATGGGGACAACACTTTAATTCCTGTCACCAGTTTAGGTGGCTTCAACCCAGCCACATTCTCTGCAGCCTACTTCCTGACCTTTACCATGTCCTCAATTCCCTTCTCCCTTCTGCATCCCCCTCCCCCAGCCCCCTTCCTTCTACCATCCTCCCTTCCCTACCTTCCTTCCCTCCCCCATCCCTCCCCCCTTCACACACACACACACACACACACACACACCTCCCAGTCCATGTGAGCAGGCTGTTGAGTACAACCTACACTTGCAAACAAGATAAAATTTGCCTTCGTCATGTGTGTCAAGAGCAGGCTGATAATAGAGATATCCTGTTTCTGTCTCCATACTTCAAGAGGGGGGTTCACAGCAGAAATGATTTCTTTATTTCAGTGAGAGGGGGTAAAAAAAAGGTTGAGGGGGAAGGAGAAAAGAAGAATGGGGAGGGGATGTGGGGGAGGGGTGAGACAGAGAGAGAGAGAGAGAGAGAGAGAGAGAGAGATGAGTGAGTGAGTGAGTGAGTGAGTGAGAGAGACAGACAGACAGACAGACGGGAGTGGAAGGTTTATTTGTTTCCTACACCATAAGGGAGGGCATTGGCCTACACAAATGTAGTCTGCATGCATTAACATTACATTTTTAAAGAGCAACTTGTCTGTCTTTATACACTTTGTTAATATACATATTTGCAGAGTCTAACAATTAATGCTCATTTTCACCAGTAAGCAGCTAAACTAAAATAGCTTAGACATAAACAGAGAGAGAGAGAGAGAGAGATAGAGAGAGAGAAAGAGAGAGAGAGAGTGAGAGAAAGACAGAGAGAGAGAGGGAGAGAGAGAGGGAGAGAATGTGCGCGTGTGTGTGTATGTGTGTCTGTGAGTGTGTATGTGTGCTGTGCTGGGATACCTTATCAATTCACACATCTACAAAACAAAATGCAATTAAAAAAGAAAGGAACAAAGAAATATAGCAACATTTGCTGTCTGCGTTTCAGCCATAACGTTTTCTTTTTTCCCCTGCAGGACACAGTTTAATCTCAACTTTGACTGGAATTTCTAAGTTTAAAAATGTCACTGAACATAGTATTTAGCTTGACTGAACATGATTACAAATATGACTGGGCTACTGTCACAGAATGCTGCAGAATATGCATAACAGATAGATAAACTATGGAACAGTATAATATATAGTGACATCTTGAATTGCTTATGTTTTAAATTTCTATTTGCTATATTGCAGCTTTATTTTTGGTTTATTGGTGGTCATTGAAATTTCAGTGTTCCCTAAAAATGCTGATGTGTATATTCACAAGTCATTATCAAATGCATCCACAGAGCTGTTCTGATGAAAACTCCATAAACATATGCTTGTAGAGCCTATGAAGTTTAATCATCCACAACTTGTAGTGCTAGTACAAAACTGTTTGAATGAGATGCAGACCTAAGAGATCTGTAGCTTTCTCAGCTGGGTTGTTGTCTCGACTGGTTGCTCTGAAGCACCTTTGAAAAAAAAAAAAAGTGAGTTGTGCCTGTACCTGACCTGACTATACATTTTCGGGCCTATTTTACTTCACATCTGTCTCTCTTTATGCATGCATGCGTACTTATATGCATGTGCATGCCTGTATATGTGTGCATGCATGTGTATGTGTGTGTGTGTGGTGTGATTAAAAACAGAAAGATGAATAAATAAAATAAGAGTGGCTGAGTAAGACACCACACTGTAAATTCAGCGGTGTCTTTCTGAATATTGCCTCAAGTATGACATGAGCTCCTGCTGATATAATGATAACCTTTCTGTCCTTGGTAATGACCTAGAAAAACATGCTTGAAGAATACATTTGTGTCAGTCAACTCTTTAAAGCTGAAAAAACAAAAAAAAAAGCAGCCACTTGACTCTTTAAATTCTACTGTTTGCGTATACAGACACTCAGACATGGCAGATTGAAGTTTGCTGCACGAACCCACCAATCTTTTCCACGGTTTTTCCAGTTCATGTCAAACTGAAAGGCAAGCTGTTTATTTCTTCACACAGCCAAACACAGATACCCCATGCACAGTGTATATCACACAAGACCAACTGAAAATAGAATGTTTGAGCAAAGCAATAGGCCAGACGTACAAACACAAAACACTGATGGTGAAAACATGGCTTAAATGTAAACCAAACAAAAGATATTCAATGATGACCCTTAAAAAGTCTCAAGGTTCAGGTAAAGCTTAAAGACAATAGTCAGGTAGAGCCCGGGCACGTGGGGGCTCAGTAAGTATCTTAATGCAGCTGTTTGGGTACATGCTTAGCAACCAATCCTCCTGAACAATCCTGGAATATCCCTGATTTAGAAATTAATCCTGAAATCCAAATTCAGTGAAAAGATCCAGAATTTCTAACTTTGTTTAAAAATGTGGTACTTCGGGGTCATTTTGTTTAACAGGAATGATACAGTATTGCAGAATAAACCCAAATGCTGTTATGTGGATGTTGGCAATTAACTGTACAGAATATGCATTTTCTTTTTAAACCCCCCATTCAAAAAGTGATATATAAAGGGGGTTAGAAATGCTTCCAGTCAAAAGTGAAACTGCCCCCTCTTCCCTCCACCTATCCCCTTCATCCCCTGGCTCTTGAATTTTGATTCCAGAATGCTGGCAGCCATCGATAAGGCACTTACACATGAAATGACAGTTCTTGTTTTGATGTACTCTCTTTTCTTTCACACATTTTCTCAATGCCTTCAAACAAAGCTTGACCATCTTCGGCATTCTGGAACTACCTTCCATCAGCTATTGCTTGACCAAAGGGGATAGAAATCAATCACAATGGTACAAATCTGGGTAATATGGGGAACGTGTAATCAATTGTGTTGTAATACTTGTATGTTCCACCAGAAAGTCTGGACTTGCTGCTGCAGAGTGTACTCTGCTATTACCACAATGTAGCCGCAGATGCTGGGATCCAGAGTGAGGACCATGCCTCAAATACTCTAGTTGGGCAGTGGTTGACATTCCAGTCTGATGTCACTGTCTTTCTGTTCTGAAGTGTTATGATGGCTACACGGCCAGATTTTGAGAAGAAAGATCTCACCATCTGTCTGTCTGCAATTTTCAAATGACTTACTATTAATTTTTTATAAGTGGTTTCTTACCTGGGAAGACCCAGATTTCTCCCTTTGTTTTAGATCACACTGAAATATCCATGTCTTGTCTCTAATTACAACGTCACAAACACAACTTAATCTTCTTCTGACAGTTTCCTTTAGTACCTGAATCAAACCTTGCCTTCTTTTTTTGTGATCATTCATATTATGAGCTCCCCAACAGGCACAGTTTGTTAACACCAGTGTGAGCATTGAAAATTACACTGATAATTTCAAATGAAATGTTTATTGTTTTCTCTCACCCAATGACCTTACCAAGGACACATTCTCTAGAGTAACGCCGGTTACTAGATGACTACAACAGTCAACATCTTTTAGCATTGATCTCCCAAACTTAAGACGCTTTCAAACCAGTTGAAAACTCTTTGTTTTGCAATGTGGTAAAATAAAACAAACAAACAAATCTGTCATTGAAAGTTTTTCCCTGGAAGAAGTCATATAAGATCACAGCATGAAAATCAGGCTATGAAGGGGCCAAGCTTCCTGAATGAGGTCCATAACCATTACCCTACAGTTTGCCCTTCTGAGCAGAACAGGTTTCCAAGAACAGAATGATGTTTGTCATAGTTCTGACATCATTGCCCTGTTCTATGATGTTAGTCATCATTCTATTGTTCCTTTTTTTCCCTTATTTTTGTACTCCCAGTTCTTATAGAACAGGAAGTACTTTAGAATGGGAACGAAGAAATGCTCAATATGTGTGTTGTGTGTGTGTGTGTGTGTGTGTGTGTGTGTGTGTGTGTGTCCGTCCGTCCGTGGTCAAAATGTGTTCCACTCGCTCCAGACAAAACTACTGGGCTGATCTTTGTGAAAATTTGTAGGTGTGTTTATTATGGGTCACGGATGATGCCCGATGTTTTAATTTACCGTTATACCATTACTAACGGCTGTAACGGCCTGTAACGGTTTTTCTTCTTTATGGAATATATATCAGAAAGTACTTGGCCGATCTTTCTGAAAATTTGTAGGTATGTCCATTATGGGCCACGAATAATGCCTGATGTTTTACTTTACTGTTATAGCTGTTACTAACAGCTGTAATGGCCTGTAACGGATTTTCTTCTTCATGGAATATCTCAGAAAGTACTTCGCTGATCTTTGTGAAAATTAGCAGGTATGTTTATTATAGGTCACGCATGATGCGCAATGTTTTAGTTTACCGTTATAGCTGTTACTAACAGCTGTAATGGCCTGTAACAGTTTTTCTTCTTTATGGAATATATCTCAGAAAGTACTAGGCTGATCTTTCTGAAAATTTGCAGGTATGTTCATTATGGGTCACGAATTATGCCCAATGTTTTAGTTTACCGTTATAGCCATTACTAATGGCTGTAACGGCCTGTAACGGTTTTTCTTCTTTATGGAATATCTCAGAAAGTACTTCGCCGATCTTTGTGAAAATTAGCAGGTATGTTCATTATGGGTCACAGATCATGCCCGATGTTTCAGTTTACTGTTATAGCCATTACTAACGGCTGTAACAGCCTGTAACGGTTTTTCTTCTTTATGGAATATCTCAGAATCAGAAAGTACTTGGCCGATCTTTCTGAAAATCAGCAGGTATGTTCACTATGGGTCATGGTTGATGCTCGATGTTTTAGTTTACCGTTATAGCCGTTACTAACGGCTGTAACAGCCATAACGGTTTTTCTTCTTTATGGAATATCTCAGAAAGCACTTTGTCGATCTTTCTGAAAATTTGTAAGTATGTTCATTATGGGTCACGGATCATGCCCGATGTGTTATTTTACCGTTACAGCCATTACTAACGGCTATGACAGCCCATAACAGTTTTCTTCTTTATGGAAAATCTCAGAGAGTACATGACCAATCTTTCTGAAAATTTGTAGGTATGTTCATTATGGGTCACAGATGATGGCTGATGTTTACCAGGATAGCCGTTGCTAATGGCTATTAACAGGCCAAAAGGGTTTTTCCTCTTATGGAATATCTCATGCGTATTCAAGATAAACTGGGAGTACGTTTATATGCTTTGCATCTTGTTTTTGTTTTTTTTACACTCCAGCTACATGAGCTCCCCTTGAATGAAGTAACCTCAGGATGACTATAGAGGGTTGATGTTTACAGTCACAGCAACTTCTTCCGACCCCATCGGTCAAGGCATACTACTGTGAGTTTAATAGTGTTAAAGATGACTTGTGAATCGAAAAATGTTATTCTACTATATTGAGGTTAGACTAAGGCAATTCATGCTCCAGTGATAAGACTAATCATTTAGATTTAAATATTTGTACGTGACTTGCTAAAGCTTGTTGCTCAGTGATTCAGCAGATGAAAAATGACAATTAAGTCAGCAGATAAAGCCAAAAGCACAAAGTGATGCTCACAGCTCAAATTAGAGTGCTGTCTTGTTGGAAAAAGTGAATGAAGCTCATCTCACTGACTGAGTTGGTGAGAAAATTACACACTGTCTCTAACAAATTTGTAATCAAGGGAGCTATGCCCCCACGCAATTTGGGCAGTCTTTGTGACATAATGACTTACTTTAAAACATGCTATCTTGAGGCAAAATTCAGTGCAGATTCTAAAAAGTCTAAACCACACAATAATGATTATCCATCTTCTTCTGGCACAAACATTGTTACAGTGAAAACTAACGCCATGAAGCAAACATTAAACCAGTATCTTGGGTATGTTAGAAACTTATATGTTAATTCCATATGTGCTCATTCAACTATCAATAACAATACAATAAACAGAAAGGCAATAAAAGCTTTAGTTTAACAAGTTGGATTATGTAATACTTTTATTAGTTCTGACATTCCAATTAAAGAGGCAGATTTTTTTTAACTCTTTACAGAAGAGCACAGCGATGATATTTAACACCTTTTTTTAAACACCTGTTATGAACATATTTTTCATCCATGTACAGGTCTACAAATAAGCCCACTAACATAAGTGTGCATTTGCCTTTTAACATTCCACTTCAAAGCTTGTTTTACAGCTGCATATTGTCCGGGGAGAAATGAAACTACAAATTTCATGTGAGTCAGTAGTAAATAGAGTGACTGCTTCATAACTCACAGCTGTTAAATGGGGGTTAAATGCTGCCTTTTTTTCCCCAGAGATTTTGATTTAGACCATAATCATGGAATACAATTCCTTTATTTCGAAAAATATCCATAACACTGAATTTCAGAAAGCCTACAGAATTTGAATTTCTCTCAAAAGATATGTCATATTAAACACTTTTTTTTCTTCAAGCCATCAGCTGAGACTGAATGCACTGCAAGTAGCAGCTGTGATAGTGTATGCACTTGACTCTCTCCAGTCAAAGGGGCCATGTACATACGGGCAAGTCAGACTGCAGCTAATTACACTGAGTTGATAAGTGTAATCTGCCCCTCTCCCCCATCTGTCACTAGCTTCTTCTAGTTCATTTTAGAGCCTGATTCAGTGTTTGTGCATGCCAAGATGCCAAGCTAGTCCTTCCATGTGAAAAGCAAGAGCATGCTGATGAAACCCACGCAGTGTAACATTTCAATACTTTCCACTGTCTTTTCTTTCCAGTTCTTGGCTTTCTACAAATGCAGCCCATAAAGAACCAGTTATCAGCAGGATGCTTCTGGCCATCTATTGCATGTAAAAAGATTTACCTGTTTTGTATTGTACTCTAAATCAGTGTTATTTTACACCTTGTTTTGTGTGCTCATTTGTATTTTGCCCTGTTTTTAGCAATACTGAGAACTATTTTATTTTCCCTCTTTCTTTCACTTTTTCAACACTTTTCAGTTCTTGTATCCTACTGGTTTTAAAAAAAACAAAAAAAAAACTGCCTTTTGTTTAATAAACCATATAAATTGGGACATTTTTTCTTTCCATTGAGTACAGAGTTGAGTAGTGGTGACAGATGGTACTGAAGAAAAGGGCTGATAAAGTCACCCTCACAGTCTCAGTCACATGTAATGTTGTATACCAGCAGAACTGATTTATGTGTTATTTGAGTGATCACTAAAAACATACATGGAATAATACACGGCGCACATTGTGTGTATCATGTTAGAGATCTGTCATTAGCCACACATGACTGAACCAGTGAACATGTCTCTTTTTATGTTTAACTCCCGAACTGCAGCACTGGATTCAGGTTTTTCTTTCTTTCTTTTCTTTTTTTTCAAGTATCATTTTGATCCTGACTTTGAAATCTAAAAATTATCTTACCCAACAAGAAACACTGAGTATTTGCACTATAGAAGCTGTGTTGGCCATTTGTTAGAACGACTTTATGCACTTGAGAATGCTTTTTAAAAGAGCATGCATTCCACTTCCATGGTCTTGAAGATCACCGAGATTAGGCTAACTCTAGTAACTGGACAATAGTTTGAGGGCTTAGTAGAATATTTTCCCTTTCTGGAAATAGGACTGACTTTACCATCCTTTCATTTGCCACACAGATGTTTCTCATTCAATGATTTGTTAAATGAAGCTTGAGGTTTGGAAGTTCTTAACAAGCTAGGAATTCTGGGGTGTAAAGGCATCTGGCCCTTTTAGGGTTTGGGGCTGTGGGTTTTCACTAATGAAAGTTTAATAAAACAGACTTTAAAAGAATTTACAGCTCTGGTTGTGTGAGTACAATAATAGTTTGTAATATTGAAAACAGAAAGTGAAACACACACACAAACACACACACACACACACACACAAACACACACACACACATAACTGGTACCAGCAAACAGTTTTCTCAACCACTGTTATGTGGAGACGAAAACTGTTCTATGTATTAGGGTCCGCATATCAATGCAAGCCCACATTAAACTTTCATGATGTACGTACATATACACAGAGAGCTTCCGACTGCCAGTATGCCTGGAACATTTTCTATTGAAATTTTTAAATGAAGCATCACATATCAAGCTCATGTGCCAAGCTGTCATGTACTTGTCGTGACAGTGCCAGGGTGAGAATTGACTCTTCTCTCTCTGACTTGATCTATTGGATCATCAGGGAGGAACAATCATGCCTATCCACACAACCACAGTTCATTCGGAGATGAGTTTAAACAAAACAATCATCAAGAATAATCTTCAGGTCTCATAAAAGAATCCCGCAGCATCCTTTCCTTTTTTTGCAAAATGTCACCTCTGAGCATGCGGGTTCATTGTATTCTGTGATCCTATTGAGAAAAATACCACGGTGGGCGAAGTGGAAACTGACAGTGTCACAAATTGCTCAACAGAGCTTGACCAAGGATTTTTTTTTTTTTTTTTTTTTTTGGCAAAGCAAACATTACAGTTTACAAATTGCTAATTAATCTTCACAAGATGTTCTTTCTCTCAACCTCATACAGGATACAGACACATACAAACACAAACACAGAGCTGCCAAGATCTCAAAAGCACAAAGTGTATCATTTTGACATTTTAAGTGTAGCACTCCATATTATGCTAGATTCGAACAGGATGCCTCATGTCAGACTTGATAACACTTTCAGTTGCAGCTTTGCTTTGCACTTGACATGATGGTGGACTAATAAGATGAACATCTCACCAGTTATCATCTGGTTTTGACTAGACTTACAAAAAATCAAAATGGGCTACAACCAAACCAATCAGTCAGGCAGCAAAATTGTAATCGCCTTTAGTGATTTTTCTTCTATTTCTTTCAATCCTCTCCGGACTCAACTTGGCCATTTTTTGACAAAGTAAGCAATAGTATAAAGATCTACATTGTTTCAGTTCTGTTTAAAGAACACATAAGTCTATTAAGCATGGGTAATTTTTTTTCTAATTAACTTTCTAAAATTTTTTTTTTTGGGGGGGGGAGGGGGTGGGAGTGGGGGGTTGCGGGGTGGGGGGGTGGGGGGGTGGGGGGGAGAGCGCATTTTGTCATGTGCAAGTGGAGCAGCCTAACATAGTCCACAAAATCGTAAAATGCAACACTGAAAATGTAGCACTCGGTAACTCAGCATGCACACACACACACACACATCACACACACACACACACACACACAAACACATGTACACACACCCACACCCACACGCACTCACACTGGCATGTGACACATTTTCAGTTTCATAAACACACACATACACAACAAATACACACAGAATAACACGCATGAACACTCAGACACACTGTGTTAAATAGTATATATACAGACAATGTGTCCAACGACTCCCAAGTACAATTAGAGCAAATTCATGGTGCATACTGCTAATGACTGGTTAAAACCACATTCAAGCTCTGAGTTTTCACTGTCAAAGATGTGTGTGTGTGTGTGTGTGTGTGTGTGTGTGTGTGTGTGTGTGTGTGTGTGTGTGTTTAAATACACTATTTTGTCGCAAACAGTTTGTTAAAAAAAAAAAAAGGAATGTGTGTGTGTGTGTGTGTGTGTGTGTGTGTGTTTATATACACTGTTTTGTCGCAAACAGTTTGCTTTACAAAAATGGAATGTGTGTGTATGTGTGCGCGCACGCATGCGTATGTGTGCATGTGTGTGTGCATGTGTATGTGTGAGTGTGTGCACGTGTATGTGTGTGTGTGTGTGTCTGCGGGCGTGTGTGTGTGGTGTGTGTGTGTGTTGTGTGTGTGTGTGTGTGTGTGTGGTGTGACTGTGAGTCTGTCTGTGTGATCTGTGTGTGTGTGTGTGTGCGTGTGTGTGTGTGGTGTGTGAGAGAGAGAGAGAGAGAGAGAGAGAGAGAGGAGTGAGAGAGTATGTTTGTGTGTGTTCAGTGCACACATATGCTTAGTGTGTGTGTGTGTGTGTGTGTGTGTGTGCAGAGACAGACTGACATCTGAGAGAGAAATTCTGGTGGTAGCGGCTGGGTGAGGGGTGAAGAGGGGAGGGGGGGGGGGAGGAGAGGTTTTGCAGAGTTCGTTCAAGCCATCAGCTCCCACTGGAGCAAAGGCCATCAACAACAATCTGCCAGCGCGCCCTATCCTGGGCTGCCCTTTCCAAAGAGTAGCAAACTAGATAGTGACTAGAATAGGTGGGTGGGGCAATAGATGCTGGGATGGATGGCTGGGTCTGGAGTACAGATTCAAAGAATAGTTGGAGACAGAGACTCAGTGTGCCAAGGGGGATGGGTGGGTGTGAGTGAGCCAGAGTTGTCTTTGAAGAATTGGCAGCAGCGATGCTAGTCTTGTTGATGACTGGTATTTGGTAATGACAGCTTGACTTCTCTCGGTAAATTCAACAATATTTTACCGGCTCTGTCGGATGATATCACATCTCGCTAAAGTACTGATTTGATTAGACATGCCCCGAAGACCACTTTCTTCCCCTCTTCAGTCCAAAATATATTCAAGTTCCTAATGAAGCAAAATTTTGATAAAATGTATAACAACTTATCCATGTTATAATGATAATCATGATCTGGCTGATGACACGCATTCATAATCATACACTGATAGCGACACCGACAGTCGTCAAATTCGCGCTATGGCGCTAACGCTCACGCTGCTTACTGGCAAGACGTGGGAACTGTCTACCTCTATTTCAAATGTACAAACACATCAAACTTACCTTTTCTACAATCCCAAGCTCTCCTTTCTTCATAATGTCTCTAACAATAGTCGCTGCTCGGTTTGACACCGAAACAGACGACGCTAAAATTCGCATGACAAGCGGTGCGTTGGTAGTCGCCATGTTGTATCATGGATAAATTCAGAACGAAAAGCTGACAGTTTTGTCGCAAACAATTTGTTTCAAAAATGGAATAAATTGTCAACAAAAACATCAAAATGCATTATATTCCTATTTTCTATGTTATAAGGTGTTCAAATAATCGTATGACGTTTAAATACACTGTTTGCAACAACCATTAACACTCAACAGACATGCGCAAAACCTAATTTCCAAATGCAAGCATCGCAACCTGAAACATTGGGCAATGAGAGTAGCGGGAAAGGACATGGGTAAAACATAAACTTGGATTGAACAAAGACCACAGCAAAACACAGACCTGTGTCAGCAGAATGTAAACCTGGATGTGACACAGACCGAAGGAAATATAAAGATCTGGGGATATTGGACTCTACGTGGACTGAAAGTCGGGGCATCAGAAGAAGGCCTTCAGAGAACTGAGAATGGTTGAGTTTTACTTCCTTACAGCAAAAACTTTTAGGGACGAGTTTTTCTTCCGCGGCAGTCTTGGAAGAGAACTGAAGAATGTCCACTCATACTAGAGTTTCGGCCGCTGATCACGTACTGCATCCAGCTTATCATACGCCCCCCTCTCTCTCTCTCTCTCTCTCTCTCTCTCTCTCTCTCTCTCTTCGGCCTTCTCTTTTGGCCTAAAATCTCCATCCTTGTGTATTAAAGATCAATCAATCA
>CM065723.1:79320080-79322580 GCA_033310375.1 Conus canariensis
TATGTTTACTAACATACAGTATTCTGCATATGTTACTATTAAATTTGATATGCCACTTCTCTGAGAGTTCAGCTAGTTCATCTGTTCTTTCTTAGTGCAGAATTTGCCTGTCTTTGTTAGTTATTGCGCCGTATGCTTTTGTGTTATCTGAAAATGTTCTCAATAAAACATTACAATATCTAAGGCATAAAGATGATAAAGTGACTGGATGGTGTTGGCTCTAACACAGTATCCAGAGGAACACCACTGGTCACCTTTGATATACCTTATTACTCATCCGCCATTATACACATTGACTTTGTTATGAACAAGTCTATCCAGTTCAGCAGGTTACCCTTAATTCCATATTTTTTCAATTGGTGTATTACTCTCTTATGCGGGACGATATCAAAGGCCTTCTGAAAGTCTAAGTAATTTTTATCACCCGGTGTATTGTTTAACATTGTCATCCAGTGCTGAATTGAAAGTCTAAGTAATTTTTATCACCCGGTGTATTGTTTAACATTGTCATCCAGTGCTGAATTGTAATCAGGTAGTGTGTAACGTAAGATCTAATCCGTACTAATAATTACATAGGAAATGTTTCAATGAAACGTTTACGAAACGATCCCTGATCTTTCACAAGTTTTGCAGTCGCCGCTGAAAGGTTACCTGGCCGGTGATTACCTGGTTCACTTTTGTTATCTTCCGTTTTGAAAACAGATTTGACTTAGGTTAGCTTACATCTGTCCGATTACTTACATTCCTTTAGACTTTTATTAAACGAGACTTTTAGGGCAAATGGGAATGTATCTTTTGCTACCTTTAACCGTCCAGGGTTATTTTATCAGGACCTGGTGACTTTAAATCCTTCAAGCCCGCAAATTTATCAGTCCGTAACTTGCTTTTTCTTATATTACTATTTCAGATAAGGTGTTATCTGTTTGCTTGGAGGTAAGTGGGGCAGGATGCATGTTCGTCCTTGATATATGGTTGCGATCGTAATTTTGAGTAGAGCTCAATTCACAAACACAAAGGCCCATATGCGTGAGTATACGTGCATGTAGACTTGCGCACTCGCGCGCGCGCACAGACACTCACACACACGCGCGTGCGCGTGTGTGCAAAAGGTGGAAGGTAGAAGATCACGCTTTGACTTCAAAACAGGAGCATTTTTCAGTTGCGAATGATTGCTAGATTTCCTGTGTTAAAAACAACAACAACAACAACAACAACAACACAAAACTGTGCATTAATTATGAAATGAAGATCGGGTTTTTATTTTTTGTTGTCTCCTTTTCCATGCCACCTTAGTGGTATCCCGTCTCCCCCACTCCCTCCCCTCCGTCCCTATGCCACCCCTATAATAGCATTGCAGCCTCATCATTGGCAGTACCCAGGAAGGAATCAATATCAGCGCGTCCCCAGGCAACCCACCAGGGGAGACAATTGCTTTCCTTCTTTCCTGGTGATCTTCCATGTGAAGTAAATTGTCTTTCACAGATTGTGAGGGTCTTGTCTTGTCAAATCTCTGTTGCGATGCACGGGCGGCTTTTTTGTCTTTCACAGATTGTGAGGGTCTTGTCTTGTCAAATCTCTGTTGCGATGCACGGGCGGCTTTTTTGTCTTTCACAGATTGTGAGGGTCTTGTCTTGTCAAATCTCTGTTGCGATGCACGGGCGGCTTTTTTGTCTTTCACAGATTGTGAAGGTCTTGTCTTGTCAAATCTCTGTTGCGATGCACGGGCGGCTTTTATTTCACCACACCCACGATGTTTGTGAAGAAATTAGTCTACAACATCGGCAGCAGCGGGTGACAGTCTACAACATCGGCAGCAGCGGTTGACAGTCTACAACATCGGCAGCAGCGGTTGACAGTCTACAACATCGGCAGCAGCGGTTGACAGTCAACCTGGAGATGGTTCAGACAGTGACATTTCAAAGGACTCCTTGAACTTCCAAACAGATCAAGATTTAAAAGAAAAAAAAAAAAGAAAGAAAGAAAGAGAGGGGTGGGTGGGTGGGGGTTATGTTCCCATATTCTATTGGCTCTAGGGACAGTGAACTGTTGGAGTTTTACGGTGTCTAGGGCACAGCATGATGGGAGGCGAGCCCCATCCTTCTCTTTCCCCGCCTTCAACCTTCCCTGAACTGAGGCATGCACTAATTTACTGCTGGGTGGACTGAGAGGATTTTCAAGCCGAAAAAAAAAGGAAAAAAATAAAATAACGACGCCACGAATGGTGCGAACTCACAGCATTTGGCCACGGGTCCCTCTTCCTGACTGGGACAAAGTCTAATGTTCAGTTTTAAGGCCTTCAATCGAGCAGGCCTCAATGACTTCCAAGCATTGCGAGATATGAACTCACACTTTGCATGGGACCTGCATTCATCCACTCTCCGTCAAGCCATCACAAACAAATCACAGATGAAAAAAAAAGAACGCAGAACGACAGCTGGTGTAAGACAGTGTTGAGTACTGCAAATGTGATATATAGGTTCACCTCTCTGCGGCAATCCTG
>CM065723.1:79327580-79330080 GCA_033310375.1 Conus canariensis
TGTCAACCTATTTGCCAACCTAACACTGTGACCCACACTGTCAACCTATTTGCCAACCTAACACTGTGACCCACACTGTCACCGTATTTGTCTCCTCAAGACTAACCCACACTGTCAACCTATTTGCCAGCCTAACACTGTGACCCACACTGTCAACCTATTTGCCAACCTAACACTGTGACCCACACTGTCAACCTATTTGTCTCCTCAAGACTAACCCACACTGTCACCTATTTGTCTCCTCAAGACTAACCCACACTGTCACCCTATTTGTCTCCTCAAGACTAACCCACACTGTCACCCTATTTGTCTCCTCAAGACGAACCCACACTGTCAACCTATTTGTCTCCTCAAGACTAACCCACACTGTCACCCTATTTTGTGACCCACAACCTACTTGCCAACCCAACACTGTGACCCACACTGTCAACCTGTTTGCCAACCCAACACTGTGACCCACACTGTCACCTATTTGCCAACCCAACACTGTGACCCACACTGTCAACCTGTTTGCCAACCTAGTACGGTGACCCACACTGTCAACCTGTTTGCCAACCTAGTACTGTGACCCACACTGTCAACCTGTTTGCCAGCCCAACACTGTGACCCACACTGTAAACCTATTTGCCAGCCAACACTGTGACCCTCACTGTAAACCTATTTGCCAACCAACACTGTGACCCACACTGTAAACCTGTTTTATCAACCAACACTATGACCCACACTGTAAACCTATTCGTCAACCCAACACTATGACCCACACTGTAAACCTATTTGTCAACCCAACATTGTGACCCACACAGTCACCCAATTTGTCAACCCAACATTGTGACCCACACAGTCACCCTATTTGCCAACCCCACTCTGTGACCCACACAGTCACCCTACTTGTCAACCCCACACTGTGACAAACACTACCACCCTATTTGTCAACCCCACACTGTGACCCACACAGTCGCCCTACTTGTCTACCCAACATTGTGACCCACACAGTCACCCTATTTGTCTACCCAACACAGTGACCCACACAGTTACCCTATTTGTCTACCCAACACAGTGACCCACACAGTCACCCTATTTGTCAACCCAACACTGTGACCCACACAGTTACCCTATTTGTCAACCTAACACTGTGACCCACAGTCACTCATTTGTCAACCCAACACTGTGACCCACATCGTCACCCTATTTGTCAGGCCAACACTGTGACCCACACAGTCACCCTATTTGTCAGGCCAACACTGTGACCCACACAGTCACCCTATTTGTCAGGCCAACACTGTGACCCACACAGTCATCCTATTTGTCAACCCACACTGTGACCCTCACAGTCACCCTATTTGTCTACCCAACACTGTGACCCACACAGTCACTCTATTTGCCAACCCAACACTGTGACCCACACAGTTACCCTATTTGTCAACCCACACTGTGACCCACACTGTTACCCTATTTGTCAACCCCACACTGTGACCCACACTGTCACCCTCTTTGTCAACCCAACACTGTGACCCACACAGTCATATTGTTTGTCAACCCCACATTGTGACCCACACAGTCACCCTATTTGTCAACCCCAACACTGTGACCCACACAGTCACCCTATTTGCCACCCCCACCTGTGACCACACAGTCACCTATTTGTCAACCCCACACTGTGACCCACACAGTCACCCTTTTTGTCAACCCACACTGTGACACACACAGTCAATATTTGTCAACCCAACACTGTGACCCACACTGTAAACCTATTTGTCAACCCAACATTGTGACCCACACAGTTACCATACTTGTCAACCCCACACTGTGACCCACACAGTCAACCTATTTGTCAACCCGACACTGTGCCCCTCACAGTCACCCTATTTGTCAACCCCACACTGTGACCCACACAGTCACCCTAATTGTCAACCCAACACTGTGACCCACACAGTCACCCTATTTGTCAACTCCAACACTGTGACCCACACAGTCATATTGTTTGTCAACCCCACACTGTGACCCACACAGTCACCCTATTTGTCAACTTCAACACTGTGACCCACACAGTCATATTGTTTGTCAACCCCACACTGTGACCCACACAGTCACCCTATTTGCCAACCCCACACTGTGACCCACACAGTCACCCTATTTGTCAACCCAACACTGTGACCCACAGTCACCCTGTTTGCCAACCCAACACTGTGACCCATAGTCACCCTATTTGTCAACCCAACACTGTGACCCACACAGTCACCCTGTTTGTCAACCCAACACTGTGACCCACACAGTCACACTATTTATCAACCCAACACTGTGACCCACACCGTCAACCGTACTTACTAACCCCACACTGTGACCCACACTGTCACCCAATTCGACCCAAACCGTCACCTTATTTGACTACCCAAACGCAACCCACAATATCACCCTATTTCCCTCCCCAAGACAGTGATCCCCATGGCCATCTTATTTGCCAATCTAAGATTGTCATCGACACCGTCATTCTATTTGCGAC
>CM065723.1:79332580-79335080 GCA_033310375.1 Conus canariensis
TTTATTTGTGCATAACACGATGAGAATAAGGTAGCCTCATTGTTAATGAACGGAATTTGACCAGCGCCTGCTTCTTTGCTCCTCTCCTCTATTGCCGCTTGCAAAAGCTAGTCAACTGAAAAACACTGCATCTGTTACATCCGCTTCTACCCACTGAGACACCCAGTTCCTTGTCTGCGCAAAAAAAAAAAAAAAAGTTTCACGAGGACAGAATTGGCAACTCCCCTGAACTGAAAAGAACGATCATTTACTGGCACAGACTCAAGTATTCCTTTGAAAGGAAGATGAGAGGATTTGTTAGCAACAGCTTTTTAGCTCAGTGTGAAGAGCTTATCAGCATTGCTACTGGCTAAGTATCCGCTGAAGACAAGCACTTCTACACACTAAAAACCTAGTCGATGACAGAGGGATTTAAAAAGTTAATGAAGGTCGGAAACCTGGAAGGTTTAAGTATACTGTTACAATATAGTGATGATGATGATGATGATGATAGTAATGATAACAATAATGATAATAATAATGATGATGATGATCATGATAATGATGATGATGATGAAATATAATAAGAACCACCTGCATTCGGTAACAGATCATACGCAACGCGATTTTTAAGGGTCATACTTATCAGCTCTGCTCCCGCGACCAGCACACAGTGCATGGGGGAACAACTCACAAGGCGTGGTAGCCAGAGTGGTTATCTAGGCTTGTACGCATCAGTCCTGAGCGTCCCGAAAGTCAAAATCTTACGGCAAAACTACGTTGGGTCGCAGAAAATGGATGACCAGGCAAACGTGCAACAGCATCACAATTATTAGACAGCTTTGATTTTTCGGTCGAATGGTCGCATTCTGTGCCATTTTAAAAAATTCAAACAGATCTAAGGCATTTTGTTGTTGAAGCAAGAAACAAACTAAGCAGATGTGGTCCTTACATTACTCTGAGTAGTAATTAACCACAGAAACTGTCATGTTAGGCCTGAATGTGTATTCTAAGTATCTCTCATTTTTCAAGTGTATGAAGCAAAAATAGCCCATGTAGGATATAATATCAGGTCAGCTAGATTGTACCACCAGAATACCAGTGGTAGTAACATTTTAGCAGTAGCCGCAGTATGACAATTATAATTGATCAAACATAAGAAAACTTTGAGAAATGACTTCTAAAGAACTTTAAAGAGAACTAAAACTTCATGACAACTTGATTCAAAGAGAGAAAAAACCCCGAATTATATGATTAAAAATTGCATATCATTACCATGTCAACTAAAAAAAAGTTATAAGGGTGTGTGTGCGTGCGTGCGTGCGTGTGTGCGAGCGTGCGTGCGTGCGTGCGTGCGTGCGTGTGTGTGTGTGTGTGTGTGTGTGTGTGTGTGTGTGTGTGTGTGTGTGTGTGTGATGTCATAAATCCGGGACCCGATCCGTTCATTTTCTAGACAGAAGGTACCACGGACAAGACTGGAGTTGAAGAAGACCACTCCAATTGATGCTCTGAAACTCAAAAAGTATTCGTATTTAAGGAAACGGGGGAGGGGGGGGGGGGGGAAGGGGGTGCAGGGGGCAAGGGGGGGGGGGGGACTGGAGGAGAGGAGGGGAGCATTTGTAAGCGACGGCAGTTTCCCTGGCTCTGAAAAGCACATCCACATAGGACGAAAACTATTCTACGTAATCATGTAGATTGATCCTCGGGCTCATAGACAAAAGAAGAAAAAAAAAAAAAAAAAAAAAGGGGGGGGGGGGGGGGGGGGGGACCGAAATGTGAATTGCTATATCATCAAATCCTTGATGACACTGCAGGGACCCAACACAGAATCTGGGCGACGTCTTCCCACAGAGCTTCAATCCAGTGATCTGACATCTGGGCGACGTCTTCCCACAGAGCTTCAATCCAGTGATCTGACATGTGGGCGACGTCTTCCCACAGACCTTCAATCCAGTGATCTGACATGTGGGCGACGTCTTCCCACAGACCTTCAATTCAGTGATCTGACATGTGGGCGACGTCTTCCCACAGAGCTTCAATCCAGTGATCTGACATGTGGGCGACGTCTTCCCACAGACCTTCAATCCAGTGATCTGACATCTGGGCGACGTCTTCCCACAGAGCTTCAATCTAGTGATCTGACATGTGGGCGACGTCTTCCCGCAGAGCTTCAATCCAGTGATCTGACGCCTGCTCTTCACTTGGAACAGAACTGCTCGCAGCCTTTGAAAACTGCAGTCCTCCTCCAGAAATACTGATGGAGGTACGATTTGAACGCTGCAACCATATTTCACGTGCGCCGCTGAGGGTCAAAATGTGATGTGATATACTGCTGCACGTCCAGATCGGCTGCTACGACGTCATCGCAATTTCACATAGCGTATAGTCACGTGAAGTTCGAACGTGTGCGGATCTCGCGGGAACTCTCGCAGTTGCACCAGTAAACTTTTACATGAAAACCTGTGGCAGTGGCCAGCTTTTCCCTAACTTTTTTCCCCACAGTAACATTTAATGACTCATA
>CM065723.1:79345080-79360080 GCA_033310375.1 Conus canariensis
TGGTATTGCTGCGAGAAAGGCCGTAGTATTGCTGTGAGAAAGACCGTAATATTGCTGCGAGAAAGATCGTAGAATTGCTGCGAGAAAGACCGTAGTGTTGCTGCGAGAAAGGCCGTAGTATTGCCGTGAGAAAGACCGTAGAATTGCTGCGAGAAACACTATGGTATTCCTGTGAGAAAGACCGTAATATTGCTGCGAGAAAGATCGAAGAATTGCTGCGAGAAAGACCGTAATATTGCTGCGAGAAAGACCGTGGTATTGCGGCAAGAAAGGCCGCAGAATTGCTGCGAGAAAGACCGCAATATTGCTGCGAGAAAGACCGTGATATTGCTGCGAGAAATGCCGTAGAATTGTTGCGAGAAAGACCGTAATATTGCTGCGAGAAAGATCGTAGAATTGCTGCGAGAAAGACCGTAGTGTTGCTGCGAGAAAGGCCGCAGTATTGCTGTGAGAAAGACCGTAGAATTGCTGCGAGAAAGAACGTGGTATTGCTGTGAGAAAGACCGCAATATTGCTGCGAGAAAGATTGTAGAATTGCTGCGAAAAAGACCGTAATACTGCTGCGAGAAAGACCGTAATATTGCTGCGAGAAAGACCGTAGAATTGCTGCGAGAAAGACCGTGTTTTTGCTGCATGAAAGACTGTAGAATTGCTGCGAGAAAGACCGTAATATTGCTGCAAGAAATACGTGGTATTGCTGCGAGATAGACCGTGGTATTGCTGCGAGAAAGACCGTGGTTTTGCTGCGAGAAAGACCGTAGTATTGTCGCAAGAGCAACCGTGGTATTGCAGCAAGAAGGGTCGTAATATTGCTGGAAGAAGGACTATAGTATTGCCGCAAGAAGGATAGTAGTATTGCTACAAAAAGGACCGTAGTATTGTCCAAGAAGGACCATAGTATTGCTGCAAGAAGGATCGTAGTATTGCTGCAAGAAGGATAGTAATATTGTTAAATGAAGGACAGTAGTATTGCCGCGAGAAGGACCGTAGCATTGCTGCAAAGAAGGACCGTAGTATCGTCGAAAAAAGGACAGTGGTATTGCTGCAAGAAGGGCAATAGTATTGCTGCAAGAAGGACAGTAGTATTGCTGCAAGAAGGATCATAGTATTGCTGTAAGAAGGATAATAGTATTGCTACATAAAGGACAGTAGTATTGCTGCAAGAAGGACCGTGGTGTTGCTGCAAAAATGAGAGTAGTATTGTTGCATAACAGACAATAGTATTGCCGCAAGAAGGATAGTAGTATTGCTGGGTGAAGGACAGTGGTATTGCTGCGAGAAGGATGGTAGTATTGCTGCAAAGAAGGACTGTAGTATCGTTGAAAAAAGGACTGCAGTATTGATGCAAGAAGGATCATAGGCAAAAAGGACCATAGAACTGTTTAAAAAAGGACTGTAGTATTGCTGCAAGAAGGATCATGGTATTGTTGCAAGAAGGCTGCAACTCACCAAGCAGATATGATATATACAGATGGGAACTTGCAAAAAATCTGTCTTAAACAAAGTTTATTTTCTTTTCTCCTCATTCTTCTACGCCGGATTGCACTGCATCCGTTTGTGTCATTTGCTTTAACTTGTGGTGGCTTTGCTGTTTCTCTCATCATTTTCTTCTTCGCTGTTGCATAAACATGTATCCATGGAAAGATCATTATTCCATTGTATCTTTTTACTAATGGACGTAGCATATTGTGTGAAAAGACCTTTTATAATGAATGGTAACGGTGTGTGTGTGCAAAGTAGCAAATCAAAACCAATACTTTTACCGTTGTAAAACAGGGAATGAGTGCATCAGTTTACACATTTGTGTTGTATTCAGGACTTTTTTTTTTTCCTGTAGGGCATACGCACGCATTTTTGTACCTTGTACGCAGCCGTAGCTTGTGGTACAAGGTGTTGTGTTTAGCCCTGTACCGGTTTTGTCCCCTTGCCGCAATATTAACATGTACATTTGTCGGGAGAACCAGATCGCATGAAAAAAACAACAACAAAAAACAAAAAAACAACCACCCCTGAATTAGAGTGCTTCATTTTTTCTTATCAACATTATTCATGTGCTTGTCATGTTAGTCTTGTTCCTTTGTAGCTATGTTCTTTCCCTGCGGGTAATGGCTGATTATCGCTGTGTCATAGTAAATGATATCAAAAATATTATTCTGTATAACGGGGCTCACGACAATGGACACATCAGGAGCATAATGATTGTTCATTGCTTTTGTTTTTGATGATGTCACATTTCTGAAGTCTCTTTTTCTCTTCCTTTGTTACTCCACCCCTTTCTTCTTGCACCCCCTCCCTCCCTCCACACACACACACACACACACACACACACACACACACACACACACACACACACACACACACACACACCAGAGTCCCCCCTGTACACCATATCTCTGCGCCGTTCTTTAACAGGACTGAACCTCTCCTTTATTCTACGTACTTTTCTCTTCGTCATCACAGCGGCACTGTCAGGATGCCGACCATCATTTCTGTTCTGTTGATATTCCATGACGCCTTGCCTGCTAACATGACTGTCAGCATATCTCGCATGTGTTTCATGTATTGTGTGCGTGTTGGTCTAGAGACCGCTTTTTCCCCCACTGGAGATATAACCGTGCTAAATGGAAGAAAGAAAAACACATTTCCGTTTGTTCCGATTTCACGCGTGCACTCATCCAGGATGTATAGCAGATATACCCCCCCCCTGCCCCCCCTGCCCCCCCACCTCTCCCCCTCCCCCCCCAAAAAAAAAAAAACCAAAAAAAAAAACAGGCGGGATAGAACTTCGCTAACACTACATTAACACGACCAGAACAACAACACATCCAGACGGATAGTCGAAGCCAGTTGTTTACGCTGGGCGACTGTGGAATTCGAAGTGCTGAGCTACTACGGGGTTGATGGCGACCTCTGTGCCTTCACCAAGTGAGGCAGGAAACTGGGACACGGCGTCGCTCTCTGTGCTGTATACTGTCTGTGTGTCTCTCTGTTTGTCTGTCCGCGAGAAGATAACACGTAGATCGGTATCAGGTTTCTGCGTTCGTCTTTAGTCACATGTCTATATACTGTTAAGCGTTGGGGTCTCCAGAATAAACCGAAAAACTGGAGATTGTCTATACGGTCACATGTGTATACGCGGCTATCTAATGGAGTCTCTGGATTAATTAAAATCTGAAATAGTGTAACACGTGTACACGGGGGTAAATGTTGGAGTCTGGGTAATTTAAAAAAAAAAAAGACGATTGTAAGGCAGCTAGTGCACACGTGGTTGAATGTTGGGCTCTGTAGGTGTAAAACAAACACACATACAAACAACAAACAACTGACAATTGTAGAGTATTATGTGTACAAATGGTTAAATGTCAGTGTCCCTTGGTAATAGACAAACAGAAGATTGTCGGTTAACAAGACTGTGAACACGTGGTTAAATATTGGAGTCTGTACATGAAAGAACAACCACAACAAACAAACAAACAAAAATCAAGAAACCTGACGATTGTGGAATCACATGTCAACACGTGGCTGAAGAGTCTGTTTTTAGGTCAACTGAAAAGTGAAGATTGCAGGGCAACGTCTCTACACATAGGTAACTGTTGCAACCACGTTCAAACTGACGAAAAGACGAAAATGTAACTGTACGAAAACGAGTAAAACTAACGTCTGTTTGTGCAGGGGTGGCGGAGGATGGGGGTGGGGGTGAGATGGCAGTGTTGTGGTGACTGACTGTAAGGTAACATGTGTATACGTGGTGAAATGTTGGAGTCACTGGGATGGAGAATCGACTATCGTCTGCAGGTGTGTACATGTGGCTAAATGCTGCAGTACGTACGTTGAAAAACCGTCGATTGTCTGCAGGATGAATGTGTACAAGTGTTTAAATGTTGTCTGCAGGATGAATGTGTACAAGTGGTTAAATGTTGTCTGCAGGATGAATGTGCACAAGTGGTTAAATGTTGTCTGCAGGATGAATGTGTACAAGTGGTTAAATGTTGTCTGCAGGATGAATGTGTACAAGTGGTTAAATGTTGTCTGCAGGATGAATGTGTACAAGTGGTTAAATGTTGTCTGCAGGATGAATGTGTACAAGTGGTTAAATGTTGTCTGCAGGATGAATGTGTACAAGTGGTTAAATGTTGTCTGCAGGATGAATGTGTACAAGTGTTAAATGTGTCTGCAGGATGAATGTGTACTAAGTGTTACATGTTGTCTGCAGATGAATGTGTACAAGTGTTAAATGTTGTCTGCAGGATGAATGTGCACAAGTGGTTAAATGTTGTCTGCAGGATGAATGTGTACAAGTGGTTAAATGTTGTCTGCAGGATGAATGTGTACAAGTGGTTAAATGTTGTTGCAGGATGAATGTGTACAAGTGGTTAAATGTTGTCTGCAGGATGAATGTGTACAAGTGGTTAAAATGTTGCTCTGCAGGATGAATGTGTACAAGTGGTTAAATGTTGTCTGCAGGATGAATGTGTACAAGTGGTTAAATGTTGTCTGCAGGATGACATGTGTACAAGTGGTTAAATGTTTGTCTGCAGGATGAATGTGTACAAGTGATTAAATGTTGTCTGCAGGATGAATGTGTATAAGTGATTGAATGTTGTCTGCAGGATGACATGTGTACAAGTTAAATGTTGTCTGCAGGATGAATGTGACAAGTGGTTAAATGTTGTCTGCAGGATGAATGTGTACAAGTGGTTAAATGTTGTCTGCAGGATGAATGTGTACAAAGTGGTTAAATGTTGTATGCAGGATGAATGTGTACAAGTGGTTAAATGTTGTCTGCAGGTGAATGTGACAAGTGTTAAATGTTGCCTGCAGGATGAATGTGTACAAGTGGTTAAATGTTGTCTGTAGGATGAATGTGTACAAGTGGTTAAATGTTGTCTGCAGGATGACATGTGTACAAGTGGTTAAATGTTGTCTGCAGGATGAATGTGTACAAGTGATTAAATGTTGTCTGCAGGATGAATGTGTATAAGTGATTGAATGTTGTCTGCAGGATGACATGTGTACAAGTTAAATGTTGTCTGCAGGATGAATGTGCACAAGTGGTTAAATGTTGTCTGCAGGATGAATGTGTACAAGTGGTTAAATGTTGTCTGCAGGATGAATGTGTACAAGTGGTTAAATGTTGTATGCAGGATGACATGTGTACAAGTGGTTAAATGTTGTCTGCAGGGTGAATGTGTACAAGTGGTTAAATGTTGCCTGCAGGATGAATGTGTACAAGTGGTTAAATGTTGTCTGTAGGATGAATGTGTACAAGTGGTTAAATGTTGTCTGCAGGATGACATGTGTACAAGTGGTTAAATGTTGTCTGCAGGATGAATGTGTACAAGTGATTAAATGTTGTCTGCAGGATGAATGTGTATAAGTGATTGAATGTTGTCTGCAGGATGACATGTGTACAAGTTAAATGTTGTCTGCAGGATGAATGTGCACAAGTGGTTAAATGTTGTCTGCAGGATAGATGTGTACAAGTGGTTAAATGTTGTCTGCAGGATGAATGTGTACAAGTGGTTAAATGTTGTATGCAGGATGACATGTGTACAAGTGGTTAAATGTTGTCTGCAGGATGAATGTGTACAAGTGGTTAAATGTTGTCTGCAGGGTGAATGTGTACAAGTGGTTAAATGTTGTCTGCGGGATGAATGTGTACAAGTGGTTAAATGTTGTCTGCAGGATGAATGTGTACAAGTGGTTAAATGTTGTCTGCAGGATGACATGTGTACAAGTGGTTAAATGTTGTCTGCAGGATGAATGTGTACAAGTGGTTAAATGTTGTCTGCCGGATGACATGTATACAAGTGGTTAAATGTTGTCTGCAGGATGACATGTGTACAAGTGGTTAAATGTTGTCTGCAGGGTGAATGTGTACAAGTGGTTAAATGTTGTCTGCAGGATAAATGTGTACAAGTGATTAAATGTTATCTGCAGGATGAATGTGTACAAGTGGCTAAATGTTGTCTGCAGGATGAATGTGTACAAGTGGTTAAATGTTGTCTGCAGGATGACATGTGTACAAGTGGTTAAATGTTGTCTGCAGGATGAATGTGTATAAGTGATTGAATGTTGTCTGCAGGATGAATGTGTACAAGTGGTTAAATGTTGTCTGCAGGATGAATGTGTAAAAGTGGTTAAATGTTGTCTGCAGGATGAATGTGTACAAGTGGTTAAATGTTGTATGCAGGATGACATGTGTACAAGTGGTTAAATGTTGTCTGTAGGATGACATGTGTACAAGTGATTAAATGTTGTATGCAGGATGACATGTGTACAAGTGGTTAAATGTTGTCTGTAGGATGACATGTGTACAAGTGGTTAAATGTTGCCTGCAGGATGAATGTGTACAAGTGGTTAAATGTTAAATTCACTGGGGGGGGGGGGGGGGGGGGGGGGGCGGGGAATCCGACGATTGTAGAGTAGCGTGTGTACAGTGGTTATATGTAAGAGTCATTATATTTTTTTTTATAATCTGACGATTGTGTCTGTTCGGACACATGCATACACATAGTTTGATGCTGGAGTCGCTAGTTGAGAAAGAGAGAGAGAGAGAGAGAGAGAGAGAGAGAGAGAGAGAGGGGGGGGACGTGATTAGCTGTTGAAGTTATCAGGTAAAAAAAACAAACAAACAAACTACCTAAAACGGTCGGAAAAAACGAGTAAAAGAAATGTTTATTTGCAGGGGATGGTTTAAACTCGCAAAGGCAGGACCTTCTTGGACATTCATAATTGCTCTCGACAGATTTGGCGCTGTGGCAGAATTTTGTCACGGGAACCTTCATTCATTGTCATTTTCGTGGCTTCTTTAACATGCTACAGATACACGAGGCACACAGCCCCCTGTGTAAAGTCAGTGGAGGGGGAAGGGGGGAGGGGGGGGAGGGGGGAGGGTAAAGTTTTAGCTTCCCAAGGTAGCCTACGAATCTACGCTGTATCATCTTTTTGCTTCTGTGTGTGTGTGTGTGTGTGTGTGTGTGTGTGTGTGTGTGTGTGTGTGTGTGTGTGTGCACGCGTGTGTGCGTGTGATGTGTGTGTTGCGCGCACGCGAGTGTGTGTGTGTGTGTGTGTGCAATGTACATTAGGAACATATCTATCTATGTATATGTCTATGTTGCGCCAGCGTGCGTGTACGTGTGCGCGCGCTATGCCCCCTTCAATACCCCCCCCCCCCCCCTTCGACCTCAATTTTAGCTACTTTTGATAGAACTGCCTATGGTTTTTCTTATCACATTGTGTTCATCGTTCTTTTTCCTGTGCTGTTATGGTGTTGTTTCCATAACTTTTTGAAACCACTACTACTGTTGCTGCTGCTGCTGCTGCTACCACTATTTTCATCATCATTATCATTATCATCATTATTATTATCATCATCGTCATTATTATTATAATTCTTATTTATTCATGTCTTACTTTATTGTTTCTAAATAGTTTCAGACTGGAGTGGCGGACTTCAGACAGTTGTGATAAACACTGCTTCATGCCTTCAACTTTCAGCCAGTGCTGGACACGGATTAATCCATAATCTGATACGTTTGTATGTCAAGTGTGCGAATGTGTGTGGAAAAGCATTTATGTGCACGTGTACACGTGTAGTGTGTGTGTGTGTGTGTGTGTGTGTGTGTGTGTGTGTGTGTGTGTGTGTGTGTGTGTGCGTGTGCGTGTGTGCGTGTGTGTGTGAGCGAGTGAGAGAGAGAGAGAGAGAGAGAGAGAGAGAGAGAGAAGGAGGAGAGTGAGAGAGAAAAAGTGGTGTGTGTGTGTGTGTGTGTGTGTGTGTGTGTGTGTGTGTGTGTGTGTGTGTGTGTGGGTGTGTGTGTGTGTGTGTGTGTGTGTGTGTGTGTGTGAGAGAGAGAGAGAGAGAGAGAGAGAGAGAGAGAGAGAGAGAGAGAGAGAGGAGAGAGAGAGGAGAGAGGGATATACGGGTGGATAACAAATGATTCATTTAAAAGATCAATCGAGTTTACTAAACAGAATCCTCATGGCTCTTCCAACACAAAATTCGGCTCTTCCTGTAGTCTCTCTGCGGTTCCTACATATCATTCTCACTACTGTTCCCACAAATCATTTTCTCTACGGTTCCTACAAATACTTCTCTCTACTGTTCCCACAAATCATTTTCTTTCCGGTTCCTACAAATAGTTTCCTCTACTGTTCCAACAAATCATTTTCTCTACAGTTCCTACAAATACTTCTCTCTCCTGTTCCCACAAATCATTTTCTATGCGGTTCCTACAAATACTTCTCACTCCTGTTCTCATACATTATTTTCTGTACGGTTCCTACAAACAGTTTCCTCTACTGTTCCCACAAATTATTTTCTGTACGGTTCTTACAAACAGTTTCCTCTACTGTTCCCACAAATTATTTTCTGCACAGTTCCTACGAACAGTTTCCTCTACTGTTCCACAAATTATTTTCTGTACGGTTCCTATACGTCATTCCCGCTACTGTTCCAACAATCAGTCTGCTGTCCAAGTAAATTAATTTATCTGTTGCTCCTCTAACTCCTTCTCACTGCTGTTTCTGCAAATCATTCTCTACTGGTCCTGTGAATAATTTCTCTATGCTGTTTCTTCAAATCATTTTCTCCACTGGTCCTGTGAATAATTTCTCTATGCTGTTTCTACAAACCATGTTCTCTATTGGTTCTATACATCGTTCTCCCAGCTTTTCTACAAAACCTTTCTCTCTACTACTACTGCAAAATTCCCTGCACTGTCCCTACAAATTATTCCTATACTGTTCGTATAAATCATGCTCTCAAATACTATCATAGTAGAAAGAAACTCGTGGAGAGCGTGGCAGCAGAGAGTCCTCAGAAGAGAAGCCCCCTTCAAGCAAGTGTTTCGGCCCTTATCTCCTGACACTCTAGGGGGGTTGGGCCACACCCGGTTCATGACTCCGGATGTCCCTCTGCTGCCCCTTTTTTTCCCATCTTGGGACGAGCCATGGCTGGGATTCGAACCCATGACCCTCTGGACATGCTCATTTTCCACTTAATGACTCGCGCTTTAACCACTGAGCCACAGGGACACCTGATATTTGTAGGGAAATTAAGCCTTATGAAGTTCACTTTTGTTCCTCCTTGACCAGATCCAGCTTGAACACCTCTCTGCCGCTTCTGCCATTGCTTTCAGGGCTCTGGTTTTTTCCTTCCCTGCAACTGAGAGCTGTTTCATGAGGCTGTATGCAGACGTTCCTACAAACCCCTAGCTCCAATTTCTGCAGTGAGGACTTTGACCTGATAGCCTTCTCTCCTCAGGCTGTTTGCCAGATCAGCATACTTTTCAGTCTTGTAGATTTGAGCTGCCTCCATTCTGTTCTCATATGGCACCGTGAGCTCGATCATGATCAGCTGCTTGGTTGACTTAGAGTGGACTACTATGTCTGGTCTCATGCCACTCTTGCTGATGATCTCTGGGTGACTCTTCCATTCTGGGAGGTCTGCAGTGCACTCCCAGTCATCTGCCCCGTCCAGCAGACTCTGCCTGCATGTTTCGAGTGGCACTGTTGTTCTTGGCCATGATTTGCTGCCTCCTGCCGTGAAGAATGTTGCGGGTGCTTTTGGAGTCCTGATTTTCCCTTTTGTGGTGTTGGTACTAGCCCAGACTACTTGTACAATTTCTTTGAGCACTTGGTTGTGCCTCCATGTGTACCTTCCTTGAGCCAGGGCTACTTTACATGAGCTTAGGACATGCTCCACTGTTTGTTTTTCATGGCAGAGGGGGCATGCAGGATCGTCTGTTTTCCCCCACTTCACCAGGTTTGCATTTGAGGGCAGAAGGTCATATGCAGATCTGAGAATGAAGCTGATCCTGAGAGGGGCCATGTGCCAAATGTCATTCCAAGTGAGACTTCTTTGGAGTGCATTCTCCCACGTTGTCCATTGCCCTTGCTGGCTCTGCTGGACTGCTTTTTGGAGTCTTTTTTGGTCTTCTTCTTTTCTCATCTCCTGAATCATCATGTCTCTTTTGGCTTTTCCTTTGGCCTTTGACCACCATTCAGTTTTGGTCACCCCCAGTCCTTGTCTGTTGGTCTGTGTGTGTCCTGTTATTTCTCTGATCTTGAGACTTTCTTTTGCAGAATCCATCGCCTCTTGAACTTTCCATTTTCTGCCTGTCTTCAGCTGGGGCTTGATTGCTTCTACCACCTTGTCTCCTGAGTCCTCCAGCATGCTTTGAAGTCTGATCTTCCCACCTTTGTATTCCTCCAGGATGGATTTCAGGGGTAGTTTCAGCTTTGCTTGGCGACAGTACAGCGCTATGTCAGTCAGACAGGGTGGGACACCAAGCCATTTCCTTGTGAACTTGTTGATTTTGGCTTCCATTGCCTCCACTATGCTGGTGCAGATGTCGTATATCATCAGAGGCCATAGCAGCTTTGGTATCAGCATGAACTGCAGACACCAGACCTTGTATTTGCCAGGGAGCCCACACTGGTCAATTGTCTCCAAGCCTTCCTCCGCCATCTGCTTGGTTTCTTTTGCTCTTTGTGTGTCTTTCAGCGTATCATCATACCATCTTCCAAGGCTCTTGACTGGTTCTTCTTTTCATACAATACATCATTCTCTTTACTGTTCTTATTGATATTCTCTATATTGTTCATACTAATCATTCTATCAGGTGTTTTTACTTATCATTTTCTCTACTGTGTCTTTCAGTTATTCTCTCTGTTGTTTCTTCGAATATTTTTTTTCTACTGTTTCTATATATCATCCTTTCTGTTGTTTCTGCCAATCATTTTCTCTACTGTTTCTATATATCATCCTTTCTGTTGTTTCTGCCAATCATTTTCTCTACTGTTCCTGTATAGGCTACTATTCTCTCTGTTGTTTCTGCTTATCATTTTTTCTACTGTTCCTATATATTATTCTCTCTGTTGTTTCTGCTTATCATTTTTTCTACTGTTCCTATATATTATTCTCTCTGTTGTTTCTGCTTATCATTTTTTCTACTGTTCCTATACATTATTCTCTCTGTCGTTTCTGCTTATCATTTTTTCTACTGTTCCTATATATTATTCTCTCTGTTGTTTCTGCGAATCATTTTTTCTACTGTTCCTATATATTATTCTCTCTGTTGTTTCTGCGAATCATTTTCTCTACTGTTCCTATATATTATCCTCTCTTGTTTCTGCGAATCATTTTCTCTACTGTTCCCATATCTTATTCTCTCTGTTGTTTCTGCGAATCATTTTCTCTACTGTTCCCATATATTATTCTCTCTGTTGTTTCTGCGAATCATTTTCTCTACTGTTCCCATATATTATTCTCTCTGTTGTTTTTGCGAATCATTTTCTCTACTGTTTCCATATATTATTCTCTTTGTTGTTTTGCGAATCATTTTCTCTACTGTTCCCATATCTTATTCTCTTTGTTGTTTCTGCGAATCATTTTCTCTACTGTTCCCATATATTATTCTCTCTGTTGTTTCTGCGGATCATTTTCTCTACTGTTCCCATATATTATTCTCTCTGTTGTTTCTGCGAATCATTTTCTCTACTGTTCTTATATGTTATTCTCTCTGTTGTTTCTGCGAATCATTTTCTCTACTGTTCCCATATATTATTCTCTCTGTTGTTTCTGCGAATCATTTTCTCTACTGTTCTTACAAATCAGAGTCTCTACTCTTCCTACACATCATAGTCTCCACTGTTCTGACAAATCACTGTCTCTACTATTTATGATTATCATTCTCTCAAATGCACGGTGTTCTGCGAATAATTCCATCTTCTACTACGACAAACTATCAGCTTCTTCATCGACATTTTGACACTTCTTTTCTAACAAATTACTCCACTGTTTTTATAAATACTTTTTTTTTTCTTCTGGCTCTACACATAATTCACTCTGCGGTCTATTCTTTGATTGTCTAGTCCATGCATTAATCTGAAGAAGCTTTGAATAAAGCGAAATATATTGTTTGTGGTTTCCTTTCTTATTCTCTACTGTTAAAACTAAGAATCCTCTCCTCGGTTTCTATAAATAACTTTTTCTGCTGATCCTACAAATCATTCCGTTTGCTGTTTCCAACACTCGTTCTCTCTGCTGTTCCCATCATTCCCTCTATATCATTCCCATAGACCCTCACTTCTAAACAACCCTGCCTTACAGTCAAATCCTTTCAATCTTCGTTAACAACATCATCATCACCCCCATTACCCTGCGTTTACCAGCGCAGAGTAATAATCGTGAAGATAAAAAGGATGAAGCTAACACTTGAAGGTACACAGATATTATTTGTGGTTCTATTTGTGATTCTGTTTATCCCAACGATCACCTGAAAACAGCTGGGTGGATCTATCTAAGTTTACAGGGTAGTTCGAAGGGTCGCAATCTACAAGAGATTCAATATGGAGGTCTCTAGGCCAAAAACTTACGCAATACCCATAGAAAACCTGTTCGCAAGGAAGGAAAAGCATGTCTACGAGGATAACATTGTCTTTTATTTACACAAGGGATAGTTTAAGCCCATTGGGTTTCTGTGCATTTCTGGGCTAGATTACGTAATCAAATTAGTGAAAAACAGCAAATTAAGCGTTCTCTGCTGTCTAATCTATTCTGTGTGATCAATATGATTTTCTATGCTTTCTAATTTATTCTGTGTGATCAATATGATTTTCTCTGCTTTCTAATCTGTTCTGTGTGATCAATATGATTTTCTCTGCTTTCTAATCTGTTCTGTGTGATCAATATGATTTTCTCTGCTGTCTAATCTATTCTGTGTGATCAATATGATTTTCTCTGCTTTCTAATCTATTCTGTGTGAGCAATATGATTTTCTCTGCTTTCTAATCTATTCTGTGTGATCAATATGATTTTTCTTGCTTTCTAATCTATTCTGTGTGATCAATATGATTTTCTCTGCTTTCTAATCTATTCTGTGTGATCAATATGATTTTCTCTGCTTTCTAATCTATTCTGTGTGATCAATATGATTTTCTCTGCTGTCTAATCTATTCTGTGTGATCAATATGATTTTCTCTGCTTTCTAATCTATTCTGTGTGATCAATATGATTTTTGTAATCATTTCCACCGTAGCGCTAGACGTGTGTCCTGAATGACATCTCGTTGACACCGACTGACTTTTGAAAAGACTAAAGATGAAACTTGGCAGCTCAGAGGACCTCTCCCTGAAGGCAACTACGATCAATGATGATCTTTCTCGTTGCTTTGGGGGACAAAGATACATCAGGATGTGGGGGGAAACGGTGTATTTATGGTCAAGCTGAATCAACACCCTCGCCATGGAAGTGTCAGCGGAGGGGTCGGCACTTTGTCCTAACCTCTCTGTGGCAACAGCACACTGTTCTTCAGCGAAATCATGGGCAGCAGGGAGAACAATGTCTACGGTTGTTTAGGAAGCAAAAGGCAATGACTCTGGGGGACCTTATACTTGTCAGGACAGAGAAGGCCTTTTCTCCACAGTTCAGTCTTTTCAGGGAGAACAATGTCTACGGTTGTTTAGGAAGCAAAAGGCAATGACTCTGGGGGACCTTATACTTGTCAGGACAGACAAGGCCTTTTCTCCACAGTTCAGTCTTTTCAAGGAGAACAATGTCTACGGTTGTTTAGGAAGCAAAAGGCAGTGACTCTGGGGGACCTTATACTTGTCAGGACAGACAAGGCCTTTTCTCCACAGTTGTCTTTTCACCTTGGAGACGGAATAGTCTTAAAGATGTCTTGAGGACAAGGGAGACAATGGTGTAGAGACACCTATCCAGTGTTCCAGGACACAGGTGGTGACAGATGAAGAGGGTGACTGCTCTAAGCACCCTTTGTGCGTGCCTAGCAAGTGCCGTGGCAAGGCAGGTCAGAGCTGCCAGTTCAACCCACGCTGGTGACCCACAGAAAACACACAATTCCGTATAGAGAAAGCCTCAGCTCCACAGACAGCATCTGCAGCCCAGCTAAGCTAACCACTGTGTCCTATCATGCCTGTCCTGTGAGCGTCGTCCTGCTCAGGATGACACAGATTTGTTCAAACTGCTGTTGCAGTAGATCTGATGAACGATCCTCTGCTGCCTCAGCCCAGTAGTGATGCTCTTTTGGCTTTGGTCTGGTATCATTCGGAGCAAATCTTGACACAAAAGTAGCTTTACACAACTCAAGTATGAATAACTTGTGACCCTGTTTCACGTCTCTCTCTATCCACTGCACACAGTAGGTCTGTAACATTCTCTTCTTCTGTCTGGGGACACTGGACTGCCCAGCAGTGTGCATGAAAGGGCCCAGGTCTTCTTTGGATGGATTTTCCCCACCAGACTCCTCCATACAATGTACATCAGCACGTCTGGGCGTTTGTACAAAATACCCGGTCACCATTTTTCACTAACAGTCAGCATTTGTCCAGGCCGCCTTCCTACCACTGAGACAAATGCCTACACTTCTATTCATTCATATATTTATCATGATAAAACAAATAACATTCCAAGAATGAAATCAACGCGAAATACACCATAGTTCCAAGCCGCAAGCCAGTAATAGGTACTGCAATCCAAAGAGGAGGAACACAACACCACCAACAACAAAACCCAACAGCAACAATGAAAGCATAGCAAGACAGAAACAGCTCATCACACGGTTTGCATACAGCCACACAGATAAGCACTTGCATGCAGCATAACACATGGGAATAAAGGAAGATGGCGCAGAAATATCAGACAAGAGAACTGGAGGCGCATGAACACAAAAACTAAAAGAGAGAATACTTCAACAGTAGTATTTATTACTCCAGAATAACAATTTTAAAAAAAACCCAAAGAGCATTGTCCGACATATTCACAGCAGCGGCTGGCACAGGTGAAAACAAACAACAAATCCCATCACCACCACCATCCCCACCCGGCCACCAGTCAAGTCTGCATGACTGTTCCTTCCCTTTTCCCGCCCCGACACACAGGGAACTAATCTAGATTATCATAAACACAGATTTCAAAAGAAAATGAAACCCTCCAACAACCAGGGATTTAAAAAGCAATCTCCCCAGTGTTCTTAC
>CM065723.1:79365080-79410080 GCA_033310375.1 Conus canariensis
ATGCAGTTTTGATCACTATCATACATCCGGCAATGGGCTTTTCCTTACAGAAAAAGAAAAAAATCACAGGAATTTTGGACTATAAAAACAGTTTTCAAAATTTGTGAATTGTATACAATCTTTTTTCATCCCCTCATTGTATGTGTGTATGCCTTCCTTCTGGGCCCAGATCGGCCTCACCAGCCACCTGCGGACCCACACTCATCAATCTTTCATCTGAGATTGAAGTCATGGTCATCTCCAAAATCGAAGGACAAACAACAGTATACCTTCCACTGACCAGTGAAAACCGCTGAGGTCAAGTTGCTGAAAACTAAGTGACCAAAAGTACACAGCTTCTTGCATTGCTTTCCACAGCACCTGCCCTGGACCTGTGCTGCAGGCATGTCGGGTGATCTCAGACACCAAGCAAGAAGCCGAATTGTAGAGGCTCACACAGCGCAGTGCACACAAACATCCTTGGCCAGTTTTACTGTACAGACAATACCCACAGCTCCAAAATCAGTCGTTCCACTCAATCCCACTTCCAGGGATTCACTCCTTTCTTGGAGTCAGGATGAATTTTTTTCACACCCCTCTTTTTCTCTTTGAAACCAAAAAAACCCATCACATTCTGTCCTTGAGCATGCGGCCACCACCACCAGTATGCATCAACAGATGTCAGGATCATGAACCGTCCAATGAAAAAAGTCTACAGTGTGATTTCACAACTGATCTTAACTCCTGCAGAGAAGTGTCATTAATTTTGTGCTTTAAGGCTCAAGATCAAACATGAAACAGTTTTGGTGAACCCAGCACAACTGTTTCACTCTACCATAGACCACTGACTTTTCTCTGATTTTCTTTTTAGTGGCGGAATGGCAGAAAAATAGAAATTCTGTGAATTTGACCTTACAGACTGTGAAAATCAGCAAAATAGCAGAGAAATACCATGCCTGACACATACCCATCTATGTACACACTTACACCAATTCATAACATACTAAGGAACAACTGATATCCTTCAGGTGCATGAGACCAGGTCATGCTGAATGCACCAGCCATGTCATTTAATTTGTTACACCCAGGTTAAAGGAAATGTACAACAGATCAACTTCACCACACACATACAAAAGGCTTGTTAGGAAGGGCACATAAGCAAATGATACAGCGCAATGGACAGCTAATGTCCAGTCTCACTACCTAGTGGCCAGGTCAGCACAGACAAACTGGCATGTTATGAACTGTGATAGGAAAAAAAGAATGAATGATTCTGTCGCATAAAGACAGGCTACATAGGTAGAAACCAAGGGACGCTATTAGTGAATCACACCCAGTGACGGTGCTGGTGATAGAGGAAGGAGGAAGACAAGGAGAGAAACCTGGTGATAGAGGAAGGAGGAAGACAAGGAGAGAAACCTGGTGATAGAGGAAGGAGGAAGACAAGGAGAGAAACCTGGTGATAGAGGAAGGAGGAAGGCAAGGAGATAAACCTGGTGACAGAAGAAGACAAGGAGAGAAACCTGGTGACAGAGGAAGGAGGAAGGCAAGGAGAGAAACCTGGTGACAGAGGAAGACAAGGAGAGAAACCTGGTGACAGAGGAAGACAAGGAGAAAAACCTGGTGACAGAGGAAGACAAGGAGAGAAACCTGGTGACAGAGGAAGACAAGGAGAGAAACCTGGTGACAGAGGAAGACAAGGAGAGAAACCTGGTGACAGAGGAAGACAAGGAGAGAAACCTGGTGACAGAGGAAGGAGGAAGGCAAGGAGAGAAACCTGGTGACAGAGGAAGACAAGGAGAGAAACCTGGTGACAGAGGAAGACAAGGAGAAAAACCTGGTGACAGAGGAAGGAGGAAGACAAGGAGAGAAACCTGGTGACAGAGGAAGACAAGGAGAGAAACCTGGTGATAGAGGAAGGAGGAAGGCAAGGAGAGAAACCTGGTGACAGAGGAAGGAGGAAGGCAAGGAGATAACCTGGTGACAGAGGAAGACAAGGAGAGAAACCTGGTGACAGAGGAAGGAGGAAGGCAAGGAGAAAACCTGGTGACAGAGGAAGACAAGGAGAGAAACCTGGTGACAGAGGAAGGAGGAAGGCAAGGAGAGAAACCCGGTACAGAGGAAGGAGGAAGACAAGGAGAGAAACCTGGTGACAGAGGAAGACAAGGAGAGAAACCTGGTGACAGAGGAAGGAGGAAGACAAGGAGAGAAACCTGGTGACAGAGGAAGACAAGGAGATAAACCTGGTGACAGAGGAAGACAAGCAGAGAAACCTGGTGACAGAGGAAGGCAAGGAGAGAAACCTGGTGACAGAGGAAGACAAGGAGAGAAACCTGGTGACAGAGGAAGACGAAGGCAGAGTAAACCTGGTGACAGAGGAAGACAAGGAGAGAAACCTGGTGACAGAGGAAGGAGGAAGACAAGGAGAGAAACCTGGTGATAGAGGAAGGAGGAAGACAAGGAGAAAACCTGGTGACAGAGGAAGACAAGGAGAGAAACCTGGTGACAGAGGAAGACAAGGAGGAGAAACCGGTGACAGAGGAAGGAGGAAGACAAGGAGAGAAACCTGGTGACAGAGGAAGGAGGAGAGACAAGGAGAGAGAAACCTGGTGACAGAGGAAGACAAGGAGAGAAACCTGGTGACAGAGGAAGACAAGGAGAAAACCTGGTGACAGAGGAAGACAAGGAGAGAAACCTGGTGACAGAGGAAGACAAGGAGAGAAACCTGGTGACAGAGGAAGACAAGGAGAGAAACCTGGTGACAGAGGAAGGAGAAGCAAGGAGAGAAACCTGGTGACAGAGGAAGACAAGGAGAAAACCTGGTGACAGAGGAAGACAAGGAGAGAAACCTGGTGACAAGAGGAAGACAAGGAGAGAAAACCTGGTGACAGAGGAAGACAAGGAGAGAAACCTGGTGACAGAGGAAGGAGGAAGACAAGGAGAGAAACCTGGTGACAGAGGAAGGAGGAAGACAAGGAGAGAAACCTGGTGACAGAGGAAGACAAGGAGAGAAACCTGGTGAAGAGGAAGGAGGAAGACAAGGAGAGAAACCTGGTGACAGAGGAAGGAGGAAGACAAGGAGAGAAACCTGGTGACAGAGGAAGGCAAGGAGAGAAACCTGGTGACAGAGGAAGGAGGAAGACAAGGAGAGAAACCTGGTGACAGAGGAAGACAAGGAGAGAAACCTGGTGATAGAGGAAGGAGGAAGACAAGGAGAGAAACCTGGTGACAGAGGAAGGAGGAAGACAAGGAGAGAAACCTGGTGACAGAGGAAGGCAAGGAGAGAAACCTGGTGACAGAGGAAGGCAAGGAGAGAAACCTGGTGACAGAGGAAGGAGGAAGACAAGGAGAGAAACCTGGTGACAGAGGAAGACAAGGAGAGAAAACCTGGTGACAGAGGAAGGAGGAAGACAAGGAGAGAAACCTGGTGACAGAGGAAGGAGGAGACAAGGAGAGAAACCTGGTGACAGAGGAAGGAGGAAGACAAGGAGAGAAACCTGGTGATAGAGGAAGGAGGAAGACAAGGAGAGAAACCTGGTGACAGAGGAAGGAGGAAGACAAGGAGAGAAACCTGGTGACAGAGGAAGGAGGAAGACAAGGAGAGAAACCTGGTGACAGAGGAAGGAGGAAGACAAGGAGAGAAACCTGGTGACAGAGGAAGGCAAGGAGAGAAACCTGGTGACAGAGGAAGGCAAGGAGAGAAACCTGGTGACAGAGGAAGGCAAGGACAGAAACCTGGTGACAGAGGAAGACAAGGAGAGAAACCTGGTGACAGAGGAAGACAAGGAGAGAAACCCGGTGACAGAGGAAGACAAGGAGAGAAACCTGGTGACAGAGGAAGACAAGGAGAGAAACCTGGTGACAGAGGAAGACAAGGAGAGAAACCTGGTGACAGAGGAAGGCAAGGAGAGAAACCTGGTGACAGAGGAAGGCAAGGAGAGAAACCTGGTGACAGAGGAAGACAAGGAGAGAAACCTGGTGACAGAGGAAGACAAGGAGAGAAACCTGGTGACAGAGGAAGACAAGGAGATAAACCCGCATGGTGAACAAGGGTATCGCAGCCATTCAGCACATTACACATCAGCTAGGAGAACCATGTTCAGGTAAACCATGAATTCATCTGCAATCCCCACCAAAATACTGACACGGATCAAAACACAAAATGTTGTGTCATGCTCTTGCTGAACAGATAAAAGAAAGAAATGTGCAAAGGATGCTACCTATGGCATTAGGATAATCGTACGTACATGTCAGGGTGAGGAACAGCAGACGGTGATCAAGGCATACACATGTCACCTCTCAACTTCAATATTTGACACAGACTTCATACTGCATCTTCCACCCGAGGTGCCAGGGGTAGCATGTGATAATGCTGTTGATGTTATTACACAGTAGACTCAGATCTCCTTTCTTGGGAGTCCTGTCTAAAAGGCACAATGATGAACACCATCTCTGCAATCATCGCTGAACACCATTCCTGTAGCCATTATCTCCTGACCATAGGCTGTTGTGGACACCTGAGCAGATCTCCACAGCTCCCCATCCTGTCATGGCCAGGTGTAGCAGTGTTATAGCCAGTCCAGTGGTTTGTGGGCCTGTGTGAAGTCCGGCTTTCTCTGTTCGCTGCAGGACGAAGCTGGATGGGGAGCCATGGTGGCACTTGACTCTTACTGGTCATGTTCATGGAGTCTGATGGCGGCATGGAGAAGCGCCTGTCTGCCAGCCTACACTGGACTGGCTGCCAGACCCATTTCTGTCTTACACCTGCAACTGTCACTGGGGTCTGCAGCCAACCTCAGCTCTAACATCCAACAAATGGATGGATTATTACTAAAAACCTGCATGATCTGCAGCAATCTCAGCTCTAACATCCAACAAACGGATGGATTATTACTAAAAACCTGCACGATCTGCAGCCAACCTCAGCTCTAACATCCAACAAACGGATGGATTATTACTAAAAACCTGCATGCTGAGTCTGAAAACAAAAGGACGTGATTCCTGCACTCCTGTTTCCATGGTATCTTTCTGAGGAAAAAAAAACAAATCTAACATATATACATAAGAAAAAGGTTAACATTGTGAGACAAACATTCATTTAGTGCTTGAGTCCTTCACTTTTTCTTTTATGAACAAAACACACGCACCATAGTTTTTCCCCAGGTGACCTTCACTTTCCCACATAATTTCTTGGACTTCTTTTTTTCTCTGCTGACCACTTCTTCTTTATGTCACTGTCCAGTTTGTGTTCAGCAGAATCCTATTCCAGCAACTTTGTCTCTGATTACATGTGAACTGGTCATGCCACATCGTCATTACAGTCACCTCTTTTCACTGCAGAAACACATGACTATCAATCTCACCTGTTCTACCCACACAGTGAGTTCGTTCCCTTCATTTTTGGTTCTTCTGCTTGATTTGCATTATACAATAATTTCCCTGAAAATAGAAAATACTCAATCCATCATGGCTACCTGAGGGATGTTCTAATCTGCTTGACTAAGATACAACTTTACTTGTGGACTTAGATTTGATTTTTTGGAATTAGTCTATGTGATCTTTTTTTTTCCATCAGAAATCTTTTTCCTTCAGTTCTCAAAAGGAATTCTGATCTTAACTGGAAATCTGTCACCCGAGCATCATGACATCAAACTTGTTTCTTTTCATGAAAACATTGAAACAATATTTGTTGTTGCTTTTGTTCAACAGAAATACAAAACAGTGCTGAGCTAGGGAGGGTTGTTATCCCTGCTTTTGCGGCAAAGAAATACATCATCATAATTACAGCACCACAAGCTGCTATCCTGCGCTCATTAGAAAGGGAATATGCAAATCAAACCTGGTACTGGGAGAGGGGAAGCGGGAAGCATAATCATGAATATGTGCATTCAAGGAGTATATATATAAAAAAATCTGTACATAAAAATCATTTTTTTCAACGTCAATCATTCATCACACGTGTCGACTAGTTCACAATACAGTATTGATCACCTTTTTTCCAATGCTTTGTACATCTGTCAACAACCTAGCAGTCAAGAAACTGTTCGTGCATATCACATCAGATAAGAGGAATATAAAAGCAAAACGTTTTTGAAAAAAAAAATCTTCCAAATAATATCTATCTATCTATATATTATATATGTACATACATATATATGTATATAAATATATATATACATATATATATATACATATATATATATATATATATCCTACAAGCTATCCATCCAACTTTTATACAGCTTCATCACTCCAAGTAAATAATGACACACATTGGAAATAGTCACTTAATGCAAACTTTCAATCCTTTTGTTAATAATACAAGCACAGGAAACTGTTCTCACTGACCAAGGAACTGTAACTGAGACAGACTGTCGCTCTTCTCAGATCTGATAAGGAACTTGTTCTAGTTGCTTTACACAATGCTGATGTAGTCCAAACTGTCCTCATATATACAGCAGGGTGACAGGGGATGGGAAAAGATGAGGTCTTCTGGGCGAACATCCCTGTCTTATTTGTAAAAAAAGAGAGAAAAAACCCCATCAGTTCACCCTGCAAGCACCTTCAATAAAACCTCGGATATGAAAAGTAACATTATGATGCTGTAGTTCAACATGCTTCTTTACTATGTACATTCTTTACATGTACCTTTAAAGAATACAATTCATGGGAAGTATTTTCAAGATAGCTTTTCATGTCGTCAACTGGAAATGAAAATTCTTTTTGTGGCACTGAAAAATGAAAAATGCTGAAAGAGCTCTAAATCCGGTCTTCTATTTGCATCTACATGCTACAGCTTTTCAAGTGTGTTACTACATGGAAGGCTCTGTCCCTTATTTCATTCAACAGATGAAAAACAGTCCACCACCATGCTGCAAAGTGAACGATATAATATCTGTTGAACATGCCAAAAAAGCCAGCTGAAACAGACTGTGGCAACACTTGCAGCAGTTCTTCTTCTTCCTAAAGAGCGGGTTCACTCAAAAATGAGTAGGTCACCAGCGCACATGTTAAAAAAAGAAAATGCGACTCAGCCTGTTGGCCCCTGGAGCAAAGTTTGGCAACAAGGGGTCGCACATGATATTTTAGAAGGTCAAAAGCAATGGCCAGGTTAAGGCCTAGGTAACCATAAAATATCTGGGGAATTAAAATAGAAAAGTAAATCGATATGCAGATCTCAAGATTGTCTTATCAATTTGATTTTTAAAAGAGACTGCATTTGTGGCAATCTTGATGGCACCCAGCAGTGACTTCCACAGCCTTACAGAACTAGGATAGAATGAATGTAAATGGCTGTCAATATTTGATGCAGGTATGGCATAAGATTGACCGCCACTCCTGGTGCTACTTTTATTAAATACTAGTTGTTCCATTGGGATATTAATTAGTTTAGCTCTGCCTTTGAAGAAGGTATTAAGTTTGATAAAGGCGCTTCTCTCTTCTAAGGGTTTCCATTCTAATTTCCTCATGTTCTTCCTAGTATTCCCTTTCTCTCTGATATGGTTCCCTGTTACGAACCGTGCTGCTCTCTTCTGAATCTTTTCGAGGTTATCAATGTCCTTTAGACTGTAAGGATCCCAGACTGAGCAACCATATTCCAGTACTGGTCTAACCAGTGTTTTATAGCAGTTGTCCTTAACCTTTTGGGGGCAGTCATTGATGTTCCTGTATAAGAAAGCTAAGATGTTGTTTGCTTTCTTACATACTAAATTGTAATGTTCTTTCCATTTGAGACGACTATCTATAATCACGCCTAAATATTTTGCAGCATTGGTTTCTTTAAGAATAGTATTGTGAATAGAGTATTCTGATCTAGTTAGTGAGCGTTTATTACATATACGCAACACTTGGCACTTCTGGGGATGAAATTCCATTTTCCAAGTTCTTTCCCACTCTTGTAAAGCGTTTAGACCTTCTTGAAGAATGCGCGTATCATTCTTGCTTCTGATTGTTCTATATACTAAGCTGTCATCTGCAAAAAGCCTTATAGTAGTTCCAGGAGAGATATTTCTACTTATGTCATTTATACAAATTATAAAAAACAAGGGCCCCATAACAGTTCCCTGTGGTATACCTGACAAGACTGGTTTACAATGGGATGACGACCCTTCCACAATAACTTTCTGCGTTCTCCCAACAAGGAATAATCTAGACCATTTTAGCAAAGAACCGCCAATGCTGATGTGTTCTAATTTAAGTAGCAGGCCCTCATGGTCAACCTTATCAAAGGCTTTAGAAAAGTCTAATAAAATTGCATCTATTTGCTGTCTGTTGTTAAGACAGTTATTAAAATCATTGAGAGTTGTTATAAGTTGAGTCTCACAACTCCTTCGCTGTCTAAAACCATGCTGGGCATTATTTAAGAAGTCATATTTGTCAAGATGGTCCATTATGCTACTATACATTATATGTTCAAGTAATTTTGCTGATATGGATGTAAGAGATACAGGTCTATAGTTCTCTGCTTTTGTTTTGTCACCCTTTTTGAATAAAGGGACTATGCTAGCATCTTGCCACTCATCAGGTATTACTCCCTGGTCCAGTGAAGCTTGGAAAAGTAGTTGATATACCTGTCAATTCATTGGCACATACTTTTAAGAGCTTGCCAGGAATGCCATCAGGACCAGTAGCTTTGTTTTCATTGATGTTGGTCAGTAACTTAAATACTCCTGCTTTGCATACTTTGATGTTTTGCATTTCGGGGAGCTTATCATCATCCTTTAGTCTAACGTTGATTAAAGGCTTGGGATTTGAGAAAACCGAACAAAACTGATTGTTATGTCTTCTTCTGTCTGCTGGGTCTGAGAGCCTGCACAGGATATGAATGGCTTATGTGCTGTTTTAGGGTCTCAGTGTTGTGAAGTTTGCATGTTATCAATGGGGTCTAAGTGTGGTTGTATGTAGTTTGCATGTTATCAATGGGGTCTAAGTGTGGTTGTATGTAGTTTGCATGTTATCAATGGGGTCTAAGTGTGGTTGTATGTAGTTTGCATGTTATCAATGGGGTCTAAGTGGGTTGTATGTAGTTTGTATGTTATCAATGGGGTCTAAGTGTGGTTGTATGTAGTTTGCATGTTATCAATGGGGTCTAAGTGTGGTTGTATGTAGTTTGCATGTTATCAATGGGGTCTAAGTGTGGTTGTATGTAGTTTGCATGTTATCAATGGGGTCTAAGTGTGGTTGTATGTAGTTTGCATGTTATCAATGGGGTCTAAGTGTGGTTGTATGTAGTTTGTATGTTATCAATGGGGTCTAAGTGTGGTTGTATGTAGTTTGCATGTTATCAATGGGGTCTAAGTGTGGTTGTATGTAGTTTGCATGTTATCAATGGGGTCTAAGTGTGGTTGTGTATAGTTTGCATGTTATAGGGAGAGACAGCAAGTACCAGCGCCAAGCAAACTGACATGCTGAAAACTGATGCTAGAGATTCTGAAAAATCTGGAGAAGATCAGTTACAGGAGAATGGAAGGTAATGGGAGGGGATGATGCCCAAAGTTTTTTTTTTTTTCCTTTTTACTTTCATCGGAGTCTCAATCCATTAACCCTTCAGCAAGACCACTGACATGACGACTGAGCATGGATGGAAAAAAGTTGAAAATGGTCTCTGCACTATCCTCACAACGACAGAAAAAAAATGACGCTGATGACAGACTGGGGAGGAGATTGGGGAGGTAGGGTGGGGAGGGGGTGTCACAAATGCAGGGTGTATATGTCTTCCCTAACCCCTCTACACAGACTAGACCCTCGCAGGCTGAAGACTGATCAATATAGAGCTCCCTCCTGAAAACCCTAAAGGCTAAAAATGGTAAAAGGGGAAAAATATATTGCAAAAAACAATATGAAAATCCCACAGCATAATGGCTCTAAGATGAGTACTATTAGAGGACCACTGTGTTTCAGGAACAGCACAATGGAAGGCACAGCTCATCTCTTTCCGTCGCCTCAACTTTCCCTGGTCTGAATCAAGTATCTGTTAATTACTGGGTGGAAAGAGAGCATTTTCATGCAGTATAAATCTGACCCACATGGTTTGACCCACAAACGTTAGCTCCTGTGGTAAATGCTCTAACCAGTTGACTCCTGTCGGGTCCAAAGGAACACAGGCTTGAACTGATTTCTCAGTTACGACACTCCAGTTCAACTGAGGCAAATCTTTACGTCTTGACTGTGTCATGCATCACAGTGATATCAAACGTGTTATGTGTCATCTAACAGGAGAACTAACACCCCAACAACATCTGAAACTAGCCACTTTGCGGAGATGTAATAAAAACTTTAACAATGAAGATTTTTGTTGTTGTTGACAGATCATATTGTGTGCAACTCTGTAGCCTGCATCATTACATTGGTTTGTGAGGAGCAAGTTGAATGACAGGGGATGATGGTAAGAGGTATTACACATGAGACGGCAACAACACTGAAATACATTGTATCAACTTCATTTCCTGCCTCAGGTAAAAATGCACATCTTAGAAACGTTCTCATGAGACAGCATCACCATGCACTGTGAACAGTGGTAAATGCACTCAGACTATAGCGTTATCAATGACAGACGCTATGTATGTGTGTGTGTTTGTTAATGTCTATGTGTGTGTGTGTGCATGCGTGCGTGCATGTGTGCGTGCATGCGCATGTGGATGTGCATGTGTGTGTGTGTGTGTGTTTGTGTATGTGTGTGCATGTGTGTGTGTGTCTGTATGTGCGCCTGTATGTGTCTGTGTATGTGTGCATGTGTGCATGTGTGTGTGTGTGTGTGTGTGTGTGTTTATATGCACATATACTAGTGCATGGGTTCTCATCTTGAGAAGCTCCAGGGTCTATGCAATTTAACTAAAACTATTCAAAAAAGAATTATAATGCTGATATGGATGTCTGTTTTTTTCTCTCAGCGTTTTAAAGATTGTCTGACTACTTGAGTGGTCATTTCTTTCTTACCAGCTTTAAGATAAGTGTGCGCTAAGACACAGAACATGTATCCCAATTCACAACACAACCCTGAACAAAACCAAAGTTCATCACACGTATACAGCCAACTGACTACATTATGAAAACTCATTTGGGTTATGCATCACAAAATCTTTTGAATATCCCTTTTGTGATCTTTGCATTAACTATATCTATCAAAAATACTCTATGCACTAGTTTCAGCTAAAAGACACATGGTAAAACAACCACTAGACTATAAATCAGCTGCCTCTTAACGTTGTGTCTATCATGAACTTGCTGAACACATGTATGATTATAATTAGCAAACAATCATCTTGTCTGCAATTACAATTTGCCAACAAATGGTACTTTCAATATTCAAAATGACGCACCATTTTTAGGGATCAAACATTGCCATCTGTTCTTTCTTCACAGCAAAAATTTAAAAAATGCTGTAATGCATGGCTAGAAAATCTGAAAGGGCAAAAAGGGTAAGAAGTAAACAAGACTTGCATATCAGACCAGGTGTAGTGTCAAGACATATGAAAACCACATCAAAATGACATGATGAGTTTACCAAGTAAAAAGTAATACAACTGTGAACTACAACCCATGTCAAAGACACATTGTGACTGCTACACACACAGTCTATTTGGTCAACATACAACATAAAATTTCATAAAAAGCCACATTTCCCGTGGAAACTGGTTATGTGATCTCATTCATTCCATTTCCAGTTTCCTAGGGTTTTGTCTACTCTACAATGACCATCATTCTATCTCTGACGTAAGGTTATGGGTAGATTGTCACAAGAAAAGCTAACCCCAACTCAGTGCAAGTGGTCAAATGAACTGAAAAGCGGCCATGTTCTTCATCTCATAGAGAGGTTGATTCACATTCAGCAACCAAGTTACCCATAAAATTCTCATCACAAATTCAAACCATGAACATTTTTTTTCCAAACATTCACTTGGCAGTAAAAATTTGTGCTTTTCAGTAACAAGTTAACAAAGTCCGAATACATGTTGAAAACAAACAAACAAACAAAAATGTTAAAACACTCTATTTAAAGCAACAAAATGCTTTGTTTCTTTAAAAAAAAAAAAAAAAAAAAAGAAAGAAAACGGCTTCATTGTCTTCTTGTTGATATCCGGCAAAGATTAATATTTGGGAATGAAGAAAAATGCCACTTTATTTTGCAGTATAAAACAGAACCATCTCATCAGATAATATAGTGTGGCAGCATACTAGCAAACTGATGTTTGTGCAAACTTCTGATTTTTGTATGCCTCACACCACACACACATACGCACACAAACACACACACTCACACGCGCACACACACACACACATACACACACGCACACACACACACGCACGACATGCACGCACGCACGCACGCGACACACACACACACACACACACACACACACAGATGCATATCACTCTCATAGCTACTCATATTCAGACACATACATACTCACAACCGCTCACACTTGCATACACATAGACACTTGAACACATTCATTCACATTCATGTCTACATGCTTAAACATGGAATGAGGATGTTGTAAACAGAATGGTAGCTGACAAACAACATAAGAAATAATTTCACGAGTAAAAAAAAGTTTACCAAAAAGAAAATGGTGGGAAAAAATTCAACATTGTGTTGTAATTACTTGCCTTAAATTGTGACCAGTATTTCATCATTTTCTTTGTATAAGAAATGAAAAAAAAAAAAACAAGTTGTAGTACACACACATTTTTTTCTAAATCACACAACATCCACACACCTGAAAACATGTACACGCACGTAAGCAAACAAAGACACGTTTATAAACCTGACACATCACGCACAAGTAAAGACACAGACCACCCTCACCACCTCCACAAGCATAAATACCCTGCACGTCACAAAGAGAACACATTTACCATTCATCTTACTCCTTAGAATATGATTAAAACAATAGCTATCATAAAAGCCTTGAAACCTTTGTAGTTCCACTGTACAAAGTTGACACACCATTTTGCACAAGTGACAGATCCAGCCTATAAAACACATTCTGCACAACGATGGGCACTATAGATCCAGCCTATAAAACACCTTTTGCACAACTGACGGACACTACAGATCCAGCCTATAAAACATTTTGCACAAGTGAGGACACTACAGATCCAGCCTATAAAAACATTTTGCACAAGTGAGGGACACTACAGATCCAGCCTATAAAACACATTTTGCACAAGTGAGGACACTACAGATCCAGCCTATAAAACATTTTGCACAAGTGAGGACACTACAGATCCAACCTATAAAACACATTTTGCACAACTGACGGACACTTCAGATCCAGCCTATATAAAACACATTTTGCACAACTGACGGACACTACAGATCCAGCCTATAAAACATTTTGCACAACTGATGGACACTACAGATCCAGCCTATAAAACATTTTGCACAACTGACGGACACTACAGATCCAGCCTATAAAACATTTTGCACAAGTGAGGACACTACAGATCCAGCCTACAAAACACATTTTGCACAACTGACGGACACTACAGATCCAGCCTACAAAACATTTTGCACAAGAGAGGACACTACAGATCAAGCCTACAAAACACATTTTGCACAACTGACGGACACTACAGATCCAGCCTACAAAACACATTTTGCACAACTGACGGACACTACAGATCCAGCCTATAAAACACATTTTCCACAAGTGAGGACACTACAGATCCAGCCTATAAAACACATTTTCCACAAGTGAGGACACTACAGATCCAGCCTATAAAACATTTTGCACAAGTGAGGACACTACAGATCCAGCCTATATAAAACACATTTTGCACAAGTGATGGGCCCCACAAATCCAGCCTATAAAACAGACAGACCCCCACCACACTGACCAGTATCCAACTCACATAGGCCGGCGGCGAACAAAGAATACACAGAGCTCACTAATGTACAGCGGTGTAAGAGGCAGTGTCTCTGAGAACCCAAACAAAATAAATGATCTACAAAACAAACCAGTCATTGCTCCAAGTTAATGTACAGCGGTGTAAGAGGCAGTGTCTCTGAGAACCCAAACAAAATAAACGATCTACAAAACAAACCAGTCATTGCTCCAAGTTTGTGCACAACACTGTATACATCCCATCAATGGATTGTACCCTAGAGTAATACCGTAATGGACACCATCAGAGAATTCACAAAACACAAACAATGGGTTGGGGCAATGGGACATTTACACAGAAAACAAACTGAGAAATAAAGACAACACGACAGCCAAAAACAATTCCACAAAGGAGGGAAATGATGAAAGTAACTGACGGGGTTGTCTGTAATTTTCAGCTCAGAGTGAAAACATGCTCGAGATTACTGGCAGGAACAGAGGCAAACTTGAGTCATCTCATGTAACTAAATAAAATGAAATACAGTGTTTCAAAACGTCGTCTTTGATATACTGTGAATGTGGATGAAAATCACCTCATATTTCCCCACAGACATCAGGTACCTATGGTAATACAATGTGAATGATGATGAAAATCTCCTCATATTTCCCCACCTGTGATAATACAATGTGAATGACGATGAAAATCACCTCATATTTCCCCACCTTGATAATACAATGTGAATGACGATGAAAATCACCTCATATTTCCCCACCTGTGATAATACAATGTGAATGACGATGAAAATCACCTCATATTTCCCCACCTCTGACAATACAATGTGAATGATGATGAAAATCACCTCATATTTCCCCACCTGTGATAATACAATGTGAATGATGATGAAAATCTCCTCATATTTCCCCACCTCTGACAATACAATGTGAATGATGATGAAAATCTCCTCATATTTCCCCACCTGTGATAATACAATGTGAATGATGATGAAAATCTCCTCATATTTCCCCACCTATGATAATACAATGTGAATGATGATGAAAATCTCCTTATATTTCCCCACCTGTGATAATACAATGTGAATGACGATGAAAATCTCCTCATATTTCCCCACCTATGACAATACAATGTGAATGATGATGAAAATCACCTCATATTTCCCCACCTGTGATAATACAATGTGAATGATGATGAAAATCTCCTCATATTTCCCCACCTCTGACAATACAATGTGAATGATGATGAAAATCACCTCATATTTCCCCACCTGTGATAATACAATGTGAATGATGATGAAAATCTCCTCATATTTCCCCACCTATGATAATACAATGTGAATGATGATGAAAATCTCCTTATATTTCCCCACCTGTGATAATACAATGTGAATGACGATGAAAATCTCCTCATATTTCCCCACCTATGACAATACAATGTGAATGATGATGAAAATCACCTCATATTTCCCCACCTGTGATAATACAATGTGAATGATGATGAAAATCTCCTCATATTTCCCCACCTGTGATAATACAATGTGAATGACGATGAAAATCACCTCATATTTCCCCACCTGTGATAATACAATGTGAATGATGATGAAAATCACCTCATATTTCCCCACCTTGACAATACAATGTGAATGATGATGAAAATCACCTCATATTTCCCCACCTGTGATAATACAATGTGAATGATATGAAAATCACTCATATTTCCAGCGATGTCAGCCCTACTACAATACTGTGAATGATGATGAAAATCACCTCATATTTCCCCACCTATGACAATACAATGTGAATGATGATGAAAATCAACCTCATATTTCCCAGCGATGTCAGCCCCTACTACAAGACACTGTGAATGAAGGGATGAAAATCACCTCATATTTCCCAAGCGATGTCAGCCACCTACTACAAGATACTGTGAATGTGGATGAAAATCACCTCATATTTCCCAAGCGATGTCAGCCACCTACTACAAGATACTGTGAATGTGGATGAAAATCACCTCATATTTCCCAAGCGATGTCAGCCACCTACTACAAGATACTGTGAATGTGGATGAAAATCATCCCCTCTTTTCCAGCAGACATCAGCCCTATATGATACAGAGTACATAGGGATGGAAGCCACAACTCCCTGATGGAATTTAAAAAAAGAAAGAAAAGTAAACCCGCAAACTGACACCCTGAGAAGAAAAAGGCCAGGAATCTGATGCAACATGACATCACTGCCATCACAAGCAACAAACACGTTGGCACCTGAAGGGAGGTGGAGGTTGAGTGTCTGGAGAGGGAGGGAGGGGTGGCTGAGGGAAGGGGGAAGGGGGAAAGGAAACTGATTGACATGCATTTCTTCCCTACAGTTTTTTTGTTTTATAATATTCTGCTTGTGCAGTTCTTGAAATGTTCCAGAGATGTACTTCCATTTCTTCCGATACGTTCTACCTGAGAAAATGACTATTCCAACAGATGCGTCAGCAAATTTGTGCACAAACATTTTTTTTCCTGGTAGGTGAAAAAAAACATGACATCTGCAAGAGAAAAAGCAGACATCCATGAACAAAAAACAAGATCCATGAGGAAAAAGTGAAGCAACCTGAGAAAAATGAAGCAAAGACCTGAGGAAAAAAGTGGAAGCAAAGATCCATGAGGAAAAAAGTGGAAGCAAAGATCCATGAGGAAAAAAGTGGAAGCAAAGATCCATGAGGAAAAAAGTGGAAGCAAAGATCCATGAGGAAAAGAGCAAGATCTGGAAAAGTGGAAGCAAAGATCCATGAGGAAAAAAGTGGAAGCAAAGATCCATGAGGAAAAGTGAGCAAGATCCAAGGACAAAAGTGGAAGCAAAGAATCGGTGAGGTAAAAAGCATCCATAAAGAAAACAGGAGCAACCAGTACAGGAAAAAGCAGAAGCCCATGAAAGATGCTGTGAGGGAAAACGTGGACTTGATTTATGATGACAGCAGCCATGTATGCATGTGCAAGAAGCGAACAGACAGGGAATGGGGTCTTTGAAAGAAAATCTTCATTGAGGTGAAAAACAACACGTTGTGAGTGGTGGCTGGTGAGAGCGCATGGGAAAGGTTGCACTGAAAGTTTACATTGTTGATCTTCAGTGTCTTTGTGCTGGAACACCCGGGGGCAAAAAATGTTTGGATGATTTCAAACTTCTTATGTTAGGATGGTGACCATAAGTAATGAAAATTAAAATAAAATAATTCTCAGACAGAACAGTATTACTAACATAGAAAACAAGATGAATTTTAAAACTTGCTCACTCCTTTTGTTGTTGTTCTACTTGGACTTACTGGTGCATTTGCTCCAGTGTTTCCATGTGTTCAAAGTTATGCAATTTCCTTGGGGTTTTCATATGACCAGTTTCCATACTTTTCCTCTGAAGTCATTTGTATTTGGTGTCTCTCACAACTTCCATTTCCAAACTATTTTTCACATTTTAATCCTGGAAAGCAATTGTCAATTCCAAGCTGGCTACAAGCTGAAAGTATTTGCGTGCAGGATGTATTTCTTATTACAAAAACATTTCTTTCCTTTTTTTGTGTGAAGAAAAAGAACTTGTCTAGCTTGATAACATCCAATCTCATACACACAAAAAACTTACAATAAAAAACAAAAGAAAAAAAATTGATTCTAAGAAGGCTGCTGAAATAAAACAGTGCAAGCATATATTTTGTTTTCCAAGATAGAAAAAAAAGTCCTTGAAACAAGAACTCCTCCAAGCATCGACAGCATGCTTTACCAGTATAGTAGGATACGATGAGCATGCTGCGTCACACGGTGCAGGTGTCTGAATATTCACTCTGCCTACCTTCATCCTTGCTGTATGGTGCAAGTATCTGAAAACTGTCTCTGCCAACATCACTCATGGCGATGTTACATTACATTAAAGCTGGTCCCAGTTCTGCCAGTGGTGTATGAGAATCCTCCATACTGATTTATGTACACACCCTAAAGCATTCAAGCACCATGGAGTTAAAAGACAGGCGAAAGGTACACTTGCATTCATAAATAGATCAGATGCTAGAGACTTCACAAACAAGTCAGTCTCATTTCTCTTGGACCAATCCTGCCTGCCTGACACTTTTAAGGATCATTGTTGACGCTGAAATTCACGGCTGTGTTCTTGTTACAAGCAGATCATCACTGACTGTACAGTACTTTGCAGCAACTAAAGCTACAGAAAATTAGTTCCGTAACTTGTTTTAGAGTGCTTTTCTTTACCGAGCACGAGCAAAAATGAGTGCAAAGTTTAATGCACCATATCAAACAGACAAGTGAATTCTGGACAAATATGGCTTCCTCATATATCACAAAATTAATGTATACATGAAAAATGCATAAAACATTACTCCTTCAGAGATGTTGGCCAATGAGAACGCCAATTGTATGAAATGTTATGTGCATGCGTCTCACCTCTTTTGTCATTATTTTATTGTGCAATTGTAAACATTGATTTTGAACTCCTTTTCTGGTTTGTATCTAGTACAATGACCATTTTTGCACTCTGTTTTTGTGCTTTATTTCTATAGTACAATGACCTACTTTGCACTCTGTTTATGTGTTTATTCTATAGTACAATGACCATTATTTGCACTCTGTTTTATGTGTTTATTTCTATAGTACAATGACCATCACTTTGCACTCTGTTTTATGTGTTTATTTCTATTGTACAATGACGATTCACTTTGCACTCTGTTTTATGTGTTTATTTCTTTTGAGTTCAATGACCATTACTTTGCACTCTGTTTTATGTGTTTATTTCTTTTGTTCAATGACCGTCACTTTGCACTCTGTTTTATGTGTTTATTTCTATGTACAATGACCGTACTTTGCACTCTGTTTTATGTGTTTATTTCTATTGTTCAATGACCTACTTTGCACTCTGTTTTATGTGTTTATTTCTATTGTTCAATGACCATTACTTTGCACTCTGTTTTATGTGTTTATTTCTATTGTTCAATGACCATTACTTTGCACTCTGTTTTATGTGTTTATTTCTATTGTTCAATGACCATTACTTTGCACTCTGTTTTATGTGTTTATTTCTATTGTTCAATGACGTTACTTTGCACTCTGTTTTATGTGTTTATTTCTATAGTTCAATGACCTTACTTTGCACTCTGTTTTATGTGTTTATTTCTATTGTTCAATGACCTTACTTTGCACTCTGTTTTGTGTGTTTATTTCTATAGTTCAATGACCGTTACTTTGCACTCTGTTTTGTGTGTTTATTTCTATTGTCAATGACCGTTACTTTGCACTCTGTTTTTGTGTTTATTTCTATTGTTCAATGACCGTTACTTTGCACTCTGTTTTGTGTGTTTATTTCTATTGTTCAATGACCGTTACTTTGCACTCTGTTTTGTGTGTTTTATAATTTCCCTATTGTTTCAAGTGACCGTACTTTGCACTCTGTTTTGTGTTTATTATCATTGTTCATGACCGTTACTTTGCACTCTGTTTTGTGTTTTACCATTCATCTCGAATTGTGCAACACATTCAATGAATGTTACTTTGCACTCTGTTTTACCTGTTTAGTTCTATTGTACATGTTCAATGAACATAAATTTGCACTGCTTTGTGTTTATTTCTATTGTACAATGTGTTCAATGAACATAAATTTGCACTGCTTTGTGTGTTTATTTCTATTGTACAACCTGTTCAATGAACATGAATGACCTGCGAAGATCCCTTTCTTCCATTAAGAAAGGGAGAACACCATAGTCGCACCTTCTCGCCACGTTAATGTGGGTGTTTCCTCAGGGGGTCATGGGGCAGGTTGTTTTCACTAACGCGGCACGGGAGCGGAATACTGGCGCTATATCAAAACTAGATCCCGGCCTCTCCAATCAAGGAAAGCCGCAGGCTAGACCAGTCCAGATGGAGGAGTAAGGCCCCCACCAAAATGGAAGGAACTGAGTGAAGGCCCACCGGCGTGTGGATACGCCCTGACACTGCTCCAAGCCTTACCCCAGCCATGGGTTAAATGGCAAAAGCATCCAGCCTGCCGAAGACGGAGTGTGTCAGCTACGGCGCAGGTCCTGGGGATAAATTAGGACACACACGCATCAACGATTATGGTCATGCTCAGACTACCTTGTTGTCATGGCGTCGTCCCTATCAGCGACAACCGGGGAGGGACGGAGCCGGGCCCTTAGCCTCAAAGGGGCCCACCCAAGCGACCGGTGCCTCTGTTAACCTGACGGTCGGGGGAAGGCAGAGTAGAGCGACTGACCAGACTACCCAGCCTCCTACCACCCTTACAGTGGCTCAGTGGAATGCAGAAGGACTAGGGAACAAGAAGCCAGAACTGCAAAAGTTTCTCAGCAAAAACAACATCGATGTCATCTGCATCCAAGAAACACACTTGAAAGATCATCGACGTTTCTTCGTAAGAGGCTACGAGACATTTCGCCAAGACCGCGAAGACAGACACAAGGGAGGAATCATTACCCTTGTCAGAAACTCCATCCCTGCAGTAGAGACAAACAGATCAAGAAGACAAGAACTAGAACACCTGACTGTCAAGCTCTTGCTGCCCAGTGGAGACCTACGGATCAGCAACTGCTACAGCCCATCAACCTCATCTCTTACGCTACACAACGTGAAGCTAGAAGCTTACAGACACCTGGTGGTTGGAGACTTCAACAGCCACTCGCAAAGCTGGGGATATGAGGAAATGGATGCCCATGGTGAGGAAGTGGAAGATTGGATGATGGAAAATAATCTAGTACTCATCAACCAGGCGGACGACAAACCAACGTACTTCTCCAGAGCCTGGAAAACCACCTCCACACCAGACCTGGCAGTAGCTACTGAGGACATTCACAAGCTCACGTCCAGAGAAGTCAGCACCCAGCTTGGAGGGAGCGACCACCTGCCAGTCATTCTCAACATCTCCAGCTTAGGATGTACTGAGCGCAACATGCAACCAAGTTGGAACTTCAAACGAGCCAACTGGACCCTCTTTGCAGAAAAGGCTGACCACCACACCAAAAACATTTGCTGTGCAAATGACCTGAACAAGAACGTCCAGAATTTCACTGATGCAGTTCTTCAGGCAGCAAAGCAGGCAATCCCAAGGGGCAAAAGAAGACATTACCTGCCATACTGGAGTGACACACTGGAACAGCTTCACACTGAAATGGACAATGCAGAGAAGCTATGGAGCAAACCCCCACTCCAGAGAACCTAGTGAGGCACAACAACGCCAAAGAAGCTTTCAACCAACAGAAGAAAGCTGAACTCCAAAAGAGCTGGAACGAGAAGACCAGCAGCCTCAACATGGAGAAGGACACCAGCAAGCTGTGGAATCTGACAAAAGCCCTGAATGAAGACACCAGAGCGGGACACAGCAAAACCGTCATCGAGGAAAATGGTACACACCACACGGGAAGGAAAGCAGCAAACATCCTGGCAGAATTTTACAAAGAGGAAAGCAAAGCAACAATACCCATTGCCCGAGTGCAGGAAGTCAGCAAGGAAACCAGGGAGAAGCTGAAACACCAGAACCCTGCACCGTCCATGATGTCAGCCTTCTCCATGACTGAACTCAATGCAGCCATTAAAAAACTAAAGCCAAAGAAAGCCCCAGGGAAAGATGGTGTTACCAATGACATGATCAGGAGACTTGGAACCACAGCAAAACAGAAGCTCCTTCTGATCATCAACCAGTCATGGAGCTCAGGGAAATTCCCAGACCGATGGAGAGAAGCAGTCATCATCCCCATCAGAAAGAAACAAAAAGACAAAACCAAGAAATCCAGCTACCGACCAATCAGCCTCCTCAGTTGTCTGGGCAAGGTGATGGAAAGAATGGTGAACACAAGACTGCTGAAACACCTGGAAGAAAATCACCTGCTCAGCAACACACAGTCAGCATACAGGAAAAACCACAGTACGGAAGACCAGCTTGTGTACCTCGCCCAACAGATCGAAAACGCCTTTCAGGAGAAGAAAAAGGTACTCGCTGTCTTTGTGGACCTGACCAAAGCCTTTGACAAGGTATGGAAGGAAGGACTTCTCCTGAAGCTGCTAAACAAGAAAGTGGAAGGGAATATGTACCGCTGGATACGCAACTTCCTCCAGTACCGCACAGCAAGAGTTCAGCTTGATGGGAAAATTAGCCACCGAATCACTCTACAACAAGGTGTACCACAAGGAGGAGTCATCTCCCCTACACTCTTTCTCATCTTCATTGATGACATCGCTGAGAAGCTCACCAAGCACATCTCCAGAGCTCTCCACGCCGACGATTTTGCTGCCTGGAGTGCTGCAGAACATTTAACCACAGCCAGCTACAGGATGCAGGAAGCACTGGAACACGTCGGAAGATGGGCCTCTGACTGGGGCGTAGAAGTCAATGCCACCAAGACAGTGGCCACAGTCTTCTCGCTGTCGCCACTGCGCGAAACCATCAGCCTGAAAATAAATGGAAGAGAGCTAAAACAAGAAGACAACCCAACATACCTAGGCATCAAGCTGGACAAGCGGCTTACTTGGAATCCGCACCTCAAGAACATTGAAAACGAAGCAGTCAGGAAGCTCGCCATCATGAAGAAGCTGGCCGGTACATCCTGGGGCGCAAACAGCAGCATCCTGCAGAAGGTGTATGTGGGTACCGTCAGACCAACCCTGGAGTATGGCAGTTCTGCATGGGCCACTGCATCCAAGACCAACACCAGTCGCCTGAACAAAGTGCAGAATGCAGGATTGCGACTGATCACTGGTGGGATGAAGACTACCCCAATCCAAGCCATGGAGAAGCTTACTAGTCTACATTCCCTCGAAGACAGACGCGAGGAGAAGGTTTTCATCCACAGTGAAAAGTTACTGCGTACGCCTACCCACCCCATGCACACCGAGATACAGAACCCCACCAAAAACAGGCTAAAGAGAACAAGTTTCAACCACCTGTCTAAGAGCCTGCATCGCAGCAATGAAGACCTGCTGCCTGTTTCACCAGCCGAAATGGAGATGCTTCCAAATTTTGAGGAACCAGACAATCACCTGGAAGATGTCGCAATCATCACCGAAGTTCCTGGCATTAAAAGAATGGACCGTCAAGCCCCTCAAGTAATGAAAGCTCTAGCACAGGAGATGATCGCCAACCAATACAACCCCAGTGAGTGGACCCACGTCTTCACAGATGGATCCTCAGAAGGAGCAGTCAAGAATGGAGGAGCAGGGTTCTTCATCAGACACACCAATGGAAGATTGACACACAAGGCCTTCCCTACTGGAAAGATCTCCTCCAACTACAGAGCGGAGGCAATAGCACTGCTCCACGCAGTGAGGATCTTTCTGGAACCGGCCAGCCCATCACAGAAGGTTGTCTTCTTCACAGACTGCCGATCTCTGCTGCAGGGACTTCAGAACACAAGAAATGAACAACATACGCAAGACATCAAGGCTGCCCTCCATGAACTCTCAAAACAGTCTGTCATTACGCTTCAGTGGATTCCGTCTCATTGTGGGATCATGGGCAACGAAAAAGCTGATGCCTCTCTCCAAAGCAGGCAGCAAAATGGAGCAGTTCAGCCACCCCGTGACCTACAGGGAGGCCAAGACCATCATCCACAACCAGTTTCAGTCCCAGTGGAAGAGAAGGCTGGGTGCAGAGAGTGGTGCTGACCCGATCCACCAGCTCCAAAGGCACCAGCAGACAATCCTCTTCAGACTGAGGACCGGCCACTGCAGACTGCTGAGCCACCTTAACCGCCTGAAGATCACCTACACTGACCAGTGTCCATGCGGCACTGGACCCCAGACCCCTGAACATGTCCTCCTGCGCTGTCCTATTCACGCAGCTCTACGACACAAAACTTGGCCGGGGGGAGCGGAGTTACAGGCGCAGCTTTGGGGAGCCCGTTCTGACCTGGAGAAGACCGCGGGCTTCATCATGGCGGCCGGGTTACAAGTCTGACGCATCCAGCTTCAATCGAACGCAGAAGAAGAAGAATGAACATGAATTTAAACTCTGTTTTGCTTGTTTATTTCTAATGTACAATGCACTCAATGACCATTACTTTGCACTCTGTTTTGTGTGTTTATTTCTATTGTAGAACGCATTCAATGAACGTAAATTTGCGCTCTGTTTTGCTTGTTTATTTCTATTGTAGAACACGTTCAATGAACGATACTTTGCAGCTCTGTTTCACGTGTTTATTTCTGTTGTACAATGTGTTCAATGAATGTTACTTTGCACTCTGTTATTGCATGTTTCTTTTTATTGTACAATGCGTTCAATGACCGTGACTTTGGACTTTGTTTTGCGTATTTACTTCCATTGTACATGTTCAATGAACGTTAGTTTGAATTCTGTTTAGCGTGTTTCTTTCTATTGTACAACATGTTCAATGACCATTACTTTGCACTCCGTTTTGTGTGTTTACTTCTATTTGGACTTGTTTTAAGCAACGCTGTGGTCTGCTTCAGAGAGGTTTTTATGTTCAGTGACAGTGATTGTACAGTTGTAGCTGAGCCAGGCCATAGTCAGTGATGCATAGTGAATGGTTTTCAGTGACAGTGAGTGTACAGTTGTAGCTGAGCCAGGCCATAATCAGTGATGCATAGTGAATGGTTTTCAGTAGACTGATCATGGTCTGGCTCAACAACATGAGGACAGCACCAGGGCTATTGTTGGCTACTTATTTATGAGCTCTTGTCCAGGGTGAGAAGTGTGTGGGAGGGGTTTCTTTCTATGGGTTCTTTTGACACGGGGAGCTTTAATTCCAGTGAACACGTATATGTACATAAGGGCTGGTGCACATTCACAAGATGCACATGAACAAAGAAACAAAAAAAACCCATCAAATTATTGCACCTGTACACGTCTTAAAAATGACAGCAGGTCATTTTCTTTCATAACCAACTGGTACAGGCATTCAGATGATGAACAGTCCGTGGCATGTCACCTTGGAGGAGGACAGGTGTAAACTGGAGTGAGGGAAGCTTCACTCAGAGTGTACACAGACACTCAGGCATGCAGCCAGACCCTGATCCCTGTGGGTCAGGTAGACAACATCATCCAACATGATTCCCATCTTCCATACCACCTTCCTCAGGAATAAACTGTTGATTCCTGTAGCTCAGATAGACAACATCATGTAACATGATTCCCATCTTCCATACCACCTTCCTCAGGAATAAACTGTTGATTCCTGTAGCTCAGGTAGACAACATCATTCAACATGATTCCCATCTTCCATACCACCTTCCTCAGGAATAAACTGTTGATTCCTGTAGCTCAGGTAGACAACATCATGTAACATGATTCCCATCTTCCATACCACCTTCCTCAGGAATAAACTGTTGATTCCTGTAGCTCAGGTAGACAACATCATGTAACATGATTCCCATCTTCCATACCACCTTCCTCAGGAATAAACTGTTGATTTCTGTAGCTCAGGTAAACAGCATCATGTAACATGATTCCCATCTTCCATACCACCTTCCTCAGGAATAAACTGTTGATTCCTGTAGCTCAGGTAGACAACATCATGTAACATGATTCCCATCTTCCATACCACCTTCCTCAGGAATAAACTGTTGATTCCTGTAGCTCAGGTAGACAACATCATGTAACATGATTCCCATCTTCCATACCACCTTCCTCAGGAATAAACCGTTGCAATCCCCATCCATCAGCTACACTGTAAATGACAGTGGAAGAAGTTTACAGTTGATGGTGCTGTACTTTTCTCTGATGAAGTTTACAGTTGATGGTGCTGTACTTTTCTCTGATGAAGTTTACAGTTGATGGTGCTGTACTTTTCTCTGATACGTATAAGAACATTACATCTGACAAGCCTAAGTGCTGAAAAGTACAGACAACCTCATCATCAACAATGCTTGCTTGCACAACACATTTCTTTACATCAGGAATGTACAAGGCAACAACAACAACAAAACACATACATAACAAGTCACTTTAATCTGAACGAGCATACACAAAACATCAACCATTCAGAACAACACCATACCATCAGAGAAGATGGGTTTTTGCATATAAACACAAAGCAAGCAAAAAAAAAAAAAACCCAACCAAACAAAAAACAATCCTCCAACCCTTGCAAAAAACAAACACATAAACATTTACAATAACTGAAAAAAATACACATAAAGGCAACAAAACAGATGAGGGAAAAAAAAGCAAAGAAAAGAGAAAACCAGGTGAAGAAACAACCCCCCCAAACAGCGTTACATGAAAACAACAGGCAAAGCTTGGCGTCAAGACTGAGGGGCGGTGGCGGTGGCGGCCGCCTGCTGGCGCTCACGAAATTTGCTGAAGGAGTACTTCTCATTCACACCTTTCTGGCCCAGGTCCTGCCACATCTTCTGGCTGTGGTCGCGGCGGTACTTCTCCCACCTCTCGTCGTCTGACTCATGGGTCAGGTAGCGCACTCCAACGGCTGTCTCAAGCACCCGGAGATCGGCCCAGGTCTGGTAGTCCTGGTTGCCAGAGAGTACACAACAGATTAACTACGAGTGATGGATGGTGTGTTGATTGTTGTACTATACTGTGGTGTTAAGGATGGTGTGTAGTAGGTTGTGTTGTTTTGTATTGCATAGTTCAGATTTTGTACACTGTGTTGAGTTGTGTTGTACTGCACTGCACAGTATTGCATTACATTATACAGTGTTGTGCTGTCTTCACACTGCTTAGTGCAGAGTTGTGTTGTACTCTCTTTCTCAACCAGATTTCTCCATGTAAAATCCAGACTGCTCTCCCTGGTCAATGTTGCTGTAATACCCCACCATCCATTTTTTTCCTTTTTTTTTTTCTCTGTGTCTCTTTTATTTGTTGACCTGTCAAAAGGAATTCATATAAACACTTTTGCCAGGACAACTCCTTGGTATTCACATGATTTTCTGCATGAGCTCATTTCATGTAATGCATATCACCTTGGTTTGCTGTCTTGCCTCAGAGACTGGCACTGCCTCACTTCAAGTCTATTGGAAATGGGATGTGTGCCTCTGTGTGTGGTGTGTGTGTGTGTGTGTGTGTGTGTGTGTGTGTGTGTGTGTGTGTGTGTGTGTGTGTGTTGTGTGTGTGTGTGTGTGTGTGTGTGTGTGTGTGTGTGTGTGTGTGTGTGTCTGTGTATGTGTGTGTGTGTGTGTGTGTGTGTGTGTATGTGTGTGTGTGTGTGTGTGTGTGTGTGTGTGTGTGTGTGTGTGTGTGTGCCTCTGTGTGTGTGTGTGTGTGCCTCTGTGTGTGTGTGTGTGTGTGTGTGTGTGTGTACCACTGCACAGCAGACAGGAAGATGGAGGGATGAGTGTGGCGGTGTGGATCATACCCTGTCAGACCTGACAGAGAGATGTTTCAGCCCTGGCTGGCTGCTACCCACAGTGGAGTGTGTTATGGCTCACACGGGAACACCATAACCATGCATTTGTGAGTCTCATCTACTTCATTTTGAAAAAACAAATCAGGTGTGACTACTTCTGGTGGTAAACTTGTGGCGGTTAATGAGCTACTCTGCGTTAGTTTGTTTAAAGTTCATTTGTGATAATACTCTATAAGATGATTAGATGAAAGTGAATAGCATTCAAAATAATCATAAAAGTTAAGGATAGAGGAAACAACAACAACAACAACGAAAAGCACAATCGGTCATTTTGAGTGCAGTGTAACTGTGGCCTCTGGAGAGGTGAGGGCCCAGCGGGTAACCTGCCTGTGTCTATGAAGGTGAGAAGGTCTTAAGCCTGTGGTTCAAGTCTCATATAACATCCACACTGTTTTCCATTCTTAACAGGGAACTGCAGAGACATTCAGGAGGGCTGGCAGCCATGGAAAAGGGAAGAGCTGGCAGAACTAGAAGAGAGGGTGAAAGCTCATTAGTTCCCAGTACCTGGAGAAAGACGTGCATAAGACACTTGTCCACGGTGAATCGCTTGCGTAGCTTCACTTGCAGGAGGTTGGTGATCAGATCAATGCCTGTAAACACAGCAACATATATAGACCCAGTCTATCTTCTTCTACTGGTATCTTCATACTTTTAGCCATTCACTGACCCACGTACACATGTGCACAAACATGTATCAAAACACACCTGCACATACAGACACAGAAGCTAACAGACATGGCAAAGGCGAGCGTAGAATGACATAAAGAGGAAAGAAGAAAGGCGACCCCAAAAAGACTCAGTGTGCTTCTGCTCATGTGCATCACTGCACCAACCAGAAGGGGAAGGAAAACCAGGCATTAACTTGCTGGTTGACATTTTGAATCATGTTGTGGCCTTGATCTGATTATGACTCCTGCTGGGGCTTGTCTGAGGGGCATCACAACTACTACATTGCACTTCATGATGACTGAACGCAAGATCCAAAGGTCAAACAAGCTTTCCATGATGTCTGGATGCAACATCCACAATCTAACAAGCTTTTCTACAATATCTATAAACTTGATTGCTGACTTCTGACTTTGTCTGTCAATATGCTTGTAAGCCTCACCATAAATAATCACTAGTTTTGCCATGATAGATCATGTTTACAAGCTTTCTCTATCATAAAAATGTCTTAGCATGAATTGTGACCTCTAACCTTGAGTACCCCCTGAGTTTTTCTCTTGCTATGTCCGATCATCAGCTTAAATGAGAATGGAAAAAAGATCAGAGTTCTGTTGTTATTGCACATTTTTATACTATACCATGGAGTGATCTTTAACATGCAAAAACTTCAAAAAGATGGCATGGTTAGAAAGGTCTTATGAATTTCTGCCATCTAGCCATGCCTGGTTTCTCACCACCTTCAAGTGGCTGCTGAGAAAAAAATGTCTTAAGTATTTACCAAATGTGCTGAAATCACACACACAGACACACCTGAAGCAGGGTGATTATAAACTATATAGACTAACTGTTTACTAACATGAGACAAGGAGTCTAACACAGAAACACACACACACACACACACACACACACACACACACACACACACACACACACACACACACACCCCACACACACACACACACACACACACAACACACAACACACAACACACACACACACACACACAACACACACACATGCACACACACAAACACACACAAAGTTAAAGAAAAAAAAAAGGAAAAAAGAAGCAAAGGGCAGACAACCATGAGCAGCTAAGGAACAGTGCTGCTGTCACTGAATGCTGACCTTCCTGAGAGATCTCCTTCCAGGGGTTGGGGGGATACATAAAGGACGCGTTCTGTATCTGGTCGCTGATCTCCTCGTCCTCATTGAAGGGGAAGGTGCCGCTGAGACTGACGTAGACCACCACTCCCACTGACCACATGTCCAGCGAGCGGTTGTAACCTTTCCTCTTGAGCACTTCAGGGGCTGAAAACAAGCAGAGCGTCGTTCTCCTGTAACCTTCCTTTGTCTTCTCCTGACCTTCAGTCTGTAGTTCAGCAAGGGGGCAAGTGTCAGTCTATATATGAGATCTACAACAGCATCCCTGTGGGAGAGGGAGAAGGGGGAATAAGTGAGTATCGGTCCACACATGACATTTACCACAACATCCCATCTTCTGTCTCTCACCTCTCCCTCCCTCTATCCTCTCCCGTCAAAAATACTGATCTACTGGCAGCCTCTTCAATTCCAGTCTAAAGTGTTGATCAGGTAAATCTGATGGAATGCAACAAGTTCTTCATGTATGGAGTGGACCAAAATCATAAAAAGTCATCTGCTAACATGGCCTCGTTTTCTCCTCTGTGTGTGTGTATGTGTATCATGTGTGTGTGTGTGAATTCTTGTGTGTGTGTGTGTGTGTGTGTGTGTGTGTGTGTGTGTGTGTGTGTGTGTGTGTGTGTGTGTGTGTGTGGCGCGCGCGCACGTGTGTATTCATATGTGTGTGTGTGTGTGTGCATGTATGTATATGTGTGTGTTCCATTTTTTTTTCATAGTGAGTGTGTATATGTGCAGTTATGTGTATGTAACACTATGTGTGATTTTTGTGTTATACATGCTCAAGTGAGTTCACACTGATTCTCTGATTGAAGCAGTTATCATTCAGACTATTGAACTCATGTTGCTTACAGTTCAGCCCACTGCAAAGAGCCACACCAGGGCTGTCACATCCTTCAAGTCAGTTCTCAAAACAGAGTAAAGAAGAATACACACACAACTCATTAAAAACAGATTTTCAAAAAAAACATGCCATATTTTTGTCAGCATCTTTCATCAGTAAATCTTTGATCAGGTGAGAAATGTTGATCTCTTTCAGAAATTCAAAAAAACACATGAGGCGGGACATTTCCGGCCAGAATGTGCATGGAGTCTGCTGTAAAATGTTAGTGTCTGACATCATGCAAGTCCCAGCACTCTGTAAGAACGTGTTTCATCATGAGTGATATATCCCATGGAATGCATCATACAACTTCTCCACCTTTTAAAACCTATGAGTGGGTGTAAAAGGAGTGGCCTGTGTGCAAACAGCACAAGACTTTTCTAACTGACAGCTGCCAGTGGCACATGGTAAAAACCGTTCAGGCTTTGGATGAATTGTGAAGAGTTTGTTATCCATCTGCAAGTTCCATTCCTCATGTAAGAGGTCTAACACACAAGCCTGAGCTTTAGGTTTCAGGTCAGCATGAGGAATTGAGAATCTGTCCAACTTGGTGGCATTCTTAGCAAGTTGATCAACCACTTCATCACCTTAAATGCTAAAAGAATACAGTCTTTGTTTGTTAGCTGTGAAAAGATTGCTCTTTTTGGCAACGTTTAGAAGAGAAACCATTTATATCAAAGTATTTTCTGGTATCACTTCTGTTCATTACTTACCCAGATAAGCAGGAGTACCCACAACAGAGCGTCGGAACGATTTCTCACCAATGATGCGTGCAAAGCCAAAGTCACAGAGCTTGACCTGCCACAGTGACAGAGGAGTGTGCCTGGTCACAGTACTGTCCAATAAACTATGGCTGCCTGGTCACAGTACTGTCCAATAAACTATGGCTGCCTGATCACATTACTGTCCAATAAACTATGGCTGCCTGATCATATTACTGTCCAATAAACTATGGCTGCCTGATCACATTACTGTACAATAAACTATGGCTGCCTGATCACATTACTGTTAAATAAACTATGGTGGATGTGAACTTTAAGGACTATCCTGTCCACATTCAACATGATGATAATTTCTTTTTTTTTTTTTTTTTTTGCTGTTTCATCTTCTGTGCCACCTCAGTGGCATTGCACCCACGCCGCTCATTCCGACACCCCGTCCACAGCCACAGCCCAGTCAGTCCCACCGCAAACCCGGCACCGGCAATCCACAGGGAACAGTCAATGTCAAGTTGTCAAGAGGCAACCTACCGGAGGAGACACTGCACTGCGGCCGAATCACTTCGGTGGTGTTCAGTGGCGCCTGTTCTGATCTAACATACGCAGGACACCACCTACTAAGCCCCCTACTGACGACAATGATTGCTTAGTCGCGGAGCCAGTATCAGTGAGCTCTCCCTCTGGAGGGCGCCATCATGTCCGTCCAATGACAGCCCCATGGACTCGCCGATACTGGTGACACCGACGGAACCAAACCAAGGCCATAGACGTGGAGAAGACATCGAAACTGAGATCACCATGAGAGCAGGGCATGAAGGTGATGATAATTTCTCTCTCCTGATCTCGAGGCTCAAACACTGAAAGTAACATTAGTTCCATTTGAATTGGCCTACTTTGAAGTTTCCTCATATTTGAAACTTAGATTAAAATCTGAACCATTCTGTTGTAAATAGTTCAGCATATCGTAGTGATATTAGTTTACAGTGTTCACTATTTCTGCCTCCTAACACAGGTCACTGACACTCACACATCAATTCACATAGTCGTCCCTGGAAGCTTGCCATGAGAAATCTGTTCCATGACCAGACAGAGAAAAGACCTCAGCATTTTGCTCTGTGCTCTAAACTGCACAGTACATCTGGAAAATCAATCCAGTGATGAATGAAGAACAATAACTGTAAATCTATATTCAATTAAGCATGGTAAACAAGACTGCACAGTAAATAAGAGAATAAGACATTCATGACGGAATATAGAATCTGTACTCAGTCATGAACAGTAAATACACCAATACAGATTACCAAAGGTGAGAAGAATGATGAACAACCCTATCAAATGATAATCCATGCTTTGAAAGTACAGTCAATGTTAAGCAAACTGAGGTCACGAGAAGAGACAAATGAATGAGAACTGACATGCACATCATACACTTCCCCAGCAAGATCACTGCACAGGAGACGAGACAGTTGGGGCAGTGGGGATGGAAGGAATGACAGACAGGTGGGGATGGGGACTGCCTAGCTGCAGGTCTGGGAGTAGTGCCATAAGATGGCAGACAGACGCGTGTTAATCGCCATCACCCTCTGGGACGCTGCATCAGTAATCTTGCTGTGGAAAGGTTAATGTGCAGTGAGAATCTTCCTCCTCATACCATGATGGTGGTCTGTGGGTTTTCAACTGTGCCTTCTGCTCCTATCAAGATTGGATTCCCTAATGTAGAAGACACTGGCGAAAAAAAAAAAAACAGTTCTGTAAAGACTGCTAATATTCCACCATTTTCATTCTTACATCCTGAAGGAAATGTCAAATGTTGACAGCAACCCACTGACACAATACCAGCCAAGTGCTGCTCATGATTTTGTTGTTAATTTTTCTTTCTTAAAAAAAAACTGTAGTTGCACTCTGAAAAGTTATAACTTTGTACTGGGGGAATGTACCATAGCAAAAGGGACAATAACACAGCAAACAGCACCCACCTGGGGGAAAGCAGTCTCAGAGGAGAGTAGAACATTCTCTGGCTTCAAGTCACAATGAACGATGCTCTTGGAATGCAGGTGGCGTAAGGCAATGAGGATCTGTAAGCCAACAGGCATATGAAAAGTACTAACTTTGCTCATAAATGCAAAATCTCAGTTATACATACATTTACCACAAACGCAGCCTGTCTAAAATCCACCCATCTACTTGTCATCAAAAGCATATACAAAGGGGGACAAGCAGGTACATGCAAGTGACGGCTGAAGCTCGCCAATAATGCAGGGTTTTTTTTTAACAGTTGACTTCATGGTCAGCTTATTTGAAGACCAGTGACCATTTCCCATCAGAGTGAGCTTTCTTTGATCTAGACGTTTGAAGAGAGTCAAGGTCCCAGCAATTCTTTAATTACAAAATTTCCAGCCAGTTCAAAGAAAAAGAAAGTTTGGGCAGTGTTTCAAACAAAAACGCTATACTGATCTCTTGAATTTGACACAAGGGAGAAAAATGAAGAGCTAAATCATTTAAATGAATGAAAGAAAACTAGTTCAAAAACATACAGACAATTTTCATTTAGATATTTTCATCAGTCAAACAGATTAAAAAAGAAAACAAAACAAAGAACACAAATAGTTTGTGTATGAAATGGCTGATGACTGTGTGGAGATGCAGTGAGGTCACTGACCTGATAAATAAGGTACTTGGTGACCCGCTCACTGAGCCGTCCTTTGGGGCTGGACAGGATCATCTCCAGCATGTCGCCCTTCAGTTTCTCCATCACCACAAATATCTGCCAGCAACACAAACCACGTGACATGCCATTTCACATTTCAACTGCTGGGAACGATCATATACCAAGGTACAGACATTCTCTTAAAGAAGAACTGAGTAAACCGTGTCATCACATCATGTTATGCAGAATCACAATAGACATTTGTACATGAAATTCATGCTGTTCTTATTGTGACATAGAATACAAAACCATTTGTTTCTCTCTGCGTATTGTGTTGTTTTCCTGTTATATATAATTTTTCTACAGAATTTTGCCAGGGACAACACCCTTGCTGCCGAGTGCTGTTGTTGTTTTCAATGTAGTGCAAAGTATATCTTTTCCCTGGATGTAGATTCCCACTGAATTGCTTACATTCATACATAACGATAGAAATATGCATATAACACCTGAACGGTTACACACCTATTCCACAAGACCCAAACATACAGTGACTGGGACTGGGGACAGCGGGTTCAGGAGAAGGGGGGGGGGGGGGGGGGGGGAGAAGGGGGTTGGTGGAAATGGTACGTAACGGAGATGCAGGGTTGATGACAGAAGTTGTGGATTAGGGACATAGATGGGGTGGTGGATTAGGGACATAGATGGGGTGGTGGATTATGGACAAGATGGTGTGGGGATTAGGGACATAGATGGGGTGGTGGATTAGGGACATAGAATGGGGTGGTGGATTAGGGACATAGATGGGTGGTGGAATTAGGGACATAGATGGGGTGGTGGTGACAGAGTTATATAACAGTGACAAGAGGTGGGGGGTGGGAACAGAGGCGGGGCTGGGGACAAAGATGGGGGATGGTGATGGGATGGGGAGTAAGGATGTGGTGGACAGAGGTAATGAGTCAGAGGTGAAGAATGTGACAGAGGTGGGGGTGGACAATGGGATGTGAGGAAATGGAATGATGGTGTACAGAGAGGGAATGTGACATGTGTACAACGAATGATGAGGGGTGGAGGTGGGACAGACAGGGTGAGAGGAATGGTGACAAGGTGGGGTGTTACAGACGGAATGATGAGGGAATGGTGACGAGGGGGGTGTGAGAACAGAGATGAGGGATGGTGACAGTGGGGTTACAAACAGATGAGGGAATGGTGACAGAGGTGGGGGTGTTTACAGAACAGGGGATGATGAGGGATGGTGACAGAGGTGGGGGTGTTTACGAACAGATGATAAGGAATGGTGACAGAGGTGGGTGTTTACAGAACAGGGAATGATGAGGGAATGGTGACAGAGGTGGGGGTGTTACAGAAGGTGTGAGGAATGGTGACAGAGTGGGGGTGTTTACAGACAGGGGATGATGAGGGAATGGTGACAGGGGTGGGGGTGTTTACAGAACAGGGGATGATGAGGGAATGGTGACAGAGGTGGGGGTGTTTACAGAACAGGGGATGATGAGGGAATGGTGACAGAGGTGGGGGTGTTTACAGAACAGGAATGATAAGGGAATGGTGACAGAGGTGGGGGTGTTTACAGAACAGGGATGATGAGGGAATGGTGACAAGGAGGGGGGGGGTGTTTACAGAACAGGGAATGATGAGGGAATGGTGACAGAGGTGGGGGTGTTTACAGAACAGGGGAATGATGAGGAATGGTGACAGAGGGGGGGTGGTGTTGGGGGTGGGGAGGGACAGGGGGGTGTTTACAGAACAGGGAATGATGAGGGAATGGTGACAGAGGTGGGGGGTGTTTACAGAACAGGGAATGATGAGGGAATGGTGACAGAGGTGGGGGGTGTGTTTACAGAACAGGGAATGATGAGGGAATGGTGACAGAGGTGGGGGGGGGGTTTACAGAACAGGGAATGATGAGGGAATGGTGACAGAGGTGGGGGGGGTGTTTACAGAACAGGGAATGATGAGGGAATGGTGACAGAGGTGGGGGTGTTTACAGAACAGGGAATGATGAGGGAATGGTGACAGAGGTGTGGGGGTGTTTACAGAACAGGGAATGATGAGGGAATGGTGACAGGGGGGGGGAGTGGGGGGGGTGGGTGTTTACAGAACAGGGAATGATGAGGGAATGGTGACAGAGGTGGGGGTGGGTGGGGGGGTGTTTACAGAACAGGGAATGATGAGGGAATGGTACAGAGGTGGGGGGTGTTTACAGAACAGGGAATGATGAGGGAATGGTGACAGAGGGAGGGGGGTGTTTACACAGAGACAGGGAATGATGGGGGAATGGTGACAGAGGTGGGGGGGGGGGTGTTTACAGAACAGGGAATGATGAGGGAATGGTGACAGAGGGTGTGGGGGGGGGGGGGTGTTTACAGAACAGGGAATGATGAGGGAATGGTGACAGAGGTGTGGGGGGGGGGGATGTTTACAGAACAGGGAATGATGAGGGAATGGTAACAGAGGTGGGGGGTTTACAGAACAGGAATGATGAGGGATGGTAACAGGGGATGGGGGAATGTGAAAGTGGGGGGGGGGGGGGTTACAGAACAGGGAATGATGAGGGAATGGTGACAGAGTGTGGGGGGGGATGTTTACAGAACAGGGAATGATGAGGGAATGGTAACAGAGGTGGGGGGGTGTTTACAGAACAGGGAATGATGAGGGAATGGTGACAGAGGTGGTGTGTGTGTGGGGGGGGGTGTTTACAGAACAGGGAATGATGAGGGAATGGTGACAGAGGTGTGTGGGGGGGGGGATGTTTACAGAACAGGGAATGATGAGGGAATGGTAACAGAGGAAGACAGTGAACAGAAGGGGCAGAGTGTACACAAGAGATGGGGGAATGGGTGACAGAGGATGGGGGAGGAGGGGGTGTTATACAGGGAAGGGAATGAGATGGGGAATGTGACAGAGGTGTGTGTGGGGGGGGGTGTTTATAGAACAGGGAATGATGAGGGAATGGTGACAGAGGTGTGTGTGGGGGGGGTGATGTTTACAGAACAGGTGGGAATTCGATAGAGGGAATGGTACAGAGGGTGGTGGGGGGGGGGGTGTTTACAGAACAGGGAATGATGAGGGAATGGTACAGAGGTGTGAGTGGGGGATGTTTACAGACAGGAATGATGAGGGAATGGTAACAGAGGTGGTGGTGGGGGGGGATGTTTACAGAACAGGGAATGATGAGGGAATGGTACAGAGGTGTGTTGTGGGGGGGGGATGTTTACAGAACAGGGAATGATGAGGGAATGGTAACAGAGTGTGTGGGGGGGGGATGTTTACAGAACAGGGAATGATGAGGGAATGGTAACAGAGGAAGCAGAACAGTGAAACAGCAAGGACAGTGGTCACAGAGATGGGGGAATGGTGACAGAGGTGGAGGTTGGGGCCAAAGATGGAGGTTCAGGGGGTATACCAGGGAGGGAATGAGACTGGGGACAGGGGAAGGTGAGAGGGTGAACTCTGAGGCCAGCCTGCTGCTCACTTTTGGTGAGTCTGGGCACATGCCCTGGAAGCTGTCAGTAAAGATGGAACTGCTCTCTCAGATGTAGACATTCAAATAGAAAGGACATTTTCACGGTAAAAGTTTGAGATACCAGACATATACATATGTATGTGTGTGCGTGCATGTGTGTGTGTCCATGCATGCACATGCATGTGTGTGTAAGAAATGTGAAGATTCATTTGCATGTAGGTTAAAAGAAAAAGTGAAAGTGGGGATGGGGGGGGGGGGGGGGGGGGATTGAGTATGGAGTAGGGGTAGAGGTAGGGGTCTGAGGAGGGGAGAATTTGAAGGGACAGAGCTGGAAGAAAAGTGTAGCAGGTGAAGTATAGTGAAACAAAATCACAGAGAAATTACTCTACAAAGATAAGGAAATGGAAGAAGATGCCTTTTCAATGACAAATTGTAAAAACATGCACTTTTTTTTCAAAAGCAAGATATAACACAAACAATCAACAAAGCTAAGCAGGGATTACGTAAGACGATCTGGATTACAGTATTTGGAAACTGCAGCTCTTACCAAAAAGATATCCATAATCTATTGGCAACTAAGTGTTTTCCCTGACTTTGTAAGCAGACAAACTGGCCATCTGTTCTCAAATAACTATTGGAGAAAAGAAAGACCAGATAGTACACTTTATTTTCAAACTTGGAAAGTCTGCTTGTTTATTTCATGGTCGGTATAAGAAGTCTATTCCAACTGACGAATAATCCTAGAACAAGATTTCTGTTGCTGATGATACATTATTCTATATTTAGAATCAAAGAAGTCTATGTGAATTTTTCCTTTCATGTTTTTATAAATGGTGGGTGGAAAGGCATCAAAATGATGGCTTGAGTTTTGTTTGTAGCCATGGAGTACATCCCGTCATTCTGATGTCATTCCATTTTATATTGGACTCTAGTGTTTATGCAAAGAAAAACACACTGACATTATCATTCCACCATGGTTTGGCTCTGTTCCCTGAGTCGGATTTTGGTAGATATGAAATCAAAATGGAACAGAAACACAGCCAAGGAAACCAAAGTTTAAGGAATGTGAAGTCTGCGCACTGCTAGAGCAGATTAGTTTGGAATACGTCAGACGTCCTATTCGATCTTGAAAGATCCAATACATTTTTTTTTATTTTGTCAAGCTAGATAGCCAATCTGGGTTGTCCTGTACACACATCTTATTTTCTAATTTACCCTGACAGGGATTATTCATGAACTGAGCTTCTATCCAGACCTCCAACATACCACCCTGAATAAACACACAGACAATGCCAATGTAAAATGTGAAGTCCACGCCCTCCTCTCTCGCCAGTCCTTCCCTCTCTAGCTACCAATATTTCACAGGGAATCATGGAAAGGGGACAGGACAGGAACTGTACAATCCTGACACTAATGGGTGGACAAATTGTTAAGAGAACATGAAAGGGTAAGACTAAGAGAAGAACGTGATTTCTCAGCATGACAGCCTACCCTCTCTGGTGTCTCAAACATCTGTTCTAAGTTGACAACTCCTGGGTGGTGCAAGTTCTGAAACCACAGACAAAATACATGTTGGTGAACAAAAAAACAATGTTTAGACAAAATATTTTTCAACAAACAATTCACATTCTATATTTCAATAAACATGCTTTTTCTGATCTTATTCTGACCCCCCCCCCCCCCCTCCCCCTCCTTTCCCAAATCTACTTCAGCATAACAAATTCACATGACTTACAAACACTTCAACAAACAACGTTCTGATTTGGTTCTGAAACAGTTAAAATTCAGTTTAAAAAAGGATGTATGATTTTCAACTTTTACCATGATGGAGTTCATGACAACTACCATGAATCTCATGAAATAAAAAAAAAAAATTCAGATCAGATACTTGTGCTTGTACAACTCTCAATTTTGAAATGATTTTTCTTCATGTGTCACTCAGAATCTGGTCTAAGTTGAATTTCATACAGAGTTATTCAACAACCATGTATATTTGTTTTTGTATGCAAATTATTTCTACAAAAGGAGGTATAGCTTCAAGAAAACCAAACAAACAAACAAGAAAAGAAATGATTGGCCGTATATGATAAGAAAATACTGACAGTCTACACATGCACATGCCTTTCATGCTCAGAACCTGGCGGCAGACCAGAGCAGTGACAGTTACCTGCAGGATAGCCACTTCAGTTTTCAGCTGGGCCTCCTGTTTGGTGGGGAATCGCAGCTTGTCAATCACTTTGATGGCCACCTCACGGTTGGTTTTACGATGACGTCCTGAAAGGCACAGGCACGAATGAAAGGAGGTGAACAAGGGTTTGGTGAGTCAAAGGTGTACTCTTCAGTGAAATGGGCGTGCCCTGTCAACAGGTGAACAAGGGTTTGGTGAGTCAAAGGTGTGTACTCTTCAGTGAAAATGGGGCGTGCCCTGTCCTAACAGGTGAACAAGGGTTTGGTGAGTCAAAGGTGTACTCTTCAGTGAAATGGGCGTGCCCTGTCAACAGGTGAACAAGGGTTTGGTGAGTCAAAGGTGTACTCTTCAGTGAAATGGGCGTGTCCTGTCAACAGGTGAACAAGGGTTTGGTGAGTCAAAGGTGTACTCTTCAGTGAAATGGGCATGCCCTGTCAACAGGTGAACAAGGGTTTGTGAGTCAAAGGTGTACTCTTCAAAGGGTTTTGTTGAGTCAAAGGTGTACTCTTCAGTGAAATGGGCGTGCCCTGTCAAAGGTGAACAAGGGTTTGGTGAGTCAAAGGTGTACTCTTCAGTGAAATGGGTGTGCCCTGTCAACATGTGTTGAGGACCATTTTCTTGAGTGAGTAAGGCAAGGCAAAGGGTCTTGGTAGGGTTAGGGTCACACACATCCACTCACTAACCCAACCACAGCCACCCATATACACTCAGTAAAATGGATATGTTACTAAGAAAGAGGGATTAATTTCACTGAAGGAAGAAACATACATAAATCAGATGGTGATTTCGAGGAGGTTTTTCTTATTTATGGCCTCAATGTATGAAAGCTAGAAAGTAACATATTACAAATGATTTTCACAGATTTGCTTGGAGATATTGACATGATTTTCTTGTCAAGTTTTTCATCTCTCTCTTTCTCTCTCTCTTTAATGCAGTCACTGTGACTGTTAGCACAGTGGATCCACAAGCTTACAGGTCGTTACTTTTGAAAGCTTCCTATAACTTCCCAACAAAAGAGCTTCTGTACTTGTGATTTTGCTCTTCACATTAACTGGGAAAGTCACCTGAAATTTCTGTTAAGGATATTCATTGCAATTTCAATCATGCTGCAAAATACATTACAAAGAAAGATGAACAATAAACAATATACTGCTTTTGCCCAAATGTCTACAAACTACAATGCACCCCACAAAATTTTGTCAATCCTGAAAGCAAACAAACAAAACCACCTCACCAGTCCACAGACCACTAAAATACATTTTACATTTTTTCTGTTCCCAATTTTCCTGTTAATTCCTGAATACTAGCAGCTCTGCAAAGCAGAGAAACAAAGACAACAGGAGTGTTCCATGAAGTGAAAAGATAAAACACTCACCTCCGTAGACAATACCAAACTGGCCCGAGCCCAGCACATCTTCGGGGAAGATCTGGTAGAGCTGGCTGATGTCCACTTGTTTGTCTGGCTGATTTTCTCCATTGGGGGACACGTTTTCTGCAACAGTGTGTTCCCCAGCAGATCAGTGAGTGTGTGTGGTGGAGGGGTGTGGTTAGAGGCAGAAGTGTGCATGTGTGTCTGTGCATGTACCTGTGTAAAGGACAGGTGTGGAAGTAGGAGGGGAGGGAAGATAGGATGTCAGGACAGCAGGACACATGCAAGCCTTTGTATGTGTGTGCATGTTTTTAGATTAACTGTGTGAGTGTGTGTTTCTGCTGACATTCCCAAGAGCTTTGAGCTTCCCCATCCCCATATATCATTGCTTTGATGTTGCTCCATTCCTTCCATCATTTACCATCTGATACATGTACCAGTGCCTGTTCTGCTGCTTGAAGACTGCTGGACCAGATCAATCGAACTTCAAAACAACGAAAAATTCTGGGAACATGATAGCCAGAGGGGTAGGGATAGAAGACACAATGTCCAAAGTTACAGAGACTCAGAAGCTCCTGTGTGGTCTGATGTCTGAGGTGAAGATGTCATCACTCTCCCCCTCCTGTGTGGTCTGATGTATGAGGTGAAGATGTCATCACTCTCCCCCTCAGGTGTGGTCTGATGTATGAGGTGAAGATGTCATCACTCTCCCCCTCCTATGTGGTCTGATGTATGAGGTGAAGATGTCATCACTCTCCCCCTCCTGTGTGGTCTGATATATGAGGTGAAGATGTCATCACTCTCCCCCTCAGGTGTGGTCTGATGTATGAGGTGAAGATGTCATCACTCTCCCCCTCCTGTGTGGTCTGATGTATGAGGTGAAGATGTCATCACTCTCCCCCTCAGGTGTCGGACACAGTAAGAGCTTCAACGTCTGAATTTCCCTAAAATGGCGGAAGAAACAAGCAACCCAAGGGATACCATATACATACCATTTGCAAACGCTATGATTGCTAACTTTCCAGTGGACAAAAGAGTAAGGATTCAGGACCCCTACACAGTTCCCTGTCACTCTCAGTGCCCACCGTTTCCCCTCCCATCACTTACCATCATCTTTGGCGTTGCCTGAGGACTGGGGGGTGACGGGCATCAGAGCCTGTCTCAGGGCCTGCTCCCAGTGCCGCGCCTGCTCCATCCCGCTGCCGCTCTCTGCTGACGCCACAATGTTGGAGTCTTGGTGTCCGTAGCTGAGGTCCTCCCCTACACAGTACCTGACGCCGCCTGTGGTGTGAATTTCAAAGACGTGTGGTGCCCGGGAGTAATCAATGCCCTTCTGGGGCTTTGCTGGCTCTATGGCTGTGATGCTGTCCAGAGGAATCTCCTGCCAGCAATTGGTGAGGTGTTGTACAACTCTTTGCTGATAATGATAAGAATGTTGTGACAACTGTTTTCTTTCAAACATTCATAGGGGTGTAAGTGAGGATGAATTCTCAATCTCAAAAACTAAATTGAGACCACACTACCAATCCTGACATTTTTTATACAGAATGAGATCGTGAAGTTTCTCCCGTGACTATTCAAGACACTTGTGTGTGTGTGTGTGTGTGTGTGTGTGTGTGTGTGTGTGTGTGTGTGTGTGTGTGTGTGTGTGTGCATGTGTGTGTGCGAGTGTGTGTGTGTGTGTGTGTGTGTGTGTATGTGTGTGTGTGTATGTGTGTGTGTGTGTGTGTGTGTGTGATCAAGTATCTAAACCTATGCATAAACACAAATGGACACATACACACACAGAGAACTCACAAGACACACACGTTAAAGCTTGGATCCACATGCATATACAAAGATATCATTTCTCCATTCACACACTGAAAATGTCCACTCAGGTACACACACACACACACACAACACACACACACACACACACACACACACACACACACACACACATATGCAATGTATACACACACTCTCTCTTTGCCATTTTATCTACAGACACAAAAACGAACAGATATAAAATACGAATAAAATTGTACATCTCACAACTCCACTTCCCACCTCCAATAAGCACACACTCACTGTACCTTGTAATATCGGCTGGACTTCTCATCCACAAAGAGGGTAACCGTTTTGGGGTCCAACCTCCACAAGTGTCGACGTCTCTGAAAAACATGAGCAACAGTTGCCAATGTAAAATCAAGAGACAAAACAGCAAACCAAACCAACCAACCAACCAACCAACCAACCCACCCACCCAACCATCCAACCAACCAACCAACCAACCAACCAACCAACCAACCAACCAACCAACCAAAACCAAAACAAACACCTTGGTCACCATGAAAGGAAAAAGACTCTAAAATGACTACCATCAAATTTGGATATGATGTGATTTTCTTTCCTTTTACTTGAGTGCAAATTCACCTTGTTTATATGGCCCAGCTGACCAAGAGAGGCCATACCAGGGCTGATTATATCTGAAATCAGTCATCATCAAGACAATAAAACATACGGCATACTTTTGCATGTACATTAGGCATACAGCACCAACACCTACGCACTATAATGGAAGAAAGTGCAGAAATCCTGGAGTTCAGGACCCTTCCATTTCACCTTCTTCTACATTTGTTTTTCTCCAGTTGTAACTTTAACCCTCAACGAAAGGTGCAGATGCTCTCAGTAAAAAATTTTTCTATGTATATGATTACCTGTTTTCGATATTTTCTTTTAGATTCAATTTTCTTTATCTCCAAATCAGCATTCTATCTCTGTAATGAACAGCCACAATTTAGCTCTGTTGACTTCTGGATTACTCTGAAGATTCAAACATGCTTTCACTTCCAAAAAACTGTCAAATGACCGAACAGGTAATAGTGCTGGAGCACTGCTGTTCCAAGATGGCTTTGCAAGACCTATGATTAATAATGCACATAAGATTATTGAATATGAAGGATATGTGAATCAGTTCATGGAAATAAATTCTTAAAACCCTGTGCTTGTTGATGAACATAAAGGGTCACTATGGACTTCAACAGCAAGTCTGGCTGAGCAGCAAAAATCAGCATTAAAAACACTGGGCTCCTAAACTCCATAACCTAAACTGTCAACACACAGATTTTACACACAATGAGACCTCACACTAAACACCATTCAAACACAAAATCCATCTCTTATTTTTCCAAACATTTGTCTCTTTGTCCGACACTTCTTTCACCTCTTAACAACAATTCCTTCTGTCTAAAGACCCAGTATTTAAGCATTTGTGGAGACCATTCTTGACAAGTCTCACGGCACAAGGGGCACTCCGGAAATGTTGCACTGTAGCAGTCTGCAGAACAGCATTCCTCCCAGCTCTCACACCCTATGGGTTTTGCTTGCGGACACACAGTTCTTACTCTTGTACATTTGACACTTCTGCATGGTTGAGTCAGGCTACACAGCTTATTCAAGACAAAAAAAAAATCACCATGACAAGGTATGACTTGTTCTTTCTGCGTATGATTTTCTGCAGAAAAGAACAAAACAGTTGAAGAAAAAAAAGAAAATGTGAAAAAAAGAAAGAAAAATAGAAAATGCAATTCTTTACTTAGCTTCTGAAGAAAGGCAAACAAATGACTTAGTCTGTGCCGTGCCAGAATTTAAAAAAGGAACTGTCAAATGTAGTCATTTTTTGTACTGTCTCTTCAAACAAAGAGTGGCTTCAGTGACAGTGGCTTACAACTCATGAGGGTCATGGAAGTAACTTCTAGATTCTGGTCAAGAAATGATGCATTCTTTGGAATGTCCCTTCAATGTAATGGTGAAATTCAGTGTAGTACAGTTTAACCATTTTTGACCAAGGGCCCAAGACAGAATTCATTTGTGAGTCTAACTGACAACACACATCCTCTGAAAACCCAGAGAGAGGAGGAAATTCTAGATCACTCATTTTAAAACTATTACTCACACAGCATAACATTCAGCAATGAACGACAGATGTGGTTAAAATCAGAGCTGTAGAAATATACACCACACAAAACAGTGATTCCACTTATTTATATCCATGAACTCCAATGTAATTTCTGTCAGATGTTGGTAAACCATAATTATCTACTGTTTGTTGAAATTAGTGTTCTGTCTGATTCAAAGTCACCACAAGCATTCAAAACAATACTCACTCATTCAGTATGCACATGTAACCATGGAAGCTGGAGGGGAAAAGGCAACACCACCACTTCTCTCTTGTGAACTGCTGCTGATATCTTCCATAAAGAGGAACAAAATGTCCCCTATGACTTACTGTTTTGTCTTTCTCTGTGAAGTGTACCATCCACCCTCCTTGATGGTCTTTGAGCCAGCCCGCTTGGTGTGCTTGATGGACTGTACCACTCTCATCAGGGGTATATTGCTGCTCTCTGTGGGGCTGTGAACAGAACCACTTCATTTCAGGGTATGTTCAGGGTATGTCCACTTTCAACAAAAGTACTTGCTTGATTTTTTGTTATGTTTCTTTCCAATATGTTTCTTTCAAACACAATAATTTGGGGCAGGGAGGGATGGTAGGGGGGGGGGGGGGAGGCTATATCAGCTAGCTTTATTTGAGTGCACACACACACACACACACACACACACACACACACACACACACACACATGCACACACATGCACAAGCATGTGCATGCGCACACAAGAAAATTTAATCCTTTGACTCATTTTAGGGCATA
>CM065723.1:79415080-79424061 GCA_033310375.1 Conus canariensis
ACTTCACTTCCTTAATGTCTCCCTATGTCCTGGCTAATTTGCTCTGTCCAACTTCACTTCCTTAATGTCTCCCTATGTCCTGGCTAATTTGCTCTGTCCAACTTCACTTCCTTAATGTCTCCCTATGTCCTGGCTAATTTGCTCTGTCCAACTTCACTTCCTTAATGTCTCCCTATGTCCTGGCTAATTTGCTCTGTCCAACTTCACTTCCTTAATGTCTCCCTATGTCCTGGCTAATTTGCTCTGTCCAACTTCACTTCCTCAATGTCTCCCTATGTCCTGGCTAATTTGCTCTGTCCAACTTCACTTCCTCAATGTCTCCCTATGTCCTGGCTAATTTGCTCTGTCCAACTTCACTTCCTCAATGTCTCCCTATGTCCTGGCTAATTTGCTCTGTCCAACTTCACTTCCTTAACGTCTCCCTATGTCCTGGCTAATTTGCTCTGTCCAACTTCACTTCCTTAACGTCTCCCTATGTCCTGGCTAATTTGCTCTGTCCAACTTCACTTCCTCAATGTCTCCCTATGTCCTGGCTAATTTGCTCTGTCCAACTTCACTTCCTTAATGTCTCCCTATGTCCTGGCTAATTTGCTCTGTCCAACTTCACTTCCTTAATGTCTCCCTATGTCCTGGCTAATTTGCTCTGTCCAACTTCACTTCCTCAATGTCTCCCTATGTCCTGGCTAATTTGCTCTGTCCAACTTCACTTCCTCAATGTCTCCCTATGTCCTGGCTAATTTGCTCTGTCCAACTTCACTTCCTCAATGTCTCCCTATGTCCTGGCTAATTTGCTCTGTCCAACTTCACTTCCTCAATGTCTCCCTATGTCCTGGCTAATTTGCTCTGTCCAACTTCACTTCCTCAATGTCTCCCTATGTCCTGGCTAATTTGCTCTGTCCAACTTCACTTCCTCAATGTCTCCCTATGTCCTGGCTAATTTGCTCTGTCCAACTTCACTTCCTTAATGTCTCCCTATGTCCTGGCTAATTTGCTCTGTCCAACTTCACTTCCTTAATGTCTCCCTATGTCCTGGCTAATTTGCTCTGTCACAACTTCACTTCCTCAATGTCTCCCTATGTCCTGGCTAATTTGCTCTGTCACAACTTCACTTCCTCAATGTCTCCCTATGTCCTGGCTAATTTGCTCTGTCACAACTTCACTTCCTCAATGTCTCCCTATGTCCTCACTAATTTGCTCTGTCACAACTTCACTTCCTCAATGTCTCCCTATGTCCTCACTAATTTGCTCTGTCACAACTTCACTTCCTCAATGTCTCCCTATGTCCTCACTAATTTGCTCTGTCACAACTTCACTTCCTCAATGTCTCCCTATGTCCTGGCTAATTTGCTCTGTCACAACTTCACTTCCTCAATGTCTCCCTATGTCCTCACTAATTTGCTCTGTCCAACTTCACTTCCTCAATGTCTCCCTATGTCCTGGCTAATTTGCTCTGTCACAACTTCACTTCCTCAATGTCTCCCTATGTCCTGGCTAATTTGCTCTGTCCAACTTCACTTCCTCAATGTCTCCCTATGTCCTGGCTAATTTGCTCTGTCACAACTTCACTTCTCAATGTCTCCCTATGTCCTGGCTAATTTGCTCTGTCCAACTTCACTTCCTTAATGTCTCCCTATGTCCTGGCTAATTTGCTCTGTCCAACTTCACTTCCTTAATGTCTCCCTATGTCCTGGCTAATTTGCTCTGTCCAACTTCACTTCCTTAATGTCTCCCTATGTCCTGGCTAATTTGCTCTGTCACAACTTCACTTCCTCAATGTCTCCCTATGTCCTGGCTAATTTGCTCTGTCACAACTTCACTTCCTCAATGTCTCCCTATGTCCTCACTAATTTGCTCTGTCACAACTTCACTTCCTCAATGTCTCCCTATGTCCTCACTAATTTGCTCTGTCACAACTTCACTTCCTCAATGTCTCCCTATGTCCTCACTAATTTGCTCTGTCACAACTTCACTTCCTCAATGTCTCCCTATGTCCTCACTAATTTGCTCTGTCACAACTTCACTTCCTCAATGTCTCCCTATGTCCTGGCTAATTTGCTCTGTCACAACTTCACTTCCTCAATGTCTCCCTATGTCCTCACTAATTTGCTCTGTCCAACTTCACTTCCTCAATGTCTCCCTATGTCCTGGCTAATTTGCTCTGTCACAACTTCACTTCCTCAATGTCTCCCTATGTCCTGGCTAATTTGCTCTGTCCAACTTCACTTCCTCAATGTCTCCCTATGTCCTGGCTAATTTGCTCTGTCACAACTTCACTTCCTCAATGTCTCCCTATGTCCTGGCTAATTTGCTCTGTCCAACTTCACTTCCTTAATGTCTGCCTATGTCCTGGCTAATTTGCTCTGTCACAACTTCACTTCCTCAATGTCTCCCTATGTCCTCACTAATTTGCTCTGTCACAACTTCACTTCCTCAATGTCTCCCTATGTCCTGGCTAATTTGCTCTGTCCAACTTCACTTCCTCAATGTCTCCCTATGTCCTGGCTAATTTGCTCTGTCCAACTTCACTTCCTCAATGTCTCCCTATGTCCTGGCTAATTTGCTCTGTCCAACTTCACTTCCTCAATGTCTCCCTATGTCCTGGCTAATTTGCTCTGTCCAACTTCACTTCCTCAATGTCTCCCTATGTCCTGGCTAATTTGCTCTGTCCAACTTCACTTCCTTAATGTCTCCCTATGTCCTGGCTAATTTGCTCTGTCCAACTTCACTTCCTCAATGTCTCCCTATGTCCTGGCTAATTTGCTCTGTCCAACTTCACTTCCTTAATGTCTCCCTATGTTAAATTACAGACTTCTTTTGCTCTACTTCACCAGCACCACCTCTAAATTCTGTTTCAAAGAATCAACCTGAATGTGCACCAATCAGCAACTACAAAGGATGTTGAAACAGTGGTACTGTTGATGAACATGCGTTGATGGCACATCAGTAATAGTGATCTAGGGGCAACTTGGTGCTTTTTCCTTTAGCACACTTACAAACATTTCATAAATTAGCAAAAACAATGCATGTTTCCAGAAACAATTGAAAAAGGGCAAAGACATAGGTAGTTAGACAATCAGATACATATAACAATGAAGACACAGGTAGTTAGACAATCAGATACATATAACAATGAAGACATAGGTAGTTAGACAATCAGATACATATAACAATGAAGACATAGGTAGTCAGACAATCAGATACATATAACAATGAAGACATAGGTAGTCAGACAATCAGATACATATAACAATGAAGACACGGGTAGTCAGACAATCAGATACATATAACAATGAAGACACAGGTAGTTAGACAATCAGATACATATAACAATGAAGACTCAGATACATATAACAATGAAGACACAGGTAGTTAAGACAATCAGATACATATAACAGTGAACTGAGAACTCATAGGTGTCCTGTGAGCCTTGCTAACCTGTACATGATTGTCTGTTGGTGTTTCAGCTTTCGTAGGAAGGGTGAAGGAGAGGTTGGAGGAGGAGTGCCGGCGATAGCGGTCCCTGGCACAGTTGTTTGGAATCTTGTAGGCACAGCGCTTATGGAAGTTCATGCCACAGCCTGTCAGACACAACACAGAGTAGACAGTACACAGCAGCAGCCACCCACGCATTCAGTCTTCATAATACTGTGTCATCTCCCAATACAGACCCCTCTCCAATCACCACAGCCTGTCAGACACAACACAGAGTAGACAGTACACAGCAGCAGCCACCCACGCATTCAGTCTTCATAATACTGTGTCATCTCCCAATACAGACCCCTCTCCAATCACCACAGCCTGTCAGACACAACACAGAGTAGACAGTACACAGCAGCAGCCACCCAGCATTCAGTCTTCATAATACTGTGTCATCTCCCAATACAGACCCCTCTCCAATCAGGATATCCCGCTTTCTACACTAAACACTCCTTTGCTTGTCTATTGTTTTCTCTTGTCTGCACAGTGGAATTTTTCACGAATTATTTCCAGGCAATCTTATTAACTGGGTCTTCAGAAAGTGAAAGCCTTTTCTGAAATGTATGCCTAGTACACATGAACTAAAATGACTTTGAGAAAAAAAATCTTCAAAGGAGTTTGGAAGGCAGTTAATTTTCATCAGGTCTACATTGGAAATTTCACTGCAGTAGATGTACTTCTAAATTACAACTTGAGGTGTTTTCCTAGATTTAACCTCCAAATTACTCTTTCAACCAAAACAAAAAATCAATCTATCAGTTTGTACACCTTTCCCTCAGAGTACAAATACCTGTTTGTGATCCTTTCTCTCCCTTTAACAAACTATTTGTGGTCCTTTCTCTCAGAAATAATGACCACCTTGCATTCCTTTCTTCTAAAATATAATGACTTGCTTGCTTTCTGTTTCTAAGATTATAATGATTTGTTTGTGGTTTCTCAAAGACTGCAACAACCTCTTTGCACCCCTTTCCTTAGAATATAATGATCTTGTTCTCCTTCCTTGTCTTGCATTTAATGACCTGTCTGTACTCCTTTCTCTTAGAATATAATCATCTCGTTCTCCTTCCTTGTCTTTGCATTTAATGACCTGTTTGTACTCCTTTCTCTTAGAATATAATCATCTCGTTCTCCTTCCTTGTCTTTGCATTTAATGACCTGTTTGTACTCCTTTCTCTTAGAATATAATCATCTCGTTCTCCTTCCTTGTCTTTGCATTTAACGACCTGTTTGTACTCCTTTCTCTTAGAATATAATCATCTCGTTCTCCTTCCTTGTCTTTGCATTTAATGACCTGTTTGTACTCCTTTCTCTTAGAATATAATCATCTCGTTCTCCTTCCTTGTCTTTGCATTTAATGACCTGTTTGTACTCCTTTCTCTTAGAATATAATCATCTCGTTCTCCTTCCTTGTCTTTGCATTTAATGACCTGTTTGTACTCCTTTCTCTTAGAATATAATCATCTCGTTCTCCTTCCTTGTCTTTGCATTTAATGACCTGTTTGTACTCCTTTCTCTTAGAATATAATCATCTCGTTCTCCTTCCTTGTCTTTGCATTTAATGACCTGTTTGTACTCCTTTCTCTTAGAATATAATCATCTCGTTCTCCTTCCTTGTCTTTGCATTTAATGACCTGTTTGTACTCCTTTCTCTTAGAATATAATCATCTCGTTCTCCTTCCTTGTCTTTGCATTTAATGACCTGTTTGTACTCCTTTCTCTTAGAATATAATCATCTCGTTCTCCTTCCTTGTCTTTGCATTTAATGACCTGTTTGTACTCCTTTCTCTTAGAATATAATGATCTTGTTCTACCTCCTTGTCTTTACATTTAATGACCTGTTTGTACTCCTTTCTCTTAGAATATAATGATCTTGTTCTACCTCCTTGTCTTTACATTTAATGACCTGTCTGTACTCCTTTCTCTATCATGGCCTGCTAGTACTCCTTTCTCTAAGAATATGATAAGCTGTCTGCTCTCCTTTCTGTAAGAAAATAATATGTTTGTGGTCCTTCCCCTACGATTATAATGACCTATTTGTGCTCTTTTCCTTAGGAACATACTGACCTACTTTTGCTCCTTTCTTCTAGAATATAATGGTATGTTTGTACTTCTTCCACTAAAAATATAACGCCCCTTTGTCTCAGAATACAAACAACTTGCTTATAGTCCATTCTATACGAATATAATGACCTTTTTGTGCTCCTTTCTTAAGGGTGACCTGTTCATACTCCTTACTGTCAGAACATAATGACCTGTTTGTGCCCTTTATTCTCAGAATATAATGACCTGTTCACACTCCTAACTCTCACAATATAATGACCTGTTCATGCTCCTAACTCTCAGAACATAATGACCTGTTCACACTCCTAACTCTCACAATATAATGACCTGTTCACACTTCTAACTCTCAGAATATAATGACCTGTTCACACTCCTAACTCTCACAATATAATGACCTGTTCACGCTCCTAACTCTCACAATATAATGACCTGTTCACGCTCCTAACTCTCACAATATAATGACCTGTTCACCCTCCTAACTCTCACAATATAATGACCTATTCACGCTCCTAACTCTCACAATATAACGACCTGTTCATGCTTCTAACTCTCAGAATATAATGACCTGTTCACGCTTCTAACTCTCAGAACATAATGACCTGTTCACGCTTCTAACTCTCACAATATAATGACCTGTTCACGCTCCTAACTCTCACAATATAGTGACCTGTTCATGCTTCTAACTCTCACAATATAGTGACCTGTTCATGCTCCTAACTCTCACAATATAGTGACCTGTTCACGCTCCTAACTCTCACAATATAGTGACCTGTTCATGCTCCTAACTCTCACAATATAGTGACCTGTTCATGCTTCTAACTCTCACAATATAGTGACCTGTTCATGCTTCTAACTCTCACACTATAGTGACCTGTTCATGCTTCTAACTCTCAGAACATAATGACCTGTTCACGCTTCTAACTTTCACAATATAGTGACCTGTTCACGCTTCTAACTCTCACAATATAGTGACCTGTTCACGCTCCTAACTCTCACAATATAGTGACCTGTTCACGCTTCTAACTCTCACAATATAGTGACCTGTTCACGCTTCTAACTCTCACAATATAGTGACCTGTTCACGCTTCTAACTCTCACAATATAGTGACCTGTTCACGCTTCTAACTCTCACAATATAGTGACCTGTTCACGCTCCTAACTCTCACAATATAGTGACCTGTTCACACTCCTAACTCTCACAATATAGTGACCTGTTCATGCTTCTAACTCTCAGAACATAATACACGATACACGATGTTTTATTTGTCCTCATAAAAATACAAGGAAAATTTGTTTGTGGTGCCATTATCAAAATTCACATATTACAACAACTTATAAACAAGTATATCATTAAAAATATTCCACTCTTTGCACTGTGCTCAGTCATTCCTTGTCAATTCATTTATCCATCTTGTGTCAGTCTGTACACATATATAAATATTAACACATGCACGCACACATCCTACCACCCCACCCCCACCCCCCACCACCCCAGATACACACACACACACCACACCAATACAACATCACACGCACACACCCCGCCAAAACAGTGTCATACACACACACACACACACACACACACACACACACACACACATACACACACACACAGGCGCACACACCACCACCACAAACCACCATCACATTTGCAATATAATCACAACACTTAAATAAACACTCCAACTGTAAAACAGAACGCTCCAAGATAAGCTCAAGTTAAGTATAAAAAAAGAAAGAAAACAAAAACAATAGCACCATTCAAAAGATCAATAATATTGCAAAATGTATAATTACGTAAACTGTAAAAGCAACCTGCAGAGTTAAATATAATGACCTGTTCATACTCCTTACTGTCACACTCCTAACTCTCAGAACAAAATGACCTGTTCATACTCCTAACTCTCAGAACATAATGATCTGTTCATGCTTCTAACTCTCAGAATATAATGACCTGTTCACACTCCTAACTCTCAGAACATAATGACCTGTTCATGCTCCTTACTGTCAGAACACAATGACCTGTTCATGCTCCTTACTGTCAGAACACAATGACCTGTTCATACTCCTTACTGTCAGAACATAATGACCTGTTCATACTCCTTACTGTCAGAACACAATGACCTGTTCACGCTCCTTGCTGTCAGAACACAATGACCTGTTCATACTCCTTACTGTCAGAACACAATGACCTGTTCATACTGTCAGAACACAATGACCTGTTCATACTGTCAGAACATAATGACCTGTTCATAGTGTCAGAACACAACGACCTGTTCATACTGTCAGAACATAATGATCTGTTCATACTGTCAGAACATAATGATCTGTTCATACTGTCAGAACATAATGACCTGTTCATACTCCTTACTGTCAGAACATAATGACCTGTTCATACTGTCAGAACACAATGATCTGTTCATGCTGTTAGAACACAATCAGCTGTTCATACTCCTTACTGTCAGAACACAATGACCTGTTCATACTGTCAGAACACAATGACCTGTTCACGCTCCTAACTGTCAGAACATAATGACCTGTTCACGCTCCTAACTCTCAGAACAAAATGACCTGTTCATACTCCTAACTCTCAGAACATAATGATCTGTTCATGCTTCTAACTCTCAGAATATAATGACCTGTTCACACTCCTAACTCTCAGAACATAATGACCTGTTCATGCTCCTTACTGTCAGAACACAATGACCTGTTCATGCTCCTTACTGTCAGAACATAATGACCTGTTCATACTCCTTACTGTCAGAACATAATGACCTGTTCATACTCCTTACTGTCAGAACACAATGACCTGTTCATGCTCCTTACTGTCAGAACACAATGACCTGTTCATACTCCTTACTGTCAGAACATAATGACCTGTTCATACTCCTTACTGTCAGAACACAATGACCTGTTCACGCTCCTTGCTGTCAGAACACAATGACCTGTTCATACTCCTTACTGTCAGAACACAATGACCTGTTCATACTGTCAGAACACAATGACCTGTTCATACTGTCAGAACATAATGACCTGTTCATAGTGTCAGAACACAACGACCTGTTCATACTGTCAGAACATAATGATCTGTTCATACTGTCAGAACATAATGATCTGTTCATACTGTCAGAACATAATGACCTGTTCATACTCCTTACTGTCAGAACATAATGACCTGTTCATACTGTCAGAACACAATGATCTGTTCATGCTGTTAGAACATAATCAGCTGTTCATACTCCTTACTGTCAGAACACAATGACCTGTTCATACTGTCAGAACACAATGACCTGTTCACGCTCCTAACTGTCAGAACATAATGACCTGTTCATACTCCTAACTGTCAGAAGATAATGACCTTTCATACTCCTTACTGTCAGAACATAATGACCTTTCACACTCCTTACTGTCAGAACATAATGACCTTTCATACTCCTTACTGT
>CM065723.1:79424161-79449161 GCA_033310375.1 Conus canariensis
AATTTCAGACATCCAAGCGCATCAGTACCGATATGCAAATATCAGTAACGTTAGTATGCTATGTCCTTTATGCAAAAACGCAAATGAAGACGAACTGCATTTCCTACTTTGTTGTCCTGTGCTGAAGGATTTACGATATGAATGCCTTCCCCGGAAATTCTTTGAAAACCCTTGTTTACTTCGAGCCGCTTTGCTCATGGCGTACGAAAATGAAAAACGTACTGAAGACCATATGCGTATATTTATTCAAGGCCTTTAAGAGACGCACATCTATGGTCAGTTAATTGAACTCAACTGTCGTTCTCATTGTGTGCATTTAGCGGGCTTATCTGTCAGCTTCTTATTGTTTTAACTGTTTCATGTTACCTTGAAGTATGGATTGTTATTGTTATATTGTACCCCAATCGGAAGGGGCCATGGCCTATCTTTCGTTCGTTTGTTCGATCACTTTCTCCCCAGCGGAAGGGTCAGTAGAGGTTTGGTAGGTATGGCGTTCTCCCCCACCCCCACTCTAACACCGTCACAGAGAACATCAGTTTGTCAAGCATTTAGACTTTCTAAAAACTTGATGCCGAATGATGGAGCTGTGAGACCATGTGCATGGTACCTTGTGTGTGTGTGTGTGTGTGTGTGTGTGTGTGTGTGTGTGTGTGTGTGTGTGTGTGTGTGCGCGCGCGCGCGCGTAGGAAAAAGCCATGTTGTGAGCTGTTTCCGTTTATTTCTTACGTTTTGCCCATCGTGTGTCTCATTGATTTCTGGTTTTGTTTTCTTTGTCCCTATACCCCCTTATTGTTGCTTGTTCCTAGTCCTGAAGTAAGCTGTAGTGACATGTTGTTTTTGCTGACATCTTCACTTGCACGCGGGTGAATAAAATAGGCACGCTTGACATTTTACTCGTTGCCTGCCTGCCTTTCTGCCAATCCCTTTCTCCGTGTCTGACCGTGTCTTCTCTGTTGTTTCTCTCTGTCTGTCACTGCGTAGTGTGGTCTCAAAACTTAGCGGATGTGGTGTAGCGTATATGGACTACTGCTCACTACTACTATTATGGACTAGTCCGCACGCAGTGACGCCTCCTTGATGAAACTGAAACTTTGTCTCTCCCGTTTCTGTCTGTCTGTCTAGATGCCTGTAACTTGCCCTCTCTCTTTGGCGTAACACACACAAACACACGCGCGCGCCGCACCACGCATGCACGCGCACACACACACACACTCTAAATAACCTCATACGTACGTAACGCTGTGCACGCGTGTCCGTGAGCACTCGCAGACACACTCTGTTTATACACACACACACACACACACACACGCAAACACACGCGCGCGCGTACACTCGCACGAGAGAGAGAGAGAGAGAGAGAGAGAGAGAGAGAGAGACCATTTTCCCTTTTTTTTAATGCAATTCCAAGCTGTTCTTCTCAAGGCTAGGGCCTTTATAGCATTATCGAGGTGAAGATTTCAATATTACCATCATCTCTGGCAAGTGACTAACAACGTGCCGCCGACAGATAGAATCTAGTGATACAAACCGCGTGACTGAGGAAAACCAAAAATCGTCGCGAACAGAATCGACCTCTTACCCAGCACAGTCATGTAAACAGCGGCGTATTGATGCTGTCCTGTCGCAGTCTGTGAGGCGACCTTGAAGACGTCATCAAGTTTCTGCCGTCTGCGCTGGAATCTGAAATAGGCTTCGATGCTTAGTGTTATCATGGCGTCTTTTGGCGGGAAACAAGGCGATTGACGTCATGTGGTGACGTGGGCCGCTTCATCTGCTGTGCGCCAGTCGGCCAATCAATGAACGGCAATGTGAAACTCCTTTGACGGAGGCGCGCTCTGTGTGTGTGTGTGTGTGTGTGTGTGTGAGAGAGAGAGAGTGAGGAGAGAGGAGAGAGAGAGAGAGAGAGGAGTATAGTGGTGTGTGTGTGTGTGTGTGTGTGTGAGAGAGACAGAGAGAGAGGAGTATAGTGGTGTGTGTGTGTGTGTGTGTGTGTGAGAGAGAGAGAGAGAGAGAGAGAGAGAACTCAGAACTCAGAACCTGTTTACTGTACATCGGCCTTGGGCCACAATACAGGGGACGGGGCACGAGGGCTGGGGAACAGTCGGCACTGAGCACAATACATGTGCAGGACATGCAAAACATAAACAAGTCATGGACTCATCAAATATAGAGAAGATGAAAACAATTACCACCATTAACAAAACCATGCACTGTTTGATAATTACCAATTTCCATAAACATTGAAGTTTGAAATGTACACATGTAAAGTGATTATATAATTACCCTATCATTTTCTGCCTTCTATTACCTGCATGAAAAACATACCTAAAAGATTGTGTCTTAGATCACTGTTTCCTGATTCAAGAAGCTTATGCATTGGAGTGTTAACATGACCACTTAGAAACTTCTCTCTTAAGTCATCATATATAATGCACTCCTTCAAAAAAAAATGGGAGCAAAAAATACCCCACTTGTTTACTGTCTACAAAAAGAAATTAAAAACAACACATCTCTCTCTCTCTCTCTCTCTCCTCTCTCTCTTGCGATTCTAACGCCTTCTTTTTAGGTCCCATGTTCTTTATCCTACTGCCCTCAACTACTGCCCCCCCCCCCCCCCCCCCCCCCCCCCCCCCCCCCCCCCAACTCCTACTGCCCCCACCTCCTACCGCCCCACTTCTCCTTGGACAGATTTTCTTCGACCATTTTCAATGTCTTAAGAGGCCGCTTTCCTCTCCTTTTTTTTTTTTTTTAGCGGAAGAGTCTCATCCTGTGCATTGCAGAAGCCTTGTTTGACACCTTCTGTCAGTGATGGTGGACTCCATTCTTCAACAGAACCAGACCATTGGCTTCAGGTGCCCCTTCATGGAACTGTTCATAGAAAAACCAAGATCACCGTGAACCTTCCTGAAAACACGTTTTGGACTGTCCACTATTTTGATAGTCACAGTCCTGAACTGAATTGTGTTGTTGTGTTGTTGTTGTTGTTGTTGTTTGAAGCATTTTATTCAATGCGCTCGAGACATTTCTGTTAAGGTTAGCCTCATCTCGACAAAGGTATTTTTCACATTGTTCTCGTGAGATGACAGCATCTTGACAGAGATATTTTTCACTTTGTTCTCGCGAGATGACCGTGTCTTGTCTGAGGTATTTTTCACTTTGTTCTCGTGAGATGACAGCATCTTGACAGAGGTATTTTTCACTTTGTTCTCGTGAGATGACAGCATCTTGACAGAGGTATTTTTCACTTTGTTCTCGCGAGATGACCGTGTCTTGTCAGAGGTATTTTTCTGTTTGTTTTCGTCAGATGACAGAGTCTGGTCAGGCGAGGCGTATTTTTCAGTATGTTTTCGTCAGATGACAAAATCTTGTCAGTCGAGGCGTATTTTTCAGTTTGTTTTCGTCAGATGACAAAATCTTGTCAGTCGAGGCGTATTTTTCAGTTTGTTTTCGCGGGATGACAAAATCTTGTCGGGCGAGGTGTATTTTTCAGTGTGTTCCCGTGAGATGACAAAGTCGTGTCAGGCAAGGCGTATTTTTCAGTCTGTTTTCGTGAGGTGACCATGCCTTGTCAGAGGTCTTTTTCGTTTTTTTCTCGTGAGATGACCAAGTCTTGGCAGGCATGTTTTTCAGTTTGTTCTCGTAAGATGTCCATTCTTGTCAAACGTGCTTTTCCCTCATTTCTCGTTAGATGAGCCGTATCATGTTGTGAAATGAACCATAAAATCTTTCCAAACTATTTTTTAAACTTTATTTTCGTAAGATGGCAGTATTTTGCCAAAAGTATTTTCACTTATTTCTCGTCAAATGAAGCATATACTAGTCTGACGTTTTTTTTAAAAATAAATTTTTAATTTTATTTTAATTTCTTCTTGTGCCGTGGGCGTTATCGATTCATTTGAATTTCGTGTACCCGGACAGTCACAAAGCTCATTGAGATCTGCCCATGATTTGTTGTATCTTCCAAGACTTTTTGTTTTGTTTTTGTTTATCTTGTTTGTTTCACTCATTCAATTGCCTTGTGCGCTTACAGTGTTCGGTTATTATTTTTCCACCTTCGTCGAACGATAGGCAAATCACTGCAGTCGCCGTTTTCCGCGGGCTAAGTCGGGACCAGTGATTTTAAAAATAGTAGACTCAGCGAGTGAGACGGCAGTAAGACTTATGTCACAACGACGAAGTTTTCAGGTGACATACCCATTCCATTGAGGCCCACACAATGGACAGCAATCAGTGTGTGACGAAGCGGGCTCTCGTTAAGGCATGTCACACCAACATGCCACACTTCAACTCGGTGCTCTGCACGCAGTGAGGTGGTGGTAGTGAGATCGGTCTGCTTGGTGATGGGGGGTGCCTGTTTTTGACCGTCTTCAACATTGCTCCTCACATCGACCACATGCAGTGTTTGTCATGATCAGGATTGGAAGATGTCCTGTCCAGTTGTCGTCTGTGGTCTGAAGGTCAAGCCAGGTGTCACGGGCCTCTCAACAGCGCCGTTACCGGTTCATGACACAAAAGGCAGGAAAACGTATTTCGCCAAAGCGCAGGTCGTAAATTTAGTTTAAAAGTGACGTTAAGTTCGACATGAGCTCTCACAAAAAGTCTGTCGGACGAGAAACAGATGCTGCGCGCTTATTTTCGGCACGAGCTGTTGTTTGACGACTGCAGTGTGAGCTGGCCCTTAGGCAGGAGCTAGGACCACAGTACAGAAGGTCGCCGTCGCTTTTCTCTTTTTCTGCCTTGTGTCTGTCCCCGTTTCTACACCGTTCTGTACTGGCTGCTCTCTCTCTCTCTCTCTCTCTCTCTCTCTCTCTCTCTCTCTCTCTCTCTCTCTCTCTCTCCATATGGGAATGTAGATTTGTAGGTTTACGTGACAGCATAGGCACAGATGCACCTGCGCACGCGCGCACGGGCGCGCGCGCACATGCACACACACACACACACACACACACACACACACACACACACACACACAACACACCACTCTCTCTCTCTCTCTCATTCTCTCTCTCACTCACACACACATTCTCTCTCTCTCTTACCTTTCACTCATTCTCTCTCTCTCTCTCTCTCTCTCTCTCTCTCTCCTCTCTCTCTCACGCACGCACGTGCGCGCGCACATACACACACACACGCACACACACGCACATACACATACTCACACTCACACACGCTCACACACACACACACACAACACACACACACACACCACACACACACACACACGTATAGAGAGAGGAGGGATAGAGAGAGGGAGAGAGAGAGAGGAGAGAGAGAGAGAGAGAGAGAGAGAGAGAGAGCTCTAGATGGGGTGCGTGAAGGAAATACCAGGAACAAAAGAAGGTATTGATTTTGCTGTGTGACAGGTAGAGCTTCTTCAGATCCGACCTGTTGCTAAAGGTTACTTAGAATCTGTTGACTTGCCCTCTTCTCCTTAGGAACACACACACACACACACACACTCACACCACACACACACACACACACACACACACACACATGCGCGCGCGCACACTCACACACACACATGCGCGCCCACATCACATCCACACACAATCTCGCGTACTGTATGCGCGCTCGTGGCATGCACGCACGCGCGCGCGCGCGCGCGCGCACAACACACACACACACACACACACACACACACACACACACACACACACACACACTACGCTTGCAAGCGACAATGACGCAATCTTCCTCAGTTTCATACAAGAGTGGGGCGGTCCTTACGAGAGGAGGATGGTGTGTGTGTGTGTGTGTGTGTGTGGTGGTGTGTGTGTGTGAGAGAGAGAGAGAGAGAGAGAGAGAGAGAGAGCGTATATTGGTGTGTGTGGTGTGTGTGTGTGTGTGTGTGTGTTGCGTGAGAGAGAGAGAGAGAGAGAGAGAGAGAGAGAGAGCGTATATTGTTGTGTGTGTGTGTGTGTGTGTGTGTGTGTGTGTGTGTCGAGCGAGTGCTGTGTATAACGTTTTTGAATAATTATTCATTTAACCAGGCCTTTGCACCTCATAATTTATGTCTACGTCAATTTAAGGGAAAAAAAAGGAAAGCGCTAACAAAGGCCAGACACATACTGAGTGAATAGATTGTGACATTGCAAATCATCTTACCATAAACCCTTGTACATCTGCAGTGAGAAGTGTGCACAACTTCAGTCGTTGTTTAGGCCCTGTGACGATGTCACAAATGACGCGAGGGCTTGGCAACATACATTGAAAGGAACTGTGTGTACAGTGTGTGTGTGTGGTGTGTGTGTGTGTGTGTGTGTGTGTGTGTGTGTGTGTGTGTGTGTGCTACTTCCATTATCCGTCAGTGAATGTTCAATGCAAGCTCACGTGACCCTAGCGATCACTTAAGACAGAACGCTGGAAGTGGATTTGGAAGAAAAAAAATTGCTGTTCCATCTCCGCTCTGAAACTCTAGATTCTTTTCTTTCAGCTGCTTTTCGTTGGTTTTGTTGTTGTTTTTTTTATCTCTTCTTTCGTTTTGTACCTTTTTTTTCTTTTCGCTTTCTTTCTTTCTTTTTTCTTTTTCTTTTTAATGAAATCAGTTTGGCGTTGGACGGTTCTTTTTCGTTGTATACACACGAAAGGTTGCTGGACCGTTCGGGATGAACTAGACGTATGGTGCTTGATCGAGAGAGCCTGCATCCCTCCCCCCTCCTCTCCTCTCTCCTCTCTCTCTCTCTCTCTCTCTCTTTTTTGCTCTCTCTCTCTCTCTCTCTCTCTCTCTCTCTCTCTCGTCTTCTCTCTTTCTGTCTGTTCTGTTCTCCGTCCTCCCATCCCTTCCCTCCTCCTCTCTCTCTCTCTTTGCTCCCGTCTGTCTCTCCCCCCCTCTCTCTCTCTCTCTCTCTCTCTCTCTCTCTCTCTCTCTCTCTCTGTCTCAGTGTTCCGTGTCTCTCAACCATCCCTTCCCCCTTTTCTCATTCCCTTCCCATTTGCCAGCCAGTTTGCAAATATTGTACATAAATGAATCATGATCGTAGGATACAAAACAAAAATAAAAAACAAGATGCAAACCATATAAACGTACTCCCAATTTATTCTGAATACGCGTGAGATATTCCATAAAGAGGAAAGATCGTCTTGGGCTGGTGTAGCCGTTAGTAATGGCTATTCTGGTAAACATCGGCCATCATCTGTGATCTATAATGAACATACTTACAAATTTTCAAAAAGATCAGCCAAGTACTTTCTCAGATTTTCCATAAAGAAGAAAACCATTATGGGCCGTTAGTAACAGCTATAATGGTAAACTAAAACATCGGGCATCATCTGTGATCCATAACGAACATACCTACAAATTTTCAGAAATATCGGCCACATACTTTCTAAGATATTCCATAAAAAAAGAAGAACCGTTATGGGCCGTTATAGCCGTTAGTAACAGCTATAACGGTAAACTAAAACATCGACATCATCCGTGACCCATAATGAACATACCTACAAATTTTCAGAAAGATCGGCCAAGTACTTTCATAAAGAAGAAAAAACCGTTATGGGTCGTTATAGCTGTTAGTAACGGCTATAACGGTAAAGTAAAACGTCGGGCATCATCCGTGACCCATAATGAACAAACCTACAAGTTTTCAGAGAGATCGGCAACGTACTTTCTGAGACATTCCATAAAAAAGAAAAACTGTTAGGGCTGTTATAGCCGTTAGCAACGGCTATAACGGTAAACTGAAACGTCGGGCATCATCCGTGACCCATAATGAACATACCTACAAATTTTCAGAAAGATCGGCCTCGTACTTTCTGAGAAATTCCATTAAAAAAGAAGAACCGTTATGGGCCGTTGTAGCCCTTAGTAAAGGCTATAATGGTAAACTAAAACATCGGGCATCATTCGTGACCCATAATGAACATACCTACAAATTTTCAGAAAGATCGGCCAAGTACTTTCTAAGATATTCCATAAAAAGAAGAACCGTTATGGGCCATTATAGCTGTTAGTAATGGCTATAACGGTAAAATAAAACAGCGGGCATCATTCGTCGCCCATAATGAACATACCCACAAATTTTCAGAAAGGATCAGCCAAGTCTTTCTGAGACATTCCATAAAAATGAAAAACCGTTACAGGCCGTTACAGCCGTTAGTAATCTGAAGCGATGTGAAGCGATCAAAGCTTTAAATGAATTTTCGTTATTTTATTCGTTTGTTTCTCACCTGAAGAAGACCTAAGAGGTCGAAACGCGTTGTGTTTTGTCTTGTGACTCGTTTGTCCACGTTTCTCTGGGCGGTTCGCTAACATTTATTTAAGATTTATCTCATACAGTTTTGATATATTTTGTCATTACAAGTGCCATCGACAGCAACAGCTTACGCAACGTTGAAAAAGAAGAAAACAGAGGAGCAAGAAAATGACCTTGTGAAAGATATGAACAGTAAAGAATTAAGAGCTAGTAAGTCAACGTGAAAAAAATGGAAGGGGTCCCAGCTCGCTCCATGGCTGAAGGTGAAAATGTTACAAAATAATATTTGTGCAGTCTTGAAAAAAAGAAACTTTGTCAGCGAAAGGATGGCAAAACTGATAACAAAACAAGAAATGTCACAAACGATCCTGAAGAAATTAAACATGAAGTAAATTCTTTCTAAGAAATTGAATAAAAGCAGTCCTACCACAGACGACTGTTAAACAAGTGGTTAATATTAATGAATGATTCGCCAATGTTATCTTCACAAGAGAAAGAATCACTCTAAGGAGAACTCACCTTAGAAGAAGCACATTTTGTTTTAGATTATATGAGTGATCGTAAAAGTCCAGGAATGGATGGTTTTTAGAGTCGGATTGACAAGATCTTTTGAAAAGAACCCTGACCCGTGTATGTTTTACTGAACATGAAGTCTTCAGAGAAGCGTCATCAACACAGAAAGAAGGACTCGGTCTGCATCCACCAAAGTGACAAAGTGAAAGCGCATCAAACTGGAGGCCAGTTTCCCTTTTGAATGTTGCATACAAGACAGGCTCATCCAGTATTGTTAATAAAATTAACAACAATGCTTAAAAAAGTAGTCAGACTGGATTTATGGCAAATACTTACATCGGTGATAATATTAGATTGATGTATGATGTAATGCATTAGATAAGATCAAAGAGTTTGTTTTTGTCTTTAGACTTTGAGAAGGGTTTTGATTTTTGTTGTTGTTGTTGTTGTTGAATGGCATTGGGTTTTGGTGTGTGTGTGTGTGTGTGTGTGTGTGTGTGTGTGTGTGTGTGTGTGTGTGTGTGTGTGTGTGTGTGTTTTAAATGGCGTTTTATGTTTTAAGTTTTGAAAGCGGATGATTTTGGAGATGATAGACGTACGTGATATTTGTAGTTGTCACGTTATTCCTCAGTGTACTCCATGCTTTTCCATGCAGCGAGGTTGAAGACAATGTGTTGTGTACGTGCGCTGTAGTTGTTTTTGCTGTTGCTGTTGTTTTCTCTTCTGTTTAATACAGTGTGGTATTTCTTTTTTCTGTGTTCGGTAGAATTGTAATGCATGATTAACCAAACCATTTAAAGGTTGAAAAGAAAGAGAAAGAAAGAAACGATGGGGGATTTTGTGTGTGTGTGTGTGTGTGTGTGTGTGTGTGTGTGTGTGTGTGTGTGTGTGTGTGTGTGTGTGTGTAAATGATTTGTTTTATCTCCGAAACGTGTAAATTTAGCAGCGAAAGAAAGATGGGAAATGGTAAAGTATGATGTATTCCTTTAACCGCAGCAGCTCCCCCCCCCCCCCCACCCCCCCTCTCCCATGTGATGTATCCTGCTTCATCCCAGCCACTCCTCCCTCTCCCATGTGATGTATCCCGCTTCACCCCAGCCACTCCCCCCTCTCCCATGTGATGTATCCTGCTTCATCCCAGCCCCCCCCCCCCCCTCCCATGTGATGTATTCCGCTTCACCCCAGCCACCCCCCCCTCCACCGTCTCCCATGACCTAGGGCTGCATGTCAGCAACGATTCATCCGCCTTGGGCCAGCTGCTGGCTCGGACTGCGCAGTCGGATAGGCTATAAAGAACATGACTTCAGGCTGTGGTTTGAAGGCTGGCATCAAATCGGGAATGTCTGTATGTGTGTGGGAGGAGGAGGAATGACAGAGAAATGGAAGCTGGGGGCGGCAGTGCGGGGGGTGGGGGTGGGGGGTACGTAGCGAAGAGACGGATGAAAGGGAAGGCGTTGCAAAAGGGGAATACGTCTTGAGGACTTTTTACATGGGAAGGTTGGGAGGCATTGGAACTGGATGAGATCATAGCTCATAGAGAGCTAACGGCATTGTCCTAGTGGTTGGCACACGTTTTCTTCATTATCTACATGAAGGAGAAAAGAATGGGGGGGGGGGGGGGGGGCGATGTGGTGGGAGGGGGGGGGGCGATGTGGGGGGGAGGGGGGGGGGCTGGGAGTGACGCAAGGAGGATGGGAGAGCAAGGCAAGAAAATCTTTCTCAAGTGCAGACGGGTTCTCAAGAGTGAAATGAAAAAACCAATAGCTGTGCTTAGTATAATAAATCCTCATCGAGACAGTGTGTGTGTGTGTGTGTGTGTGTGTGTGTGTGTGTGTGTGTGTGTGTGTGTGTGTGTTGTGTGAATGTAGTTTTGAGAGAGAGAGAGAGAGAGAGAGAGAGAGAGAGAGAGAGAGAGGAGAGCATCCCAACCACTCTCGACGTTCTGCCGCTAGGCCTAACCAGACATGGGCAGACAGAGAAGACAGCAATGGAAATAAGCTCCTGGTTCTGGTCTGGTTTGTTCTAGAGATCAAACTTTTTGGACATAGAAGACCCGTATTCCAGCGTTCCGATCTTCGAAAGGGACAGAATGATCTGCGATTTCTCAATACGCGATGTTTTGCGCCTTTCAACGCAACACAGAAGTCGGCAGCGGTCCGCGGAATAAGCATACATTGCTGCGAAGTCGATTCCCATATTCTCTCAAAAATAGCAACGACTTCACTAAAGTAGTCCAGTTGTGCCGTTTCCGTGTTGATCTCCAGTTGTAAGTTAGTCCCATCGTGTCTGCTCCGGTTGGAAGATTAGCGTCATTTTGTTGAAATTGTGGAAGGGGGTGTAGTAATCTCGGGGTGCAGCTACTGAGTTGTTTTTACTCTGCGTGATTATGAACTTTGTGTTGTCATATGAACACTGAGGTGGTGAAAGAAGGTTAGAACATTTGTACGTTATGTTCGATTTAAAAACAACAACAAAAAGAAGAAGCCGCCCCACCTGCCTGCCTCGCTGTTTGGATCGAGAACAAGGAGCTTGAGCCTACGTCGAGGGGAGACCAATAAACATCGAAAACAAGGAGCTTGAGCCTACGTCGAGGGGAAGCCGATAAACGTCGAAGTTTGGTATTTTATTCAGTGTAGCTTTCCTGGCACATCGGCTGATATGCAACAGGTTGGTTGGAATATTTTACTTGGACAGAAAGAGCGTGATACGACCACAGTCGTTGGTGGGAATAGATATAGATTTTTAATAATTGGTGGTAGCTGCCCCAGAGTAATATAGATGCCTGCCAGTGTGATACCATAGACCATGCTGCTGAGTCACCGACTGCTTATTTCTCGGAACACTCTTTTGGCGATAGACAGCGTGCTAGAATGACATCGTGTTGGTCCTTTTTTCCTTGGCTGATTTCCCTCTTTACCGATGGTTTGGAAGTGCGCCTCTGAACGTTGGAAAAGGAATCATGCATCTTCTTGTGCGATCTGACATGTTGTAATCTTTATCGTTGAGAGAGAGTGAGGCACGAAGGGGAGGGGGAGGAGAGGAAATGGGAGGCTCAGTGTGTGTGTGTGTGTGTGTGTGTGTGTGTGTGTGTGTGTGTGTGTGTGTGTGTGCGCGCAAGACAAGTGCTATTGTTACGAGAACAGACGGTCTGCGTAGAGGCGCTTTCAGATAGGCATGACTTGAATATGCATAAGCAGATAACGTCTGGACAGGAACAGCAGAGTGGGTGGGGGAAGTTATTTGGGAGACGGATGGGTAGAAGGCGGAGGGGCGTGTGATCGTATGATTTTTCAATTCACAGCTACCCCTTTGCGATTCGACAACCACCCTGTGTCTGTGACGTACTCCCCGTGACCCCTCCACACACCAGTGTCCCCGGCTGTCTTGTCTCTAACCGCTTTTCGTGGCTAACTTGTCAGACGGAAAGGAAAGACGTTATCTGTTCTTGTCAGTTCTCGGTTATGAAATTCGTCAGATATTCTCAGCCCTTGTCACACACAGTCTCAGCCCACGCTTGCGGCATTCATCAATATACAGATGACGGAGAGTTGAGCTGGTCAAGGAAGCGCATCACCTAATGAAGGTTGTGATCTTTAGCCCAATATTTGATGATGTTCTGTCACTTGAGTGACAGCAACAGGTTCTTGATGAACACAGACAAACCTGAGTGGACGACTTTCTGGCGAATCGAAGTGGCATGCAGGTTGTTAGGCTAAGGTGGTGAATATCCATGGCGATTCAGACATCGCTTTTAATACCGCTCTGTGTAGAATCAGATCAGCTGTTACAGGTGCGCATCATTCATGCCTGTTTATCGTTATTTTTTTCTTCCAAAGATGAAACAGCGAGCCTTGATAATTCACTGATTACTTCATGGCTCGTTCATAGAATTGCAGCACTGTACAGTTCACACACCGAGCAAGTTTCCCGGAGCTCAAAACAACGCAGTGCGTCTGACCTTAAAACAAAGCGATCTCATGCACATCGTGGCTGGTGTGAGATAGCAGGTGCTCTGGCATACCGTTAATTTGATGGTTCTTTTCCACCATGTTTGTCCACAACATCTCAAAAGTGCCGGCCATCACGCCCTTACAATGACAGCTCTTAATCTGAATGTACCAAAACCGAGTACGAAACGGAATGTGAGATCTTTCGATGAGTACCATCCGCTGTAATGCTCCAACGAACTGGAACTCGCTGCCCCCTTGTTTGCGAACTCAGTCCGTCTCGTCTGTTCAGAGCTCGGCTTTGAAAGGAAGGAACTTGGAGCCTTTTCCCCCAGCCGGAATGAAGAGCGTATCGTTACAATTCCCTGCACAGCTTTAGTCTCTTAAGTGTGTGTGTGTGTGTGTGTGTGTGTGTGTGTGTGTGTGTGTGTGTGTGTGTGTGTGTGTGTAGCGTGCGTTGGTAGTGCGTGGGTGGGGGTTTACTTGCATACTTTCTTCTCTTTTCTTTTCTATTTCTTCGAAAGGTCTTGCAGTATTGCGTGTGGGGAAAAAGAAACAAAAACAAAAACAAACAAACAAACAAAAAAGGCCAACACAAAGCAGCGGAGCGTGTGGAGTACTTACTTAAAGGAAGGAAGGAGAGGGGGCGGGCAGACAAAAAAAAAGACCATTGCTTTCAGTCGGCGGCAATGGACGTGTTACCCTAACAGCGAGGTCGCTGACTTCCTCCGTTAAGTAAGGAGCAAAGGGAGGTATGACGGCAGAAAGGGGGAGGGGGGGGGGGGGGGAAGGGGGGGGGGATAAATGACGGGGAAGATTATGAAGTCATACTGGCGTCAAAAACACATGAAACTTTTTTTTTTTTTTTTTTTTTTTAGATTTTTTTTTTCAAACCAAGCAAAACGGGAATTATCATCGAGGAAAACAGCAATGATAAGAAAATCAGATGTAATAGCGGCTTTCCCTAAGGGTTACAGCTGTTTTCCTTCGGATAATAACTGTCTTCCCTGAGGGTTACAACTGTTTTCCTTCGGATAATTACTGTCTTCTCTAAGGTACAACTGTTTTTTCTTCGGATAATAACTGCCTTCCCTAAGGATTACAGTTGTTTTCCTTCGGATAACTGTCTTCCCTAAGAATTACAACTGCTTCTTCGGGTAAAACTGTCTCCTAAGGATTACAACTGCTTCTTCGATAATACTGTCTTCCTAGGATACAAATGTTTCTTGATAAACTGTCTTCCCTAAGGATTACAACTGCTTTTCTTCGGATAATAACTGTCTTCCCTAAGGATTACAACTGCTTTTCTTCGGATAATAACTGTCTTCCCTGATGATTACAACTGTTTTCCTTCGGATAATAACTGTCTTCCCTGAGGATTACAACTGTTTTCCTTCGGATAATAACTGTCTTCCCTAGGGCCACAACTGTTTCCTTCGGATAATAACTGTCTTCCCTAAGGATTACAACTGTTTTCCTCAGGATAAAAAGTGTTTTCCTTATTTTCCCCAAAGACACATCAGTTTTTCCTGTTTTCCCACAAGATAATCGTATTCGTTTTATTCCTGATGAAAACAGGCATTGTTCTGAAGACAGTGGCAACAACAAGGAAATGCTATTATCGCTGTTATCCCTGTTATCTCAGACATGTGCGTGCGCACCGGTATCATCGGAATTGCAGCACCAGAAGCAGGAAATTACAGTCAGGAAAAATGGAAAACAGTTGTGGTTCCTAGGGATGACAGTGTTAATACTTATTTTCTCTGTTTTAATTGTTCTCCCGATGGGGTATGATTGTATTCGTGTTAACACCCCCCCCCCTCCCCCCCCCCCCCCCCCCCCCAAAAAAAAAAAAAAAAAAAAAAAACCCTGTTGTGATCCTTAAAGGTGTTAGTGGTGATGGCTGGGTTTCCCTCTTATCGCTGTTCTCCCGAAGAAGAATTGCTGTTTTCCTTCGGGAATTAGGGGAAATGGTTCTGATTCTTAGGGATAACAGTGGTAATCCTGGGTTTTTTTCTCTCCCTTTTATCGCTTCTTCTCTGAAGGATGTTTTCTCAGGAGAACTATTCTGATCCTTTTGTTAATTTTTTTTTTAATGATAAGATGATATAGGATTTTCCTGTCATCGCTGTTCTCCCGAAGGCCTTGTGAAGCAGCCATTAAAGATCCCAAATTGTCGTTTGACAGTGGGTTGAAGGGGTACCGTGACGTCGACTGAGCAGTCAGGGATCTGCACCACTGTCTCTCCTCAATCATGTGCAGCGGGGTAGAGGTTGTGTGACACTAACTGTCCGTGTGTGTGTGTGTGTGTGTGTGTGTGTGTGTGTGTGTGTGTGTGTGCGTGTGTGTGTGTGTGCGTGCGTGTGTGCGTGTAATCGAATCGTCCTTGTGCACAGCTGAGCAGTCTGACAGTATCTTCTGAATGGACTTGAGGTACAGAAAAACAAATGTCACAGTAGTAAATTGCATAGGTTCATATAGTGATGTACCAACAAAAAAACAAACAAACAAACAACAACAACAAAAAACTTGTCCTCGCAGGTATCAAATCGCTGTAAGCTGTCCTGCTACGGATAGGCACCTTGGCATGACTCACAGACCAATACATCCTACAGGGTATACAGCACAGGGTGGGCGCCCCACAGGGGAACCAAAGATAGACTCCTGGACAGTTAGTGGTGCAACATCTCTATCCTGCTGCACGTGACTGGGTTTATATAGAGCGCTGTGCATGTCCCTGACTGTCCAAGCGTTCGTCATGACACCCCTTCAGCCTGTTTTCAAAGGACGATATCAAGGAGCACGCACAGTTCGTTGCTTTGAAAGTGTTGTTGCGGAAGATGACTTCGAATTAAAAGTTTTTCTAAAAGTCCATACAATGCAAAAGACAGACAAACAAAGAAGCAAACAAAAGAAAACAAAATGAGGGTGAGAGAAGGGAATGAAGGTTAAAGAATAGGTATTGCCATTTTGTTCAGAGAGAGAGAGAGAGAGAGAGAGAGAGAGAGAGAGAGACTCTTCGTGTACTTAGCAGGGTCAGACGAGAAAAAACAAAACAAAAAAAAGCAACTGTAGAAACCGGTAATCCTAATAATAAGGAGAATTCATGTAAAATAGACACCTGGACAGACGTGATGATCGTGATTAACACCATTCCCATGATAATTCATGTCGTCGTTTTGCTCGAGGATCAAATCAAGACATGCTTATGCAAGCGAATTTTGCCGCCTCTGGATTCTTACATCGTCGGTATGACGGAATGGAATCGCGTGCTAATTAACTAGTAAAGCCCTGTGCCACCAGTCCGTGCGCTCTCTTTCATCCTATTACGGACACGATTAAGGACTAAGGAGAGCAGAACCATTGTGATTAGACAGCCGATGACGATGTAATGCTACAGTCTGAAAATGAAATCGATGACCTGGCACGATTTGCGAAAACGATTTGTGAAGATTGTCTGTCTGTCTGTCTGTCTGTCTGTCTCTGTCTGTCTGTCTGTCTGTCTGTCTGTCTGTCTCTCTCTCTCTCTCTCTCTCTCTCTCTCTCTCTCTCTCTCTCTCTCTCTCTCTTTCAAAAGATGAGAAGATGATTCCGTTTATCAAGACAAGGTTCTAGTCTATCATTGATCTGCAAAGAAATTTTTAGGTGAAAAAAAACCCCATCCTGCATCTGTTGCCTTGAAAACTTTTTTTTTTTTTTTTTTTTTTTTCGCTGATTAACAGGAGGAATACAAATGCCCGAAGGATATAGTTGTTATAGTTTAAATTTACTTTTACTGGCGCTCAAAGGAAATAGTTGAAATTTACTTTCACGTGTAAAAGGGAAATAAGTAGCCAATGACCGCTGCCACTTAGTGAATCGATCATTAGTCAATGTATCAATCAATTAATCAGTGTTGACTCATGTGTAAGAGAGTGAGGTTACACAATCTCCCGGTTTCGTGTGTGTGTGTGTGTGTGTGCGTGTGTGTGTGTGTGTGTGTGTGTGTGTGTGTGCGCGCGCGCGCGCGCGCGCGCGCGCTCGTGTGTTCATTTGTATGTGTGTACATGTCCATAAACTTCAACATGTTTTTTCTCGGCAGTTACAAGTGCTGGTATAACCATACCAGGCAAAATGATACATGTTTACAAGACCTTTCCAGACATGTCTTGTATGAAGATGCTACTGAATTGCGTGTGGTGTAAATCTGCTTAGTAGTCTACTATTGACCTTGGTTCGGCAACATTTTCCGTATTATAAAATTGACCTTTTCTTTGATCAGTTCCTATGACTGCTTTGTAAACAAACAAAAGAGATTTACGTGATTAAGAACAAATATTGTGAAAAAAAAGTATTAATAAGTAAGATGGTAGTTAATCAGCCCATTTAAAGTTATTTTCACTAAGCAGAGGTGAAGACCTAGATTCATATATAATTAACTCTAGAAGCAAGAGAAGCCATGTACAGATATATTCTGTCAAACACAGCTAAATGAGACAAGATGAGTTTGATCATTGTTGATAAACCAAGCAAACACAGCTAAAGTAGACAAGATGAGTTTGATCATTGTTGATGAAACCAAGCAAACACAGCTAAATGAGACAAGATGAGTTTTATCATTGTTGATAAACCAAGCAAACACAGCTAAATGAGACAAGATGAGTTTCATCATTGTTGATGAACCAAGCAAACACAGCTAAATGAGACAAGATGAGTTTTATCATTGTTGATGAACCAAGCAGATGAAACCACACTGAAGCAACACATGCTACCTTGATTTAACAGTAACACATCTTGGATCAGGGGGAACAACTATTGAAATACATTTTACAATTCAGTGTTGTTGCCAAAATGATACTGGGTGTTCATCGTGGCAAAAGCCGGGAGATGTGCATCAGGTGGGAGAAGACAGTGAAAGACAATTGAAGACTTTGCAAGAATGATTTGGAACTGCCTTGTTCTGGCTGCAGGTGTCCATTGCATATAGACCACAGACAGCAATGGGTGATGAATGTGAGAATACTGAAGTGAGACTTTGGAGCTGTCTTTACCAATGGTAACAAGCGTAGGTATAATGGGGAAAACGAAAAAGGGAAGAGCAGAGATGAGAGGTTAAACCGGGTGGGAGATGTGTGTGTGTGTGTGTGTGTGTGTGTGTGTGTGTGTGTGTGTGTGTGTGTGTGTGTGTGTGTGTGAGGGAGGTGAGGGGGAGAGGAGTGCGCCGGCAGTGGAGAAGAGCTGGATGTATGGGCCGAACAGCAGAGCGCTGGAGAAGTAAGTGATCATCAACATGTTGTCACAAGGGAGTCTGCTGTTTCCGTGCGGTGCTGACAGCCGCACATACCCCGCGGGACGGGGGCTTCCTGCTGGGCTGCTGTTAACACGCCACAGGAGCGGGATCATTTTGGCCACAGATGTGAACAACTCAAATGGTTTTGTTTCCTTTTTTTGTTTGTTTTTGTTTTTACTGTGTTTTAAATCTCTTTCTTTTGACATTATCACTCGAAAGAACACGTTTCTTCACCCACTGAATGTTGGTCACTGTTTGGGAAGAGAAGTATCTTTTACACATATACATGATAAAGATAAGAAAAATACAATCGATCAACAATGAGAGAAGGCAAACAAAATATGTCAAAGCAGTTCAAATTCACATATTCACACAAACATTCTAAATCTGAGAGAGAGAGAGAGAGAGAGAGAGAGAGAGAGAGAGAGAGAGAGAGAGAGAGAATATCCGTCATAAGATGATATTCAGAGAGATTTTTTTTCGCATCAACCCATTGGACAAAATAAAGATTTTTAAGCCTCTGAATCAGGCACAACTACGGGTTCGTTTACACGTTACATCGTGTACATAATTATGTCTGTACTTGAGCAAGACGTTTGTAAGGAAGAAAGGCAAACAGATAGCATCAAATAATTGTTTATATGACAACCATCTAGTTACGAAAAAAAACAACAGCTGCACGGTTTGGTTTTAAGGATACGAAGTGTTCCTCAATTTTGTATCGAAATTTTGAATCTGTTCAAGAGCTCCCATATTTGTGTCAGGTTATTGTCTGTTTTACAAACATATATGTAGTGCTTTGCGAGTACAGTCATGAAAGAAAAGACGGCATCACTTCAATCATGCTGTTACGGCCGAGTTGTATAAATCATTCAGGCAACCGGAACATTTCAGCGTTCAAACTTCTTTTTTTTTCTAACAGACCAGTAGCGCATTAAAAAAAAAAAAATCTGTATATAAGAAACATTTCCAAAACATGGATTCAGTAGTATCTTTGCACGTGCCACAAAACTGCCACAACTACTTTCAGCAATTCCAATCGCCTTTAACACAGCATTTGTGCATGAACATGTGTGTAATATTTTGAGTTAAATCATCATAACTTTACGTCATGTATCACATGTGCGTGCAAAAAGCATGATTTCCAGTCGTTATGCTTCAGTAGTTTTCTGTCCCATGTATTACATTTTGGTCTTGAATTAACTCAATGAAAACATCGTAATAGAAGCAACTTAGAATCTCTGTTAATGGCGACATGTTGTTTAAAGCACAGTGGTTACTTTAGACACTTGTCGTTTTCTTAAACAGTGATACCATACTTTTTTTTACTTTTTTTTTTTTTTTTTTTTTTACATTACCAACTATCGTTGGTTTATAGCCAGCAAAGATGACAAAATCAGCATTTACATTATATTTTTTTAAATATGTGCGTGAGAGAAACTATCCTTTATCAACCAAAAAAAAAAAAAAATGGATGAGACAGTTAATACTTTTGTCTGTTTAGTATTTACGAAACGTTCCACTTCTTTCCAATTTGAAATCGCTTATCATGACTTCATTGTTCACCTTGAAGTTCAGTGGAGTGTTGATGAGACACTTGTAGTAGAAAACCTTGTATGCTTCAAGGACTTCAGCCCAAAATTGGTTATACTTAGTGATAGTTGAGATAAATTTTGGACCAGATTCCTCAATAAGTGATCACTGTGGAAAGTTATGCAACAAAATATTTCGCCATTTATGGATTGACTTTTCAGTTTCACATTGCAAGGACAGCTTTAAAGATCTAACAGAAGTTGTTTTTTAACTCAGAAAGACCGATAACCGTCTTTGAAACGTTTAAGACTTATGTGCAGTTTTTCTGCTAATCTTATCTGGCTTATTTGTTCCAGACAAATTTATAACAACCCTGTTGGCATGATTTGAAAAATACATCGGGTGGTGTTGGTAACAGTAACAAGAAGTGAGTCAGTTTTGAAAAAGTCAGATTTTTTTATATTGCTACCTACCGAAGGGTGTGAACGGGTGTTTTACTCCTATGTTCAATAGATTATGTAGCAACAGTTAATCTTTCTGAACAATTTATATTCAAACATTCTTTCAGATCATTTGTAAACCAAACTTCGACTAACATGTAGCAATCCATCAGCATAATATATTGTCTTGAAAATCAAATGGTATTGATACTTTAAACATTAAGTCCTAGTTTGTCTAATCGAAAGCTTTTTCAAAATCTACATTTAAAAACAATCCATTTAAATCATGTTTATCTAAGTATGCTGTGGTATTATAGATCAGTCGTGAATTATTCCCTATATATCTGTCGCAAAAGAATCTTGTTTGATCTTCATTGATAATATTTGGTGGTGCTTGTTTTAAAGTAAAAACAGTTTGCTATTCAGAACGATCCTGTTTTATGAATCACATTTAGAAATGAGATCGTGGGGAGCAGGGGAGGGCTGTGGAACTGGGCCTGGAGGTCGTCATTCATTGATGCAGTTCAGTGCGGCTAAGGAGAGACTGAAGATAACAGAATGATCTGAGATAACAGTCAAACTGGTCCCAGTCGGCCGAGATGGTTCGATTCTTCTGATTGCGCAAAAAACAACAACAACAAAAAACCCTGACTAATTCTGTTCCTCCCTTTTTGACACATCCACGTTTTTTCTTTCATCTTTCAGTGATGTTTATCCATCATATGTGATCATGCGTATTGCCTCTCTCTCTCTCTCTCTCTCTCTCTCTCTCCCAATTTTTGTTGGACCGGCAAGTTGGAAAATGCGTTCTACTCGCTAACGGGGACAAAGTCCACTTCAATAGCTAGGCTTCGAGTGATACTTAGCTCTGTTTGAAATCATCATTGTCAACAAATGTTAAGTTTTTTTTATTTTTTCTTCTAGCAACGTCGCTCCTCCTCTCCCCTTTTTCATCATCTTTCTTTCTTTTTTTCTTCTTTTTGTTTGTTTAGTTTTGTTTTGTTTTGTTTTGTTTATCTGTCTGTTTTTGCCTCTGTGCCCCTCAGTGGCTCATATATACCGCTATTATCGATTTTCCAATACGCTTGCTCACTGTCGGAGCTTGTTGCGCCCCCCCCCCCCCCTCTCTCTCTCTCTCTCTCTCTCTCTCTCGTTCCAGCTGCCATTGTTTCTGACATGCGTTGTGAATGTCCTCATCTCTTCGACCTGGGCCCAAGGGGTAGATGATTAGTGGCGTTGGGCAGGTAAGAAGCAGGCAGCAGGTGAGGAGATCAGTTAGACGTTTTGGTGTGAAGATGATTGGGGGGCTGGAGGGAGCAGGGGAGAGGAAGTATGACGGGGATGGGGGTGGTGGAGGAAGGGGGGGGGGCAAGGTGGGTGTTGGGATTATATGGACTGCCGGTGTCGCTGTGTCTCTCAAGGAAAGAAGGAACTCATGGAGGAACTTACCTTCCTCCTCCCGCTTCTCAGTCAGTCTGTATCTATCTGTCTTTCAGTATCTCTCTCTCTGTTTGTCTGTCTGTCTGTCCCTCCCTGTCTCTGTCTCTATCTCTCTTTAAGATCTCTCTCTGTCTCTGTCTGTCTGTCTTTGTCTCTTTCTCTGTCTGTCTGTCTGTCTGTCTCTCTCTCTCTCTCTCTCTCTCTCTCTCTCTCTCTCTCTCTCTCTCTCTCTCTCTCTCTCTCTCTGTCCTGACAGATACTTTTTTTTTTTTTTTTTTACAATTTCTGCCAAGGATGTGATATCGTCACGCACATGTGTTAGTTTGTTGGGCTGTTTGTCATCAAGATAAAGTGAAAACGACAGAAGCTATTGTTACGACATTTTTGGTGGAAACATGGAATGTATTGACTTTGGTGCGGATGCGGATCACATGGCGGATCCAGGATCCTGTTTAGGAAGAAAACACGAAAAGTAATGAAGCGATTTTAAGGAAACTAGGAGGAAAGGTGGAATGCAGCCCAACCACAAACCTGTTAAATGTTGGTGCACATTCCGATTAAAGGGCTCATGCCAGATCTGTTTAGGAAGTTGGCCTTTCTCCTGAGGGTCCTTCTGGTTTGTATACTTCTTCTTCCGCGTACGCAGGCTAATAATCCTGCGGACACTCCCTGTATAGACGGGCAAGGGTTAATCCCATCTTCCCAACAAGGGAGTGGAGTTTTGTGTGTGTGACCGTTGTTTTTTTTTTTATCCCGCTATTTAGGCAGCCATACTCCAACTTCGGGGAATGGTTTGTATACAGTTTCTGTTTGAAAAACTGATGGCTCTCCCGATTAAAGCAAGGGCTATACGGGATAAGGGAGATAAGCATACTTACGCGCGCGTATTGCTCGGATGCGGGCCACACACACCACACACATGCACGCAGAAGAGAGAGAGAGAGAGGGGGGAAGGGAGGGAGAGAGGGAGGGAGAGGTCCCTGGCTACTTAAATACACAGTTAAATACACATATACAGAGAGGTAAGGAAAATAGATTGTTTAACCTCCCGATCCCTACTCTATCTTCCGGACAGAAGACTACCAAGAGTGGAGAGGAGGGATGTTAGGGGAGGGATTCCAGATCTTGAAATCCTCCACATGATGTTCTGTCAGCTGGACCTACCTGAAGGGAGACAGGCCAACGTTGTAGGGCAGTACCGGAGGAAGGGTCGTCTGTTTCCTTCCTGGTAGTTCTCGTCAGGCTTTCTCACGAGTGGAGTGGTGGCTGAGTGCTCCTCGGTCCGTGGTTTGAGTCTCGGTCTTGAGTGCAGCCGCTAATCTTTGGAAGAGCCGTGTGCAGTATAAGATGAACGCAAGTAACAGACCCCTTGGTGGTGGTGGGGGGGGGGGGGGGGGGGGGGGGGGGGGGGGGGGGGGGGGGGGGGGGGGGGGGGGGGGGGGCGCGTTATCTGGCAAAATTCAGTTTCAAAGTGAAGCAACAGACCCCTTGGTGAGGGGGGTTTATCTGGCAACATTCAGTTTCAAAGTGATGTGACTTTCAGGCAAAAATTGAAAGAAATTTTAAAAGAGAAATTAATAATTATTCCGCTGGACAAAAGGGACAAACAAATTGCAAGACAAAAGGTGACGAGTTTCGACCTCTTTGGTCTTCTTCAGGCAAGGTAAACAACATTCAGGATCACGAAACCGAAGAACGGGCAGTCACTTATCATTTCAAAATGGGCGCAAAATGTTGAAATATCTGCTTTTAGAGGTGAAACTGCTTCAACTGGCAGGCAAAAACGGGTGGCGCAGTGCTATGGCGATGGTTCTTCCCAAGAGAGAGCAGTCCGAGTCCCACACAGATCAATCTACTGTCACGAAAAAGCACTACGATGTACTAGTGCACCGGGTGGGTGGGTGGGTGGGTGGGTGTGGGGGGGGGAGAGAGAGAGAGAGAGAGAGAGAGAGAGAGAGAGAGAGAGAGAGAGAGAGAGAGAGAGAAGATACACCACACTGGAGTTAAAGGTGGGTAATGCCGTGGCTGCAGCCAATATTGACCTTATATGCAACCGGACAGATGGTGGGTTCTATTCTGAGCAGCCCGATGTGGGCTGGACACCCAGAGGTGGTGGTAGGTGAGGTGGTTCAACCGCTCTGTGCTGATGACCAGAGGTGGTGGTAGGTGAGGTGGTTCAACCGCTCTGTGCTGATGACCAGAGGTGGTTGTAGGTGAGGTTGTTCCACCCCCCTGTGCTGATGACCAGAGGTGGTTGTAGGTGAGGTTGTTCCACCTCTCTGTGCTGATGACCAGAGGTGGTGGTAGGTGAGGTGGTTCAACCGCTCTGTGCTGATGACCAGAGGTGGTGGTAGGTGAGGTTGTTCCACCCCTCTGTGCTGATGACCAGAGGTGGTTGTAGGTGAGGTGGTTCCACCCCTCTGTGCTGATGACCAGAGGTGGTGGTAGGTGAGGTGGTTCAACCGCTCTGTGCTGATGACCAGATACGCTGCGGAAATTTTCACCCTAAGACGTCTGCCCTAGGTGGAACTGTGATCAGAATTCCTCACTGTGAAGGATCATCGCTGCTTACGCGCGGACTTGTGGTGTAGCACACCCTTGGAGCGGTGATTGCAGTGGCAGGAGGGGGGGGCGGGGGGGGGGGGGGGGGCGGAAGAGATGGGGAGTGAGAAATCCGATCAATGAGTCGAAAAGCAAACAAAACAGGGCAGTCTGTTTCGATCTTCGGTCGATGACACTGGTCGCCCATGAGAAGTGCGGACGATGTGGTCAATCGGGGGAGCGCGGGGAGTGGAGGGTGGAGGAGGGGAAGATAGATGAGACTGACTCCTGATTAACGGCGACGGCCGGCATCGGCTCCCGTGATGGAACCATCCGATCCTGGTCCCGGCGTCAGTGGGTCTGTAGTGGTGTCAGATGTATAGGTGGTCCTCTAGCACACGGGCAGCCCTAGTTCCATCGTCCTCCCAGTCTGTTTGTCTGTAGTAGTGTTAGTATTAATCGTTTTACAAGTATTGTTATTTGTTATTGTGTTTCTTTTAGTTCTGTCGGAAAGTCCCCCCCCCCCCCCCCCTTTTTTTTCTTTCTTTTTTTTTTTTTTTTTTTTTTTTTTTGAATTTTTGAATCATTGTGGTGCTGCATAGCATTTTCCAAGAACATCGTCGCCAGTTTCTGTTTCATTTGTTTGATTCGTTTGTTTAGTTGCAAAGCGAGACGACTGCAGGCGGAAATCTAAACAAATCTTAAATAAATGTTAGCGAACCGCCCAGAGAACGTGGACAAACGAGTCACAAGACGAAACACAACGCGTTTCGACCTCTTAGGTCTTCGTCGGGTGAGACATAAACGAATAAAACAACGAAAATTCACTTAGCTTTGATCGCTTCAGATCACTTCACAGGGTTCAGCGCAAGGAAGAAGGCGTTGATTGTTTTGTTTGTTGTTATCTCAGAATGTTTTCGAAAGATGCATTGACGTGCTTCATTTCAATCTGTCACAAAGTTTGTTGTTGTTGATGTTGCTGCTTGTTGTTGTTTTTAATGTTTTGTTGTTGCTGTCTGCTGCTGCTGCTGCTGTTGTTATTGTACTTAAAGGTTTTTATTGATACTGGTTGCTGTCGACAAATCCAAATCAACACTTGTTAGAACCATTTAGATGGGGTCT
>CM065723.1:79454161-79466012 GCA_033310375.1 Conus canariensis
GTTTTTTTAAAATCCACTGAATGAAGTTTCCTCTGCCCAACCTTGATCCACAGTTCAAACCAGCCACAGTGTCGAATTCCCCTGTGATGTTTCCTAAAATCCTTATGCGATCCAAAATAAAAAGCTGTGAAAGTGTTTGAGCGGCTCAGTCACAAAATGTTAGATTTAGCATCATAGGCCGAGTCTCGATGCTGGCTTTCTACTGGTGCAGTCTCGTGTTAAATTGTTCCAGAACCTGTCTGAAACACTCAGTTGGTCTGCACTGAATAACGATGTGATTTTTTTTCCTTTTATGATCAAATGTCAACGGTGTGCCCCATTTTCATTCCGTCCGTTATGTGATACAGCTGTTCCGACAATAAGGTTTTGTCCATAAGATTTGTGCATGCACATGTGCATGAATTTCCTATCTACTCAATTCAGCCTGGTGGTCGGTAGGGCTAAGGTCAGGTTACCAGGTGAGGGTTAGGTTAAGACTAGGGGTGGGATTAGGAGAAGGTTAGGGTTTCCCGGTGCATGTGGTGTTGCGGAGGTAGGCAGAACAGCTTGTTTGCTGCTGCACAGATGCTGGAGGCTCACACTTAGACACTTAGCTTGCTTTCCCATTGTCACAATGACAAGAAGAAAATCACAGAAAAGTAACGATATAGAAGGGTTGACATCAGTTTTTCATTTCCAAAAAATTAATATATTTACTTCCCTTGCACCACAGCAACAACAACAACAACAACAACAAACGTAAGATGATGCAAGTTTAATGTATGCAACCATCACAATGATTTGGCATAAAGCTGCAGTTTCAAGCGTTTATCTCCTGCTCTAATACTTTATTATATCTTTTTATGCAAGTTAACAGTAGCTTTATTTTAAGTATACCTCCTTGATAAGAATTGTCCAGTAAAATGTCTCACGAGTCAACATCTGCGCTTGCAAATATTCTAGTGGCTGAATGTTCTCCGACAAACCATACACAGGTCTCAGAGACTGATGTCAGTGTTTGGTGCATTTGAGATACATGACTATGGCCATAGTCCTACAGTCCTAAGAACACTTGGATAGGATTACAGGCTTGGCCACACTCTTCACCGGCTGCCCTATGGAATGCTGTGTAAAGGTTTGGACAGCAGTGAGAAGCTTGCCGTTCATGCGCCTCTTGCTGCAGACCTGTGACCTGGTGGCCAGGGCATGCCAAGATGTAGGATCGTTTATAGCTTCTTTCTTTTTTTTTTTCTTTTTTTTTCTTTTTTGCAGTTGTGTCTCTTACTGTTAGATGTGTGCCTGCACAAGCACATGTACAGATATGCATCTATGTGTATACTTACATGTCAAACACAGAAATACAGCATTTGTACCTTTTTTTTTTTTTTTTAGATACCTCTTTTGTTTGAACACATACTGAAAGGTGGATGTTGTTAATGAGTACACATTTGTATTTACAAATTCTCTCTCTCTCTCTCTCTCTCTCTCTCTCTCTCTCTCTCTCTCTCTCTCTCTTTCTCTCTCTCCCCCCCCCTCCCCCTCCCCCAAGCATCCCCAAATACAGTCACACACATGCACACATTCACAAACTTACAGAAACAAGGGCAGCATTTACTATTACCATCACAAATTCTGTCTGCCCTCTCTACTTGCCTAGTTCTTTAACTTTATGTCCTCTCCCCCCCCCCCTCTCTCTCTCTCTCTCTCTCTCTCTCTCTCTCTTACACACACACACATCCCCTTCCCCTGTTTCTCTTTATCTCTTCTCTTGATCTCCCCCATACCCTTACCTCCTCCCTCATGTACAGAAGGCCATGTGTATTGGTAGCAGAAGCTTGCTAAACACACACTCATATCTAACATGCATGATTTCCTGATCTTCTCCTACTCCAAACCAGATGAAACCTGCTGGTGATAAGGGCAACTGTGTGTAGTGAGGAGTGGCGCTAATTTTCACCTATACTTCGATCAGTTAAGCTTCATTAAGTGTACATGTACGTCTCTTTGGCATTTTTCAGTACAGAGTTTCATCATACCTAAACCCTCTGTCTGTCTGTCTGTCTGTCTGTCTGTCTGCTCTCTCTCTCTCTCTCTCTCTCTCTTATTCTCTCTCTCCAACCTTCTCTCTCTCACTCTGTCCCTCACTCTCTCTTTCTCTCTCTCTCTTTCTCTCTCTCTCTCTCTCTCTCTCTCTCTCTCTCTCTCTCTCTCTCACCCACACACCACACACACACACTTGCATTCATGATGAAGATATCCATGCATGCATGTACAAATGCACACGTGCATACACGTGCACACACGCACACATACATGTGTACACATGTGCATGCACACAGCCACACACATGCACACACATGCACATACGCATGCTTGCATCCACACACACACACAGAGACTCAGACACACACATACACACACATACACCACACACACACACACACACACACACACACACACACACACACACACACACACACTGACTGACTGACTGAAACCGTTTATTGTCAGATCAACATATTGTTGAACTGACAAACACACACACACACACACACACACACACACACACACACACACACACACACCTCAAAACGATGCATGTCCACTGAACTACCAGAACATAAACACACACCAGAACATATACACACACACACAAGTGTGCGCACGTGCACACACACACACACACACACACACACACACACACACACACACACACACAAGTGTGCGCACGTGCACACACACACACACACACACACACACACACACACACACACACACACACACACACTGACTGACTGACTGAAACCATTTATTGTCAGATCAACATATTGTTGAACTGACAAACACACACACACACACACACACACACACACACACACACACACACACACACACACACACACACGCTCACTCACACACACACACACCACTCACACACTCACACACACACACACACACACACACACACACTCAAAACGATGCATGTCCACTGAACTACCAGAACATAAACACACACCAGAACATATACACACACACACACAAGTGTGCGCACGTGCACTCACTCACACACACCACACACACACCACACCACACACACACACACACACACACACACACACACATATCATATCGCATCAAATATGGCTGCCAAGCTGAATTCTGCCAGTCTTTGACAGAAAGCAGTGCTTTTGTAGGAAATACATGCAGCCAAAATTTTTTTCTTGTATTTTCTTTTGATTCATTTCTGTTAAAATTCGCTGGGGGGTTTTGTTGTTGTTGTTTTTTTTTTTTAACCCTTTATCCATGGGAACTGAATTTACACCTAATCTTACTTCATGAATGTGAACCAAACACGCATGACAATGTGAGCTAGTTGTTGGGGTTGGACAACATTATCAGGCACAACAATTCACTGGCAAAGAATCCATTATGTGTTTGGCTGTATAACCCCCACAGAGAGCATAGTGCAGTACAATGACAAGTCTGCAACCACTAACCATCATCCAAACAAGTTCACACACACACACACACACACACACACACACACACACACACACCACACTCACACACACACACACACACACACACACACACACACACACACACACACACAATCCTACAAATAATGCCAGGACTTGATCTGAAACTGGAGGAGGCATTCTACCACCATTTTAATTAAACAGTGGAAAGTACAATAAAAAAAATAAAAAAAAGAAAAAAAAGAATGGAAGCTCATTCTCTCTACCTGCTCCCCCACCTCACCCCCCACCCACCCCGCCCAGCTCTGGCAGACGCTGAACCAATCATATGACTCCAGTCCAGGGAGTTTCCATCCAGCCATCAAAGCTCCCTGAACAAAAGTAGCAAGCCAGCAGTTTGGGGGCAATCTCAGAATTAATCAGCTAAACTGGAGGTCTTTGGCAGCTAGCTGATCAAAGGTGTCCCTATACATGCATGTGCCTGATACACCACACATTCTTTAGCCGGCATGGACTTGGAGAGTCCACAGCAGCAAGGCTTCATAGCGGTGGTGGGGGACGTGATTTACTTGTTAGTATGGCAAAAACGCCAGTGACCAGTAACAAATCATTAGCAGGCAAGGCTTTCACACAGTCTGGCAAAAGAGGATCTGTACATCAGGTAACGGAAGGTAGGACAGTGGTCATTGGTTAACCCTTTATGCTCTTTCACTCTCTCTGTCTCTCTCTGTCTCTCTCTCTGTCTCTCTCTCTGTCTCTCACTCTCTCTCTCTGTCTCTCTCTCTGTCTGTCTGTCTGTCTCTCTCTCTGTCTCTCTCTCTTTGTCTCTCTCTCTCTCCCACCCTCTCTCTCTCTCTCTCTCTGTCTGTCTGTCTCTCTCTTTCTCTCTCTCTCTCTCTGTCTGTCTGTCTCTCTCTCTCTCTCTCTCTCTCTCTCTCTCTCTCTCTCTCTCTCTCTCTGTCTCTTTGTTTGTCTGTCTGTGTGTCAGTTAATAGAGATGATGTGTAGTAAGGATTAGTTGCATTGCTGCCCGTGAGGACAGTTTCAAGGCATAAATATTTGTTGGTTCTTTGATTGCTGAAAGCTATGCCATCAGAATTATTTCAAATTTGGAATCATCGTTGTCCATGAAGCTGTATGTTTCAACCAGATATTGTATTGGACAGCTGCTGATTTGAAAAGAATCCATCATAAAATCAGGGGAAACACATTTTATGGAGGTTTAGATGTATGTTTATATGTCTGTCTGTCAACGTGAAACAGTTAGACTTAGAGGCATATTACAAATGATTTTTTTTCTGCTGTGGTTTCATAATAATTAACAAAATAACAAACTGATCTCTTGAGCACTTGCCATGTGCAACAGCTTGTTATCTTAACAGTATGTAGTATATGGAAATTAATTACACATAATAATGTTTTATTGAACAAAATTGCAAGGCCAGCTATGTAAAAAAGAAATCTGTACATATTTTTGTTTCCACAGTTTTACTTCATGGTCAAACAATGCGATTAAAAGTTTAGAAGACCTCTGCAGTTACTGAGTATGCTTCAGCTCTATGCGTGGTGTAACCTTTTATTCATATGTTGAAAATGGAATGAGGAAAGCACTGATAAGATTCTGACTTTTGAATCATTAAAGTTGTTTTAATGAACAAGAATTCTGCTTGAATGATTTAAGATAAAAGTGCCAAAATATCAATCCATCAGAGTTGAATAAAGTCATCTTGGCAGATTTTTTTGGTGGAGGTGTTCTATGTTTCTAAACATTCCTACATTGCTGTTGGTATATCTTGAATACATGTATACGTGTATTGTCCTTTTTGTGCATATTGTACCCTAATGATATTTGTGCGTGTGTGTATGTTGAAGAAGATGGATGGACTCAGGTGAGAAAGGGTTACCTATCAGCGGTTGGTGGAGGTGTGATTGCATGTGGTGGTACAGCGTGCATTAATAGCAGCCAGATCCCATGTCACATCTGCAGCAGAGACCAGAAGTGCGGATGCACAATTTGCGACCATCTTAGTTTTTGTGACAGAGGAAAGCATGCGGGGAAAGAAAGGTCCTTGTGTATGTAGCGCTCAGAGATAGGTAGATGACTCCGGTGAATAACAGCAGTTTGTTAATGATGTGCTTTGGTGTCTGATGGGCTCACTCTGTTTCGTGTAGTCTGTGTTGAACGGACAGCAGGTGTGATGGCCTCACTCCCTCTTTCATGTAGTCTGTGGGACAGCAGGTGTGTCACCTCATGTTTCAAATGCGGGTGTTACGCTTGATTGGTTTGGTTTGTGGGATGTCTGCCTTTTGATGGCCACATAAGATGTAGGTGTGTCGTGCTTTCAGGTTCATCAAGGTGTGTTGCCCGTTGGCAACAAACCAGCGTTACCTTTCCTTCTCCGTTTGGAGTAGCAGCATAATGTATGTGTGGACACCACAATCAACTGCTTTGCCTCCTTTTTTTTTCCTCTGGTTTTTGAGTCATCAATCATGGAACGTCAGCCTGTTTCACAGCTAGCATCTTCATGATCTCATGGATTTTATTTCGAGTTGTGATGGATATTGGGATACACCTGTCTGTGTGGGATGTGCTGTGTGTACTCCAATGATCGTGATCATACTGTTATGAAAAGGCATTCATTGATTTGTGAGTATCCATATTTTAGTTGGGGAAAGTTCATAGTCGATTGAAACTGAAACATGTTAATGGGTTTTGTTTTTTCCATTCTTTTTTTTTTTCTGACTAAATGAACCGTAAACTACTACTTACACATGTGAATGTCTTCTTTCAGAATTTGTTTTGATGTTTGTGAGGTCATATATGTAAAGCTTATATTGAAAAACAGTAAATTAACTGTGAAGATGGACTTTTTAAATGTGAATATAGGTCGGTTTCGTTTTGTTTATGCCTTCCTTCATATTTCTTGTTTTTCTTTCTTTCTTTCTTCCTTTTTTTGTTGTTGTTATTTTTGTTGTTGTTGATAGCTCCAGTTGTGGGTTCTCAGTACGGATGTGCAGATGGAGAATTTGTAGTTATGTTGATGAGAATATGGTGATACACTGTTGATAACCATCTCCAGAAAGCCCTCATGGGGATGGGACTAGAATAGACAAAGAGCAAAATGTTCCATGAGGTCGTCTTGTGAGGAGTTCATCATTTGGTTGTCCCTGTGGGAGATTTTATTGTTGGAGAACTGTTTTCAGGGCATAGGTCAAAATAGAAGTTAATGTACCATGGATAAAAGCACTCACAATAGCAGCAGTTGCAAAAGGACTTATGAATCATGTTGTTTACATCTTTCTCTCACGTGCACACGTGTGCTCGTTCTCTCTCCTGTGTGCGCGTGTGTGATTCATACTCTGTTTGTCTGTCTGTCTGTCTGTCTGTCTGTCTGTCTGTCTCTCTCTCTCTCTCTCTCTCTCTCTCTCTCTCTCTCTCTCTCTCTCTCAAAAATAAATAAACACATAAATAACATTTTTAAAAAAAAAGATAGAATACAGAAAACCTCCCAGTGAAAATGGTCCCAGTTTCAGACTTTCTCTCTCTCTCTCTCTCTCTCTCTCTCTCTCTCTCTCTCTCTCTCTCTCTCTCTCTCTCTCTCAAAAATAAATAAACAGATAAATAACATTTAAAAAAAAAAAAAGATAGAATACAGAAAACCTCCCAGTGAAAACGGTCCCAGTTTCAGACTTTCTGTCTTTAAAGATTTCTGCTCCTGGAACACTGTTTGCATACACTAGGTTTAACTCCCAGATAAGACTGTCTCTGCAGTTCAAGACTTTTAAGTTTTTATGTATGTTTGGAGACCACTATTCAGTGATCCATCACAGCAGAAGTAGGAATAAAGCCAACTCATAAGGCCATCACAGCAGAAGTAGGAATAAAGCCAACTCATAAGGCCATCACAGCAGAAGTAGGAATAAAGCCAACTCATAAGGCCGTCACAGCAGAAGTAGGAATAAAGCTAACTCATAAGGCCATCACAGCAGAAGTAGGAATAAAGCTAACTCATAAGGCCATCAGAAGTAGGAATAAAGCCAACTCATAAGGCTTATTCTTCAAAGGTTTATTCTTCTCACAAAGCGTTTTGAAAAGTAAACCAACAGCCTCAAGGTTTACAGTTTCCTAGGTATACTTATATTTCACCTCTTTAATTAACGATGTTTTCATCTATATCAACCTAGTTATGGATGTCAGAGGGGCTGGAGTGCTTACATCAATGTCCTGATTATGTCTTTATCCATGTACAGGGATATGATATTTAATTTGATCTCTACACTGCAGACGACCAGTGTTTCACACATTCTATCATGTGCCAGACTGCCTTAGGCAGCCACACCAAAACGGGCAATACCCTGGCACCATTTTCTCTTATTTGTTAATTTTCCATAGTTTCATTTTTAATTCTAAATGTTGGCTCTTCTTTTGTTTACAAGTATAGCACTATACTATACTGTTATTATTACCTCTTTTGTCATGTTTAAATTTGTCTGTTATGGTAATATGTTGTAGTATACATTTTAGCGAGGCCGCCATCAGTCATATGTTTATTCTGCAAGTTTCACTGCCAGGGCTGTATATATAAGAGTCCTCTTGTTGTCCTGGCAAATGTGCTTTGTGTTCACTGTGTATGTTTATAGTATGTTTATGGAAATAAAACTGTTTAAACCAACTCCTAAGGCCAGCTGGGCAGCAGAAGAGATTGAAAGCCGCAGTGACCATAGCAGCCACACCATGGCAGTCACTGTAACAGCAGAAGTGAAGAAGTTGTGGCTGTGGTTTTGAAAAGCTGTGCATGTGAAACAGGATGGGGAGGGGGGGGGGGGGGGGGTAGCGGTGAGAGTAGTGCTGTTTATTTACAGTAAACAGATAAAGCAGTTTGACTTTCTTTCTCTCCTCCTGCCAGCCCGTAATCTTTCAGTTTGACTTTCTTCCTCTCCTTCTGCCAGCCCGTAATCTTTCAGTTTGACTTTCTTCCTCTCCTTCTGCCAGCCCGTAATCTTTCAGTTTGACTTTCTTTCTCTCCTTCTGCCAGCCTGTAATCTTTCAGTTTGACTTTCTTTCTCTCCTTCTGCCAGCCCGTAATCTTTCAGTTTGACTTTCTTCCTCTCCTTCTACCAGCCCGTAATCTTTCAGTTTGACTTTCTTTCTCTCCTGCCAGCCCGTAATCTTTCAGTTTGACTTTCTTTCTCTCCTTCTGCCAGCCCGTAATCTTTCAGTTTGACTTTCTTTCTCTCCTTCTGCCAGCCCGTAATCTTTCAGTTTGACTTTCTTCCTCTCCTTCTGCCAGCCCGTAATCTTTCAGTTTGACTTTCTTTCTCTCCTTCTGCCAGCCCGTAATCTTTCAGTTTGACTTTCTTTCTCTCCTTCTGCCAGCCCGTAATCTTTCAGTTTGACTTTCTTTCTCTCCTTCTGCCAGCCCGTAATCTTTCAGTTTGACTTTCTTTCTCTCCTTCTGCCAGCCCGTAATCTTTCAGTTTGACTTTCTTTCTCTCCTTCTGCCAGCCCGTAATCTTTCAGTTTGACTTTCTTTCTCTCCTTCTGCCAGCCCGTAATCTTTCTCTCTGTCTTTCTCCTTTCCTTTCTGTTTCGCATTGTTCTTACTTCTCAGTTAATTTTCTCTCTATTTCTTTCATTGTTTATCAGTTTCTGTCAGTTGTTTCTTCCCTAGCCCCTCCCCCACCCCCGCCACACGTGGCGACCCTTCTCCCTATGCTCCCTCAAAATAGATTAAAAGATTCAGTGGGAATATGACTGTGTATGTGTGCATTAATTTCAAAGCATGTCAGTGTATCTGCTTTTCTTTGCATATGTGTGTGGTGTGTGTGTGTGTGCGTGTGTGTGTGTGTGTGTGTGTGTGTGTGTGTGTGTGTGTGTGTGTGTGCACGCGCGCATACCTATGTTCTTATGTCTGTTTTGTTGTTTTCATGTGTATACATACATTCATGAGCTTTTACACGTGCATGGACAGCCCCATCCATGGCCATTAGGAATTCACTTTATCTGACAGGTGTTTGTGTTGTTTTCATCTTTGTTGGTATGGTTGATAATGTCAGCATCATGATGAAAATTATGATATTTGCCGTCATCATCACTTGTTTATTTGGCTGTTTTTTGCCGTCATCATCACTAGTTTATTTGGCTGTTTCTGCCGTCATCATCACTTGTTTATTTGGCTGTTTTTTGCTGTCATCATCACTTGTTTATTTGGCTGTTTTTTGCTGTCATAGGTCAGGGCAGCAAAGGAGCTTCTGTCAAAGTTTATGATGAAAGGGAGATGAGTTGGAAGGTTAGGGTGAGATGAGGGGGGGGGGGGGGGGGGGGGGGAGAGGCGTAGATGGATGAAGAGAGCAGGATAATTTCTGAATTTTTATTATGTTACTTAGAAATGTTAAATGTTTCCCTGTTAATTTTCCTTTATGATTTTTATGTCATTCAGATGTTATTTCTATTATTTTCGTTACCTCATTAATTCATTAAGGTTTTTCTTTTTAAAATGTCAGTATGTCACGGTCGCTAAGCCGGACGACCCTACCACCCCTACCCACGCCTATCACACACTAGGTCAGACAACACAGCACACTAACACAGTTTTACAATCACGCACGCTTCTTTATTTCACACACACTCCATGGCGCCACCACTCACGCACATCCACAACTGCACACAAGTATCCCAATTCCCGCTGACTCACCCTACTCTACTATAAAGACCTGGAAGACCCTAACCTAACCTAAAACACCAGTTGCGGTATATCACTGTGACCTGGGGACACAGCGATAGCCCGCACACGTGGTGACTAACTACTAGGGACAAGGATTTACCAAAGGGACTCTAATCTCTTAACGACTGCTACCACCCACACCTCTCCCCAGGACTCACCCTTCTCTTTTAACCCGGGACCACTACCAAACTGGTCGCTGCGTCCCTAAGGGAGGCAACGACAAGTACCCTACACTGTGCCGGCCACTACGTCCTAAACGGAGGCAGTAGCTAACACCCCTAACCCTACTGCCTAACGCTACACCCCTTCTATCACAAACATGGGACAACCCATCCCGGCCCGGAAAGCTCCAGTCCTCGGCGCTGTACGTGGCCCCTCACAGGCTGACACCTCCCCGGAAGACTCTGCACACCCGGCGCTGACCGTGGCTCCTCCGCGGGCCGACACCCTCCCCGAAGACTCTGCACCCCGGCGCTGACCGTGGCTTCCCGCAGTCTGACTCCTCCCTGCGATGGGCACGACACCCAACGTACACACACCAGACGCCCTCTCGACGGGTCCGGGGCTCGTAGGACGCCTCTCCCTCTGAAGGCCCCGCCGGACACCAAGGGTGGAAAAGGCCTGGTGCAGCGCCCTCTCACAGGACGCCTAAACAGGGACGAGGAACCAGTGCCGGAGAACTCCCGGAAGAGCACCGGTAGCCAGAGGAGAGCTGCCCCACAGAAGGCAGACGGCCTGGGTGGTCTCCCTCTCCCGGGGAAACAACAGGCACTGGAAAGCGCCGCTCACCTGCCGGCACGCGGCAGTACAGTAGAACTGCGGTGATCTGGCCCCAGCCTCAGGACGGAACAGGATACCTGCTGACACAACTGTAGGCCCCTACTGTAATGTTGCTACTACCCGAGTCATCAAGGCACATAGGCTACTTGGTAAAGCTTTAACTCTCCATCTCCCTTGCCTACTTCCCACTCGGGCATGAGAGTGACCCCTTAAATTTCGAATACATCCCCCAACCCATTACTCACTTTGGGGTTATCAGACCCATCTCCTGCCAACCCTTACAACAGCGGTAAAACAATATTCTCCCTGAGCCAATCCACGCTATTACATATGAAATTATGAATCACACCCAATTCTCGGAGAAATAAACCAATCTAAGCGATCCAACACGGACTCCATGGGCCCCCTTAGGACATACTAAATAATCTAGGAATGGCCAATTTCACAAGGAAATGTCTCCAACAATAACCTAGTAATACACTCTCTCAGAGGGAAAAAAAAAAAAAAAAACAAAAAAAAAATTTTCAATTTTTTGCGGTTTTACAGTTCCAGCATTTCACCAAGAGAACGGCTCGCAGCCACAATCCCTTTCCCTTCTTACCCCTCTTTGCAACCGCAATTATAATATATATCCAAAACATGATTTGTTTGCCACAATTTCCATCCACACCCCCACTCTCATGTCCCTCCTTTTCAGATAAACCCCGTGGTTAATCTTTGTTAGCCCAAAACAACCACACTTCATAAATTTTACATGCGCACATATCCGTTTTTAACCCATCAACTGTAACTACCGCCTTAAAAATTTACCTTCCCTTCTTTCCCACTACAATTTCATAATGGGGGTTTCCCCCCACAACCAAGATATCTTCCCAACCCGTTTTCCCT
>CM065723.1:79466112-79471112 GCA_033310375.1 Conus canariensis
TCTCGTCCTCCCTGAAGCACGCCCGTCAAACCAGGTCCCCCATCAAGTTAAGATGGTTGCTGTTGTTGTCTGCGAGAAATTTTACCAGTCAAGGTGATTTTTTTCTCCCGTTTTTTTCAAGAACGATTCCTTTGTTGTTGTGGCTTTTTTTTTAACGGACTTCGGTTTGTTGTCTCGACCGAAAGACCACCACTTAAAAGTTTAGTCGAGGAGGGACCCCCACACACGACTTCACACACACACGCGGCGCGCGCGCGCGCGCGCGCGCACGCACACACACACACACACACACACACACACACACACACACACACACACCGTGTGCGAGACTGGAACGGAAGGCCTGGGACTCTTTCACAATCCAAAACAAGTGCATTATTCACCCGAACACCACTCTCTCCTTCACTCCCGCTCCCTCTTAACACCCCCCCCCCCCCCCCCTCCCTGGCCAACCACAATTTCTTTCTCGAAGTCGCTGCTATTATGCTAATCTGAATTCATCCTCACGCACACCCAGACACAACGGGATGAGGAGAAAAAAAAAAATCCCCGAAGCAAGGATAGGGGGAGGAACGGGTAAGAGGGGTGGGGGGTGGGGTGAGGACAGGGAGGCGGTTGGAAGGGGGGAGGGCGAAGAGGGGTATGGGTAAAAGAAAAGAGTGGCAAGGATCGATGTCTGCGTTACTATAGCAACTCTGTGGCCTGGAACATTAAAGATGACATTCACGATCAACAGAAATGCCAAGGCAACTTCTTTGGCTCTCCGGGGGCACTCATTCGCTCTCTCTCTGCCCCCCCCCCCTCCTCCTTCCCCTCCCCTATTCACCCCCCGCCGATACCCACCTCTGTGTGTGTGTGTGTGTGTGTGTGTGTGTGTGTTGTGTGTGTGTGTATGTGTGTGTGTGTGTGTGTGTGTTTGTGTGTGTGTGTGTGCGTGTATGTGTGTGTGTGTGTGTGTGTGTGTGTGTGTGTGTGTGTGTGTGTGTGTTGTGAGTGTGTGTGAGTGTGTGTGTGTGTGTGTGTGTGTGTGTGTGTGTGTGTGTGTGTGCGCGCGTGCGTGCGTGCGTGCGTGCGTGCGTGGTGGTGTGCGTGTGTGTGTGTGTGTGTGTGTGTGTGTGTGTGTATGCGTGCGCGCGCGTGCGTGTGTGTGTGCGTGTGCGAGCGCGCTCCCCTCTCCTGTTTGTTTCCGTTGTCGGCTTTTAAATTGCACCCCCTCCCCCCAACCACCCCCCCCCCCCCCCCCCCTTTTTTTTTTTTTCCAGCTGATAGATCTAATGATAGAGTGTCGGTGATTAGTGACGAAGAGGAGGGGGTGGTGGAAGGGGAAGATGTGATGTCCGGGGGGGGGGGGGGGGGTAAAGAAAGGGCAGGGTAATGAAATGTGGAGGGTTGGGGAGGGGGGGGGGTAAAGAAGGGCAGGTAATGAAATGTGGAGGGTTGGGAAGGGGGGGGGGGGGAGCGCAAGTTAGAGCGGATGGGGAGGAGGGGGCGAACAGTTCTCTATAATATCTGTTGGCCTTGCTGCTATCATATGCTGTTTTGAAGGCGTCTTGCGTCGTTTCTTCACGGAAGCTGGACTCGTCTAATAACGACTGTCTGTCGTGTCACGCCGTTAGATTGTTTGGGATTTGATTGGTTTCGGGAAGCCACCGCGACAGTGATAAAGTGGGGGGGGGGGGGGGGGGGGGGGGGGGGGGGGGGGGGGGGGGAGGGGAGAGAGAGAGAGAGAGAGAGAGAGAGTAGGTCAGTACGTAAAGCGAGTACATAAAAATCAATCTGCGAACTGACGTCACTGAATATGCGTAGACATATTAGAATCATGTGATAGTTCACTGTATAAGGTCCCCCCCCCCCCCCCCCCCTAAGTATTCAACGAAATAAAGTCCCGCAAAAGTACAAATTAACAAACCCTAGTCGTCCATCCATCTTGGGTTAAATTCCTAACCACTACCACCACTACTCCTTTCCCTCCCCATGCCAGATATCTCATAGATAGCCTATGTTCTGTCTTTTGTCTCTCTCCCACCCACAACCTCTGATTATGTCGTTCCATGTTTTCCATAGAAACGACAGTTGCAAGACAACCTTAGGTCACATCTGAACTGGCAATAAAAAGTAAACAGATTTTTTTGTATCAGGAAAATGTATTTTTCACAAAACTAAATGAGCCTGGTTAAATTATAATACTACCTTTTAACAGCTGGATTCAGGGCAAATCTGTCTAAATGCGATATGTTTAGCTCTCCAGTCTAGGCCAGTACATAATTAATCGAAGAGAAGCGTTAAAAAACACACCTGGACTGGTGAGACAAACCGGTCGAGTTGACCGCCGCCGAACACGTGTACATGTTGCTGTCCGGCAATGGAAATAGCTTTGAAATCGTTTATTCACTTTGATTTGTCTGTCCAACACTTTGACATAAATGTCTTACAAGTCAGCCATTGTGATGATAGTTGTAAAGATGAGCCGTTACTTACAAGTGATACACAAACAGAAAACATAATTATAAGCTTACACTTCCTGTCAGTAGACCTTGGTCTTTATCTCCCTTGAACAACAAATTTCTATGACAATACTTCCGGAAAAATAACAGCAGTATATAATATATATATATATATATATATATATATATATATATATACCGCTGTTATATATAAAGATTAAAAAAAATGAAATAAGCAAACCCACCATCAGCACGCTACGCTGACCGAGTTTCTGTAACAAACCCAGCAAACATAAGGCGTCACAATGACGACGACACCAGGCTTACGAAGAATGCATTAACAACGAGTGACTGACCACGACCAACTTTCAACAAAAGCCAGAAAACTGTGCACTATAATCTTCGTGCAGCTTCGTACAAGTAACAGAGAATAAAAGTGCCGCCTCATTTCGAAATTAAAAAAACGTTTTCTTTGCCTCACACTCCACGCAAACCAACGGCACAAGTTCAATAATATTGTGGATTTCTTTTTTATTCTATAAACAGTAGCAGGTGTTCATTAGGGACAAAAAAGGAAAGGGGGGGATACAGACTTTGTGCACATACTAACTTACATGGCTATATCTTTGGCCAACTTGCGAAGCACGACTGAAATAAAGAGGGGCTGAAGCAAGAGCAGCTTATCCTTAAATTCGAGTCGGCCAAAAAGACTGAGGCGTATTCAATTCGTGGAAACTTCCTGACCCTAGCGCTGAAAATGTCGACATATTAATCCAGAACTTCAAAGAGTATACTGAACCAAAAAACAGAGTAATGGTTAGTCCAGAGTCACATTCTAATATCATATGTGTGAAATAATGTGGCAATCCCCTTGTATTTTGGTAATTCCCACTATTTTGATATGGTTTATAGCAACTCTTCCTGGGAGGATGAGCTAAGAGCTACAATCAGAGTGCAAGCAGCCGGCAGCAATGGCAGATTTTCTCTGACTGCGCGCGCAGGTCCTTCTCTCCGACCTGTATGGGCGGGATCACAAGTTCTCATCTTGTCTTTCCATCCACTGGATTAGATGCTGTGGTTTTAATGATACCATTGGATCATGTTTTAGACATTGAGTGTTTTCTTTGAAAACATATTTCACTTCCTCTGGGAGTACTTCCCCGTTCTATTTGATTTTGTTTACGAGCTTTCGGAAAGTCTTAAGCTTGTGGTCAAAGAATCGTTCTAGTTGTCTTTAGGTTAAGAAGTGTTTGCTTGCTCTCCGGTGAGGCTGGCGATGGCTCTAACTTATTGGCGTTTGTACTCTTCGTCTGTTTGGAGGAACACTTTGATCGGAACCAATGTACAGACAGGATTTAACTGTGATACCAAAGTCCAAGAGATAGTGATCGAACATTCCAAGACCATTTCTTGAATTGTTCAGCACTGTGAATGTTGTATTACTTGCAGGCTGGAAGTGCAAGTACGTAAAAGCGCTGCGAAAATAATCTGAATTATGATCGTATCAGAGATTTGTGCAACCGACTCCGTGTCTCTGTGTCTCTCTGGCTGGTTGTGGGAAAGACACTTTGTGGGAGACCTGGCGATATACTGTGTCTTTGCCCATCGCCCTTTCCATGACACGCATTCAGACACCCAGACAGTCTGCGACATCTTCGCGACCCCGACTTTCTCTCTTTTTTCAATGACATGCTCCACGTTTCTCTTTCAGGCTTCGTCTCTTTCTGTAGCATAGACGCTTATTCGGTCTGTTGGCTGAATTTCTTTTCTTTTCATTCTTTTTTTCGCCGCCTCCAGGCTTGCAAAGGTGTCTCATTGTCAATAGTTTTGTGTACATTTTTCTGAGGCTCCGATGACTAATTCATTTTCCACTGTTTACCTGTGGTTCTGCCCTCTCTGCCTCTTCTTTTTCTGCTTGTCTTCGATTGGTAGGCACTCAAGGTCTGACCAACGCATTGGGCTAATGCGTAGGTCAGACATCTGCTAAGTCGTAGCCACGAGACTCTCTTCTTCAATTCTCTCATCTTAGTTAATAATTCATTTATCTATCAGCTTCAAATCATGCGCAGTGTGGTCTCAAAACTTAGCGGATGTGGTGTATGGGCTAGTCCGCACGCAGTAACGCCTCCTTGATGAAACTGAAACTTCGATAGCCTCATCTTTGGGTGATCGAAAAAAAAAAAAAACGGCAGCATTGTGTCTGTTCACCTTCTTTCAATATCTGGTTGGTCTCATGTTCTCTTTTGTGGGCATTATTTTCTGTTTCGTGTGAACGTGTATTTGATTTCTAGTCCCTGAATTTATTCATTTCTATTCTTGATTGCTTTGTGTGGGGCAGTTTTGAATAACCAAGTTTCAATACTGTAAATCGCCTTTTCTTACCCCATATTTTGAAAGACGGGTCACTTGCTATTGCTGTGTAAAAAGTATTACTAGGGCAGATTTGTGATATTCGGTTCATCTCGACGTTTTGACACCTAGTGGTTTTGATATTTCATCTGGCACTTTTGCGGCATTTTCTTTTAAAATCCATCCACCCATCCACCCCTTCCCTCA
>CM065723.1:79478612-79481112 GCA_033310375.1 Conus canariensis
GTTATAACCCTGACAGGAGCTTCAGTTCCCTGTGAGCACGTGTCGACCTGGCCTTATTACCACCACCTGCCATCGTTCGTACCTTGCTCTGCGCATGACCAGCCGCCAGCCCCCACCAACACTGGTGTGTATACATGGGGTCAACTGCCTACATCAAGGGAGAGGGACTGGGGTAAACAAAGTAGACTACTAGACAACAGAGAGAGAGAGAGAGAGAGAGAGAGAGAGAGGTGAGGGGAAGAGAGATGGGCTAACGGGGAGGTGGGGGAGGGAGGGCGTGGAGGAAGTGAGGGAGTTTGGGTAAGACAGAAAATGGGGCGTGAAAACGTACTTTGGACAACATGTGAAATATCGGACAAATGTGAAATATCTCAATTCAGTTTACAGACATCAGATTGATTTACTTTTTAAAAGAAACAAACAAAATTAATGCTGGGGGGGGGGGGGGGGGGGGAGGGGGGGGGGGAAGCAGTGTGGTCTAAGAATTCCTCAGTCATTAAATGAATGACTGCGAAGGCTTTAAAGAGTTGGAGGTGGCGGGGGGGGGGGGGGGGGGGGGGGGGGAGGGGGAGGGGGGATAGAAAGAGAGGAGTGGTGGAGGTGGTGGTGGTGGTGGAACAACTTACATGTCAGATATTACAAACATTTGAATAATTCATCGCCGAACATCCATTACAATAATGTGCACTATGCAAATCTTAAATGTTAGCGAACCGCCAAGAGAAACGTGGACAAACGAGTCACAAGACTCTTTGTGTTTTGTCTTGTGACTCGTTTGTCCACGTTTCTCTGGGCGGTTCGCTAACACTTATTTCAGATTTGTTTAGCTTTCCGCCTGCAGTCGTCTCACTTTGCAACTAAATGTGCACTATGGTTTACATCCTTTGACAGGCGAGACCAATAAAAGGCGTCTAATGTTATTTTCAAGATAGAGGAAACCTACAGAAAGGAAGCTCCCAATAAATCACGGTGTACACGTGTGTCACTGTCACCGTCAGGCGGGTCCGACACCTGCAACAGTAAGTAGGTCGGCCTGTGGACACTCATCAATCACACCCATACCAAAGCTGTTCACTGCGTGTGGTTACTACCTACCTCAAGCCAGGGGGAGAGAGAGAGAGAGGGAGAGAGAGAGAGAGAGCGGGGGAGAGAGGAAGAGCGACAGGAGCAGGGGGAAGCCGGACAGTTGAAGAGAAAACAGGAGGAAAAGAAGGGGGGTAGGGGGTGGGGGGGGGGGGGGAGAGTGAGGAAGGGAAGGAGGGTGGTGGAGGGTGGAGAGAGGGAGAGACAGAGAGAGAGACACACACACACAGACAGAGGAAAAGAGGGGGGGGAGAGTGAGGAAGGGAAGGAGGGTGGGGGGGAGGAGAGAGAGAGAGAGAGAGAGAGAGAGAGAGAGAGAGAGAGAGAGAGGGAGAGAGACAGAGAGAGAGAGACAGAGAGAGAGAGACAGACAGACAGAGGAAAAGAGGGGGGGAGAGAGAGGGAAGGAGGGTGGTGGAGGGTGGAGAGAGAGAGAGAGAGAGAGAGAGAGAGAGAGAGAGAGACAGACAGACAGACAGACAGACAGACAGACTGACTGACTGACTGACAGACAGACAGACAGAGAGGAGTTTTCTTCCTCATCCCCTCTTTCATTCGTCTGAAATTCAGTGCAACAAGGTCACAACATGAAAACTGGACAAAGATTTAATCGAACTCTGTAACATCAAATCTCAAGGTCTAATAGTGCTTAGAATAATGAGTAAAACTAGAAGTTTGACGACAGGGGCGAATGGACGAGTGAGCAAGGAAGAGAAACACATTGACCACCGACAGAGCGGCAAGGCCAGTAGACACACGACATCAGCCACAATATACTATCTGCTATGGAGCAAGGAAGAGAACACATTGACCACCGACAGAGCGGCAAGGCCAGTAGACACACGACATCAGCCACAATATACTGTCTGCTATGGAGCAAGGAAGAGAACACATTGACCACCGACAGAGCGGCATGGCCAGCCAGTAGACACACAACATCAGCCACAATATACTGTCTGCTATGACCACCTTCTCCAGACGAATGCAAGTCATCACCAGTTGTCTTACAAACAGAATGCTGCCGTAACACTGAAATGAGCATACAGCTGAAATCATGTTGAAAATCAAACATTACAACGCAGCTCAAGTCAGCGCACAAATAATTTTTTTTTCTTCTAATTCTGTCCCAAAAGGCCTGGACATGTCTATGATTTATTGCTGTTGTTTAAAAAAAAAAAAATGGAGAGGGACTCGCGAGATAGCAAAATGAGAAACCTGTTCGAAGGTTTTTAAGAACACCACGATAAATGATGTAAAACTTATACGGATCCAAATAAAAACAGTCAAATAAGCATTCGCAACGAATATAGGAATTTATTTCAAGACCTGGGAGCGAAAAAAAAAAATCTGATATATGCTTCTCATGCTCAACAGAAAAGGGAAAACATGTAACCTTCACATTTTACGAAGTAAATGA
>CM065723.1:79491112-79498612 GCA_033310375.1 Conus canariensis
AGTACTTTCTGAGGTATTCCATACAAAAGAAAAACCGTTATGGGCAGTTATAGCCGTTAGTAACGGCTATAACAGTAAACTAAAACATCAGGTATCATCCTTTACCCATAATGAACATACCTCCAAATTTTCAGGAAGATCGACAAAATTCTTTCTGAGATATTTCATAAAGAAGTAAAACCGTTATGGGCCGTTATAGCCGTTAGTAATGGCTATAACGGCAACCTAAAACATGGGGCATCATCCGTAACCCATAGTGAACATACCTGCTAATTTTCACAAAGATCGGCCAAGTACTTCGGTGGGATATTCCATAAAGAAGAAAAACCATTACAGGTCGTCACAGCCGTTAGTAACGGCTATAACCGTAAACTAAAACATCGGGCATCATCCGTGACCCATAATGAACATACTGCTAATTTTCACACAGATCGGCCAAGTACTTTCTGAGATATTCCATGAAGAAGAAAAACCGTTACAGGCCGTTACAGCCGTTAGTAACGGCTATAACAGAAAATATAACATCGGGCATTATTCGTGACCCATAATGAACATACTTGCTAATTTTCACAAAGATCGGCCAAGTACTTTCTGAGATATTCCATGAAGAAGAAAAACCGTTACTGGCTTATTACAGCCGTTAGCAACGGCTATAACGGTAACCTAAAACATCGGGCATTATTCGTGACCCATAATGAACATACCTGCTAATTTTCACAAAGATCGGCCAAGCACTTTCTGAGATATTCCATAAAGAAGAAAAACCGTTACAGGCCGTTACAGCATTAGTAACGGCTATAACGGGGTAAACTAAAACATCGGGCATCATCCGTGACCCATAATGAACATACCTGCTAACTTTCACAAAGATCGGCCATGTACTTTCTGAGATATTCCATAAAGAACAAAAACCGTTACAGGCCGTTACAGCCGTTAGTAACGGCTATAACCGTAAACTAAAACATCGGGCATCATCCGTGACCCATAATGAACATACCCACAAATTTTCAGAAAGATCGGCCCAGTAGTTTTGTTTGGAGCGAGTGGAACACATTTTGTCCACGGACAGACGGACGGACGGTCAGACAGACAGACAGACAGACAGACACACACACACAAAGAGAGAGAGAGAGAGAGAGAGAGAGAGAGAGAGAGAGAGAGAGAGAGAGCATTTCTTCGTTCCCATTCTAAAGTACTCCCTGTTCTATAAGAACTGGGAGTACAAAAATCCAAAGTGATCAAAATAAGATAAACATGTGAGTAAGACATACTGAAACAAAGTTCTCTGAAAAGAAGTAAAAACCATCTTCTTCTTTAAATATCTAAGAGCCTCATGGTGATGGTGAAGTACTGGTTGTTTCATCTTAACAAAATCACGTGAAATGCAGCTGAACTTGTCCACCTTTACTTACAATAATATTGAAACCTAAAACACATCAGCAAAATTTGAATGGTAAAGAATACCGATGTTGATTCAATGGAGAAACTTCAGTCTTCTGCTGACAATGACTCTTGACTGTTCTTTTCAAGAGAAGCCAGGTGCAGGAGAAAGAAAGAAGGGGGAGGGGGGGGGGGGGGGTTGTTCTTCACCACAGGCTAAACAAACTTATGGCAAGGCATTTCCAGCCGTCAGCTTGACAATTCTCTGCATGATCAGTCAACTCTGAACTGGTTTAGCAAGCTAGCATGGACATGGGGACAACCTGACCCCCCCCCCCCCCCCCCCCCTACTGGTCCTCAAGCCAGCCATGCAGGCTTTGCATTCTGCCTACCACTGCAAGAGTTCAACAAGTTGTTCAGAATCACGATCACCATCAAGGGGGCATGTTCATGACAGGGAAAATGAATTTCTAGACATCTGACTTCTTCTTTAGGCCCTCCCGTCTTGCTCCTTCCAGCAGACCGTTGCCTGCATGGAGTGCAAAACCATGACCAGCCAGTGTTGCTGGAACACCATTTTTGACACTGTGCATTACTATTAGAAACCAAGCTGTTATCACCAGCTGGGCATTAGCAGGACTGATTCAATGCAAAAGCCTTCATCCCCGTCCCAACCCTCAACCTCCAACCCCTGTCAGTAGATCAGAATGTTGCACTGAACTAGCTGACATCAACATTGTTCCTGATTTGTTCATGGAGAATATCTCTCTGTCTGTCTGTCTCTCTTCTTGTGAGTGGTGGTGTGTGTGTGTGTGTGTGTGTGTGTGTGTGAAGTATAGTGTGCTGTATGTGAGTCAGCACAGTAATGTGTGCGAATTGATAAGAGGAGAGCACATTTTCTTGCGTATATCGTGAGTAACGCACTTTTAAGATCATTAGGTTTTTGCCTCCTGAGCTGTGTAAGTCAAACTGCATGGAGGAAAGGTGGGGGAGGTGAAGGACAGGGAAAGGAGGTGGGGGAGATGGAGAGCTTGAACAGGAGGCCGAGGACTGAGGTCTTTAGGAGGAAGGGGGGTTAAAAAATTTTGACAAGAGAGGACGGGCAGGATTAATCTGACCCCACCAAACTCACATCCAAATTCATGATTGTCAGCTTTGCAGGCAAACACTCAAATCATTTGATTACTGGCCCCTGAAACATAGAGAACCACAAATGCCTATTTGAATTAATGAAATTTGAATATTCCTTTTAATCTTCGATGTTGTTCTCCAAATAGCATTTCAAGCTGTATGGATGAAAATCTCAACCACACACACAAAATTAAAAAAAAAATTAAATGATTTATTTTTGTCAGTCACCTTGAGTGAAATTACCTTTGATCAGCATATTAAGAGTACATTTCATATGAATCTTTTCTTTCCCAGTTTCTTAGGAACTTTTTAAGAAAGGTCTATTCTACTGTCCACATTGCAGGCTTTCTGAGAACATTTCTTTGTACTCTGACTACAGGAAATACATTGTGTAGCTGTGTATTAAAGTGCACAGTACTATGCATGGGGGTCCAAAATGTGAGAGCTGGTTCTGGCAGTTTTCTCTCCAACTGCCGACTGAGTCCAAAGCAGTGAAACCAGTCTGGTATTATTATCATGTTCCCACAACAAAATGATGATCACTTGCACTGAGTCCAAAGCAGTGAAACCAGTCTGGTATTATTATCATGTTCCCACAACAAAATGATGATCACTTGCACTGAGTCCAAAGCAGTGAAACCAGTCTGGTATTATTATCAACCATGTTCCCACAACAAAATGATGATCACTTGCACTGAGTCCAAAGCAGTGAAACCAGTCTGGTATTATTATCATGTTCCCACAACAAAATGATGATCACTTGCACTGAGTCCAAAGCAGTGAAACCAGTCTGGTATTATTATCATGTTCCCACAACAAAATGATGATCACTTGCACTGAGTCCAAAGCAGTGAAACCAGTCTGGTATTATTATCAACCATGTTCCCACAACAAAATGATGATCACTTGCACTGAGTCCAAAGCAGTGAAACCAGTCTGGTATTATTATCAACCATGTTCCCACACAAAAACATCATGATCAAAGCAGTGAACTTGGTATTTTATCACATTTCCCACAACAATGATGATCATGCACTGAGTCCAAAGCAGTGAAACCAGTCTGGTATTATTATCAACCATGTTCCCACAACAAAATGATGATCACTTGCACTGAGTCCAAAGCAGTGAAACCAGTCTGGTATTATTATCAACCATGTTCCCACAACAAAATGATGATCACTTGCACTGAGTCCAAAGCAGTGAAACCAGTCTGGTATTATTATCATGTTCCCACAACAAAAAGATGATCACTTGCACTGAGTCCAAAGCAGTAAAACCAGTCTGGTATTATTATCAACCATGTTCCCACAACAAAATGATGATCACTTGCACTGAGTTCCCAAAGCAGTAAAACCAGTCTGGTATTATTATCAACCATGTTCCCTGAAGTAAAACCACCAGTCTGGTATTATTATCAACCATGTTCCCACAACAAAAAGATGATCACTTGCTTTTGTGCAGTTCCCCATTCCACCAAATCAATTACACATTAGTCTCAGCAACACTTGTTCCATAATCAAACCATTGTTCATTTCTTCCACTGTAATCTTATGTACTCTTTATCATCCAAAGAAGGGTTTTTAGATGCGGACCACAGACAATGCAGAATTTGCTGAACTATAGTCTTGGATGTTAAAATATGCAAACACATTATACAGTGTGCGTGCGTGTGTGTGTGTGTGGTGTGTGTGTGTGTGTGTGTGTGTGTGTGTGTGTGTGTGTGTGTGTGTGCGTGTGTGTGTGTGTGCGTGCGTGTGTGCGTGCGTGCGTGTGTGAGCGTGCTTTGGGCAAACATGCAGGTCAGGCATCTTAGCTCTTGTCACTGAGAGTGAGACCCTCTCCTCAAATCTGTTCTTTTTCAGTTGTTCATTTATTCAGCCATCTCGCTGTAAACCCTCACACGGTGGTCAAACAGCTGAGCAAAAGTGGTGTACTCGACTAGTCCACACAGTGACACCTTGTTGAAACTGAGACACACACTGTGTATATGACTGTGTGGTGCGTGTGCATGTACATGTGACTGCATACATGTGTGTATGCATGACTGATTGTGAGTGTGTGTGTGTATATGTGAGTGTTTGTGTGTGTGTGAGAGAGAGAGAGAGAGAGAGAGAGAGAGAGAGAGAGAGAGAGAGAGAGAGAATGTGTGTGTGTGTGTGTATATATACGTGTGTGTGTGTGTGTGTGTGTGTGTGTGTGTGTGTGTGTGTGTGTGTGTGCATATGTGTTTTCAGTCAACAGCCTCAGTGTCTCAATCTGCCTCATCTGGGTCTTCAGGCGGATGTAGTGATTCAATCAACAAGTAACTTAATACTCTGAATACAACATTAGTACCTACTCAGTCGCCTCAGCAAGCATTCAGCAATTTGAAATTACTGATCATAAATGTTGTACCACATCCATACTCACATACTGACTGTTAACCAATGTTCATCCAAACCCTGATTCATCACAAGCCTAATGACATGATTCGATCATTCAGACCAACCATGCAACTCAAAAGGTCTGATGTTGAGCGATAACTAATGAGGTGCCACCAGCCAGATGATCAAACTTTCCTGTGAGCGCCTTCATCCATCATCATCTCATTCATCTTCTTCATACTGAGGACAAGAGAACATGCACTGCTGTATACTTTTGTGTGTGTGTGTGTGTGTGTGTGTGTGTGTGTGTGTGTTTGTGCATGTGTGTGTAATCTTACACTGGGCACTTCTTGTCAGTGTTTCATGCAGCATGCACACCAACAACTTGAATCTTTCAGTGTGTGTGTGTGTGTGTGTGTGTGTGTGTGAGTGTGTGTGTGTGTGTGAGTGGTGTGTGTGTGTGTGTGTGTGTGTGTGTGTGTGTGTGTGAGTGTGTGTGTGTGAGTGTGTGTGTGTGTGTGTGTGGTGTGTGTGTGTGTGTGTGTGTTGTCTTCAATTTAACATCTATACACATTATGTGATATTAGACGAACCTAATCTATAAGAATAACATTAACAGCAACAGCAAAAAATGGATAACTAACTATAATACATCGAACAATAACCCGTCATAACAAGGAAGTTACTAAAACACCAGTTCCCATTTTACAAAACAGAAAAAATAGGACTTTGATGCAATGAAACAGTGATAAATCGGTTGCAACTGTATCCAGAGAACAATTAGGTAGAGGTGGTAGATGAGGTTTTAACTGCTTGCAGTGGAAAAGTATGTGGGAATTTGTTATCATTTCACCACAAAGACATGTTATATTTTTGCAAAACTTTGTCTTAAAAGCGTTTAGTTTGATCTTATATATTAGCAAAATTATGATCTGAGAAAACAGCAAACTACATTGATAAAAAGAATGAAGTGTGTCAAAGTTTAATGGTTTATACGTGTATCAAGAGAACATTTTGTTGTTTTTTCCCTAAAATGTTTCCAGCATGCATTTTCTAGAAGACTGTATCCCTCATGGATAGACAATGGGATACTGATAACCTCCGACCCGCTAGTATTTTTTGCTCCCCGTTTTGCTGCTCTGTCTACTCTCTCATTAAACTGAATCCCACAATGAGAAGGAACCCAACAGAAACTAATTCTTGTACCCCTAATAATCAAGAAATGTATAAGGTGATGAATATCTGTAATCAGATCTTGTCTTACTATAGGGTTTGTTTCACTTAGGGCAAATAAAACCGATTTTGAATCGACACAAAAGAGGACTTGGAATACTGGATTTGAAAAGTCAGTAGAAAATGCAAAGCCATTAGAATGGCAGTTAGTTGTGCTGTAAAAACAGATCTGTTTTTTCCAAGATAATAAGATTTTTCAAATTTCAATGAAGGAATTGTAAATGCTGCACCTGCTTCTTTCGTATCCAAAAGAGACCCATCTGTATAAATTTTAAGATGAAAGGGATACGGATTTTCAATATATACTCTTTTACTATTTGGCCTTTCAGGTTTTCATTGTCACTTTTTTTCATCGACATATGGCTAATATCAAATGATGCTCTTTGAAGTTCCCATGGCGGGCTGGGAGATGCGGGAAGTTTAGGTTGATTTATATCACTGAACTTAACTTTTGACTCACTGAATAGATCTGATGTGAAAGTTCCAACAGTTGTGAGAGAAGAAATTGATTTTGCCCTTTTTGGGAAGCTAATGTCAGATCTCAAACTGACTTCATTCTCAACGTTGCTGTCAGGTGTTGAAATTCGCAAGACATATTTTGCGACAGCTAGCCATGGATGTTCATCTAATGGTAACACTCCTACTTCGCTATATGTTCCCAAAGATGATACAAAGACTGTCCCCTACATTTTATACTATTTGCATAATGTCTTTAGTTTTTCAGCAACTTTTTTCATCCCCACACTTTCGTTTGGTTTCATTTACTGCTCTTCGCTGGCTGCTTTGGGGGTGCTATTGGATTCTTTTTTGCACCCTTGGTGGTGAGAACACCACAGTATTATGGACTGTGGTGTGTCTCTATTTGACGCCAGGAGTGCAGACACAACCAGCCGTGTCTCCCTGATGAGTTCCGACCCAGCGGACGAAAGGCCTCGGAGCAGGCAATACAAATATATCTGCCTTCAAAAGGGATTGTGATGGTTCCCTTATGCAGCTAGGGAAGAGTTTTCATATCTGTAACATATTTTCTTAATTTCATGTTCCCAGTTTCTCCATCTTCAACACCCCCCCCCCCCCCCTCCCCCCCTCCTTAAGTCCAAATCTTTACCAAGTCATTACTATGAAGACAGTTCAGTTGTTGGCCTGCGCTTGTTTTTTCCCCCACTATTAGATTGTTCATCTATGTATTTGTCTGACTTTATTCAAGTTTAAAAGGCTGTGCCAGTCTTGAATAAAAGTTACTCTGTGTTAGGTTTTCTTATGGGAGCAAAAAATACCCCACTTGTTTACTGTTTATCATTTACTGTTCCCTGCCTCATTTCATTTCCAATACTTTTTAGTTTGTATAGTAATCTATCATGCCACACGTGATCGTAGGCTTTCTTTATATCAA
>CM065723.1:79503612-79513612 GCA_033310375.1 Conus canariensis
GCTTGACATAAAAATAAAATGCATGGGTCCCTGGAGACCTATACCATGGAAATGGCTTCATCCTTCAGAGGAGGCATGGGTTCCTTGAACCCTGAAACCCACAAACTGCAGCAAGGCTTGACTGCTTCAGTAAAGTCATCGATCCCTAGAAACTAGCCTGCTCTGACTTACCAAAGGCTATATTTCTTCCCAAAAAGTTGGGGTCCCTGGAGACCCATGAGCAACATTTTAGGCGACATACGGCAAAAGTCAACAAAACACAGCAGCGTCCCAAATCATTTCAGCATGTCTGAAAAAGAACTTTTCATTTATTTTACACTAATATTTACTCTCAAAGTCAAACTAGAACTGAGGTTTTTGTACTAACAGAGCAGTTACAATAAAACATGTTTAAGTGCTCTTACTTGGGTTCATTTCAGTTAAATGTATGTATGTCATAATGTGCTTTAATGTTTTGACTAATGCAACATCATCAGTGGACAAAAGGTCATTCAAACTAATCAGAGAGCTCTACCTCAGTTCTTCACAGTTCAAACCAAACAAACAATTACCATGGGAAAAACGGAGAACTTTCTTTTCCATTAGCTACCACTTAAACTCTCTTCAGTTCTTTCCCTTGAATTTTAATCACCGTGATCCCGGAATTATGGTATTTAAAGCAACATTTTTGTTATCTGAAGCAATATATCACCTAAAAAAAAAACGCAATAGGCACATTCATCACAAAAAAGTTATCATTATTTTAGAAATAATGCGCAGAATGTAATCGAAAAAAAAAAAGGAACATCCGTCATGCAAAATGCAAAAATCTCAAAAACCGTTGAGAGTTAAATGTTAGTTTCAGCTCAGGCAAAAGCTGACTCAAGCAGTATCCCTCCTCCTCCTCCACACCTGCCCTCCTCCCTCACCTTCCCCTTCCTTCCTGTGAGCATATCATACTTCAATTCCATACCCTCTCAGTTCTGCAGTATACTACTAAAAGTTTGGCAGCACCCTTTACCTCCCTTGTTATCATCCCTCCCCTTCCCGCCCCCCCCCCCCCCCCCCCATCCCCCTCAATTCTCTCATCCTCATAAGACAATGTATTCAAACTCAGCCCAACAATTCTAAAACTGACCCAGGTTCCTTTTCACCAGCAATCCAACATTTTACTCCTGACTCCAAAAACAATACAAAGCTCTCTAACACACACACACAGACACACACGCAGGCACGCGCGCGCACGCGCACACACACACACACCTCCTACCATACCTCCCACCACAACACACACACACACACACACACACACACCACACACACACATACACACACCGATACACTTACGTATACGCTTTACACACACGCACTCATACACACACACATACGCGTGTGTGCACACACACACTCTCTCTCTCTCTCTCTCTCTCTCTCTCTCTCACACACACACACACACACACACACACACACACACACACACAAACACTTGTATCCACACAAAGCACACACACACACATGCTTTACGCATGCATGCCTGCACACACAAAAATTGTTTTGAACACAGTTAGTCTATCTAGTATCATATGATTTTGATGCAATTGTAATCTGCATTTCATAATTTGTGCACTCTTGCATCGTATAGTATTTGCCACATTCTTTTTTAGCACTGGTTGTTTTGCATTGTTCAGTATTTCCTGCATACATTTTTTTCCATGCTGACTTCAGGTAAATCTGTCAATGCATGGGGCAAAATTCTCTGTTTCAAATCTATTCATTCAAATCTATTGCATAATGGTCTGAGCGGAAAACACCTGTGGCAAACTTAACATGGGGCTATCTCTGGTTTGTTACAAAGTGCTCTCAAACATGTGTCCTTTCTTCTCCCCACTGCCTGTTGCCCTCATCATAAACAATGTCAGGCTTGACAGTGATGTTCTGCTCCTTCCCCCCTGGTCTTTACTCACACATACATGTCACAAAGCGTGATGCATTGAAGCACACTTGGCACAACGCTAGTAATTCACAAAATAGTTGTACAATTTTTCTACTGCTTTTTGAATTTTTTTTTATCAGTGTGTTAATTTTTTTTTTAACAAACAAACAAAAAAAGAGTTAATTTCACATACGCTCTCTCTTTGCTTACAACAGGCATAGCTACTGAATATAATTTACAAATGGCATTGCTGGAAACAACGTAGTTTGTACTTTTTTTCCTTTATAATGTGTACACATATTAACTATCATTTATATGTGTGGATGTAGTGTGTACATGTTTGTGTGTGTGTTTGTGTGTGCTTGCATGCGCATACATGCTACATGTGTGTATTTGCATGTGTGTGTTACTGTGTGCACCTGTGTGTACTATGCAAGTGCAGGTATCATTCTATGCATACATGTGTGTGTGTGTGTGTGTGTGTGTGTGTGTGTGTGTGTGTGTGTTGTGTGTGCGTGCGTGCATGCGTGCGTGTGCGTGTGTGTGTGTGTGTGTGTGTGTGTGTCTGTATGTGTCTGTGTCTGTGTGTGTGTTTGAGATGTGACGTGATGTGATGTGTGTGTATACTTGTGTGTGTGTGTGTGTGTGTGTGTGTGTGTGTGTGTGTGTGTACTGTATAACGTGTGTTTTCAAAAGAATTCATTTTATGAAAAAAAAACAAAAAAAAACGTGACTCAACAACAATATTACTTTCATTGAACTTTGATTAGGGCTGGAAAAGAAAAGCAACACAAGTCATGTTCAATGCGTAATCCTTAATGTTGCAAAAATATTATTACTGGCTTGAAACATAAGCCTGGCTTTAATCCAACACACACACACACACACACACACACACACACACACACACACACACACACACACATGCCCACACACACACACACACACACACTCTCTCTCTCTCTCTCTCTCTCTCTCTCTCTCTCACACACACACACACACACACACAAGCACACTCTCTCTCTCTCTCTCTCTCTCTCCCACACACACACACACACACACACAGAGTACACACATACACATACACACATGAATACACACAAACACCACACTTTTACAACAAATATGACAACACATAAGCACACACACAACACATGGGTCACATTATGATGTACACTTCAAAATATGAGAAGTGAAATCCTGGTTTGTTTTTGACCAGCCAAAAAGAAAAACAACAAAAACATGTCAAACTGAAGTGATAGCCCAGTTTGCAAAGCTCAGCTGATTCAGAAACTGACCAATCCGCACTCCCAGCCCATTCCACGCCTCTCTCCCTCCTCCTCCCTCTATTTTGTATCAGTGTGCGTGCGTGTGTCAACTACTTAAATTTTCATATGAGATTTGAAATGGCTGGCATAAAGATGTACATCAACCAGTATTAATAGAAAATGATGATGTTTTCAGTTGTTTAACAGTTTCTGTTATCTAACTTTTTTCATGCCACTAGAAATGACCTTTGTAAAAATGTTATGTTGGAAACTGCTTCAATGATCTGAGTCACGTTCTACTAAAATGGAATTCATTCTTCAGTGAGATGCATTTTACGAAAGAAGCTTTTTCTCACTGACTAAAAAATAAATTCTTAATAGTAACATTACAAAATTCTGCCTTTCATTGTTGCAAGTCTTACAGTCACAGTAAGGGAGAGGGACACACACACACACACACACACACACACACACACACACACACACACACACACACATATTTTAGGAGAATACAGCAAAAGCTGTGAAAAGAAATACAGGCTATGACTGAACTTTGAGCATGACAGATCAATGTCCACTTACAGTCTGTGTGTGTATCTGATACATGTTGGCTGGAAACAGCAGTGGCACTAAGAAAGGGAAGTAGAGCTGGTAAGTATTATGGGTGTGGTCTAACCTATGCCCGAGTCCACTTCTGTCTCTGATTTAAATTTTCTCTGATCTGGACCTTCTTGCACAAAAAAAATGTCAAATCTTTTATTCTTATGAAGTACTTTGGTGCAGTAAATCTGGAATCTAAAGGCAGAAAATGTACTGAATTACCTTTCTGTCCACGAACTGGCATGCCATCTCCTTTAGGGTTGAAAGTGACATGTCGGAGTCCACCACTGCCTGCTCTCGCATAAATCCAATCTGCATCCAGAAGACACATCTTCCTCTGGCCGTCTCTTCCGACATTTTCCAACATGCGTACTGTTCGGATTGTCGGCAACTGTCTCAGACACACAACACTGCTAGTCACAGTTGTCAGTGAATCTCGGGCGGTGGCGCCGAACCCTCACTCTGGCCACAACTCGGGTTCTCGTTCTGTGACAGCTCGCCTGATCCGTCACAGCCAAATGTGCCGTCTGCTGTCTTGCAGACCAGATTCTACACACTAACACACACAGCCTAACCCAACTCAAACTGGAACCTACCGATCAAGCAAATACTATGCTAACACCTCACAGCGGCCCGGCTGGCGGCATGACATGAACAGTGTAACAGAAGAACTGTTTAATTACGCCAATGGTAGAGAAGTAGAAGTCTAGTGACTTTCACAGCCCCTGTTTAGCCATCACTTGTCGCCCAACACACACACACACACGCACACACAGGTGATCAGCTTCTGACGTTCTACCAGATCTTGCCATTATGTCGTAAAATGGAGGACAAATATGCTCGGCAAACTGACACGAGAAGGCACTAGTGTCTTCAGGAATTTTGTACACAAGATATATCCTAATCAACATTCAGAAATTTACAAAAACAACGACTGGTTCCTAACGACAAATAGCGTTTTACTTACTGGCAATGTTGACAGGTGCGTCATAACAGACAACATGGCTTCCTGTTCAGATTCTGTCTCGGGCAGTCACACCAACAGTCTGTCCAACCGCTCAGACAGTCAAGCTGGTGGCGAAATTGAACCCAACGAAATTAAAGGATATTTGATGAAGAGGGCAAGGCTTAGCAGAAAATGGAAACGTGTTTATTTTGTGCTTAAAAACTGCGACCTTCTTTACTACAGCACGCCAGAGGTAAGTTTAATTTCCAAAGGTGACAACATTCGCACGGTGGCGTCCACTGTCGAAGAGATTGTTCAACTCATTTCGTTGTGCATACTGAGTTTTTAGCAGCAAAACCAAGGTCAGGTTACATTCAAACGACATTGCATGTATAATGCCATGTGTGCCCCAGCGTTAACATTGTTTGTCACATTGTTGCACTGAACGCAGAAGTTGGCAGTTGCCATAAATTGGTGCAGTCCTCAGAGCGAAATTCCTGAACGCCTAATATTTATATGAAATTCATAACTAGTGACTTGCATGAGTGAAGATATTTAGTAAAACGAAGTCATTAGTTCAGCTGCTAAAAATTCTTGAATTTAGTTAAATGTTCACTTCTGTTGACCCAATCAGCCAGGAAAATTCTGTGATCACTCAGATCAGCCAGCTAAATGTTCACATCTGTTGACCCAATCAGCCAGGAAAATTCTGTGATCACTCAGATCAGCCAGCCAAATGTTCACTTCTGTTGACCCAATCAGCCAGGAAAATTCTGTAATCACTCATCAGCCAGCGCTTTTGCCCGTTTCAGTGCCTTCTTCACAGCCACAGGGAACACATACTTGAATTTGCTTTTTAGCATTTGATGAAAAGGAGAAGGGATGGAGTCAAGAGGGATATGTATTGTCTTATTCAGATGAGAAGCATGCTTGATCTTGCTAGAAAGCTGCAAAATTGGAAAGTTGCAAAATTGAACAACTTGAGAAAGGGGGGGGGGGGGGGGGGGGGGAGAATCAAGGCCTAACTAGCACTGGCAAGAACCAGATGACAACTGTTTTTATTTTGAAGAGTTTTACCATTTAGGAAGGTCTTTACCTGGAAGTGGGAACACAAACTCAAGATTTCTAGAAGCATGATGTTGGCCTCTTCTGTTTCACTATCATTCCTGGATGGTTCTCAGGGGTAGTACATTCTGCTGGTACTGAATGCTGTGATGTGATATTGACAGCCATCATGTCATCATCCACCATCTTACACACTCTCTCTCTCTCTCTCTCTCTCTCTCTCTTCTCTCTCTCTCTTATTCACACACACACACACACACACACACACACACACACACACACACACACACACACACACACACACGCACCAACACCCTTTAGCGTTATCAGTGTACACCATATTAGGACACCAATCTTCTCCCACGCTGCCCTCTTTTCTTCTCACTTCTTTCTGTATGTCTGCCACTCTGGCTTTGTTACATGCTGACCCAACAATATGATGCTGATCTGACGACAGATGTTACAGATTCTACCCAACAATATGATGCTGATCTGACGACAGATGTTACAGAGAATCTTGACGTTACTGAAGCGTGGATCGCCGTGGGTAATGTCATGATGGACCTTTTTCTGTCATATCAGGTTTTTTTTTATGTTAATTCCATGAACTGGTCAGATGTTTCATTCAGTCATTGCCATGTGTGCCTGCACATTTGGCACATGTATATGGGCTGACTCCGTAACGTCACGGATCATGCAAAGACTGAAAACTGCCAACATCTGAGGGATTGCCATCTTTGGTCTAAACTATATTATGTCACACTGCATGCGCTTAGAAGTCTCTGACACCACACCAGATGACTTAACTCTCGATCCATTATAATTTTCATTGTGTGTGATGTTCCTCTGACAAGCAGTCAATCAGACAGACGTTAGAAACATGATGGGTAGTTTAACCCTCTAAAAAGAGAAAGTCCCAAACTTCACTTATCTACCATGGGCCATGAGACTGAAAATAGTCAATCGTCAGTACGTGCAACTCAACGTCAGTGTATGCCAGAGATATTGTGTCAGGTTTCACTGATATTCCCAGAAGAAATGTAAGTTTTATGTAGTTTCTTGGTCTTGAGACTTTATATATTAATTGTATTAATGCTTTGTATTTTAACCTAATTCCAATACTTGGTAACATCTGGTAAAATGATTTATGGACAGTGTTGATTGTCTTGATGCTTTATAGTACTAGTAGATGACAGTATTTCTGTTTGCCTTTAAATATATAGTATACAAGTTTTGAGGACTTTGAAGTTTTAGGTACTTCCATTTAGTCATTAAGCGGTTTCTTACTGTCTCATACCACAAGTTAGAATATAATCAAAATGTGAGTGAAGAACTACCTTGGAGAAAGAAAATTAATTTATGGCAGTCTTACTTTAGCCAGCTGAGACTTCACACTTTTCCTGAAAGTCGCAAGCAGGTGTGAGGGCTTTCAAGCTGGAATGTTAGCCACTTTTCTACAGACCAGGCTCTGCAATCTCCACAGGTCCTGGGGCGCTACTGTGTCTGCTGTACTTGGCCCACCAACCTGAATATTAAATAAAAGGAGGCATTCAATGATTCAGTACAGTACTGCCTTGCACTTTTAAACCAAAATGGGTCACCATAATATCATCGTAAACTTATTCAGTAATATTGGTCATCTCTTGTAGTAAAGTAGTCTTCAAGTCTGTAGTTTTTGATCCATGCTTACATTGTGACCACAGTCCAATCAAAGACTGTACGCCCTACGGAGGGCGAACTATCTTTGGTCCAATGTCCTTCAGTTCCATGGCTGTGGTCAAATTTTAGCATACATGTATACAAGTTTCTGAGGACTATCATGACATGGACTCAGTGGCACCAGTATGGAGGATGGTCGGCTGGGCTATAAGAAACATTATCTTACCCTCTGGAGGGGGGCACACATTCATGCTGGCTTTGTGACTAAGCAGTTCCTGTTGTCTGCTGGGGGTTTGATAGGTAGTATCCTGCACATGATTGGTAAGAACAGGGATGACTGAACTCCATCAGGATGACCCAGCACCAGAGCAACATCTTCTCTGGTCAGTCACCTTGTGATGGCCTTGATTGCTCCCTGTGGACTGCTGTGCTATACACTCATTTGTCAGAGCTGAGGCATAGATCTGACATGTAGACAAGAAGTGCTTCTTGCATAACCACAAGAGACCAGAAAAGCATGATTTTGGAAACCCTATATTTTTACAGAGTCATCAACATTGTCTTTTCTTTTTGATTAAAAAAAAATCTTTTTGTTTGTTGTTTGATCACCCTTTCTCTTGCAGACATAATCTCATGCAGCTCACTGATTCCAACTTCCCCATACACTTCCACATCTACTGGCCTTTGTACAGTCTAAGCTTAGGCAGCCCACTGGGTGCAATGAAGGTGACGTCATTATTAGGCGGCTCAGCAGGGGAGACCCCTCCACAATGCTTCAGGCTGACTTCCGTGGGGCTAAATCATCATCTTTATTGTAAATATTGTCATTATGACTTTGCTGTTTTCAGCTTTATCATCATCATCTTTATTGCAAATATTGTCATGATGACTTTGCTGTTTTCAGCTTTATCATCATCATCATCGTCTTCATTGCAAATATTGTCATGATGACTTTGCTGTTTTCAGCTTTATCATCATCATCATCGTCTTCATTGCAAATATTGTCATTATGACTTTGCTGTTTTCAGCTTTATCATCATCATCATCATCATCTTCATTGCAAATATTGTCGTTATGACTTTGCTGTTTTCAGCTTTATCATCATCATCATCTTCATTGCAAATATTGTCATTATGACTTTGCTGTTTTCAGCTTTATCATCATCATCATCATCATCTTCATTGCAAATATTGTCGTTATGACTTTGCTGTTTTCAGCTTTATCATCATCATCATCTTCATTGCAAATATTGTCATTATGACTTTGCTGTTTTCAGCTTTATCATCATCATCGTCTTCATTGCAAATATTGTCATTATGACTTCCTGCTGTTTTCAGCTTTATCATCATCATCATCTTCATTGCAAATATTGTCATTATGACTTTGCTGTTTTCAGCTTTATCATCATCATCGTCTTCATTGCAAATATTGTCATTATGACTTCCTGCTGTTTTCAGCTTTATCATCATCATCTTCATTGCAAATATTGTCATTATGACTTTGCTGTTTTCAGCTTTATCATCATCATCGTCTTCAAAACTTCGTGAATCATGCATCTTCAGTTAGACGAAACAAATTTCAAGTAATGCTGTGCATACTGCATGAAAGGCAAATGAAGAAGTCATAACTTAATTATTATTCCTTTTATGGTAGCTTTTAGATGTTGAGAAAGTAAATGTATAGATAGCAAAATAAAGTGAAAGCTGGTTCTTTCTTAGTGTGCGTGTGTGTGTGTGTGTGTGCATGCATGTATCTGTCTGTCTGTATGTCTGTCTGTCTGTGACGGGGGTGTCCTCTCTTGCAGCCAGATTTGCCTGTCAGTATCACAGAAAGATTTGCAGTATGGGCCTGCATGTCCTTGTTGAGACAAAGGTGGCAGGAAAGTAAGACAAGGAAGCTTTGCGTTTGGTCGGCAATACCTGTGTAATGGTGTAATGACAGACAGTCACTGATAGTGATATTAGCCCGAAGATGATGTGCTGTGTGCCTGGGAAGGTTGATTTGCATGGAAACATGGTCTAGATGCATATATATGCAACCTTGATAACTATATGTGTGTAAGTTTCCTTCTGTGGGAGTAGGAGCAGTTCTGTACCAAAGATGTACAGCAAAGGCTCTAAAATGATTTTACTGTGAAATAGATGATTTAAATTCCACAAGTTTTGATGGAGCACCTGACCAAATCCACCACTGACAAAGTCAAGTATTTGATAGAAGTAAAATAAGAAATTAAAAAAACGAACAGAATTGTGATTACTTAATTACGTGAAATTTTGGGTAACTTTGCAAAAACCCACAGTGCATGGCAAAGGTTAAGGCAACACGCACACGCACACGCGCGCACACGCACACACACACACGCACACACACACACACACACACACACACACACACACACACACACACACACACACACACACACACACACAAATACAGATACAGATGAGTATATCAGGATTTAAATCTGATGCTGACAATTTTTTGTCAAAATAACAAGATTAACTTTGTTTTTTCAGTCATCACCCTTGTGAAAAAAAAAGTGTTAATAAC
>CM065723.1:79518612-79536994 GCA_033310375.1 Conus canariensis
AGATGAATCGTCATTGTTGTCTGATCATAGTTGTTCATGCTGTTTATAGTATGCATGTAAACCGTGGAACCACTTGAACCACTTCCCAGTTTTAAATTGTCTGTAGTCAGATCTTCTGTCCAGCCTGTCTTCCCATACATTTAACTTGAACAGATGACTGAAGACTGTATGTTAAAGCATCTTCATTTGAACCATTATATATATATGTGGTGTGTGTGTGTGTGTGTGTGTGTGTGTGTGTGTGTGTGTGTGTGTGTGTCTTTCTATGATCCCTTCGCTTTCTCTGTCTCTGTGTTTGTGTGTCTGTCTGTCTGTCTGTCTGTCTGTCTGTCTGTCTGTCTGTCTCTCTCTCTCTCTCTCTCTCTCTCTCTCTCTCTCTCTCTCTCTCTCCCTAGTCTTCTAGTTAATGGTTAGGTTAGTTAATGGTTGTGTTACTCTCATTCAGATGTAATGTTAAACTGGTATGTTTAACACATGTTCATGAACCACTTACAAGGGATGAGTTGTACAAAATGACATTTAGTTTAAACAAAAAATAAGACAAACTCTTTCTTTGGAAAACTAAATGTACATACAGAAAAGAACAAAGAAGAAAACAGTGGGCGATGGCACACATTGAAAAACTGCTGTATCTGGGGAGAGCAGTCTGATTTTTACACAGGGAAATGGATGTTGTGACACAATAGGTACAGTCCATTCCAATTCATCACAAAGTGGATATTGTGACACAATAGGTACAGTACATTATAATACATCAAAAAGTGGATATTGTGACACGATAGGTACAGTACATTACAACACATCACAAGGTTGATATTGTGACACAATAGGTACAGTACATTACAATACATCACAAAGTGGATATTGTGACACGATAGGTACAGTACATTACAATACATCACAAGGTTGATATTGTGACACAATAGGTACAGTACATTACAATACATCACAAAGTGGATATTGTGACACAATAGGTACAGTACATTACAATACATCACAAAGTGGATATTGTGACACAATAGGTACAGTACATTACAACACATCACAAAGTGGATATTGTGACACAATAGATACAGTACATTACAATACATCACAAAGTTGATATTGTGACACAATAGGTACAGTACATTACAATACATCAAAAAGTGGATATTGTGACACGATAGGTACAGTACATTACAATACATCACAAGGTTGATATTGTGACACAGTAGGTACAGTACATTACAATACATCACAAAGTGGATATTGTGACACAATAGGTACAGTACATTACAATACATCACAAGGTTGATATTGTGACACGATAGGTACAGTACATTACAACACATCACAAAGTGGATATTGTGACACAATAGGTACAGTACATGACAATACATCACAATGTGGAGGTCTCTCAGACTGCTGATGTGTTTACATCAGTACAGAATCCAGTGCTCAGTTGCTGTGTGCCTCATCGTCATTTGAGATTATCTGCATTACAGTCATTATCATTTATAACACTGTCATCATCCCGATGACAGTAATATGTTCATGAAATGAGAAAACAAAATAAGATTAGCAATGATTATAATGTAATGATGCTTATAATGGTAACAGCTCTGTACAGCCTGTTTTCTGTGTTGATTTTTTTTGTTTGTTTGGAGGGTAGTATGTTGTGGTCACTTGTATGGGATCTCACACAGGCACCGTAAAGAACTACAAATGATAACATTGCCTGAACTACATTTATTCTTACTCTTTTCATGTAGAGTTCATATGTTGACAGTGGCAGATAGCAAGCAACTGGGATGATAGTGTGTTACCAAGAGTGAGAAGGAACCTAGACTCTAGTAGGTGTGGTATCACACTTTTGCAGGCGCAGACACTATGTTCATAGCATACAAAAGAAGGGGTCGGTGCCACAGGCACACAAATCTTGGAAATCGTTTACCAAAAAAAATGGGAGGGCTGGGGAGGTGGGGTGACTGCACCACTTGTACCCTGCCTATTTTCTGTTTTCCTTAATGCAGCCACATCCAAGGTCATTCTGTGGCAGTCCCATGGTGCGCCATTCACAAGGAACTATCAACAGGAGGCTTGCAGAAAAATTACATGTATTCCTGCAGTTCTTCATGGTAGAAGTACTCAGAGCATTAGAACAAAGTTTGACTAACAAGTAGGAGACTGTCACACACTGCGTTCGCACACTCTCAGTCACAAACTCAGCATGCTAACTCCATGCACACATGCATCTACTCCATTCATTCAAAGGAACACTAACAGACCAAACCTTTGTTTCTAAATGCTCCCTTCCAATATAATAATTGTCAACATCAAAATAAATACATACATAAATCAAATCAATATTTCATGAAACCCAATCTTCTCTTTCCAAATTAATATATCATGACAAAATACTTTCTTCTTTTCCACTTTCACTCTTTCAACACTATGACTCCAGTCATCCAAGACTAAGTGTTGCTGGGTAAGAACGGTCTTCTTCCAGACTGTTAAGGGGAGGCTGCCACTCTAGGCTTGGACACTGAGGTGTTCTGAAAGAAACCCCAGGTCCTGTAATTAATACTTAGAAATTCTTTTCTCTTACCCTTTCTCTCTTTTTTCCTGTTCTCTTCCATAAACAAAATTCCATGTAAACATGAACAGATACTCACAAATCATCTTGTTTCTCCAAGCCGCTCCTACCTACAATTGGGGTTAAAAAGCGAAATTTTCTCAAGAAAATTAATATTGCTTTTATATGTTTTTTCCCAATTCTTTTCAATACACGCGATTGTCCATAAATCAATTAGGAATTATTCACAAATCAATATTATCATTCCAAATATGTCAGTAACATTTACCCGACATTTATTCAGTTTTTCCTTTAAAAGAAATCGTGCATCCCCAACTGATACTCATTTCTAGGGAACAAGCACTAAGATAATGCCGTAGCAGACTTCAGCCTGCAATTACACTTCCGACCTCTCACAGGTCACAGGACATCGCTGACCTCTCACAGGCCCCAGGACCCCAAGTCCTACTTTCACAACCCCCCAAGGGTTGTTCTGCCTAACAGGCACTACTACAAGCTAGACGCAAAAGAGGGTTAAAATCCCCTAACCCCAAATGGGTTAACTATAAGAACCCGGCATCTGCTCTTGTCCTAGCCATCCCCAGGTCTGATTCAAAAATTGTTATTCACTCAGTCACACAAAAGTGAGCTTCACTCATAATTCAAACCCTCAGCGTCCTATCCAATCCAAATCATGTTCACTTGCGTGGTGTCGCGCCATAATTTGATTTTTTTCACACAGCTGTACAAACAGCCTGGTCCTACACCACAAGTGCAAATATTCACCAAACCATTTATCCATATTTTTTCCAACATCATTACATCAAATACATGTTCCAATTGCGTTCATGACACACATCGAATCACTAGTCATGACATAGACCAGATTTTTTTTTAAATGATAAAGTATGAAATATACACATTCAGAAATGACAAGCCTTGCCCTTTTTTTTTAATGAGACAGGATGGGTTTGGAGCAAGGACTGGTGGAAGGAAAGCAGGGATTATCCGTATGTAGCGGTCCTGAGATATCCTAACAATACACTAGACTGTAACCGATGATCCCTTATCACTTTATATAGCCAGTGTTGATGGTTTATCGGCTACATGTGCTTAGATGTTCTTTTTTGCTTGTTTTTGTTTGTCTGTTGAAATGGTTGATGCTTCACACCGTGGTTTGGCTTTATGTCGTACAGTTGTGCAAAGTTCAGTTCAGAGGTGAAATATCTCACGTTCAGAGCATTGTTGGGTCTTTCTTGTGGGCCACAGTGCCTTGCATCATGGCTCACCAGCTGTTCCTTCTCAGTGGGCCACAGTGCCCTGCATCATGGCTCACCAGCTGTTCCTTCTCAGTGGGCCACAGTGCCCTGCATCATGGCTCACCAGCTGTTCCTTCTCAGTGGGCCACAGTGCCCTGCATCATGGCTCACCAGCTGTTCCTTCTCAGTGGGCCACAGTGCCCTGCATCATGGCTCACCAGCTGTTCCTTCTCAGTGGGCCACAGTGCCCTGCATCATGGCTCACCAGCTGGTCCTTTTCAGTGCTAAGCTTCTGCTGGATGAAAGAACTGTGAGGTGGAGACGATTGCCGATGAAAATGGTTTCTTTTTTATTTCATTATCATAAATATTATTTCATTGCAAGTGTTTTTGTGTCCCATATCCCTTGGCTCCATACTCACGCCCCAGCCCTCTCCCCTGCACAGCCCCACGCAGAATATCCTCTGAGTTTGGGCAGCATAAACATTTGCTTAAATCTCATTAGCAATAACAATACCTTAACCTACCTGTTGTGGTTGTCTGGCACTGTTTTGTGTCGACTTTTTCTCCTTTTTTCCCTATACACATTTTTTTTGGTGGTAACTGGCGTATTGCTGCTGTGTGGGTTCCTTCATTACTGAAGTTACAGGTGTGGCTTTTTTGTTTTTACTGCTGTCCCAGCTGCTGTTTCCGTTTCTTACAATTTTATTTGATTGACAGGCACATTCTAAACAATCGTTTTCTCTTAAATTAAAATGAATGTTCTGTGTGTTGTGCCTGGCACTCTGAGCACAGCATAATTTCATATGCCTTGGGATGCCAGTAGTTCAGCTACCATGTCAAGGCCACTTGTTGGTTTTTCAAAATGTGGATTTTTTCCCCATAGTGTCTTGTGTAGTGATGTGATGTTTTTTCTTATGTGCGTTTTACATGGAAAGCCTCTGTGCGGTCAGCTAGGCTTTTATGATTAAAAACGTGAACTATGTTTGTGTGTCTGTCTGTGTGTACATGTGTATGTGTGTGTCTGTGTGCTTGTGTGTGTGTGTGTGTGTGTGTGTGTGTGTGTGTGTGTGTGTGTGTGTGTGTGTGCTATAACGATGTTGCCATATCCCAGCCTCAGCTGTGGCTGCAGGGTAATCAAGTTCTTAATTAAGTGTATTTCCTTGCAGTCTGTAGTACAATCTCTCATACCGGAAAATTCAAATGAACACAGAAATTCAAAGTAATTGAACTACATAGAAATCATAAACTGTTTATGAACACATCAACTTTTTTTTTCTGTTTTCTTTTTTTTTTTTTTTTGGTTTGTTTGTTTTGTTTTATTTTTAAATAGGAACGGAAAGAGAATGACAAAGGCAGCATGGCTGCCCAGCATAAAGGGTGTCCTGTTTAGATTATGCTGATGGACGGAGCAGCATTGTTATTGGTGTTGTGGTTACTTCGCTTGTCTCAGTTGTATGTCTTTTCCATAACATTTCTATGTATCCCACGTTGGTATTGATGATGTGGGAGTGTGGAGTAGAAATAATGCCAGTTACAGTCCAGACGTTTGGTTGGCCACCCAGATCCCCTGGACTTTGTCGCTAAAGGTGACAACAGTCTTTCCGGGTGTCTTCTGTTGAAGTCGCGCCTCTGTTTTTCGGCTTCTCCTTGGTCTTGCAGAATGGGGGGGGGGGGGGGGGGGGGTGACCGGCGTGGTTGAAGCAAGGAGGGTGTCGTGTGTGCTACCGCCGGTCCATCAGAAGCACAGTGGAGCTGAGGAAGGCAAGAAATACACGAAATAAGGCTTGCAAGTTCTTCCACTTGTCTGATATAGTCGCTTCCACAGTTCGGCTATTAATTTTCTCTGTTGGGAAAAGAGGCCTTTGGCTTTGTACATTCTGGCAAGAGTACCGCCAACTCATGGCATAAGGAACAAGTTCCTCTCCACTTTCTTGGTCAGGTGTGTCCAGTCCATACAGATCAGTACCTGGGTTCCATCTGTGGGTAAGTTCACAGACCACACCGTGGTGTTGGCTTATCTCCCTTTCTGGTGTCACCTTCATCTGTTTGAATCAGTTCATCGTTACTGGCGGGTCTTCTTGCGGTAAAATCGCATACGGCTTGGCATCTTGACTTGGTCTTTTGTCATGCTCTATTTTCATTCTTCCCGGATCTCCTGCATATCCTTCCCAGCATTTTCAATCTGTCTTGTTGACTTGCCTCTTTTCTGCATGTCTGTTTGTGTTTCATTCCTTTCATCTTCTCGTTTGCGGGAACGTTCGAAATTTTCAAAAGTTGTAGTTTTGTTTGTTTGTTTGTTTGTTTTTAATGGTTGGCCGTCTTCAGGTTCTGGATGACATAATTTTCTCCTGCTCTCTTCTATTCATCCGAAGTGTGGCGTAGATATTCCCAATCACATTCAGCTTAGGGCTCATCCATCCCGGACAATATTGAAGATAAAATCTTAAACACACATGCTTGATGTGGCGCATGTATCAATGTACAAAAGTCAGGTCAATATTTTATCCCGTTACATGTATCAATGAGACGACCTTTTTTATGGCAAAAGGGCTACATTTTGTGTGGGAGAAAAGAGTTCATTTCCAGTCAGGGACATTTCAAAATGGCATGGAAAACTCGATGAATTTGGACATGTCAACCTGTATGGACCATGCAAGAGCATTCATTCAGGCCTCGTGGCAGTGTCTGTCCGTTTATCCTATCAGTTGGAATATGAGCGTCTGTGGTGAGTGTGAACTGTTTTATGATGTACTCTTCATGCGCAGTACGACACACCAGCATGTATTGCTTACCGGCAAAAGTTCATCATTGTCACTGCCGTTGGACTGTGTCACGGTCGCTAAGCCGGACGACCCTACCACCCCTACCCACGCCTATCACACACTAGGTCAGATAACACAGCACACTAACACAGTTTTACAATCACGCACGCTTCTTTATTTCACACACACTCCATGGCGCCACCACTCACGCACATCCACAACTGCACACAAGTATCCCAATTCCCGCTGACTCACCCTACTCTACTATAAAGACCTGGAAGACCCTAACCTAACCTAAAACACCAGTTGCGGTATATCACTGTGACCTGGGGACACAGCGATAGCCCGCACACGTGGTGACTAACTACTAGGGACAAGGATTTACCAAAGGGACTCTAATCTCTTAACGACCGCTACCACCCACACCTCTCCCCAGGACTCGCCCTTCTCTTTTAACCCGGGACCACTACCAAACTGGTCGCTGCGTCCCTAAGGGAGGCAACGACAAGTACCCTACACTGTGCCGGCCACTACGTCCTAAAAGGAGGCAGTAGCTAACACCCCTAACCCTACTACCTAACGCTACACCCCTTCTATCACAAACATGGGACAACCCATCCCGGCCCGGAAAGCTCCAGTCCTCGGCGCTGTACGTGGCCCCTCACAGGCTGACACCTCCCCGGAAGACTCTGCACCCCGGCGCTGTCCGTGGCTCCTCCGCGGGCCGACACCCTCCCCGAAGACTCTGCACCCCGGCGCTGACCGTGGCCTCCCGCAGTCTGACTCCTCCCCGCGATGGGCACGACACCCAACGCACACACACCAGACGCCCTCTCGACGGGTCCGGGGCTCGTAGGACGCCTCCTCCTCTGAAGGCCCCGCCGGACACCAAGGGTGGAAAAGGCCTGGTGCAGCGCCCTCTCACAGGACGCCTAAACAGGGACGAGGAACCAGTGCCGGAGAACTCCCGGAAGAGCACCGGTAGCCAGAGGAGAGCTGCCCCACAGAAGGCAGACGGCCTGGGTGGTCTCCCTCTCCCGGGGAAACAACAGGCACTGGAAAGCGCCGCTCACCTGCCGGCACGCGGCAGTACAGTAGAACTGCGGTGATCTGGCCCCAGCCTCAGGACGGAACAGGATACCTGCTGACACAACTGTAGGCCACTACTGTAGTGTTGCTACTACCCGAGTCATCAAGGCACATAGGCTACTTGGTAAAGCTTTAACTCTCCATCTCCCTTGCCTACTTCCCACTCGGGCATGAGAGTGACCCCTTGAATTTCGAACACATCCCCCAACCCATTACTCACTTTGGGGTTATCAGACCCATTTCCTGCCAACCCTTACAACAGCGGTAAAACAATACTCTCCCTGAGCCAATCCACGTTATTACATATGAAATTATGAATCACACCCAATTCTCGGAGAAATAAACCAATCTAAGCGATCCAACACGGACTCCACGGGCCCCCTTAGGACATACTAAATAATCTAGGAAATGGCCAATTTCACAAGGAAATGTCTCCACACAATAACCAGTAGTAATACACATCTCTCAGAGGGAAAAAAAAACAAAACAAAAAAAACTTATCAATTTTTAGCGGTTCACAGTTCCAGCATTTTCACACAAGAGAATCGGCTCGCAGCCACAATCCTTCACATTATTACCCCTCTTTGCACCGTCAATTATAATCATATATCCAAAACATGATTTGTTTGCCACAATTTCCATCCAGCACCTCACTCTCATGTCATCTCTTGTCAGATAACCCAGTGGTTAATCTTTGTTATGCCAACACAACCACACTTCATACAATATTACATGCTGCACATCATCCGTTTTTATCCTATCAACTGCTAAGCTACTCGCCTTAAACTTTACCTTCCCCTTCTTTCCGACTACTAAATTTCATAACTGGGTTGCCTCCCCACAACCTAAGATATCTGTCTCCAACCCCGTTCTGTCACAAATACATACATCCCTGCACGTGTGACGACTGTCACTTTCTTACAAAACTTCTAACCATATGGACTCACTGTCCTGTACCAAAGGCGTACGCCACCGATACAGCCTGCACGCGCACGACACCCGCATCGAGAACCCTAACTCGTAACGAAAGTGACAAGACACCAATATAAGTTGAATAGTCACGACCGTACTCCAGTATAAACCACTCGACCACAAATTGGCCTTAGCCCTACTACACAGTTAACCGATTCCAATGCTGTGCAGGTCAACTCCAGAATCGTTAATCAATTTCAACGAACTCCTACTATTTACAATTGAGATTGAGCACAATCATCAAACCCCTCTATGATTCACGCAGACACATCTGCACCTGACTCATATTATGATCCTCAACCAAATGCAACCTCGTACTACCCTCTTATTGAACCCACTGACATTACCATGAACTAACCACAAACAATATCTACATCACTGTCCATCAACGGTCATTATATTGAACCCACATTGTCTAGCCAAACTGTCCTGAGAAAATCCAACTCAGGAACCACTATGTACATTACTTACAAAAATATACAGGAAAAAGGTGACAACTCAAACCGGCTGACAACAAATTTCAATCACGGAACCAAGACGACATCATACCAGGCAACCAGTATACGCAACGAACACATACAACTAATCCCAACATGAGACAACTACAGTACAACTCGCCATAATACAAGACAACACGACGAACTACAACACAACGAACCTAACAGATCACCAACCTGGACATACAGACGATCAACCACACCAGTTCTGCAACTGGCTGACAGTGGCTGCAACAAGGACGACACCGACTCAGCACAGGCCAAGGGCACCCAAACCCGACGAGGACCTGGCACTAACTATATGACTCGAAGTCACTCTTCAAAAACTACCGGCGCTGCCGCCGCACCTACAAGGAGTACGTCCACTCCGACGAACACCAGGGACCGAAGTGAAGCTACCCCAACGCATTCCGCCCTGGTCGGAATCAAGCGAACTCTACTCACCACACAAAACAACGATTGGTCAGAGCAGTGTATCCCTCCGCAGAGCTGACACGCCTGACCAACGGACTAGTTATTGCTCGTGCAACAACACGACAATTTACCACCACAACTCACAGACTTGACAACACAACAACAGCCGATATCCTGCCCCGCCTTCTCTGGTGTAGAACCAAAGTAACAAGAGGGTAACAATCGGGAACGAAACCAACCTCCCGCTTCCATTCCATTCCTTCAATAAGTGAAGACTGGAATGAAAGAATATTGTATGTCCTATTTCCCCAGCCTCCTACCTAGCCTAATCTTTCTACCTAACCCTGAGGAACTTAACCTAACTCTAGCTAACTAAACCCCAACCTCACATACGCGCGAGCGCGCGTGCACGCACACACACACACACACACACACACACACACACACACACACACACACACACACACACACACACACACACACTCGCACGCATACTCGCACACGCTCTCTATCTTGGACCACCACTACTCTTAAACACGTGGACGTACTAGTTTAGTACCCGCCGATCGGTGACACACCCCCCTGCCTAAGTTTTAACTACAGGTTAAAACCAACAACAACTTTCACTCGATCGGCGTTTTGGCCACACCCTACCTATAACAATCCAATTCTCTATCACTCATTCTGTCCTACTGTTACTTTTGATGCACTCCAAAACTTCCATCCCAACAACATCAACCTTTAAATACATCAACAACCACAGGTTACATTAATCAACCTGGACTAACTCTGCCTCACACGACCTTAACGCAGGCACTTACAGGCAGCCGTTACACTACGCACTACATATAAATTCCATAACTGAGGGGCTCTGATTACGCACAACTGCTGTGTAACACGTGCTACAAACACCACACCCTCAGTAACACTTTGCTATGCCATTCTCTACCAAAGATAACAACACATGCATAGCTTCGACAATGTCAACCTCTCACGACACAGGTTAATGGAACCCTCAGGTTTTCTCTCTCTCTCTCTCTCTCTCTCTCTCTCTCTCTCTCTCTCTCTCTCTCTCTCTCTCTCTCTCTCTCTCTCTCCTCTTCTCTACGGCAAGCGACTCAAGAAGTCTGCCGCCACATTGTCCTTTCCAGACACTGCCTGCACCGTAAACTGAAATGGCTGCAGCTGCAGTGCCCACCTTGTGATTCTCCCACTAACAGACTTCATCTTTTCTAAGTATTGGAGTGGGGAATGATCTGTCTGGACAATAAAGGGAGTCCCATACAAATACACCTGGAACTTTTGTATTCCCCACACCACTGCCAGACACTCCTTCTCTACTATAGGGTAATTCTGCTCTGCAGGGCTTAATTTTCTACTGGCACATGCTACAGGGCGCATCTCTTCAGGGTACTGCTGACACAGTATAGCTCCCACTCCCATTTCTGATGCGTCAGTCTGGAGCACAAATGTCACACCTGGTACCGGCAAATTACAGACGGGAGGTTGGCAGAAATGCTGCTTCAGAGCTTGGAACGCACGTTCGCACTCGTCGTCCCATTTCACCTGCCTGGTTGTTCCCTTAGTGAGATCAGTAAGGGGCTTGGCAATGTCAGCAAACCGGGGCACAAATTTCCTGTAGTACCCCACTAATCCCAGGAATCCCCGCACTTGTCGTTTGGTCTCAGGCCTAGGCGCATCCAAAATGCGGATCATTTTATCCTGCTCAGGCCATATCTTCCCTGCACCTATCCTGTGCCCTAAGTAGGTGATTTCCCTTCCTCCCAGCTCACACTTTGAAGGCCGGGCTGACAAAGAACATTCCTTGAGTCTCTGGAAAACACGCCTGAGAACCTCTATATGGCTGTCCTGATCAACTGTGGCCACCAGGATGTCATCAATGAAATTATCGACATCTGGGCTCTCAAGTGGCTGCAATAGCTTTCTCATCATGCGCGTGAACACTGCCCCTGAGGTACACAGTCCAAATGGCATAACCTTCCACTGGAATTGTCCTTCCGGTGTAGCAAAAGCAGTCTTCGCGCGGTCCTCTCTACTCATCGGGATCTGCCAATACCCCTTAGCGAGGTCGATCTTACTGAACACCTTCTTCTCTCCAAGCTTGGCGAACAGGTACTCGATATCCGGCATGGGTTCAGCATCGAACTGTACGATGCGATTCAACCTCCTGAAGTCCACACAAAACCTGATCTTCCCATCCTTCTTCTTAACTAGTACGATGGGTGAGCAGTATGGCGACGTCGATGGCTCAATCGCACCCATCCTGATCATGGCTTTGACCTCCTCCCTAACTGTCTCTCGTTGCGCAAAAGGCACTGGGTATGGCTTCGACCTGATAGGGATGTCTGACGTCAACTTGATGCCGCACGTTTCTAGGTTTGTGCATGAGGGCACATCAGTCAGTACTTCCTTGAATTCGGCCACTAACTCGTGCAACTTCCTAGTAAAGTGCTGGTCTTCAGTAAGTACTACCACATCTTTAGGGCCTTCTGTGGCCTCCAAGGGAATGGTAGGAATGTCCTTGCTCATCAAGGGAGTTACTGTTTCCTCTTCAGGCTCCTCCGGCACAACAACCGCAGCTACCGAGGCTGTTGGATCTGCAGCGCGCTCGATGAATGACTTTAGTAGGTTTGCGTGGAAAATCTTCGTCTTTCCCCCTACTGCTATGCGGTAATCTGCTTCACCCACTCTTTCTAGTACTGTATAGGGACCCCTCCATGCCAGTTCCAATTTGTTCTGCTTGGTCGGCCGAAGTACTAGTACTCTGGACCCCACAGCTATCTTCCTGGGTTTCGCCCTCAAGTCAAAATGTCGCTTGTACCTATACGCTGCCCTTGCCAAGTTCTCCCTTGCCAGCTCGCATGACTCAGCTATCTTGTTCCTCAAGTTGACGACGTATTCTGCCGCTGTACGGAGCTCTTGCCTTTCCGGTTGTAACCACAGATCTCTCAATATCTGCATCGGCCCGCGCACCTGGCGTCCATATAGCAGCTCAAAAGGCGAAAAACCGGTACTCTCTTGTGGGACCTCTCGGTACGCAAACAGCAGTGCTGGTATCCACCGATCCCAATCACCTGGTTTCTCCTGACATAGTCTGCGCAGCATCCGCTTCAGAGTACCGTTGAAGCGTTCCACCAATCCATTGCACTGCGCATGGTATGGTGTGGTAGTCAGACCCCGAATGGCTACTAGTCGGTAGACCTCCTGCATGATCTGACCAGTAAACTGGGTTCCTCTGTCAGTCAGTACCGACCCAGGGACTCCCGTTCGTGTCCACATGTTGAACGCTGCCTCTGCCACCGACTCACTCGTGATCTGGCGAAGAGGGACTGCTTCCGGATATCTTGTTGCAAAGTCGACCGTCACCAACACGTATCTGTACCCATTCTGGGATGCTGGAACGATGGGACCAATGATGTCCATCCCAACCCGCTCGAACGGCTCACGCATCAGTGGCATCCTCACGAGGGGAACTCTTGAGACTCTTCCCTTGTCCACAGTACGCTGACACTGGAAGCATGACTGGCAGTACCGACGAATGTCAGCATGCATGCCTGGCCAATAAAAATGGCGACCAACTCGCTCCTTGGTTCGGGTGGTACCTAAATGACCAGACATGGGTACGTCGTGGGCTAGCTTCATCACCGTGGTCCGTATTCAGCTGGGACGCAGATCTGACTCGCTACGTCCTTGGGACCCTTAAAACCGCCGGACCAGTACACCAGACTTCCGAGCGTACTCGACTCGTCCAAACTTGGTGTGGAAGTGCGTCCCTGCTTCACACGCACTCCGAGCCTTCCTCAAGGTTTCATCCTGGTCCTGCAACTGAATTAACTGCTGGGTAGAGGTGTTCAGAACGCATTCCTCGACGGGCAGTGGTACAGGTTCTTGCTGCTCCCTGGCTCTCTGCGCGCGTGTCTGCACTGCCCCTACCAGCGCCGGGTCTGCGTATACAGGCACACGTGTCCAACCGGGATCTCCTACTCTCTTTGCGAAGTTTCCGATCAGGACTTCCTGCACAGGGCTATTCATGACCAAAACCCCAACTTCCCCGCGATGAATGGTGACTTCAACTCTACTACCGCCACAGGTAACACAGACCTACATCTGGATTCAGCCAACACTACTGGGACTGTCTCTCCTGTGTACGCATCTGCTGGTACTAACCACTTGGCCACTACGGTGTGTCCGGCACCAGTGTCCCGTAATCCATTGGCCGGAGACCCGTTAACTTCTACAATGCACGCAGGCTCGTACCGCTGCTCAGCGCATGGGCGACACAACGTAGGGACTACTCGAGCTTGGGGCTGGTCACAACAATGAACAGCTCCAACAGAATGGGGCTCAGGGCATTTCCTAGCGATGTGGCCTGGCTTCTTGCAGTTGAAACAAACTATGGTCGATCTAGGCCCTTCTGATCTCCTGTTCAGCTGCTGTAGTGCACCATCACTCTGTTGGGATCTCTGTGTGGGCTGGCTCCCTACTGTTTCGCGCCTATTACCCAGGTTTGGGCTGGTTAACTGTTCGGTCTTGCCTCGCCTTCCTCCCCAGTCTTTTGGCCTCTGCCAAAACAGTAGCTTCCGTTGCAAGTTGTTCCACAGTTTTCGGGCATGTCTTCCGCACCTCAGTTGTGAACTCTGGAGACAATAGCTGATAAAACTGTTCCTGGAACAGCAGATCCTTTACGTCCTCTGCCACACTCTCATCCTTGCCCGCTGCCGCACACCAGAGGAAAACCACCGCTTCATCCTTCCCAGCATCTGGCCGAAAGTCTCAGCAGCGTCCTTCTTGATGCTCCTGAACTTTTCCCGGTAGGCCTCAGCATCTAGCCTGAAGTGGCTTAACAGGGCGCCCTTTATCTGATCATAGTCGCCTAACTCATCCGCACTTAACCGCATCAACCGCTTCTCTAGCCTTTCCTCTCAGCAGAGACATCAGACGTGTGGGCCATGAGTCTTGCTCCACTTGCACATCTGGGCTACACGCTCAAATTGGGCGATGAAAGCGTCCACGTCGTCGTTCTCTCCTAACGGCTCAAGGTGGACATGCTTCGTTTCCTCCACCTCAATCAAGCGTTTCCTATGCGCTGCTTCATCTAAGGCCTGTCTCTCTTGTATGATTAGCTCTCGCTCTCTTGCCTCTAACTCGGCTTCATCCCTTCGCTCTTGAGATCTAACTCGGCTTGCCGTGCTTGAGCTTCTATTTCCCTTATTGCCCTTTCTTCCTCCATCTTCTTCCTCTGCAGTTCCAGTTCCAGCTGTCTCGCTGCTTTCTCATCTTCGATCTTCTTCTGCTTCACCTCTAGTTCCCTCGCTAGCAGCTTTCTCCTCTTCTATCTTCTTCTGCTTCATCTCTAGTTCCCTCTGCCTAGCAGCTTTCTCCTCTTCTATCTCCTCTGCTGCATCTCTAGCTCCCTCTCATCCTTCATCTTCTGCCTCACTTTCTCCTCTTCGATCTTCTTCTGCTTCATTTCTAGCTCCCTCTGTCTATCAGCTTTCTCCTGTTCTATCTTCCTCTGCTGCATCTCTAGCTCCCTCTGCCTAGCAGCTTCCTCCTCTTCTATCTTCCTCTGCTGCATCTCTAGCTCCCTCTGCCTAGCAGCTTTCTCCTCTTCATCCCTCATCTTCTGCCTCACTTTCTCCTCCATCCGGAGCTCCAATTCTGCTTCTCTCGCCGTCTTCTCATCCTCATTACGTACTGAGTCTGTGACGAACTTGGCGAGGTCTCCCCAGCTAAACCCATCGCCGCTCCCAACTTGGCAAACTTTGCATAAGCCCCCGTCCCCTGTTCTTGATCCACCCCCGCTCCCTGGTCACTAACCTTAGGTTTGGTATCCGCCGTAGTGGCCTGTGGATCCATGACACTATCGGGGTCGTACTGCGGATGGGCTCGGGTGTGTTTAGACATAGGGTACCCCTACCACCACAGAACTAGCAACGGACAGTATGCGATCTGAGCGCAACTGGAAGTTCCTGACTACGCACTAGCCCCTGAAGCAACTCAGCACAAGTACACAATACTCTCAATGTGTCACGCACCAAGCATAACTCACCCACACTTGTGTACCTCATACATATACCCACATGGGCTCCAACCCATACAATACTACCAATGCACTGTCTGGTCACGGACTGAACCACGTGACACCGTGTGTCCACTGTCCACTGTGCATGCGCACCAGTTACCCACAGTCACAGGCCTCACTGTCTCTGGTAGGCCGCACCCACACGATCACAGTGCACTTGCACCCCTCAAGTCCAGGTGCACTCACAGCATACCCTATGCCACAACACTGCGCACCCTCGTGCTTCCCACACAGTCACCTGGGCTTACACTGCCCTTAATCCCCACAGGATATCCGAGCACACAGTGTCCACAGTCACGGGCCGGGTACCACTCTACCTACCACTGGGGTATACCACATGTAAGGGACACAAAAGACACCTGGTACCCTCCGGCACCTCACCTACACTGTACGGTGTAATCACTCACACTTCCAACAACCACTCAATGTTTATTGACCATTCATCCCTCACTCACACGGTAGCGCCAACCCAATCACACCAACACAAGTGCCCTGCCCAATGCCAATGGAAACCTGCCTGAAGTGAACAGGGACACTACGTACCACCTCCCAGGGTACTGGTACGCTCCCACCAACCACCCACTTACATTTCACACACGTACACACCGGACACAACACCCCCTACCTCCCTTCTAGCTACCTATCACCTACCCAGAACCACCTAAGTACCCCGCATCTCCACCAAAGTGTCACGGTCGCTAAGCCGGACGACCCTACCACCCCTACCCACGCCTATCACACACTAGTCAGACAACACAGCACACTAACACAGTTTTTACAATCACGCACGCTTCTTTATTTCACACACACTCCATGGCGCCACCACTCACGCACATCCACAACTGCACACAAGTACCCAATTCCGCTGACTCACCCTACTCTACTATAAAGACCTGGAAGACCCTAACCTAACCTAAAACACCAGTTGCGGTATATCACTGTGACCTGGGGACACAGCGATAGCCCGCACACGTGGTGACTAACTACTAGGACAAGGATTTACCAAAGGGACTCTAATCTCTTAACGACGCTACCACCCACACCTCTCCCCAGGACTCGCCCTTCTCTTTTAACCCGGGACCACAACCAAACTGGTCGCTGCGTCCCTAAGGAGGCAACGACAAGTACCCTACACTGTGCCGGCCACTACGTCCTAAAAGGAGGCAGTAGCTAACACCCCCTAACCCTACACTAACGCTACACCCCTTCTACACAAACATGGACAACCCTCCCGGCCCGGAAAGCCCAGTCCCCGGCGCTGTACGTGGCCCCTCACAGGCTGACACCTTCCCCGGAAGACTCTGAAACCCCGGGCCTGTCCGTGGCTCCTCCGCGGGCCGACACCCCCCCCGAAGACTCTGCCCCCGGGCGCTGACCGGGCCTCCCGCAGTCTGACTCCTCCCCGCGATGGGCACGACACCCAACGCACACACACCAAACGCCCTCCCGACGGTCCGGGGCTCGAGGACGCCTCCTCCTCTGAAGGCCCCGCCGGACACCAAGGTGGAAAAGGCCTGGTGCAGCGCCCTCTCACAGGACGCCTAAACAGGGACGGGAACCAGTGCCGGAGAACTCCCGAAGAGCACCGGTAGCCAGAGGAAGCTGCCCCCAAAGGGGCAGACGGCCTGGGTGGTCCCCTCTCCCGGGGAAACAAAGGCACTGGAAAGCGCCGCTCACCTGCCGGCACGCGGCAGTACAGTAGAACTGCGGTGATCTGGCCCCAGCCCAGGAGGAAAACAGGATTACCTGCTGACACAACTGTAGGCCACTACTTTTGGTTTGCTACTACCGGTCAATCAAGGCACATAGGCTACTTGGTAAAGCTTTAACTCTCCATCTCCCTTGCCTTTTCCCCCACTCGGGCATGAGAGTGCCCCTTGAATTTCGAACACATCCCCCAACCCATTACTCACTTTGGGGTTTACAGACCCATTTCCTGCCCACCCTTACAACAGCGGTAAAACAATACTCCCCTGACCAATCCCCGTTTTACATATGAAATTATGAATCACACCCAATTCTCGGAGAAATAAACCAATCTAAGCGACCAACACGGACCCCAAAACGGGCCCCTTAGGACATACTAAATAATCAAGGAAATGGCCAATTTCACAAGGAAATGTCTCCACACAATAACCAGTAGTAATACACATCTCTCAAGGGAAAAAAAAAACAAAACAAAAAAAACTTACATTTTTTAAGGTTCACGTTCCAGCATTTTCACACAAAGAATCGGCTCGCAGCCACAATCCTTTCAATTATTACCCCTCTTTGCACCGTAATTATAATCATATATCCAAACATGATTTGTTTGCCCACAATTTCCATCCAGCACCTCACCTCATGTCATCCTTGTCAGATAACCCAGTGGTTAACTTTGTTAATGCCCAAAACAACCCCCAAATTCTACAAATTACTGCTGCACATCACCGTTTTTATCCTTCAACTGCTAAGCTACTCGCCTTAAACTTTACCTTCCCCTTCTTTCCGACTACTAAATTTAAACAGGGTTCCTCCCCACAACCTAAGATATCTGTCTCCAACCCCGTTCTTCACAAATACATACATCCCCGCACGTGTGACGACTGTCACTTTCTTTTCAAAAACTTCTAACCAATGGACTCACGTCCTGTACCAAAGGCGTACGCCACCGATACGCCTGCACGCGCACGACACCCGCATCGAGAACCCCAACTCGTAACGAAAGTGGACAAGACACCAATATAA
>CM065723.1:79537094-79614594 GCA_033310375.1 Conus canariensis
GCCAATAATCCACCTGCTTACATTAATACATACCAACCCGCTCACTTTTTTTTATCAATCTGTCTGCGAGTAGGTAGCTGAATGTAGAGTGAGGTAGAGGTGTGAGGGTATTATTTTCTGTGACGTTTTCCTCCTAATACAAACAATAAATAATCTGAAAGTAAAACAACAACAACAAAAACTATACACATAGATAAGAACTAAAAAATGATGACAAAGAAGTGCACCTCTGAATCGGTTACCTGAGCACTGGAGAATGGCAAGGAGTGACGTCAGTGAAGGCACAGTTAGATATACCGACAAAGACCTGAATCAACACTCCCTTCCTTTGAACGCTCGAGTTTTCGGGGAAATTTTGTTCTCTTTGTCTAAACAAGGCTTTCCTCCCAACAGACTGCCTTTGTTTGAAGAGCCAGTATTTAGGGATGTGCGTGGATCGTCACAGAGAGGTTCCATTGCCACAGAACAGGACAGGAACAATCACGGCGGGTGGCCACCAATCTTTCCCATGAACAATCATGTATTCAGTTCCCCAGGGATCTGAGACCTCTGGCAAGAGGACTGAAGCCCGCAGACGGATAACAAACTCTTCCAAGAGTTTTTACCTGAAAGAGTTGTTACCGTGTGCCACGGGCGGTCGTAAGGAAGAAAGTCCTGTGCCGTTTGTACTCTGGCTACACCTTTTACCCCCACTCGTATCTTTTAAAAGGTGAAGAAGTTCCGCGGTGCTTTCCATGTGGTGTGCTACTCACTCTAAAGCATGTCCTTGCACAATGTTGGAAATGACATGATGTCAGACACTAACACTTTACACTATTGGCAACATGAACTGATCTGTGCCAAGACCAGTGTTGTTCGTTTTGTGCAGCAACCGCTTTTTGGTGTCGCCAAGAAACACGCCTACACAGCACAACACAGTAGAAAGAAACTCGTGGAGAGCGTGGCAGCAGAGAGTCCTCAGAAGAGAAGCCCCCTTCAAGCAAGTGTTTCGGCCCTTATCTCCTGACACTCTAGGGGGTTGGGCCACACCCGGTTCATGACTCCGGATGTCCCTCTGCTGCCCCTTTTTTTCCCATCTTGGGACGAGCCATGGCTGGGATTCGAACCCATGACCCTCTGGACATGCTCATTTTCCACTTAATGACTCGCGCTTTAACCACTGAGCCACAGGGACACCTGATATTTGTAGGGAAATTAAGCCTTATGAAGTTCACTTTTGTTCCTCCTTGACCAGATCCAGCTTGAACACCTCTCTGCCGCTTCTGCCATTGCTTTCAGGGCTCTGGTTTTTTCCTTCCCTGCAACTGAGAGCTGTTTCATGAGGCTGTATGCAGACGTTCCTACAAACCCCCTAGCTCCAATTTCTGCAGTGAGGACTTTGACCTGATAGCCTTCTCTCCTCAGGCTGTTTGCCAGATCAGCATACTTTTCAGTCTTGTAGATTTGAGCTGCCTCCATTCTGTTCTCATATGGCACCGTGAGCTCGATCATGATCAGCTGCTTGGTTGACTTAGAGTGGACTACTATGTCTGGTCTCATGCCACTCTTGCTGATGATCTCTGGGTGACTCTTCCATTCTGGGAGGTCTGCAGTGCACTCCCAGTCATCTGCCCCGTCCAGCAGACTCTGCCTGCATGTTTCGAGTGGCACTGTTGTTCTTGGCCATGATTTGCTGCCTCCTGCCGTGAAGAATGTTGCGGGTGCTTTTGGAGTCCTGATTTTCCCTTTTGTGGTGTTGGTACTAGCCCAGACTACTTGTACAATTTCTTTGAGCACTTGGTTGTGCCTCCATGTGTACCTTCCTTGAGCCAGGGCTACTTTACATGAGCTTAGGACATGCTCCACTGTTTGTTTTTCATGGCAGAGGGGGCATGCAGGATCGTCTGTTTTCCCCCACTTCACCAGGTTTGCATTTGAGGGCAGAAGGTCATATGCAGATCTGAGAATGAAGCTGATCCTGAGAGGGGCCATGTGCCAAATGTCATTCCAAGTGAGACTTCTTTGGAGTGCATTCTCCCACGTTGTCCATTGCCCTTGTTGGCTCTGCTGGACTGCTTTTTGGAGTCTTTTTTGGTCTTCTTCTTTTCTCATCTCCTGAATCATCATGTCTCTTTTGGCTTTTCCTTTGGCCTTTGACCACCATTCAGTTTTGGTCACCCCCAGTCCCTGTCTGTTGGTCTGTGTGTGTCCTGTTATTTCTCTGATCTTGAGACTTTCTTTTGCAGAATCCATCGCCTCTTGAACTTTCCATTTTCTGCCTGTCTTCAGCTGGGGTTTAATTGCTTCTACCACCTTGTCTCCTGAGTCCTCCAGCATGCTTTGAAGTCTGATCTTCCCTGCTTTGTATTCCTCCAGGATGGATTTCAGGGGTAGTTTCAGCTTTGCTTGGCGACAGTACAGCGCTATGTCAGTCAGACAGGGTGGGACACCAAGCCATTTCCTTGTGAACTTGTTGATTTTGGCTTCCATTGCCTCTACTATGCTGGTGCAGATGTCGTATATCATCAGAGGCCATAGCAGCTTTGGTATCAGCATGAACTGCAGACACCAGACCTTGTATTTGCCAGGGAGCCCACACTGGTCAATGGTCTCCAAGCCTTCCTCCGCCATCTGCTTGGTTTCTTTTGCTCTTTGTGTGTCTTTCAGCGTATCATCATACCATCTTCCAAGGCTCTTGACTGGTTCTTCTGTGACTGTTGGAATGGCCTGGTTGGCAACACTGAAGACCACAGATCCGGCCACTTTTCCTTTCCTCAGTGAGAGACTCCGTGATTTCTTTGGCTTGAACTTCATTCTGGATGAGGCAACTATGTCGTCCAGCCTCTCCAGCACATGACGTGTCTCGTCTTCTCTGGATGAAATCACTGTAGTGTCATCCATGAAGGCCTTGAGAGGAGGCATCTTGTATCCATCGCCAAGGTCTGTTTGTCTCGCGTTGTTTGTTGCTGCTTTCAAGATGAGTTCCATTGCCAGCACGAACAGTATTGGGGAAATTGCACAGCCCATTGCAATACCCACTTCCAAGTTGATCCAGTCTGTTGTGTACTCCTTGGTAGAGAACCGCATTGAGAAGCCATTGAAGTACTTCTTGAGCATGTCGCGGATGTTCTTTGGCACATGGTACATCTCAAGAGCCAACTGTATCATCTCATGGGGCACAGATCCATATGCGTTTGCCAGATCAAGCCACACTACGTCCAGGTCTCTCTTTTCTGTTTTTGCTTTTTGGATTGCGTCCCAGATCATTGTGGCGTGTTCTACACAGCCCGCCACGCCTGGGATGCCACCTTTCTGGACTGACACATCCAAGTACTTGTTTTCCATCAGGTACTTGGTCAGCCTTGCTGCCATGACAGAGAAGAAGATTTTCCCTTCGACGTTCAGTAGTGATATTGGCCTGAACTGGCTAATGTCACTTGAGTTTTGCTCTTTGGGGATGTACACACCATCTGCCGTCATCCACTGGCCGCTGATCTTCTGGTTTCTCCAAGCCGATCGCAGCAGCCTGTGGAGCCACTCCAGCACCTTGGGACATTTCTTGTAAAGCTGGTAAGGTATTCCGTTTGGCCCTGGTGATGATTTGGCTCTGGCTTTGTCGACCACCTTCTTGATTTCCGCCAACGTTGGAGGCTTGCCATTGAACTGTTCCTCAGGGTTGGTTGGCCACACCAGACCTTGAATGTCGAGTGGTGCTTTGCTCTGTGGGTCAGAGTATGTTTTCCTCAGATGCTGCTCAAGAACTCCTTTGTCCACACTTAGGGTCCCAGATTTTGGCTGCTCAAACAGTGTTCTGGCAAACTGGAAGGGGTCTCTGAAGAAGCGCTCTTGTGTCTTCTTCTTTTTGCTCTTCCTCTTCCTCGCAGATTCCGCTTTGCTGAGGGCACTGTGTTTTTCTTTCAGGTCTTTCCACAGTTTTTCCAAGCCTTGTTTTTCAGCTGGCAGTGCGGTCTTCATTTGCATCTTGAGGTTTTTCTTTTGGACCCTGATCTTGTCCATCTTTTCTTGGCGTCTGGATTTCTTTGGAGGTGTTTTCTCTTTGGGTAGTTTTGCTCCATAGGCGTCTCTACATGTGGCATACACAATGTCCCCATATGTGGCTAGTTTGTGTTCCAGGGTGCTTTTCCCTATCAGTGCATCGAGTCTTTGGACGATTTTTGCATCCAGTTTCTCCCAATCTTCAGTTTCGTTTGCTCGTGGCAGGTTGAGTTTCAGGCGCCTGGCATCGAGGGCCTGTGCAAATTCCTCATCCGAACCAACAGCGTGGATGTCCTTGGCACTGTGGTTTAAATCCTGGCCTTGGTCTTCCGACGTCTTATCTGCTGATGCAGTGCGCTGCTGCTCATTCAGATGAGTCTTCACACATCCCATCTTTGTTCTGTGGATCTTCATGCCACGGGTGGTAGCGAAACGCTTTCCACAGACACATGGATATTCCATTTGGTCCATGTTCATAGTCCGTTTGGGATTTGCAGTCATGATTGGTTGAGCACCGATGGATTCATCATTCTCTCCCCCTTTCGGTGAATCCTGGGAGCATCTCGGTGAATCCTGGGAGAAACTACTCTTTCCTGTATTGATTCTTCTACGAGGTCAGTTCAACACTTTGCTGCCGACATCAAAACGTGGATGAATCACTATCGCAGATAAATAATAGCAAAAACTGGGGCTATTATAATTTCCTCAAAGAGACTACCTACTGGCACATGTCCTCACCTTCTTCTCCTAAAATTTGAGATATAAAATATGTTTCTTCTGTCACCTAGCTTCTGCGCCCGTCAATGTTTACTTATTTCTGCATGTGTTCAGAGCGAGGCCGCTATCCTCACCTTCAACTCCATTACAGACGCTGTCACCATCATCATCATCATCATCATCATCATCATCATCACCATGATCATCATCTTCATTGCTTTGTTGTTGCTTTCATTATCATCGTTATTATTGTAATCATTGTCACTAATATTGGTGCGGTGATGATGATGATGATGATGAAGATGATGATGATGATGATGATGATTGCTATGATTTTATCATTTTATTGCAAAGCGCTTTGATCCCTCTCTCAGGGAAGAATGTGCTTAATAAATGATCATTATTATATTATTGTCAGTAGTAGTAGTAGTAGTAGTAGTAGCAGCAGCAGCAGCAGTAGCAGTAGCAGTTTTTTTTTCTCTTTTTCTTTGTTTATTATTAATTTGAACATGAGAGTAAAGAAAATAGGCGGTAATTCTGTTTTCATGGCTGACGTGAGTGTGTGTGAGGTGGGGATGAGAGTGAGATGGAGACGTGGGGGAGTGGGGAACGTTGGAGGGGAAAGCGATACTGAAGTACTCTGTTGTTATCATTTTTGCTCACATTTCTAGAAGCGATGTTACATTGCAGTATTCTGTTGTTATCATTTTTGCTCACATTCCTAGAAGCGATGTTACATTGCAGTATTCTGTTGTTATCATTTTTGCTCACATTCCTAGAAGCGATGTTACATTGCAGTATTCTGTTGTTATCATTTTTGCTCACATTCCTAGAAGCGATGTTACATTGCAGTATTCTGTGATTCTCATTGTGCTCACATGTGTGGAAGGGAAGCTGCGCTGCATCATTCGTTCGCTTTGAGAGAGAGAGAGAGAGAGAGAGAGAGAGAGAGAGAGAGAGAGAGAGAGAGAGAGAGAGAGAGATTATTACAGTCCACTTAACCACAAATACCATGAAGTAATACAGAGAGAAACAGAAGCACAAACAGTCGCGCACCTTCCCTATCTGGTCGGTCTCTTTTGATCGAGGATTAGCTCTCCTTCCTTGACCGGGTGGGCTGGTCATTTGCGAGCAGACTAACACAACCAAACAGCATACCCATGTGCAGGTGCGAGAGCGCGCGCGCACGCGTGTGTGTGTGTGTGTGTGTGTGTCCGTGTGTGTGTGTGTGTGTTGTGTGTGTGAGCCCGCGCGCGCGTGTACTGCGAAATGGCGGCGCATGATAAACGTGTGGAAGGCATGTTTCTTTTCTTGCTGGGTGTGTCTGTGGTTAGCATGACCAAGACCAGGACGTCATCGGCGGAACCCCGCCCGCTGAGGGACTAACCCAAATCGTGTGGCAAGAACGGTGGCCCGAAATTCGAATAATGTACAGAGTGTGGGAGTGGAGATTGTGATCTGGGTGTGGAGAGAGAGAGACAGACAGACAGACAGACAGACAGACAGACACAGAGACAGACAGACAGAGAGAGAGAGAGACAAACAGACAGACAGACAGACAGGGAGAGACAGAGACAGAGAGAGACAAACAGATAGACAGACAGATAGAGGCAGACAGACGGACAGACAGAGATCCTGTCTTTGGATTAACTTTACAGCATTCGATCTCTCACACTCATACCAACGCCTCCGTCTTCCGCCTTCGTTCTCCCGAGTTCCGTTCCCCACATCACGTGTTGGGAAGAGCCCTGCCCTAGCTTTTTGTTCCGTCATGCAGTTGAGGTCAAATTACTAGGTTTAGGCAATCCGGTTTGAAACCTGAGATGGGTGTTCTTCTTAACAGACACTAGCACGTTAAAGCTGCGGTGACATGTTTTCATGTGTGTATTCCTGGGAGTTTCCCATCACGCCACCCGACGCCTTGACATGGTGCCGTCTTTCCTTTTTCTTTTTTCTTTTTTTTCTTTCCTTTTCCGATCTTCCCCAGTAAAGTTGCGTGACGTCAAAAGAGTGTGCCTGTGGATGAGGAAGAACTACGGTTACCGGACAAATCGTGAAATCCGGTGTGGTCAAAGCAAACGTGATTAACCTTTTCCTTTAAAATGAAAAGTCTGACCGCCTCTCCACCTTGTCCCACCACCACCCCGCCCGCCCCACTCCCACACCATCTCCCTCCCCCCTCTCTTTCAGCGTGTGTGTGTGTGTGTGTGTGTGTGTGTGTGTGTGTGTGTGTGTGTGTGTGTGTGTGACACTATCCATCGCTGTGGGGGTAGCTCTGTAAGTTACCATGCCTAAACTTCTAAGCTTATATGTCACGTGACTATCTGTCACCGCGTGTATCTGTCACCCTTTCGTTTCCATGAGAGTTCTCTATGTCATCGTGTCTATGTGTCACCGTGTCTATGTGTCACCGTGTCTATGTGTCACCGTGTCTGTGTGTCACCGTGTCTATGTGTCACCGTGTCTGTGTGTCACCGTGTCTATGTGTCACCATGTCTGTGAGTGTCACCCGTGTCTGTGTTGTCACACCGTGTCTGTGTGTCACCGTGTCTGCGTGTTAGGATTAAAGTTAGGATTTGTTTAGGTTTAGGGTCGGGTTTTCATTAAGGGAAGGGGTAGGGATAGGGTTAGACATAGAGACACGGTGACATATGGGTCCCAGTGACAGATAGACCTGGAGACATAAAAACACGGTGACCGAAATATATGCTCACGTTGGTGTTTGTTGGAGGTGCCCTGTCTTAGGTGGTCAGCATGACCAGAAAAGTCCGGGTGAGGTGTGGATAACGAGGACAGTTTGTAAGACACGGCGTCCACTCATATTGACTCATCCTTGGGCATTCAAGATCAACTGTTAAAACTGTTAATCTCCCCCCCCCCCTCTCTCTCTCTCTCTCTCTCTCTCTCTCTCTCGCTCCCTCTCTCTGTGTTCTATCATTATGGTATATTTAAAGCAACTATGTAAACAAAACGAAACAATACTGAAAGACTGTCGCAGTGTCTCCAGCTTCCAAGTGATGTTGGCAAGCAACGCAGATGCGTGTGTCGGCCACACTGTGTGCACTTGAGAGGATTAAGCCGAAATCAGTGTTGTTCGTACTCATTCTATTTTCGGTAACGAAAGTGGGCAATAGACGGTGTTCGGAAATCTGCAAGGGAGGTCATCTGTGTTTGAGCTCAAGTTCAGCAAGAGTAACCCCCCCCCCCCCCCCCCCCCCCCCCCCCCCCCCCCCCCCTTTTCATAGGACAGATGCCACTTGTGGGCACGCCTAAAGCCATTTTTGGCCCATCAGTTAGTTTAACAGTTCAACTAGTGACAGCATGAGCGTGAAACAGTGTGCTTGTAATGCAGACAGTCGACATCTCGATCTTTATCCTCGCGTGCGCTTCAAGTCAAACATTTGACTTTCTAGGTCGTTCTGCTTGACCCATAAACTGTGAAAAGGTCATTCTGTTTGCCATGAAAATAGTGTTGTTTTTCCCTGAAACCCCACCCCCACCCTTCTCCCCCTGCCGGAACAGGTCTATTAGTCACTCAAGGTACATCCTGTATACATATAACAGCAAACTGACCTGCCTTCTCGCTCACCCGTGATCTATCCCTGTTCCTCTGTCTGTTGCTCTCCCCCTCCCCCAACCAATCTCCACAACATCCCGCACTTAACCGCTCTCTCTCTCTCTCTCTCTCTCTCTCTCTCTCTCTCTCTTACACACACACACACACACACACACACACACAAACACACACACAAACACACACACACACATTTACATACGCACGCACGCACGCACGCGCGCGCCACACGCACACACACACACACACACACACACACATACACACACACACACACACATATTCACGCATGCACGGGGCGCTCACACACACGAAAACACTTACACATAAGCGCGCGCGCGCGCGCACACAACACACACACACACACACACACACACACAGAGGCACGCATGCACGCACCTACGCGCGCGCGCGCGCGCACACACACACACACATGCACGTATACACACACACACACACACACACACACACACACATGCACGTACACACACATGCACGCACGCACGCACACACACACACCACGAACCTCCTTCTCCCCTTACCCTGACAACACCCCTCTCCCCCCCCCCCCCCATCCCTGCTAAGTACACAGTTACCAATGAAACCTGACAAGGAACACACACACGCACGCACGCACACACGCACGCATGCACGCACGCGCACACACACACACACACACACACATGCACGCACGCGCGCGCACACACACACACACACACACACACACACACACACACACACACACACACAGAGGCGTACGCAAGCGGTCACGAAAACACGTCATACTGTTTTCTCAGTGGAACAGGTGACAGCCAAACTTCAAGTGTACAGCAAGAATCGTGCTGATCGTCACCTGAAAGGAATGTGTTACTACGGCACTAAGTCACAGCAAAGGACAGCACTGAGTGACGTGCGTGAAATCTGTGAATGAACCCCAACTCCAAAAATAGATGACCTTGGCAAGGAGTGACGCGTTGAACTTGGTCAAAGAAATCCAGGTCCCACGTGAATGGCGCGCGGGGGGTGGGGGGGGAGATATGAAGGGCACTGAAACCTGTTGGAGAGGAAACTGTTAGGCAGTTATTAATAGCTTGCTATAATTAGTAAGATCACGATTATTGGTATTGCGCCACGTAGTAATGAACCACCAGAAGACTGACATTGTAACATCTCTCTCTCTCTCTCTCTCTCTCTCTCTCTCTCTCTCTCTCTCTCTCTCTCATACAGAAATAGCTTACACTCCTTCTCCTTGAACTTCATACAGAGTCACAGAGTCACCACACTGAAGACCAGTTCACTTAGTTCGTCCAGCCCGGCCAGCTGTGTGCCAGGGCTCAGAGCTATGCCAATCCGTGTCCTTTCTGCGATGGCGTCAGTCCATCAGTTTTTGTCTCCCTCCTTCAACAGCTCCTTGGAAGATTGTTGTTGTAGCAATATCATTAGATCTTGTTACATGGACATATTAACGTACGTTTTTTTTTGTTTTTGTTTTTCCCAATGATATCAATAAATCTTCTTGTGGTTCGTAGGGCTGTCACACACACACACACACACACACACACACACACACACACACACACACACACACACACACACACACACACACACACACCATTTCCACAACATTTCTTCGAAGCCAATAAATGCAGATTCAGAATATAGAGCAGATGTGTTCACACTCCACAAATCTTATCCGCATCGTATAAGAGCGTGCGCTTGAGAGTTAAATATTTCAACAGATAATTACACTGAAATGCTCTTGGTTGAGAATCTTTTTTGCTTGACACCAACAAAAAAAGTTTTGCTTTGCTATCAGGATCCTTGCGAGCAGTAGCAAAACTCACGCGAACTGAGACCGTAATTCGTATATATCCATATACATTCACCGCAGGTATTAAAGTGCCATTTGACGTCCACCTTTCTCTTACAGTATGACTTTGCAACCACCTTTCCGTAACACTTAATAACCTATTACACTTAATAACCTATTATTCCGTTTTAATATTAAATCGAAGTACGCTACAGTAATTCGTACGCTATTTCGCTGGTATGGACGCCAGTGACAGTTTCAGCCAATATTGTCTGGCAATACAAGGACAGGTCAAACACGTCATCAGACAATATGGCCTCATGCTTCCTTGGTCTATTCGTTCTTTAAAAGTAAGAATGGCATCAGGCTGCACACACAGCATGCATACTAATAGAATCCGACAGTAAGAGTCACATCTAAACCTGCATTTCACGATTTAATACATGCTCCTGATATATTTGTACACTTTACCTCTTCTGAAATGTCTTATTCAGTTAGGCCAGAGAGAGAGAGAGAGAGAGAGAGAGAGAGAGAGAGAGAGAGAGAGAGAAGACAGACAGACAGACAGACAGACAGAGAGACAGACAGACAGACAGACAGAGAGAGAGAGAGAGAGAGAGTAAAAAAAAAAAGCAAAAGAACAGAATACATTATAGTACAACAGCTTACACTTGGAGGAGGGGGTGGGGGGTGGGGGGGGGGGGGGGGGGGGGAGAAGGGGCGGGTATTTGCAATACTCCCACTCTCATCTAACCATGTATGACTTAGCATGTATGACTTTGGCTAAACGTTCTTAGATGGAACAGAAACGCGGGACCTCCTGGTTGGTCGGACTGAGACCAGTTCCCATCATCCTTAGAGCTCATGCATGAGGACATTCAGGCAAATAGTGATCTCTCTCTCTTCTCTCTCTCCTCTCTCTCTCTCTCTCTCTCCTCTCTCTCTCTCTCTCGTTTCGTGAAAATGTGAACAAATTGTGCGCTGTGTGCAATGTTGTCGAAGACGAACGTCATCTTATTTATGGTTTTCCCTTATATACTGAAATCAGAAGCAAATATTTAAGTGGAGCAAGTAGGCCTAGTTAATATACCAATGGTGTAAAAAAAAAAACGGATCAGTAGAAACAATGAGAAAACTCTCTTTACATTTGGTTTATGCTAAACAATGATGAGAACGTATATTGTTGAACTATCTAAAGATATCAAGCCCGTTTATAAATATCTACGGTACCATTTATGCTTCAATGTGCCAGTACTTTCTGTATGTAAGTGTTCATGTATGACTTTGGCCTTTCTAAGGGCCAGTGGCCCAAGGAAACTACAATATTGTTCATCGTTCTTTCTCTCTCTCTTTCTCTCTCTCTCTCTCTTGTGTGTGTGTGTGTGTGTGTGTGTGTGTGTGTGTGTGTGTGTGTGTGTGTGTGTGTGTGTGTTGTGTGTGATGTTGTTTGTGTTGTTTTTTACGTTTATGTGTCTGCTTGTGTGCATATAAGTATGTATGGGTATGTATACGAGAGAGAGAGAGAGAGAGAGAGAGAGAGAGAGAGAGAGAGAGAGAGAGAGAGGAATGTGTGTGTGCGTGCGTTCGTGCGTCGCGCGCGCGAGTGTGTGTGTGTGTGTGTGTGTGTGTGTGTGTGTGTGTGTGTGTGTGTGTGTGTGTGTGTGTGTGTTATGCAGAATTACAATGTGTTTTAAATACCAAATTAATACATTTCTTTCTCTGTGTTTTGGTCGACACTCGCATGCCATGTATTATCTGTGTATTCCATTACAGACGGACATTCGATTGCTGATATTAGTATTGTTTACATTTGATACAAAGCGTCTGGGCTTTTTATATATACAAATGTTTGGTGTGCTGATTCTCTTATTCTGTTGTATTTACCGCACAAACACAAAAAAGGATAAAACTAAATCAACAAACAAACAAACAACAACAACAACAACAACAACAACAAAACCGGCCGCCGTGGCGAAATGGTTAGCGTCGCGGACTCCCGGCTGGGAGGTCGTGGGTTCGAATCCCATTAGAGTCATGTGGGTTTTTCTGCCCCGACCGGCTCCTACCCAGAGTTGAGTTTGCTGCGGACTCAGTTGGGAAGACTGGGACCACACAGTCGAGTTTCATCCACTTAAAGGATGCGTTTCTGAGAGTGTTGCTCAAATTTCCTGACCAACACTGCAGGTGCCTGTATCTCTCGGGCCTGGCTGACGCCGGGATACATTATGAAAGGAAGCGTAGAGTACAGCCCTGTCATGTAGTCTCAGACCGAAATGGAAATCCATAGCATCATCTTAATCATCCTCATTCTCATCGATCAGCACTAAAAAAAAAAAAAAAATCTCAAATTCTGTGGCCCTTCATGCCCTGCTCTCATGGTGACCTCAATTTCGATGTCCTCTCCACGTCTGTGGCCTTGGTTTGGTTCCGTCGGGGTCACCGGTATCGGCGGGTCCATGGGGGCTGTCGTTGGACGGACGTGGTGGTGCCCTCCGGAGGGAGAGCTCACTCACGCCGGCTCCGCGACCAAGCAATTATTGTCGTCAGTAGGGGGCTTAGTAGGTGGTGTCTTGCGTGTGTTAGATCAGAACAGGCGCCACTGAACACCACCGAAGTGACTCGGCAGCAGCGCAGTGTCTCCTCCGGTGGGTTGCCTCTTGACGAATGGGCATTGACTGCTCCTTGTGGATTGCCGGTGCCGGAGCTGCATCGGGGCCGACGACAAACTGAGCGACTGACAGACTGCTTAATGCAGGAAACGACTAAATGCAGCGCCAGTCGGCTCTATCCAGGTAGATAATCCGTTGTGAAAAGTATAGCGTGAGTTATAAAGCACTTCAAGCTTGGTCTCTGCAGAGGACAAGTGCGATATTGTAATAATAATAATAATGATAATAATAACAATACTGATGATGATAATGATGATGATGATGATATTAATAATAATATTATATATTATTATTATGATTGTTATGATAATAATAATAATAATTATTATTATCATAATAACAATAATAATTATTACTATCATTATTAATAATAATAATAATTATTATTATAGCAATCTTTATCGCCTGTTTGTACGAGCAACATAAGTCTACCCATGTTTAAACGGTCCAAATGCATTCGAATTTTTGAATTTTTTGTCAGAAGTGCCTGCTGAAAGTTGTGCAGAAACGAAACGTGTCAGGAATGATTCAGCCCAACTATTGCATAGGCATGACTGTCTAGACTGTCTGGAGACACGTACCTCCACCCCCCCCCCCCCCCCCCCCCCTCATCCACACGATGCTGTTGTCTGGCAGGCAAAGAGGGCCACTGGCGGCACTCCGACCTGAGCAATACCCTGTCTGGCCACACTCGATCCAGTTCAGCCGCCATTGAGTGTGCTCGTGTTGTGACAGAGTGTTCCCTGGTGTCCCCAATGCCCCTCGCATACACTGGCAACACGATCTGGCGGCGTCAGCGGCACACCGGTGTCTGACAGGATAGACGCGAGAAGTCTGGAATCTGGAGATCCGCGCGATATGCAAATCCGGAAATGTCATCCTTTTCTATGCGGCATTAACACACACGTGATCTGTTATGCTCTATGGGGGCGTACCAGTCCACTGAGTGAGGGTTGGCCAGATCAGAGGTACTGGTTGTTTGATCTTTAAACAATTCATTCTCAAGGCTGAAGATGGCAGGCTGAGGTCTGGTCATACAGCCTGTCTTGTCATGAGCAAACGATTTTGGTGTATACATTTCTGTGGACAAATCTGCAAACAAATACAGCAAACCTAATCGTAATATTGATTGGCAGTCTCTCTATTAATGAAATAATAAAGTGTTTGGTAGACCGAGAAAAAGAGAACGAACAAATGAGAGAGAGAGAGAGAGAGAGAGAGAGAGAGAGAGAGAGAGAGAGAGAGAGAGAGAGAGAGGAGAGAGAGAAGAGATTTTTAAATGTAAGTTTTCAAACGGTGTTTTCCAATCGTGTGTTACAGAAGAGTTTACAAATGCCGAGATTTGTAACTTTAGTTGCATGAAAATACTCAGACATAAGACATTTATGCTGATTTTTCCCCCCAATGTTTTCGTAAGATTGTAATATGTAGAGCAGGTGGAAGTGTGTTCTAGACATATTGTACAGAGTAAACTAAGCTTGTTTAATGCTGATCGATGCATGGGTAGGTAGAAACAATTTCTGGGATGCAGAAGTGCTGTTCAGTGTTGTTAAAAGGGCGTTAATGTGATATGGCATGGTATTTGCCGAGGTTTTCAATGTAAATTCCTTGTTGAACTCCAGTTGTATATTCTGAGGAAATCTGTTCAGTGATTTTAGTTTTTCATCTGTTGTTAGACGCACAGCTGGAAGGAGCATCTTTACTGTCCGCCGGTACAAAGAAAGTCTTTGTTGAGGACGTCATTACACCCGTCACATCATGTTGTAGCTTAATTGATGTGTGACAGCAGGTGCGCGTTGAAGAAAAGCTTTTGCACCGTGATGTTGATACAGGCTCTAACATTGAAGTTGAGGCAAGAGATCAGTTTTTTCCTTTGGATGATCTTGCATGAATTGTTGAGATAAGACCGCCGTCTGTCGCTGCAACTTAAAACGATGCATATCTCCCTGTTCAATAGCAAACGATGCCTATCTCCCTGTTCATAGCAAACGATGCATATCTCCCTGTTCAACAGCAAACGATGCCTATCTCCCTGTTCATAGCAAACGATGTAGATCTCCCTGTTCAATAGCAAACGATGCCTATCTCCCTGTTCATAGCAAACGATGCATATCTCCCTGTTCAACAGCAAACGATACCGATCTCCCTGTTCATAGCAAACGATGCCTATCTCCCTGTTCATAGCAAACGATGCAAATCTCCCTGTTTATAGCAAACGATGCAGATCTCCCTGTTCAATAGCAAACGATGCCTGTCTCCCTGTTCAATGGCAAACGATGCCTATCTCCCTGTTCAATAGCAAACGATGCCGATCTCCCTGTTCATAGCAAACGATGCATATCTCCCTGTTTATAGCAAACGATGCGTATCTCCCTGTTCAATAGCAAACGATGTAGATCTCCCGGTTCAATGGCAAACGATGCCTATCTCCCTGTTCAACAGCAAACGATGCCGATCTCCCTGTTCATAGCAAACGATGCATATCTCCCTGTTCATAGCAAACGATGCCTATCTCCCTGTTCATAGCAAACGATGCCTATTCCCTGTTCATAGCAAACGATGCCTATCTCCCTGATCAATAGCAAACGATGCCTATCTCCCTGTTCATAGCAAACGATGCCTATCTCCCTGTTCATAGCAAACGATGCCTTCTCCCTGTTCATAGCAAACGATGCCTATCTCCCTGTTCATAGCAAACGATGCATATCTCCCTGTTCATAGCAAACGATGCAGATCTCCCTGTTTATAGCAAACGATGCCTATCTCCCTGTTCATAGCAAACGATGCATATCTCCCTGTTCATAGCAAACGATGCTATCTCCCTGTTCAATAGCAAACGATGGCCAGGGATCTCCCCGCTGGTTGCAATTGGCAAACGATGCTATCTCCCTGTTTATAGCAAACGATGCAAAGATCTGCCCTTGTTCATAGCAAACGATGCCTATATCTTCTAGCACGTGTTTGTATAGCAAACGATGCCTATCTCCCTATTCATGGCAAACGATGCCTATCTCCCTGTTCATAGCAAACGATGCCTATCTCCCTGTTCATAGCAAACGATGCCTATCTCCCTGTTCATAGCAAACGATGCAGATCTCCCTGTTCAATAGCAAACGATGCCTGTCTCCCTGTTCAATGGCAAACGATGCCTATCTCCCTGTTCAATAGCAAACGATGTATATCTCTCTGTTCAATAGCAAACGATGCATATCTCTCTGTTCATGGCAAACGATGCATATCTCCCTGTCCAATAGAAATACCGTTTAAATGAAGAGTAAGAGAGGGGCAAGAGGGGGGAAAGCCACTCGGTGTTCTGGGGGAGTGGTTTTAATCATAGATTTGTTTGGACATGTACATGACCAGTGAGTTTGCATTACACCAAGCACCAATCTGAAATCTCAGCGAGACTTTCCTGGGCTCTGGGATGTTTTCGATTGTTTGAAGATTTCTTCCCTGGCTTGGAGTGATGAGTCGTCAGCAAAATATATACTTTCTCGGCTGAGATGAATAATGGTGAATTATTGATGAGGACACACAATAAGACAGGGCCTGGAACTGTGTACTAGGTTGTTAGGACTCCACTTCTGACTGAGTCTGTACAGGAAGTTTCGCCAGTAAGCAACATTGACTGAGTTTTGTTACTTCAGTGTGATTGGAATGCTGAGACTGTTGAAGAATAGTTCAAATACATATTGTCTTTTTCCCTCAACAGAATGGGATTATCAACATGATCAAAGCCTTTTTTGAAGTCAGCAAAAACAACTCCAATCATTTGTCATCGATTCATTTTAAAGGCTGTGAGTCACATATAGGTAACAGTTCGCTGTGACAAGATTGCAATGGGCGTAAGAGGTTTTTTTTTTTTTTTTTTCCTGCGTGAATTGCTTGTGTGTATGTCTATCGTGGGATTTGGACAGAACTGAAAGTAAGGATATAACTCTGAAATGATTTGGATCCGAGGAATCATTCAGTCTTGGAGGGCGGATCACTTTGACGTTTTAGAAGGCATGAAGAAATACATGAAACATTATACCTTCTCTTCTTCCTCTTTTCCCACCCGTCTTCTCTTTTCTCTTCTGTAGTCATGGACCGCGATTCCCACCTTCACTCGTCGGTTGCTGAGATCACAGTGTAATATCGACATGACCTCAGGTGATAGGAAGCTAGAGTTAATCATCATAGACAGAGGAAGGGAGAGATCTAACACTACTCTCTCTCTCTCTCTCTCTCCATCCACCATCTCCTCCCCTCACACACACACACACACACACACACACACACCAGAACGACAACATGTTAAGACAGACGATAACAGTGTCAAGTTTCACGCTGCGCGACCGTGGGGGGTAAAGCTCACAACCTCTGGAACACCAGCTCGGCGTTTTACCATCTGAGCAACCCAAATACCATCTGGACTGGTGTTTATGAGAGAGCTTTGACGCACTTGCCGCTTTTTTGCTCAGTGTGTAGGCACCTACTCGGGGGCCTTGTTCACATGGAAGCAATATACGTGAGAGGGAGGCTGGGGGTAGGGTTAGTCGTGCGTTTGAGGCTGTCTTGTCACTACATTGCCCTCGTCTTACGACAAGCTCGAATTTGGCAAAACATGTTCCGTGACATCTGAATTATCGATGGGGAGAGGGAGCTTGTGGAAAGGGGGGGGGGGGGGGGGGGGGGTAGCATGGCGCTGGTGTTTGACTCGTGACCACGGTGTCCCTGTCACGCATCAAGGCTGGTGTCAGCTGACAACAACTAGACACAGGCAGTTCAAAGTCACAGCGTGTTATGACCATCATTCCTGATGACCACCCCCTCCTCCGTCCCCTCCCCTAGGTTGCGGAACGCGCGACTGATTGACGGTGGAAAGAAACGGGGACCCATAGTCGACCCAGTAGTAACGATTACTGCTTCAAACAGGGCGTGCTGACATGGAAAATTTGTGACGTAACACCTGCAAGGTTGTGTCTGCAACCGGGTAACTGATCTCACAGATTTTGAAGACGGAGGTTCATCGCTCCAATCCAGTTTTTTGCTCGTCGCGTCCCTGTCTTTGTCATCACTGATCCATGTCACTCTTTTCCTGTCTTTCTTTCTCCTTTTTATTTGTTTCTCTCTCTCTCTCTCTCTCTCTCTCTCTCCTCTCTCTCTCTCTCTCTCTCTCTCCCCCCCTTTTTTTTTTGTCATTCATTTTTTTTTTTTTTTTTTTTTTTTAACAGTTTTGGTGAGCGTGGCTGTTAAACCTGGAAGTAATAACATCCAGAAGTCAAGAAAGGGATGCAAACCTGTCGGCTTCAATCATTCGCTGCACACAAAGATTGTGTGGTTTCTCGGTCACTGCAGCTCGTTTGCCGACGGTTTTCCTTTGGTATTTCGTTGACCTTCAACTCGGAAACACCAAAAGTCAATCCAGTAGATAAGACTACACACAGTCGTGTCAGTGTGGAGGAAGATACCATGTTTTACAGATATCTTGTGTATGTACGTGAGGCGCGTTTCCATACACATACACACACGTACGCTCGCACGCATGCTCGTACAGACACAAATTCACACACACACACACACACACACACACACACACACACACACACACACACACACACACACACGCATGCGGATTAGGGAGAATCGTTCAGTCAATGGGAAACAACTCTGTCTCTCTTGCTGATTTTGGATGTAACGATGGTGCGCTCTTGACGAATGTAATAAAAAGCCAACAGGAGTTCTCTGTTCTGACTCCCTCATGACAATACTTATGAAAATAGCTTGGTAAGAGAGAGAGAGAGAGAGAGTTTCTACTGAGAATAGTGTGCGTTGGCTACGCCACCTCCACCCCTTCTTTCACCGCTTCCTTCGTCTCCCATTTCCCACCTTGTCTCCAAGATGGAGCAGTGAGTGTGCCAGTCGAGCCAGCGCCTTAGGGAATCTAGCTTCCAAACCTAAGTCACTTACACAGAAGTTGGAGTAAGGGGTTTGCAGGCTCATTAGAAACCTATGGTTTCATGAAACTCCTCACGATTTCTGATAAAGGGAGAACTAGACTCCTAAAGGCAATGGCAAAGGCATCTGAAAAGAGTGCAGCCGCGTCTGGTCGAGGATTTCTTTCTTTCTTTCTGCGTACGCATGCTGATACTCCTGTGCGACCGTTTTTCATCCCGCCATTAAGGCAGCCATACTCCATCTTCGGGAAAGGTGCATGCTATGTGTAACGTGTCATCCATACCAACGGCCAAACTGGCCTTCTCTTCCGAAAGTTGGTGATGGGATTTTACGTGTGTGCAAGATGTTGTGCGTGCGTTCACACACGGAACCTCGGTTTATAGGCTTAGTCTCATTCGAAGGACTGTATGGGGAATGGAGTCCGAACCAATGTTTACTCCGAGGGAAAAATCCACCTGTACCGAAATTCGAACTCGTAACCCCAGGATCACGAGTCCGGCGCTCTACCAACTGAGCTATTCCGGCTCCCCTTGGTCGAGGGTTGAGATGCATAAGGAATTTCACACGGCTTAAATGGAAATGTTAAATGAGGCAGTGAACTGTAAGAACTGAAGAACAAACAAGGAGGGTAACTCTTGCTCCCATGATGAAATCTATTCACACCCGTAACTCCAAACGAATGCTGATGACGCCACCGAATCGCCTAGCAGACATGACAACACAAAGCACACAGAACAAACAGGGAGACATCCTTTAAGGGGTGTAGGAGAGAAGGGGATGGGATGGGGTGGAGAAGGGGATGGGATGGGGTGGAGACATCCTTTAAGGGGTGTAGGAGAGAAGGGGATGGGATGGGGTGGAGACATCCTTTAAGGGGTGTAGGAGAGAAGGGGATGGGATGGGGTGGAGACATCCTTTAAGGGGTGTAGGAGAGAAGGGGATGGGATGGGGTGGAGACATCCTTTAAGGGGTGTAGGAGAGAAGGGGATGGGATGGGGTGGAGACATCCTTTAAGGGGTGTAGGAGAGAAGGGGATGGGATGAGGTGGAGACATCCTTTAAGGGGTGTAGGAGAGAAGGAGATGGGATGGGGTGGAGAAGGGGATGGGATAGGGTGGAGACTTTGTCTATGGGGTGGGAAGTGAGCCAAGAAGAGGAAGAGGGGTAGTCCCAATTTTTTTCTGGTTGAAATAATTTTTTTTCTGTTGTGACTGAGGGCGGAAAATGAAGCAAAATTTAGAAAGAGAGGGGGTTAGTTACCGCCAAGGACATAGACAAACCAAGTACAGGACGAAACACAATGCATTTCGACCTCTTGGGTCTTCTTCAGGCAAAGACAAATAACGTTTAGGACAGTGAAAACGAAGAACGAGAAACCACTTATCTTCTCATGTTCGGTGCAAATTCAAATTTTTTTGTTTCTGGTTAAAATCATATACGATATATAATCATATACATCTGCTATGTGTTCTTATACATGGAAACTCACCTAGTCTGCAGTAGTATATGTGTGTGTGTGTGTGTGTGTGTGTGTGTGTGTGTGTGTGTGTGTGTGTGTGTGCGTGCGTGTGTGCGCTTGCTTGTGTGTGTGTGTGTGTGTGTGTGTGTGTGTGTGTGTGTGTGTGTGTGTGTGTGTGTAAAATGTGAGTGAATGCGTGCATGTGTGTTGTCCGTCGGCCGTTGTGTGTGTGTGTGTGTGTGTAAAATGTGAGTGAATGCGTGCATGTGTGTTGTCCGTCGGCCGTTGTGTGTGTGTGTGTGTGTGTGTGTGTGTGTGTGTGTGTGTGTTCCTTTCTTTTACTCTTTGCTTCAGCTTCATGCTTTCTTTCTGTTTCCTACTTACACAATCGCAACGGTAATAGATTCGCTATCACTTATTGCGGGCTGAAATGCTAAAGAATAGGACAAAACAAAACGCGCGCGCGCGCGCGCACGCACACACACACACACACACACACAGAGATTGTCAATATCAATACAAATCACGTCCATCTCATGCCAGTTTTTGCCAAAATTAACACCTGTTCTACAAAAAAATTAACACCCCAAAATCTCTAAAAATCGACGAAATCAGTACTTTAAAACGGGGGTTTCCGTGCAAAATAAGATGGGTGAGGCAGAACCAGCATATTGACAATCTCTCCCTCAGCTAAGTAAAACCTTTAATCAGCTAGACAGAGCGCTCTTACAAGAACGTTTGACCTAGTTTACTGCACTGCTTTGCCTGAGCGCTCTTACAAGAACGTTTGACCTAGTTTACTGCACAGCTTGTAGGCCCCGAGCGTTTTCACAGGAACGTTTGACCTAATTGCCAGCCCTGTAAATTAGGTCAAACGTTCCTGTGAAAACGCTCAGTCTAGACCGCTGCTGTGTTCCTCTTTTTTCAACCAGGCTTACAACTGGCTTTGGCAGAGTTACAGCAGTTACTGCTGTAGTCGAGCTTTTATGGCGGCTCTAATCGCCAGTAGTAGTACATCCGTCATTGTATATTTGGAGCATTTATATGGAGATAGTGCTGGCTACACACTACTCCTCTCCATACTGGTAGATGTACTAAGGCCTGCCTAGCCCTATCTAGTTTGTTTGCCAGAACTCCCGAAAATCGCTATTCAGTTGCATAAGCCTAATGATACTTTGACGTTTGCTATATAGCTCAGTAATGCTGATCCCCAGCTTGTGGAATTTGGGATAGTTGTAAAAACATATTGAAAGCTGAATAAGTTTTCTGGCATATGAATCAGACATGCCCACCTTCACCTTAAGAAATGACTGCCATGTTTGAAGCGTTTTTTATTTTTTTAAACATGACTTGAGCTGTCTCAAGCCAGCGCCCAAAAATTAACGCATGATGGATTGTTTTGCTTTTATTTTGTTTTATCAACATAGCACCACTTCTTAGAAATGGAAGCATCTCATCAACAGTCAAACAGTTATGAAAATTGGCCACATCTTGTTCGCTAATGTCATTTTCAATTTTTGCATCTTCCTTAACCAACAAGCCTTCAAGATAGTTGTGCATTTCCAAAGCAGTCGGTTCGCTTTTTTCTTTTTTTTTCCGCCTTCTAGAAAAGCAATGCTTCTTTTGGGTTTCACTGGTAGAGAACAGGCTTTGCCTAGTTCTTTTTTTGACAAATACTCTAACATGCAGTTACAGTAAAACTTGTGATCTTGAATAGCACAAGCCTGTTCTTCGGTAAACCTATTAGCCATTGTTAAAATAACAACACAGCCAAACACAGTAGGAGTACAGTCAAACACAGCCTTCTCGCACGACAGTCAGTGAGAGAATGATGAAATCTACCTCTGCGGTGGTACAAGTTAAGTTAGTTATAGAAAGTACTTTTTAAGTTAAGTGCAAGTAAATTACAAGTTAAGTGCAAAAAATTATAAGTTCTTAAGTAAGTACTAGTTATGTTCTTAAGTAAGTACTAGTTATGTTCTTAAGTAAGTACTAGTTATGTTCTTAAGCTAAGTTCTTATTAGGTTCTTAAGCTAAGTTCTTATTAGGTTCTTAAGTAAGTACTAGTTAGGTTCTTAAGTTAAGTTCTTATTAGGTTCTTAAGTAAGTTCTAGTTAGGTTCTTAAGTAAGTTCTAGTTAGGTTCTTAAGTTAAGTACAAGCCAAGTTAATCTTTTAAAGTTCTCCAATGTCCTACAGCATATGAAAGCTCGGGTTTAACGTAAGTTCTCTTGTTATTGTTAGAGACTAATGACTTTTTATTAACAGCAGTTGTGTTTACTTGATGAAGAGTAGAGCGCAGATTAACATTTGTGTGATAAAATACTTTGTTTTCAAAGAGAGCTTGCTTGTAGTTGTCGTGACTTATTTCTTTTTTGACAACTTCTTTACCTATCCCCTTAGCTTTCTTCATTACAGAAGTTTGGCTGGCAACGCTATACATCTTTGACCGTAAGCCAACATATTCTTGTATAACCGTCCCATTGAGTTCATCCTTCATCTTTCCAATCACTTTCTTGTTAACAGTTGAATGTAAAGGCGAATCTTTTGGGTAGTCGCATGTGTCGTACCACCCATCAACTCCTTTAGCTACTTCTGTTTCTAAGTCTTTGTAAAAGTCTTCAGTTGGGACGTCTAAAATAAAAGAGTCAGTGTCTGTGTAAAGTACTCTTGCTTCTGGGTACAGCGGCTTAAAGTAGTCGTACAGAAATTCTAACATCAATAACTTTGACAGCTCTAGCACGGCGAATCCTATAAACACCGGCTTGTCCAACTTAACATCCTTTTTCTTCATCATGATGCCAACCAGGCTGTCGTTAAATCTTCTAAAGTCTTGATAGTTAGGTTTAGAGACCAGCTTAATTGCTTGTTTTTCTTTCGTAACTAATCTTACGTCTTTACGATTGTGTACGTTTTCCATGGTTTTGCCAAAACAACTGTTGTTCATTAGTTTAAAAAAGTCTTTTTCTGATGCGTCAGTGGCCGCAGTCCTAAGATCAGTGTTCTTCATGATGTATGGTCTCATGAAAGGCTCTTGGTCACAGGTAATTATTCTGTGAACGGCGGTAAGTTTCAACCCGTGCCTTAAGTAAAATTGTAACAGCCTGTAATGGCAAACGTACTTTCTCTTGTGTCGAAGATTAGGCACAAGCTTAGGCGGTTCTGTGGGACTCATCTTTAATCTTTCTGCGGCTAAGGGGAAATCGTTATGAGGGTCATGCAACTCTGCAGGATATTCTAAGTCTACTTCTAAGATTAGTCCTATTGGATTATCAGGCGTAAGCTGTGATAGTATACTCAACACGGCAGTAACCTCATGAGGCCCGTTTATCATTTTAAAGTTTCTTAATGGCAGTGCCTGACTCATGGCCCACCCATACAGATTGTTGGCGTCTAAGTACATCAGATAGTTGGATGGTTTAGTTGGATCATAATCGTCTAAATACTTGTTGTTGGCTCTGCGGTAAGGATGACAGGCCATGCTAATACCTCCCCTTAGACCGTCCTCAATCATCTGAAGTGTATCCAGATCCGATATTAAGTCAATCTGGATGTTTGTAGACTTTAAGAATGCATCCCAAGAAAGGCCAGGCGCAGAGATGTAATGTGATGAATCCAGGCCGTAGTGTTTCATGCAAGTGGATCTGTAATTCTGAAAGACGTCTGCCAATAAACACACGTCAGCCAATAAATATTGATCATGATAATCGCCCATCGTTCGACAGTGTAATTCTGTCCAGGCTTTCTGAGCGTATTCATAGTCAGCATCAGTTATGTCTTTGCCTCTAAGACGGCTGTAAAAGTCTTCCTTAAGCGGCAACGCTGGCTCGTCAAACCTCTCCCACGAGTTCATGTATTCATAAGGATAGACGCCTTTACGGACTAAAGATGGGTCGAAATATTTTTTAGTGATTGGAAAGGCTTGTAGAGATCCCGCTAACTTATCTAAGCTGCTCATCAGATGCTGGGCAGAGTCATAGAAGGATAAACAGTCTACAGTAAAAGTCATGTACTTTTCTGAAGACTGTGCAATGCAGGTAACCCTCTTATATTCAGAAGTCACTGCTTGCATGATAAAGTGAGAATCGTAGCCTCGTAAGTTATGAAAGAAGATTGGCAGTTTCCATTTTTCGGGGTCAACCTTGAGTTGAAGATTACAGCTGTTGTGTGCTGCTCCCCTGAATTTCCCAGTAATGTGATCGTGGTCCCTTACAGTGTCACCCAATAACTTGCATTTGCATATCCAGCAGTGGGTGGCTGAGTCATACTGTTCTTCATCTTCGGGGGTCATCTTAATGTCTGAAAGGTTCAGTTGATTAGAGAATTGATTGCGAAGGTGTTTCATCTGCTCCAAAAATCGATTAGCTGCGTTGGGACCTCTGTAAATCTCAGGTGTTGTGTGTTGACCGTCTGACCTAACAGCAACAAATGCATAAGAACAGATCTGATGGCGGGTTAATAAGGTTGTTTTTTGTTCTTGTTGGGGGCCGTAGTACTGTGGCAAGAGCGATTCAAAGTCAGCATAAACCACGTATGGACTCATTTGCATTTTGTGTACATTCTTAAAACTAACTTTAGACCCTGGTTTAGGTGTGAGGAGTTTGGTTTCACAGTCTACAAAACTTTTACAATGTTTCTTATGACTGGCAGCTGCTTCTATAGTGGGGATTCTAACCAAACACCTTCTACAAATCTCTTGTTTAGATTTATGCTTTGATGTATATTCTAACAGTCTGCTCATTGTTCTAATTAATACATAATGGCTCTTTGTACTATCCGCAAACAGTATCAAGTCTACATGATTCTTAAGTGAATCGCCTAAAGTAGGGGCTTCGGGAGAAATCCTTAGAGGCACTAGATTATCTACTGAATTCCAGGTGTATACGCTTACGGTGATTGGGGTGTTTTGCTCTTCAAACTGAGATATGCTTTCTATACTCACTGGAAAGGTTATGTTATCAAAGTTCAGACTATCTTTATACTGCCAATAATTGGAAACTCTCTCTGCATTCTTTTTAACTGGATGTAAATGCGCTAAAACGCACCACATAAAACACATGTTGTCAGAATTATGTATGTTTAAGACTGCTCGTTTTAACTCTAACTCTCTGGGGAGAGGGATGTAAGAATTGCCGACTATAGGAGAGTATTTAGTTTGTCTTAATTTGATTTCGAGGACTGTTCCTTCAGACCAGCCAGAGCCGCGCAATTTCGCTTCTTCACTTGCATGGTTAAATTGTGTAAGCATGTAATCAGCCCAGCCAGGCGTAAAGTCGTGATAGCTAATAACTTCTTTCTGTCTTGTTGAAACCCAGACTTCCATGCTAGTATCATCGGGCGTTATATAATCAATCAGAATGGTCAACAACACTTTTACTGGCGGGTTAATTTGAAAAGAGACTCTGGGATTTTAGAAATAGCATGTGTTACGCTTTCATGAACGTTTGTAGGGTTAATAATGTCCATGTCTAATTCAATGAACATATTGCTTAATGATTTGTCACTACCCAACAACGTACTGTTGGAAGGTAGTATTTCAAACTCGGACTCACTTGTAGGGTTCATTTTTTAACTCACAATATTTACGTAAATTTAAAAAAAAAAAAAAAGTAAGTAAAAGTAAGTAAACCTCGCTTTTTATTCTTCTCCCAAGCGTTGCAACACTTCAAGACACGTTAACCTTACAATAACACCTGCTAATATTTTAGCTTTTTCTGAATCACTACAGTCAATGTTCATCACTTTAATTGCTTCGTCAAATAGTTCACTATGATCTTTTATTATATTGTCTACATCATTCTCAAACCCAAATTCACTAAAAGCGATGTTTAACACTTTCATTGTTTCGTCAAATAGTTCATTACAATTCTTTAAATCAGATTCACTGAGTTCGACAACCATTTTTAAATGTAAATAAATAAAAAAAATAATTGTAAATGTAAATTCAGCTAGTCTTTTCTAATTATTAAAGTGAATAGCTACTCCTTCAGGGCTGGTAGAAACAGTCAGATTTGCATCTTCAGGAGTCATATTATCAACTAAAATAGCAAACAACTTTACAACTGGTTCAGGCCAAGAATCTGGTATTTTACTAACGGCTTCCACTACGCTTTCTCGTATAGTTAGACGCTCAAAAAGATCAATAATTAATTCTTCAAACCTGTTCTTTAACTCTTCTCTATCGACCCCCCACCCCCTATCCATCTCCAAAATTCTGTATATATTATGAAGCTCTGTAAATACTTCGGGTTTCATTTTTTAACTCACAATATTTACGTAAATTAAAAAATAATTAACTAGCCGTTCCTCTTGTTTTGCGCAAGAATCAGATCTAGTTCTTAACTTGTGCAAAAACCTCTAAAAAATCGAAGTAATCGTTATTTTAAAATGGGGGGCTTGCGTGCTAGATAAGATTTACATTCTCTCCACCGCTATTAACGTCCGCGGGACCGACCCCTTACTACTTTTTTAATATGTTCTTCTACTTCCAGCACTATTAATAAATCAGAACAAACAACTAACCCTCCATCTTGATTAGTTATTTTTACATCTAATGAATTTATAGCTCCCTCAATTAATTCTTTAAATTGACTGTTTCCATCAAACGTATATAGCTGATAATCGCAAAACCCCGCCCTAATTGACGGCAGCACTCTCAGAACTGTAGACGGATAGCCATTAAACAAATTAGTATTTGTTTTTAACTGTTGTAAATGGACATACAACATTGGATTCACAGAAAAATCAGAAGGTTTATTACCTTCAAACTGATAGATGTCTTCTCTTGTGCTAAATCTATAATCTCTGTAGCCTAAGATTTTAGTTAGGCCTCTAGGAAAAGTGTACTCTCTTCTTTCCTCTAGTGGAAAATTCATAGTAATTCTAAGGTTTGCCTCGTTAATTGTTAACAATATGCCAGATTCGAGAAGTACTTCTTTTAAAGAACAAAAGTTGTAATAACCATCAGGTATTTGTATATGGCTTATTTGATTGCCTTATTCGTCATCAACATTAATCCAGTTATTTTGAGCTCCTTCAGATATGTTAACCCACATAACTTTAAAGCCAATTTCTTTAAGGGCAATCCTACAACTCCCGCTCCAATTGGTAATTGGGTACGTTAAGAACACACGCTCGTTTTGTTTGGTTATATAGATGTACATCTTTTTATAACTATTTTAAAAAACTAATTTTAAAAATGGAACCTTTTAAATATAATGAAAGTGCCGCTTACAATGTAGGGCGTTTTATAACCCCAAATCTTTGGACTTCAGTTTACTAACAATTGCAGTGGATGAATCATATGGCTTCCAAGTCAGACTTGTAAATCCACTAACTAAATATTTAAATCCGCCAATGAAGAGTGACAGAGTGCCATCAGCATGGTCATCTCATCCTATGGCCTTTTTCCAGAATCAGTTAAATTTTGCCATTTACTGCTCAACCACTGGCTGCGGTGTTTCATATACAAACCATTTATACCACCCCAATCTCTTGGCAAGGTCAGTATATAACTTTCATGTTTATTATCAGTATAGACGCATACTAACTGAACTACAAGTACGCCTCCCCAATGATAACGCGTTTAATCCATTTAACAACCCAATGGACACTAATGCATATGAAAGAATCTGCAATGAATTTAACATTAATCCTTCAACTGACTTTAGACAAAAGTTAGACCGTAATCATGGGCTAGGCACATTGTATTTGTGGGGTACAAAAAGAGAATATGATTTTGACTACTGGCCTGGCCACACCTCTTTTCAACCAAACAAACAAGTTCGATTGGGATCCATAGAACAAAAACATCCTAATGCTTGGACAACATTTATCTTAGATGAAAGTGAAGGCCTAACAATGCCAGGAGTGCAAAGGCTTAATGACTCCATACGGACATACGTTTGGTGCCTTTTAGGAGCGCAAGCACAGACCAAGTCTAGCATAGTGGATCAATCTACAGGTTTTGATGCCAGAAAACAATTTCTAGCTAATTTAGAAGATGCTATTAACTCTGCTGTTGATTTACCTTCCAGCATACAAAGGTACCAAAACGTTCTTACACACGCTAGGTCAAAGGTTGACTTTGTTGTAGGCCATGGATTATACATGCTGCCTTCTGACCTTAGACTACAGATTGGCATGATACAGAATTATAATAATGAAATTCTCATAGCTGGAGACGACCAAAACTTAGGACACAATCAAGGTTTAAACACAAGGCCCGCGCCAGCCATTTTAAAAAAAGTATCTAGCCCTGAACCTGCAGAAAGTGACCCCCCACCAGTTATAAGCAGCCCAGAAAGCGACCCCCCGCCTGTTGATGTGCCTCACCCCGACAGACACACTAGCGAAAAGACAGCCCTTGTTGTGTTTTTAACTTTTACTGGATTAGCCATACTTTATTTCACTAAAAATTAAACCAGCAGCCAGCACTCCTAACGTCCACAGATGGTCAGCCATATAACCGGCCACTTTGCCTATTGTAGACAAAACCCAACTAACAACACTGCCTATTATGCCAGGCAGAGCATCAAGCGCTTTGACAGCTAACTTCTTTAATAGGTTTGCTAGATGGTGCAGTTGTTTTCTAATCCAACTTTTACCGGGCTGAGGCGTTGGAGGAGCTACTGGCCCTGTTGGCGCACTGCCAGTTAATGCATAAACCAGTGTAGAGATAGCAAACCCAACAGCTGTTAATATACTAATTATTGTAATTCCCTGCTCTCTGAACAGAGTCCTTATTCTTTCTGCTAATGTAGTATTTTCATAAAGTATTCTGTTTATAGTTTCTCTGATTCTGCTTGTTTGTGATGCTAGCTGTGCTCTGTTAGTAGACAGCACTTCTAACCTGGCCGCCCTTTCTAGCATTAACTCCTGTATTTTCGCCTGTATTCTAGCCTTTTCTTCTACCCCTAAATTGTTATCATCTGCATCAGCCAGTTTATTTTTTTCTTCTCTTATCTCTCTCTCTAACTCGCCAAGTTTTGACAAGTTGTTTTTTAGCTCGCCATTTATTCTCCGTAGAGCATCATCAAGGCCCCTGAGTTCACGTATAGCAGCTTTAAGATTCCTGTGTACACTCTCAGGCAATGGAGGATCATCAATTGTTTTTAAAGCCGTTTCTTCTTCAGGACTCAGCTCACGTTCTCTTTGACTAGGCGAACCGACAATTGTTTTTAACTGTGTCTCCTCATTAAAACTCGTCTCAAGTTCTGCTATTAGTTCTTCTGCTCTTTGACTTAATTCGTGAAGAGAGATGTTTTGCATTTCAGATTGCGCTGGCAACTCTTGCACTATGCTTTGTAAAAGACTAACAGCCTCAGGCCTTAAATCTTTAATAAAGTTTAACTGCCTTTGGTCGGCAACAGGGAGATCTCTAAGAATTGTGCTCCTGCTTAAAAACTGGGTTGGGTCTGGTTTTGTAGTAAGCCGTACAAGGTTTCCTTTACTAGTTCTTACATACAAATGATTATTTTTATCTGTTGAAAAATTGGAAACCTTAAGTGCTTCTGGCTGCTCTCGCCCCATATGGCTATATAATGATTCAATTCTATCTAACATTCGTATTTGTCTTAATCCTACTCCTTGGCCTGCTTCTGCCCCCTCAAGTTCATCTTGTATTGAACGACCCGGTTCTATTTCATCTTCTTCTTCTTCAGTAGGATCAATCGCGTCAAAATCTTCATCAGCCATATTTATATATTTATTATTTTTTGTTTTATAAAAAATGAACTCATACGGTTGTGACCTTGATCCATACAGAAAAGAGAAGGAACCCCACGGCGTAAAAGGTATAAGGCAGACTGTAATTAGTGTAAATACTCCATCAACAGTTCAGCCTGAACAAACTTTAATAGTCATGTTCCCTGATCTTGGCGCTGATGATGTTATAATGCCAGGCACCGCTAAACTATCATTCAAAATAGATATTACATCGGAAGATCCTAATGCTACTGTTGTTGCTAATTTGGGTAGGGCCATCGTTAAACATATGGCAATCAAACTGGAGGGTAGAGAAGTCTTTGTACTAAGCGAGGCAGACATTTTTGCCCTCTATTCTGACCTATGGCTGCCTAAAAAAAAGAAAAAGAGAAAGTTTATCAGGGAATACAAAGCCCAAACGGTCTCAAGCACAGAGTTGGAGCGGAGGATGCAAAGGATGATGTTAAAGATGAGGCAGTAGCAGAAGCATTTGGCAACAGATTCTGCATCCCTCTAGATTTTGAGCTGTTAAAGACGCATATGCCATATTACCAAGGCGCACTAAAAGAAAAACTTACTTATAAACTGACATTTAATCCTAGCGAGTCTGTTGTTCTGTCTGAAGATCCTAAAGCTAAATACACAGTCAGCGACATTTCTCTTGAGTTTGATGTTGTTACTAACCCTGGACTGGCCAGAACAATCTTAACCCAATATAAAAGTAAAACGGTTATTTATTATGAAAACGTTATACACTCCATTACAGAAAATAGAAACAAGCGAGACACTCTCTGGAACATACATCTAAATCAGTCTCTGAAGTCTTTAAAAGGAATTTTGTTCTTGTTTACTGAAGAAACAACTCCTTTTCATAGAGAATCAGAAGCGTTTTATAATCCAAAAATTGAGAAGGTCGACTGTGCAATAAATGGTAAGTCTGATCAGTTGTATTCGGGTCGCGGGCTTTTACCTCACCAACACTTTGATGAAATAAGAAAGTTATTCGCTGGAGGTAGGCAAAGAGATCCTGCAGTTGATCGCGTATGTAAAAAACTTCGCCTTTATGATGCAAGACTCGAAGACTACTTAATAACTAAATATGGGCTGTGGCTGGATTTTAGATCCACATTTGACAACAGATTGTTTGGAAGTGGAGAAAGGGTAGGGCAAGATGGTATAAAAATAAATATTCACAAGAAAGCAGACGGAAACGCCCCAATACAAATTCATGTTTTTATGGTTTGTGATGCTCAGTTAAACATTGAAGAAAACAGGTTAAAAGATGTGGCTTATTAAAATGCAGAAGAAATATTCTAATAAAAACAGATGGATAGTTTGAAGTTTCTGCCCAAAGATCCGCACTGTTCTCTTATCTGCGGGATTACTGGGTGTGGGAAAACTGTCTTCGTACTTGATTTGTTACAAACAATATACAGGTTTCATTACGAGCACATTGTTATATTCTGCACAACCATTAAGCACAACAAGTCTTACAAAGAAAGGAAGTTTATTTGGACAGACGAGAATATATTTTTAGTTGATCCTAGCGACAAACTGAGCGACTGTTTAGAACATTACTATAGACTATTTGAGGGAACTGAAACACTGTTTATTATTGATGACTGCTCAGCTGAACGAGACATTGTTAAAAAAGAAAAGCTCTATCAAAGCTAGCCTTTAGTGGACGCCACGCCTTAGTTTCTGTGTGGCTCTTAACTCAAAAATACAATGCTGTCTTAAAAGACTTTAGATCGCAGTTAAAATCGGTTGTATTATTTTACACTAAGGACAAAGATAGTTTTGAAGAATGTTTAAGTGAAAATTATATAATAAGGGACAAAGATGAGCTAAAAAAAATAAAAGAGCAGTTAGAAAAATCTAAGCACGCTAAGCTATGCTTACGGACTGACCCCCCAGTTCAATACGTTTGTTTATTGTAGATTGTTTATTATAATTTTAATATTAAAAAAATGTCTCGAGGGCCAGAATCAAAAGCAGAGTTAGCTCCTAAATGCGTTGCAGTAGAGCTAAAAGATCTAGCAGATACAACGGACTTTGATCTGATAGGAGTGCCAGGAAATGTTTATGGATTTGAATACACAGATGATGGGGTTTACAAACGAACAGAAATTGAAGATAAAAAACGACAGCAATATCCCGCCCTGGAAGAGATAAGAAATCTAAGGGCAAACGATTTTGGCAAACACGAATACAAACTTCATAAACGAGAGAATGCCTGGGCGTTGCTTCCTGACATTAACTGGGATTTAAAGTTTGAACTACGAAGCCCCCATGTATACTTTGATAAGAAAAACAATTTTAGAAAAGTTTTGAATGAAGGGCGCCTTCTTGCTAGCCTAGTCCCAGGATTACAACAGAAAAAGCAGATTGAAATAACTAAGCAGGGCTCTGTATATATGCTGCGGAGAAAGAAGGCCTTAGTTGAAGTGGGGGGCGACACCGTCGGCTTAGAGTTTAACCCAAAACTAGAATCACTGCCTAGAAAAATGACGATGCTTTTTCGCTTATTTATCACTCCAAGGGAGTCTGATCCTAGTTTGCCAGAGCATACGTTAATCAGAGGCGTACAAATAAAGTCTGAAAACTTGGGCGGGCCTCTTAGGCTTGTTATTGCTATTACTAAAAACGGGGATGAAATAAAGACTTTCTTATCTTCTGACAAAGTTACTGTGATGGTTGACAATGCTAAACTAACAGTGCTTGATTTTATTTTTATTAAGTATGTTGATTTTATTGCGTTTTACTCTGTTGATGAAGTGCTGCCAGAAGGGTTAATAAAAAAATATGTACAAGATTAATCTTAATTAAAAAATTAATCTTAATTAAAAAATGGAGGTTCAACAGTTTAGATTAGAGCAAATAACTGAACTTCAAAAGGTAATAGAAAGCGACTTGGATAAGTATAGGATTACTAGAAAGAAATATGCTAAAGCTTTAAATACTCTTTCTTATGTAATTACTGGCTCATCAACTGTAGCTAGCGTAAGTGGTGGGTCTAGTGTTGCTCTTTTAGCTACTGGGGCCGGGGCACCAGCCTCTTTAGCATTAGGGAGCCTTGGTTTGGGTTTAGGTGCTATGTCTATGATTATGAGTGCTGTTTTAAAAAAATTAACGCCTAAATTACAAAAGCACACTGCCATTGTTGCCTTAGCATCAGCAAAACTTTGTTCATTAAGATTAAGAATAAGCAAAGCATTACAGGATGAAAACATTACGGCTGAAGAATTTGAGCATCTTATGGCTGACGGTGAGGATTATATACGACAAAAAATTGAACTTCAAAAGGAGTGGAGAAAGACTTTTACTTCGCAACAGGTAGACACTGATGCAATTAAACAGAACATTGAAAAACAAACACATGATCGGTTAAACCCAAAATAAGTCAAAAAAATAAGTTTAACAAAAAATAAGTTTTAGCAAAAATAAATACTATTTTTTTTTTTAACTCACTGTGTTTGGTGGGACAACTTGCAACTCTTCACGAACAAAGGATCTTTTAGGGGCAGGCTTTTTGGAAGAGAGAGCTTCTCTTAAATAATACACGGGAGGGGTTGTTTTCATGATTCTTTCAACTTCATATACGTCTACGCTCCATATAGGATCTGTGGCTCTAATTCTAACATCACCTTCTGCCTCTCCAGGAGCATACAAGTATCTTACTTTTAGTCCAAAAGGCAAGAGTTTTTGAGTCCCCTGCACATCTTCAGTAATACTTATTTTTTTTAATTTGATCGCGTTTACTGGTTTAAGGCCTGTTGCTTTAAATTCTTCATTGTTCATGGCACGTAAGACTGCTGGCAATCTTCTAACCCATTCTGTGTTGCGTTCTCTGTCCATAATTTCTCTGTGATATTGATAGGTAAACAAACGTTCGGCTAGATTCTTATTAAAGTTTTCTACTAGGGCTTGTGACCGATGGTTGCCTGGGATCCCTCTCTTAACTGTAACCCGATGTTTTAAAAACAGTTGGTTTACAGAACCTTTAAACTCTTTTCCATCATCAACTTGAATCATCCTAGGATACTTTAATGGACCTCGCATGTATATTTGTTGTAAAGCCACAGCCACGGCAGTTGAGCTTTTATCCGTTAAAGGTTCGGCGTCTTTGTATCTTGAAGCCATGTCAACAACTGTCAGAGCATACTTAAACTTTTTTCTTCTAACTTTATCATGTGGAAGATACAGCAAGTCCATCTGGTGGGTGTCATTTGGAACTGAATTAACAAATCTAGGCCTTATTATTCTTTTTGGGGCGGGCAGATATATTTGCCAAATTGCCTGTTTTGAAAGCCAGTCTTTCGCATCTGATTCAGACACCCTAGCAGCTTTACTCAGTTTTTCAATAGCAGTCTTTCCTTTCCAATACCCTCTAGGAGAATAATATATTTTGTACTTCGTATTGTCCATATTTTAAATGCAGTTTATTTTACACAAGAAAGTGAGCAACAAGATAGACTGAGGCCATGCCAACTACAATAAAAGCTATCTCTGAACTTTTCTGTTCCTCAGATAGTTCATAAAAGTCGGACAGTTCTGGCGGTGGCGATGTTAGAAACTTCTTTCCTGTCACTAAGTAATACTCATTCATTGCAACATCAACGTCTGTAAATGTGTGCTCTGCATGACCCTGTTCTCTTAACTTTTTATTAATAAAGTCTAAGTGAGCAATTCGTCTTTTCTCGTAAGCGTCTCTTGCCTTAGCTAAATCTTCCATTGCCTTGTTATGGCGTTCTCTCTCTTCATCGGACCGCAATTTACTAAACATATAATTGCTGCCAGAGAAGGCCAAAGCATTAACAATAGCTCCTCCCACCATCAGAACCAATCCAGACATCTTTTTATAAATCAATATTTTCTAGATTAATCTGCCTATGCATTAATATTTTCTGGGATAATCCCCTGCGTAACAAGAAAGTCTTTTGAGGTAATCCCTGCAGTAATTACAACTATAACCTTAACAACATCCTCAATGTCTAACCTTCCTAGATCCGCCGGCTTCATTTTTAACGTTTTTTGCTAACACGCTATAACCAATACTAAGGCCGCTAATTACAGCAGAATGGTAAATCGTATTGATAATCTTTTTTTCACTCATCTTTTTATTAACTAAAAAAATAATTAAAATAATCATAATACGAAAGACTGTCTATGTGCTTTTTAATCAAATAATCTTTTGTTGTTAAAGCTAAAAATAAGGTTGCAACTAGTCTTGACGAATCTTCTATCTTTCCCATGTTGGGCGGTTTTATTCCTAACAAACATTTTGCGAGGGTTGAATAGACTATAACACCAACGATAGGCACTGCATAATTAACCAGCGTTAAACTCATGGTTTTAAAAGTATTATATTATTTTTTATTGCTTTTAAAAATGGATTGTGACGAACTATTAAAGTGTGAGGAGCAGGCAGACCACTCCGTAGACCTCTGCCATAAAGAAAGATTATACTCTCTGGCCGCGTGTGGAAAAACTAAACAGTATTTAGGTGTTGAACTAAGTATTGAACAAATCCAACAACTGTCTACATCAGACGTTGAAAAGTACTACGCTAGGTACGAAGCACAGCTAGGGTCAAAAATGGTTAGATCAGTGGGGCAGACAATGATTAGTTTATATGCTAAGTTAGTAAGTAAGATGGCGCCTGTTGATTCAGAAGAAGATTTAAAATATGACTTATTACAAGATCCGGTTTTAAACAAGTCCCTAGAAACTCTCGCATGTGACATGTATTACAGATTTGGGACGATGTTATGTCCATTCATCATGGGATTAATTACTTTTAATCATATTAATTTTGATCATATTAAATTTAATCGCAATAAAAAAAATGAGCGAGCAGGAGAAGAATGTCCCACAGGAGCAGAATGCCCCACAAGTGAATTTACAGGCGAGTGCCCCACAAGTGAATCCGCAAGTGAGTGTTCCGCAGGTGAGTAGTGTTACTAAGTCTAAAAATCCTGGGCGTGTTGAGGCCGGTCATAAACTAGCTGAATGGAACAGACTGAGAAAAGCAAACCAATCAACAAAACAAAAATTGTTAGATAGTAATACAACATCGCCACCGTCAACAACAACACAATTAACAACAACACAATCACAATCAAGCGATAAGATGTATTATTATGTATTTGCTGTTGTTGTTGTTGGTGGGGGGTTTTTAGCATACAAATACCTAACACCATACTTAGCAGCAAAGTCACAAACCCCCACAAAGCCAGTAAAAGAAGAAGAACCAACTTCTGTAAAAAAAGTACAACCTCCTGCTGTAGACCCATTTTCTATGGAATAGTTTTTTAAAGAACTAAATAAAGTACAAGTAGAGATTGTCAATATGCTGGTTCTGCCTCACCCATCTTATTTTGCACGGAAACCCCCGTTTTAAAGTACTGATTTCGTCGATTTTTAGAGGTTTTGGGGTGTTAATTTTTTTGTAGAACAGGTGTTAATTTTGGCAAAAACTGGCATGAGATGGACGTGATTTGTATGTGAAAAAGGGGGTTTTCGGGCAAAATAAGATGGGTGAGGCAGAACCCGCATATTGACAATCTCTCACACACATATCGGCACGCGCACGCCCACACTCCTCTCTCTCTCTCTCTCTCTCCAGCAGGCTGCGCAATTTTCAATGAATAAGAAAAAAGACGAATTTTGTTTGTACATGATTTTCACACACACACACACACACACACACACACGTGAACGACCCGTCACACTCCGTAAAACTTGCTACCATTTCAAACATGGACCTCCTCTCTCTACACTACCTCCCCTTTCTTTTTGCCAAATCATCGTCGCGATCTGTCCTCTTCCGGGCTAAATCCCTCTCCTCCCACCGTGCCCCCCGCCCCTCACCCCCCCCCCCCCCCACACACACACACACACTCACGTGTGCCATCCACCCTACCAGTTCTCATCTCAGTGCGGATAGTACTAAGTGTCTGACAGGTGGGGAGCACTAAGTAGCCGCGATGACGTCATGCACCACGCACAGCAACTACGATAAGAAGCCGTCTCCTCAAAGATAACATGGGCAAACACAATCCATTGCTGCCACTGATCTCCACGGATCAGCTGATGGTCTGCACTTAAGAAGGCTCACATCCTAACTTGTTGAGCAAAGTGGATTATCGCATTTCTGATGTAGGCTAATCACCGTGGAGGGCACAACATGGCTTGCCCAGTGAGTGAGCGTCGGCCGTCAAACGTTTGTCAACATTCCCACGTGAACACGTGCGCCACATGTTAGCTCAGCGGCGGTCAATGGTGTCCGTTACTGGTAACGGTTTGCTGTCTTTCTTTACAGTGTTCTCTTACGCACTGGAAGTTCTTATCAATAAATGACTTGATGCAAAATTACTTTTCAATACGTTGTGAATCTTGAACACACACACACACACACACGCGCGCGCGCGCGCGCGCGCTCGCTCACTCACATACTAAACAGCAGTGGAAGAGAGGTAACTCTTTCTCTGGTTGCTCGTTCCTCGTTTTCGTTGTCCTAAATGTCATTTGTTTTTGCCTGAAGAAGATCCAAGAGGTCAAAATGCATTGTGTTTTGTCCTGTAATCTGTTTGTCTGTATCGTGTATAGTGCGAGTGTTTGAGTGTGTGCTGAGCGCAATGAGTTGATCCCAAGAATTGCGCTATATAAAATCCATACATTATTATTATTATTATTATTATTATTATCGTCTGGCGGAACTAACACCCTCTCTTTTTAAAATTTGCTTCATTTTCCGCCCTCAGTCACCTAGTTTTGAAACTAACATTAAAAAAAAAAACCCAACTTTTTTTAAAAGGAAAATTTGAAAAGAGAGGGCGTTAGTTACCGCCAAGGACACAGACAAACAGAGTACAGGACTAACTAACCCCCTCTCTTTCAAATTGTTCTTCATTTTCCGCCCTCAGTCACTCCGTATTGAAACCTTACTTTTTTTCAAAGGGTTACTACCCTTGTTGAAGATAGCCGTCTCCCCCCCCCCCCCCCTCCGCCCCCCCCACCTCCTCCCCTTTTGTTTGTTTGTTTGTTTTTGTTTTGTTTTGTGTTGTTTCTCTTTGGTTTTGTCTGTGTATATTCCACCGTTGTGTAAGGTGTATTCAACAGGTTTTTAAAGATCCAAACAACGTGAGCCATCATGTGTTCAGTGATTATAGTGAACAGACGTGAACAACAGTTAAGAATCTCCATTCTGTCACATGGCCTTCTCACGTGTTTTCTTTGCTCACGGTTGTATAATATGTCCACGTGTGTCCACTCCGTGTGTCCAGTTGACGCTACCGAAGCACAGTGGCTGGAGACCCCTTTTTGTTGTTCACGTTGACAGCACCGGTTCATTCACGTTTCTGGTTGACGTTACCGAGCACGGTTGCTGGAGATCCCTTTTGTGTTCACGTTGAAAGCACCGGTTCTCGTCCGATCACCGAAGTTTACCAACGTCGAGCCTGGTCAGTATTTGGATGGGTGATCCATTTTTTATTACCACTAAACCTTTTTTTTTTTTTTTGTAGGTCAACTAAACTGAACTGAACCAAGAGTACAACAAAGCACACAGGTAGCCCAGTGATTGGGGGGATATGCGCTCTCACTATTGAACATTTCGACTGGCTGTAAAGCTCACCATTCAGTGATTAAACTTTTATTCTTTCTCTCCAAAAAAAGAAAGCGCATTGTTGCTTCGCAGTAACTGTCGGTGATAGATGACGTGTGTGTTGCTTCGTAGTTGCTTGGAAGAGTATTCCTGACTAATTAATGTATGTATCGACATTGTAGCCTAATATTTCAAACTTTTATTACTATTGTTGTTCTTGTTGTTGCAGTTGTTTCGTTATGATGTTTTTAAAGCGGAGTCAGTTATACGTCTATAGTTCGTGCATCTGTTCAGAAAAGTCTTTTTTTTTCCGTTTTGATCTATAACGGTTAAAACAATGTGAAGAAATGTTAATTCTACAGTATTGTTAGCTTAAGGACGGTTTTTAGACGTGGACGTGCGAGTGCTGATGAAACTGTGGTTCACCCAGTTTTTGTAGGTTCTTTCATTTGAACGTTCTGGGGCTTCCTTGTTCTTCTGTTTAACATTTATTCATTGACGATATATTTATGTTCCCCGCGTTAATTTACATGTATGACGCTTAATGCGTTAAAATGTTTTACCTTCATTCTACTGAGGTGGTTTGTTTTCAAACACTGTTAACATGTGGTTCATCCCCGTTCTTTGTGTCTAGTTCAGTCCGTCGTTTTCCCTATGAAGGCTGTATACTTATGTCTAAATTGTGAAAACAGTGTTTCAAACAATCAAACAAACGAAGAAACAACAACAACAAAAAACAAACAAATGCATACAAGCGGCAAGAAAGCTGAAGAGGGTGAGATTTACGTCCTATCGGCCTGAGGCCCTTTAGGAAGCTGAAGAGCTCGAGAGTGAACCAAAAGTTATAAATCTCCTTCCTGTCACATGGCCTTCTCACGTGTGTTCTTTGTTTACAATTTTATAATGACAGGGCTGTCCCATTGGCTCTCACTATTGAGCATTTTGATTGGCCGAAAAGCTCACCATTCAGTGATTAAACTTTATCTTTCTCTCCATAAAAGAAAACGCGCACCGTTGTTCCACTATCGTTTCTCGGCCTTTCGGCTAAGATCAAATCGTTGTCAACTTTCGTTCGGATTTTTTGTGAATTACCGGCATTGGAGTTTGTGTTCCTTCACTGAAAAGTTGCTTCACAATCACAGCAACTGTGAATGGTAGATGACGTGTGTGTTGCTTGGCAGGTGGTTGGAAGTGTAGTCTTGACTAATTAAAAGGTAAGTGTCGACATTGCAACATTTCAAACTTTATTATTGTTGTTGCTGTTAATAATATTAAAGATGTTAATAGTAAATGATAATAATAATGATTATCGTTATTGTTGTCGTCATTATCATTACTATTATTGTTGTTGTTGTTGTTGATTTGTTTTTAAAGCGGATTGAGAATTTGGTATAATTTCGTGCACCTGTTCAGAAAAAGTTTTTTTCCTTTTAACCCATGAAACAACGTGAAGAAATTTTAAAGTATTGTTAGCTTAAGGATGGTTCTTAGGCCTGTACATGTGAGCGCTGTTGAAACTGTGGTCCATCCAGCTTTTGTCAGTTTTTTCATTTGAACTTTGGGGCTTGCTTGTTCTTCTATTCGACATTTATTCATTGAATATAATATTAGACGAGGTATTCATGCTCCCTGAGTTAATTTGCATATGTATGACGCTTAATGTGTTAAAAAAAATGTCGCCCTCTTTTCTACTGAGGTGGTTTTGTGTTAAAGCACTGTTAATACGTGGTACACTCCCGTTCTTTGCGTCCAGTCCAATCCTTAGTTTTTCATATTTGAGGCTGAATGTTCATGTCTGAATTACTAAAACAGTGTTTCTAACAAACAAATTGATGAAATGCAAACTATATGAAGGCACGGGAAGCAGCAAAACAGAGGCTTATGCAGGCTTCTAACGTGTTAACTGTTCTAATAATATTCGTATACACAACTGGACACTGATTTGAAGGCGCACGAACCCCTCATGTATTTGTAGGTATTTCCGTCGAATTGGGCGACAGTTGGACAAAGTTCAGAAAATGTATACAAAGAGAAACCACGCGGATGTGAAATTCAAATAATACAGACAGGTCTTCTAATAATTAAACACTGAGACAGAGACAGAAAAATAGAATGGACAGATCCATTGGATACAACCAACCCAGAGACCGATCTTATTGGCCTCCGGTCTTTTAAGTTGTGTGTAGATCATATATGCACATAAATGTTCGTTAAGGCAGCCCATGCCTTGTGGTTAAAACATTCAGTGATTACAGTAAACAGAAGACGGTGAAACAAGAGTTATAAATCTCCTTCCTGTCGCATAGCCTTCTCACGTGTGTTCTTTGTTCACAATAGTATGTATGACAGGACTGTCCCACGGGTACAACAAAGCACACAGGTAGTCTAGGGGTTGGGGGATGTGCGCTTTCACTATTGAGCATTTTGATTGGCCGTAAAACTCACCATTCAGTAATAAAACTTTCATCTTTCTCTCCATAAAAGAAAGTGCCTACTGTTGCTTCGTGTGCGTTCCTTCGTTGTTGCTTGGAAGTGTATTCCTGACTAATTAAGGTATGTGTCGACATTATAATAATCTAATTAAATTATCATCGTTATTCTTGTTGTTGCTGTTAGGCAAATAATGATAATAATTATTGTTGTTGTTGTCATTATTATTACTAGTGGTGGTGTTGTTGTTGATTCGTTTTTAAAGCGGACTAGGTTATAGATCTATTGTTCGTACATCTGTTCAGAAAGTTTTTTTCCCCCTTTTAATCCATAACAAGATGTCAAGAAATTTGATTTTTAAGGTACTGTTAGCCTAAAGACGGTTCTTGATCCCTGGACATGTGAATGCTGATGAAACTGTGGTTCGCCCAGTGTTAACGACCAATCTGTCGCCTCTGTCCAGTTTGTCGCCCGGCGACAGATTGGGCCTCAACACCAGGACCAATCTGTCGCCCAGGCGACAGACTGGTCCTCAACACCAGGACCAATCTGTCGCCCATTCTGAGTTTTTGAGGGCGACAGATTGGGTCACACTTCACTGTCCAATCTGTCGCCCCTTGGCCAATTTGTCGCCAACTTACCTTGCTCTCAATAAGTTGATGTTGGACCACATTTTCTCTCATTCCCACACTTTCTCTCACTTTAGGAGAAAGTGTGGGGCTCACTTTCTCTCACTTAAGAAGAAAGTGCGGGATTGAGAGAAAGTGTGGTCCTTCCCCTTTCGCACATTCTCCCATGTGAGAGAAAGTATGAGGGCGCCCCCACACTTTCTCCGATTGTGAGAGAAAGTTTGGGAAATGCGTCATATTTTTATTTATTTATTTTCAATTTCGTTATTAGTTTCTTTCCTTAACATCAAACTAAGAGCCAAATGATAATAAAATCCAATAAAAAGTGATGGAATGAGACAGGCGTTTATTGTTGTTTTTCTATTGAATGGTCACATTGAGAAATCTTCAGAGTGCATAATCAGAATAATCAAACATGCAAGTGTCAAGTAGTTAAATCAACTAGTTATCAAATCCAAATAATATAATTCACGCTGGAAAGTAGGCAAAAACACAAAAAAATGTTGCTTATGTTATTTTGGTAAGTTTATATGGACATGGTATTGGCCATAAACGTTACCTGTTCAATACTCTCCATATTGAATGGGGTGACCACGAAGTAGTTCAGTTAGAAAATCCAAGCATTAAACCATCTTGGATTTTGAATCATTGACTTGATATTCTGAATCAGCCCACTGCCTTGTCCAGCTGCAAAAAAAAGTCGCCGGACACTAACGGTTGAGGCAAATTAGGAAGGAGTGTCGGACGGATGTACACACGAGGAAGTGGTATGCTATGAACAATGCTGGAGAATGTTGGGTTAACTTTTTGAAGAGTGAATCGCCAACTTGGGTCAATCTGTAAACACTTTTCAATGATGAGTGCCCGAAGAATCGGTGGTCTTTCGTCATTGTGTCTTTCTTCCTGAACCTCAATACTATCTCTTTCTTTCTGAACCTCATCACTATCTCTTTCTTCCCGAACCTCATCGTTATCTCTTTCTTCCCGAACCTCATCACTATCTCTTTCTTCCCGAACCTCATCACTATCTCTTTCTTCCTTAACATCGTTGCTATCTCTTTCTTCCTGAACATCATCATTATCTCTTTCTTCCTGAACATCATCACTATCTCTTTCTTCCCGAACCTCATCACTATTCTTTCTTCCCACACGTGCATCTCTTTCTTCCTGAACATCATCACTATCTCTTTCTTCCTGAACACCATCGCTATCTCTTTCTTCCCGAACCTCATCACTATCTCTTTCTTCCTGAACATCATCACTATCTCTTTCTTCCCGAACCTCATCACTATCTCTTTCTTCCTGAACATCATCACTATCTCTTTCTTCCTGAGCACCATCGCTATCTCTTTCTTCCCGAACCCCATCACTATCTCTTTCTTCCTGAACATCATTGCTTTGCCTTTCTTCCTGAACGTCATCACTATGTATTTCTTCCTGAAATCCATCGCTTTCTCTTTCTTCCTGAACTATTGTTATCATTCTTCTGACATCATCCTTTGTCTTCTTCCTGAACTTCATCACCATTTCTTCCTGAAATCCATCGCTTTTTCTTTCTTCCTGAACGTGATTGTTATCACTTTCTTCCTGAACATCATCACTTTGTCTTTCTTCCTGAACTTCATCACCGTCTCTTTCTTCCTGAACTTCATCGCTATCTCTTTCTTTCTGAACGTCATCACTATGTATTTCTTCCTGCGGAGACATCAAAGGTGACTCGTCTCGAAGTGAAGATGGGAGTGGTGACTCATCTCGATGTGAAGACGCCAAAGGTGACTCATCTCGAAGTGAAGATGGGAGTGGTGACTCATCTGGATGTGAAGATGGGAGTGGTGACTCATCTGGATGTGAAGATGGGAGTGGTGACTCATCTGGATGTGAAGATGGGAGCGGTGACTCGTCTGGATCTGAAGACGCCAAAGGCGACTCGTCTTGAAGTGAAGATAGGAGTGGTGACTCATCTCGATGTGAAGACGCCAAAGGCGACTCATCTGGATTTGAAGACACCATGGGTGACTCGGCTCGATGTGAAGATGGCTGGGACAATTGGACAGATTCTGCCTCTCTGAAGCTTGCAAGCAGATTTGTTTTAAGATCTGGTGAAAGACTAATGGTCATGTAATGTTCGCCATTTTGTTCGGGCATAAACCCTAATGTCAGGAGGAAAGAATTTGGATTGTATTGTCCATCAGGAGAAATAAGATGAGCGAGTTCTGAACCTCGAGCCATAACTGCAAACTGCACATGATAGTGTTTGGCTAGCGCCAGTAATGTTAGCTGGTCGCCATACTGAAACGGCATGCGCATCTGTCGCACATATGCAAGAATATCTTCTTTGGGAACATGGTTCTTGTAGTCATCAGAAAATTGTTCAGTATGGTTCACTGCATCAAGTCGAAGGGCTTCACGTGTCCGATGTATTCCAAAGAGAGATAACCGATGTGCAACAGCTGCGAATTGGTAATTTCCATCACCGTCTGGATCCAAAAGCACCTTAATCTTGGCTTTTGTCAAGTTTTCCACGTGGTCTTTGTGAGTCAGAGGAACGTAATACTTCTGTCTGTGACTGTCTCTCTTAAGTGCGTTCATCCATTGCCGAGTGGCCATGCGTTTTTTGTGCTTTCTCTGTGTTTAGTGGTGCTCGTCACATCAACCACACTCATCCACTGGCACACACATTGACCATTTGGTTGTTGGAACTGGATGAAATATTTGTTCTGGGACAAATTTCAGTCTTTCACAATTCCTTTCAGGATATATCTCTTCATTGGCACACATTTCTGTTTTGCATTGCTTAGTGGAAACCTGATGAAGACTCTTTCGCCAATTTTATAAATGGAAGGTGTATTTTTGGTAGAAAAACGTCCCACCATTTTCTCTCTGGCCGTTCTGGAAGCTGCCCTTGCTTCTTCCACACAGGAAAAGTTGGCTCTACAGTGAACACTTCAGCTGGTGATTTATTCCCTAGACTTTCTTTTGGGAGATATTCAGCAGTCTTGAATTTCAAACAAGTTTTTAGCCCAGTTGAAACCTTTTCTGTGCCTGGTCATGTACTGCATTTTACTGTGCACTTCCCTGTGTGCCCTTTCGATCTTCCCCTGAGATTGAGGATGCCAGGGTCGACTTTGGATCTGTTTTATGTTTTTCTTTCGGAGAAGTTTCTGCACTTTTCCCTCTGAATTCCGTACCACGGTCGTTCTGGATGATCTTTGGCACCCCGTGTTCTGAGAATACTTGCTTCAGGTGGTGTTCCACCTCTTTACTAGTCTTTCGTTGCATTGGTCTTAACAACTGAAACCTGGAAAATATATCCATGATACACAAGATATATCGATAAGGCTTGCCATGCTGGAGAACCTGATTTTTTTCATGTCAATCAGATCTAGTTGCTAACGCTCATTAACATCATTTGAAACAACTGGTTTCATTGGCACACGGTTTGTGAACTTGGGAAATGTTTGTTGATAGTTCTTTGATTTGTGCAGTTGACCCTCAACTTTTCTCCTTGTAACTCCTGAGTATGTACGGTTCAGCTGTTGCCAAACTGTCCTTGCGCCAGATCCCAAATTGTCTTTGAATTGTGTCTTTACCTTTTTGGGCATGTCAGCTTCCATCAACACTTCCTGTCCTTGGCAGTACAGACGGTTCTCAATAACAGAAAAATCGTGTTTTCTCCGCTGGAATTGTCGGACGGCATTTCGTTGACCTAAAGTTCTTTTTTTCTTTTTTTTTTTTTTTTTTTTTTTTTAACTGCAAAGTTCCTTTAGAGTGAGTTGCACAAGCGTGTTGTACTTCTCCTTATTGACAGACCACATCCATGTTTGTTGTGAAGATTTCATAATGCTCGTATTACGGTGTACCTAAAGACGATGGCAAAAATGTCTTTGAATAACGATACTTGGCATTTTACTGACAGGATATTTCATTACAGATCTTAATGAACAATTTTCATTCAGGATGGCAAGATAGTGTTTCTGTTGATCTGTGTACTTACGTCTGTACCTTTTTTTAATCTTTACTCTAGGTCTTTGTACGTCATTATTTTATTTATTTTGTGGCGGGGGTTGGAAGGTTGGGGGTGGCACAAGCCACAAACCTACGTTGAAATAAGGACATACCAGTTTCGTTAAACTCTATTCCATCCTTCACAGAGGAGACTGCACCGTGTGTTGTAGGATGGACAATAAATTATGATAAAAACGCTTGCGCGCGCACACGCCGTGCGCGCGCGCACCACCTAACAAAAAACAACACACACACACACACGCATACGCCCAGCAGCACACACATGCACACATACAAGAAAACCTCATACACACCGCATGGCGACTTGCCTAAACATAGCCCATAAATCAGAACGTCGGCAATCCTAATGGTGGGATTAAAAAAAAAGGTCATATAGGCCTACATAAAGATCTCCTTAATGGTCAGTATTGGAGTCTAGCCTATTGACGAAAAGAAACTAAAACAGAATCGAGCAGCTTGTGATGCTTGTATGTTTCAAATGGGTAGAAGACCCCTTGTCTCGGACAAACTGAGACATGACTTGCTTGCATAGTCACGGTTGGTTTGGTTGTTTACTTTGTGTAGTCTGTAGATCTCGGGTGCAACAACAGCATGAAGATTACTGATGGGGAATAAAAGAGAGGATTCTTTGTTCACCTGTGGGTCTTTCCTGATCTCGTGCTCACATAAATGAAAACTATGTTAAGTTTGTGTTATTTTTAGTTTTTTATGATCTCTCTCTCTCTCTCTTTCTTATGTATTATTATATATATAATATATATATATATATATATATATATATATATATATATATATATATGTATATTCCCCCTTTTTTCTTTAACTGATAATGTGTCTCTTTTTATGCAACTCAGGTCGCTAATCGCGTGATGTCGAAGGTTTGACTGTAAGTCCCAGAGTAGCACAGAGAAATGCTTGGAAAAAGTCGTGTCTGTTGTTCGATATGTACATATAAAGGAAATATAGTAGCCTATTACTTTGTCGTATCGGATACACACTGATTCAGATGCATTGCTCGTCTTAATGTTTTGATGTTAAACTCCCGACACAACAGTCTATTTTTAAACATTTCCTTTCAGGATTAAGGTTCAACCGTTGCTTACTTGTGCTAACAGGCGACGACGAGGATTGGAACAGACATGTCACAGTGGCTGAGTCTTGAGACAAAACCCAATATGCAGGTAAGTCATCGAAGACTCTCTCTCTCTCTCTCTTCCCCCCCCCCCCCCCCCCAAGAATAACAGCTTTGAGACTTGTCTTGGTGACAGATACCAATGAGTGTAACTCCATGGATCCTATTCTGCTGAAAAGGTAGTCAAGAAAGGAGTATCACAAGGTTCTATTTTAGGCCACCTCCTCTTTTGTCTGTTCATTAATGACCAATCTCTACACCTTTGACATAGAAACGTGCCATTTGAACTGCTTGCTGATGATGGCACTACACATAACCCTGACAAGGATATTAACAATATCGGTGATCGTTTACAACAAAGTGTCATAGAGACAGAACACTGGTATGAAGCTAATGCCCATGCCCTTAAGTCCATCATGCCATGGCGTGATGCTCTTAAATCCTGCTAAAACAGAGTGTGTGGTTCAGCTAGGTTTGTGTCCACTTACTTTATAATTATCTATCGAAGGCCTTCAAACAATCAAGTCGGGAACAGGACTATTAGGACTAGTTGTAGACAACCAGCTACAGTGGGAAGATCTTAGCAATTATAGGAGCAGGATTATATCGAAAAACATATTTATTTCAAAGACATTAAAAAAAAGTAGAAAAAAGAAAAGAAAACCTTGGCTGTTACTAATTCCCGTAAAATGTTCTACAAAATCCACATACGATTTCATATCAATTATGATTCCACTATGTAAGATAGCTGTGCTTGAAGTACATCAAGATTAGACTCCTTGGATTTAAGAGCAGCCAAACTTATTTTGCTTGATCGGCGCCTGTCAACAAGGCAAAAAATAAAAGTTACAAATCTACCTCTTTCAAACTTCTCTGCTCTGGTGTACTAATGTATAAGGTTTCAAACAATAAGCTCCCATCATCTTTGACCAGACTGTCCACAAAATCAGTCCTAAAGACAAGACCTAGAATTGATATCTTCAAGACGAGTTTGTCGTTCTCAAGAGCATGTGTGTAAAACTCGCTCACTGTAAATGTCGTAACAATGGCTACGCTGTCCTCTTTCTACGACCAATTTTTCAAATATTTGGTTTTGTCAGTTTCTGTAACTTAATCGAATTGTATATATACATAGTTTCCTTCTTATAGGCCTACGCATCTTCATGCATTCAAGCATTCATATGTGTGTGTGTGTGTGTGTGTGTGTGTGTGTGTGTGTGTGTTTGTTGTTGTTGTTGTTGTTGTGTGTGTGTGATAGGTAATATGTGTGTGTGGTTTCTCTCTCTTTCTCTCTCGCGCACACACACATGGTTTCACACACACACACACACACACACACACACACACACACACACACACACCACACGTACTCTACCCCCATCCCCTTGCCCTCTCTTTTCTTTAAAATCTTTGGCAGGTATTTATTAATGTAATGACTTAGTCCCACTACAAATTGTTCAACAAATTGTTCGGTCAGTCAGTGGGAGATCCAAGTAGCCTACAGGCTGTTCTGCGCAATTCTTAGCTGCAATCAGCACTTACGTGACTGACAATACTTGCGTTATTAAGCAGAAGAGCTGACCACACTGACTGTTGGCACCTTTTGAACTCCCTTGCATCCTTAAAATGGATCCTCAAGGATAAGCTCAAAGATTTCCCGTACATTTTATACTATTCAAGTAATGATTTTAGTTTTTCAGCAACTTACTTTCTTACCAAATTTTCTTTTCGTTTTACTTCCTTCGCCGGCTGCTTGAGGGTGCTGTTGAATTCCGTTCTTGAACCCTTGGTGGTGACACCACCACTGAATTATAGACTGTGGTAGCCTGTGTCTCCATTTGATGCCAATTGAGTACACATTCAATCAACACAGGTTCTCTTATAAGTTTATGTAAATTCGATCAAGCAGTTAAAACATTTCCGAACAGCCTGTATGAACGATTTTGCCTCGAAAATGAATTGTCGTAATGCGCGCCTACTTCTAGTTAAAAAAAAAATCATTTCCACGATTATTTACATTATGTGAGTTAAAGAATGTTAAAATCATTTTCATTATTTTCTCTTTCGATGTTTCCTTACCTTCGCCTCGCCTTTATATTACTGTGATATTTAATTTAAGCCAAGTCATCAATGTGATGATGGACGAATTGTAAATCAGCACAAAGTGTCCCCATCGCAGAATTGCTTAATGTTGTATGTAAATGTAAGTTATGTCTATTCCATACATACTTTCAATTTCACTATTCGTATCCGGCTAGTTTGCTTCGTTGACGATTTTCCAGATAAACACGGAATCCTAAAGTCGCAAATTCCTTGCTACAAATAGTTTAAAATGTCCACATCTAAAGCAGATGAACATGATATTCTTTGTCATCTCCGCAAGCTACTTGTGCCGCAAACGACAGTGTCGACTTTCACTTTACATTTTCATACCAATGTTACTTTAACATATTCCGCTCATAGTAACTAATACAACTTTTTCTCTAAATGGCGCTTTGAACGTACACTTACATCGTAGCGTGGGCTTAATGTACTGCTAAAGTAGTGAATTCACTCTGTGGATGTTACCCATCAAAATACAGCCAACCACACATTGTGTCCTATTTTTGTGATGGATGACGAAGCGACAGTTCGATTTACTCTCTCAAAATATCAAAAATCTTCAAGGCTGGTGTCACAGTTTTCACCCAGATAGAAGAGATAAGTGACTGTTTGTTCATCCTTTGTCACCATGTTTTGAATGTTTTTTGTTTTTGTTTTTTTGTACTGCTTGAAAAAAATCAAATTTGTCGAAACGTTAGGTTATGTCTGTTTAGTATTTTTTTTTTCCTTTGGGCGGCTCAGTAATTCTGTTTTTGCTTTTAAAATCTGTAAGTATAATCGAAAACCAATGCTTTTAGTGTTCCATTTTGCAAGACATTGACGAGGTGATAGCCCTGTTATAGGCCCTCGTGCTTGGCCAGGCTGTAGATGACGGCTGACCTACAAATTTGAAGATTGAAGATAGACAACACGAACTGATGAATCGTGTCCCATTTAAAGATACACAACTCTTGCCATGCTGGCACGATGACCGATTTGTTATCATCCGGGCAACCAGTCGACACAAAATGGAGGGCAGTGTGTTGGCACTCGACCAGCTGAGCTTTATTATGAGCGAATAAAGTGCTCAGAACATTCATACGATGCGGACAGAATTGCGGATTCATTGCTGGAAGAACATAATTAGAACACCATGATGGAATGTCTTCTGGATCTCTTTGGAAGTTGTGAAAAAGATAACGAGATGCCGGAAACTTTACCTCCAGAGGTATTCGTCTGCTGTTTGTTTTCGTTTTGCTACAAGGCCAAACTTCGTTATCAGGTGATGACTTTGCAGATCATGTCTCGGTCATATCACTTCAGCCCGTAAACACTAAAGACCAGTGGACTATAAGTGCTACACGATGTTTAGATATCAGTTTGTGAAGCGGTGTCATTCTCATTATGTTTGTCACCGTCCTTAACTGGCGTTTTTTGGCTTTCCTCACTGTTGCTCTCACTGTTGCCTCTCTCTCTTCTCTCTCTCTCTCTCTCTCTCTCTCTGTGTGTGTGTGTGTGTGTGTGTGTGTGTGTGTGTGTGCACGCGCGCGCGCAGTTCTGGTAGCAAAACGTCATATATATTGAATTATATAAGTAAGGTTTCCTTCTGTAAGTGTAACCCTTTCCCTTGCGAAACTGTAGTTCACGAATCCCCAGTAGTAATGCTGGTTTCAATTGTTAAGTCACAATTAACATCCTTTTAGCACAAATTGTGAAAGGCTTTAAGCTAAAACAATTTTAGCAAACTGTGTTATCTGATTTCAACATTTAATTTCCATTTTCTTCTCCCACTTTGTCTAACTTCAGAAAACAGCTTTTTATTTGAAAAAAAAAAAAAAAAAAAAAAAAAAGAAAGAGAATAACAGAACAAGATCTTAGCTGTTCCATGATGGTTTTTGCATCATGGGTAATGAAAGACCAGTCAGTCCCAGTGTTTTCCACATTTGTTTTAAGAGAATAACTTACCCCATTTAAACTTAAAAAAAACAACAACAGATAATCAAGTTATTGCTCAAGTTTTTTTTGAGGATATAAAAATAATCAAAAACTTTTCATTGTCAAAAGTAAATGGTTTTGGTAACCCAGAGACATAAGCATTTTGTTCCTTTTGACTTAGCAACTGACTTTATCTGCTATATAGTTTCAGCAAGTCGGCTTTGGTCTTGTCTTTCTAGCCATGCAAATTTGTTCAGTCATTGTTTTGAAAGATTCATTTTATTTGTCACTGAGCACTTAAAAAAAAAGAATTGGTGCCGTGGTTGATGGTGCGACGAAGCTTGCAATTTTAGGAAACGGGGAAAAAACTGGCATCAGTCAAGGATATATCATAGCTGCAGATTAACATACCTCCAGTTGAAAGATAAAATGGCTAAACTGTTGAAATCATGGTGAAAAAATAAGAAGCCCCTAAAAAGACAGTATTGCTCCATTCACCAGCAGTACAAGAGCTTCTTTCTGTCCAGTATGAAAATCATATTAATGAAATCTGTGCATTATAATTTATATGCTCCTTTGGTACTTAAAGCATTGTCAGTATCTGTGCAATTAAACAGACCTTGCTTTTTGAGGGAAGGAACCTGTATCAGTTTATGAGTATATTAACATTGCATGGAAGGGATGCTTAAAAGGAAATCATATCACATGTTACGTTACTATGACCTTCTGTATTTTATACTGTGACTCAATGTAAGTAAAAGTATTGATAAAAATATGTTGAAAAAAGAAAAAAATCAAAAAAGAAAAGGAATGTATTTGAATTTTTTGATACACTTTATCTGTCTGCTGTTTCAGGAAGAAGAAGGAAATATTGAATACAAGGTGAGTTTTGTTTGTGTACAGCATACATTTGTTTAAATTAAGAATGTTTGATAATATGAGTTTTGTTTGTGTACTTTATTTGAATTGAGAATGTTTGATAATATATGCAATAAATTAAAAGAGTAATTCCAACAAAAAAAATTGTATAATGTGGAACTGAACAACAAGTGCATTCTATGTTGTGACCTTCCAAGGGGGTCATCGACTGAATCAAAAGTTGTATTAGAAAATCAATGATGAGGTCATAGTTTGATGGCTACAAGTACAGTACAATTATGCACCCACATTCCCTTCTCCCCCTAACCCTCTCGCCATCTTTTAAGATATGTACACATTTTCCATATATTATTTCCTACCCCTACCCCACCACCTCACTCCCACCCATTCTCCACTGTTCATACACACAAACACACATTCTCATGTCCATGTTTGTTTTACAGCAGAAATGATGGCACATTTTCAAATGTGATAATGATTATGATAATGATTGTAATAAAAATGAAAATGATAATAACATTTAGGAGGCACAGCATTCTAATGTAAATTAGATGAAAGGGCCGCAAAATGTAAAATGTAAAGAAAAAAAATCTGCACTTGCTTGTAAATCACATACCTGTGGGTGTACTTACACATTAATGCAAGGGATGTATGATGTGCACAAATTATTTGTTCCTACGCACTTTAATTATTATATATAAATAAATGACAAATGGATCTTGATTAGCTGCTGTCGCAAAGTGGTCAGTGTTGTGGAATTCCAGCTGGAAGGTGATGGATTCGATTCTTATCGGAGTCATTTATTTGTGGGATTTTTCTATCCTGACTGGGTCTTAGCCAGAGCTGAGTTTCCTATGGGCTTAATCGAGAAGACTGGGACCACGCAGTGAAATTTCATCCTCTTCATTAATGCATCTTTCAGAGCACTTTGTTGCTTAAATTTTTTCACCAACACTGCAGGTGTCTTATCTCCTGGGTCCTGGTTGATGCTGGGATATATTATGACAGTAAGCGTAGAGTACATTCCTGTCGTGCAGTCTCAGACCACAATGGAAATCAGTAGCATGACCTTCATCATCCACAACCTCATTGATCAGCATAAAAAAAGAAGTCTTAAATTCTGTGGTCCTTCATGCCCTGCTATCATGGTGACCTGAGTTTTGATTGCCTCTCCATGTTTGTACCCTTGGTTTGGTTCTGTTGGGGTCATCAGCATAGGCAAATTCAAGGGGACTGTCACTGGACAGACACAGTGGAGCTGTTTGGAGGGAGAGCTCACTCACAGCCAGCTGTGTCTCTAAGCAATTGTTGTCGGCAGTGATAGTCTTAGGTGGTGTGCTGCATATGTTGGATCAGAACAGGCACCACTGAACCTATCAAAGTGACTTGGCAATAGTGCACTGTCTTCTCAGATGGGTCGCATTATCATGATTTTACGTATCAATATAGAAAGCCAGGTCTGGGGCTGTGGTAGGATGGGCCTGGGTGTGGCTGTGGATGGAGGGTTGGAGTTAGTAGCATTAGTGTAGGGCCACTGGGGTGGTATTGAAGATGAAACAGGAAAAGAAAGAAAGAAAGAAAAAACAAATAAGAAATGCCCACCATAAACAAATAAAAACCAAATGGATATTCTATGGCGTAAATGAAAAAAAAAAGTCTATAAATCACTTAGTAGGTAGAAGTGAAAAAAACAAACAAATCAAATTACTAAAAAGAAAAATCACTCTTTCTAGAAATGATATTACATCTAGATCCATATTAACCATGCCCACATCCTGCTCAGAATACTTGAAGGCAATGGTCAGCATTTTCTGAAGGACATTAAGTGTTGACATTCAGATTGGTGTAGTTATATTATGGTCCTTCCCTCTTTCTACCCCTTCCCCGTACTCCCCCCCCCCCCCCCCCCACACACACACACACACATCCCTGCTTGACTCCTCCCCATCCCATTAAAAAAAAAGGTTATATCCAATATTCGTTTCCCCACAAAGTAAATGTTAGAATTTTCATTTTTGTAAAAGGCCCCACAACTCCATTGATAACGTGCGCAAAAGAACACATGAATGTCGCCACTTTTTATTTATGCATCTTTATACTACATTTAGAGTGTTTATTTTTTTAAGCCAAAAGACTGAAAAAAAAGTTGTGCTTGGGCTTGACTGCTCCAGTTAACAGATGTTTTTTCCATCAAACAGTTGAAGCTGGTGAACCCATCTCCATCACGGCTGGAGCACCTGGTAACGCAGATGAAATGGCGTCTGCAGGAAGGCAATGGAGAAGCCATTTATGAGATTGGTGTAGAAGATAATGGCATCCTCACTGGCCTCAATGAAACAGACTTGCAGGCGTCAATGTCCACGCTTGAGAAGATGGCCTCAAGGTAGGCATGGAGATATTTATCTTTTGTTTTTTACGTTACAGGAGCGTGGTCATGAACAGTTGGTATTGAATGAAATCTTTGGATGGCAAAGGTCAGACTTGTAAAACAAATACTGTACAGTTTTGTGTATAGTAAGAGTAAGCAGTGTTATCTCAGTTCATGTTTGTAAAATGTCGTTTGGAAACCTTTTTTCCTTCTTTTTTTTTTACCAAGCAAAAAAGAAAAAAAAAAGGTAAAGACATTTATGTGGTGGTTGATTGCAAATGTTAAAAGCTACTGACATGGATATTACTTTTAAATGCTTCCACTTCTCAGCGAATTTTCAAATTTCACTGAAGTCTAAAAATGAAGCTCTGCTGGAAAAACCCCAGTAAAGATAAAAACCAGGGTAGAAGAGTGCAGGAAGCATCTTTGGAATGTTAGCAGATGACACTGATGTCTCAAAATCTTGTGTAAACATCTTTGCTTGAGCAAGCAGTTGCCAGTGTACAAAGCTGAAGGCAAAATATTGAAATGGTTTTGAGATTGTGCATTGATCAGCAAGACGCTGCAAAAGTGTAAGAGATTGACGAAAGTGTATGAACAAATTGTCTTAACTGTGGTTAGACTGAAAAATGGATGATGATACACCATTCTTTGCTCAGATTTGTGATTGATTGCATCATTTTTAAAGGAAAGCAAAGAACTAGTTTAGAGGCCCCCTTTTTGTTTCAGGAAAGGGTGAGCATGCCCTCTAGATGTTCCAGACTTTCAGCAGTTTTTACTTTTGTTCTGCTTTTGTTTGAAGTGGTTATCATCCTTTCTACAATGCATGGAAGGAATTTGTTTCTGATATTTAACTGTGTGGTTTTGTCAGCCAAAGAGAATCAAATGTGAAATTACATTTTTTTTCTTTTTTTGTGTGTAGATTTTGAAGTATGTGCTGTATAAACTTCTGAGGATTCAGGTTTTAAAGTGACATTGAGGATCCTGAAGAAAAAATACAATGGTACTTTTTTTTACAGCTAGTAAATAGCTTCTAGCTTGAAACTACTGAAAAAGAGAATAAAGGTAGTGACAGTGGACTTGCATTTCTTTCTTGATTACTTGGTGCCCTCGTTTTGGTGGCTATGTAGCATATGCTGAGAGTTGAAGAAGCAATATATGGTGTAATTTTTGTGGGATACCTTGCAGCTTTGAAACCATATATTTTACACACTGTTCAGTTGTTGCACATTCTTTCCAACATTTATTTAAGATCAACGGATGATGAGGAAGGATTCTGTAAGGGGTACAAGCACTTTTTACTTTTAGACAATCATTGGTTTGTTGCCACGTTGATAAAGTTGGTGGGCTTGAGGAAGCAGTCCTGCTGTTGACATCATACTCCCCATTTTGTTATGTTGTTATTAATGATATACTAAGTCAGTTTCTGGGGTAAGATTTTATCTCAAAACATTTCATTATTTATAGATTCAGTGGTAAATATTATTTTTGTTTATCTGTGAATAATCTATAGCTAGCTTATTACTGTCTTTGTAGGTGCACACGATTTACTTATAAAAAAAAAATCTGTGAATTGATGTAAGTGTTCTTTTCTGAGATCATCATGAAGTCAGTTTATACTTTCCTGATGGATGGTGCTCATCAAATTCTGTCTTTTGCCAGTGCATATTATGAAAGGTTTATTTTATGTCTTTGTCAACAGAAATGGGAAAACATGAACTTTGCTTTAAGTATCCCATTAAATTTACCTTTTAGCTGATCTGAAAGCACTGTTGCAACACAAAAAAGCATGCGATTTTTAACTGCATGACACAAAAGTGTGCAACACTCCTTTGTCTTGAGCTCTCTATATCAAAATACCACCTGTATTATAAAAAAAAAAAACACCCACATTTTTCTGCTAGCTAGGACCTTAAACTATATGTGAAAGGTGATTACATCCGTGAATTAGTAGGGGAAAACAATGTGAGAATGTTTTTAGACTGCTGGCTGTATATGCCAACACATCCAATGGGAACAGCAGCTGTGCCAGCATACATGCATTGTACATCAGGAAAAAGTTACTTGTGTCTTGATTGTTTACCAGGCTTGGTGCAAACCTGAGCATCTTACGAGAAAAGGTGGTGGAGTCGGAGGAAAACAGCTGTGAACAGAGGAAAGCACTTGAAATCCTTGTCAGGAAAGTTCCAGATGACAGACGGGTAAGCATACAATTTGCATCACTAACTTGCGTTTGTGTGGTTTGTAGTTTCTCTGTCTGTCAGATTGTATCTGTTAATTTGTGCCTGACCATCGTTGGGTCTTTTCTTTTTCGTAACGTTTGTTTGGTTTTGGTCTTCTCTGTCTGTTTATTTGTGTCACTGTCAGCCCCTGAGTGTCACTTTTATTATGGTCACTCAGTTTTGGTCTTCTCTGTCTGTTTATGTCACTGTCAGCCCCTGAGTGTCACTTTTATTATGGTCACTCAGTTTTGGTCTTCTCTGTCTGTTTATGTCACTGTCAGTCCCTGAGTGTCACTTTTATTATGGTCACTCAGTTTTGGTCTTCTCTGTCTGTTTATGTCACTGTCAGTCCCTGAGTGTCACTTTTATTATGGTCACTCAGTTTTGGTCTTCTCTGTCTGTTTATTTGTGTCAGTGTCAGTCCCTGAGTGTCACTTTTATTATGGTCACTCTGGTCTTCTCTGTCTGTTTATTTGTGTCAGTGTCAGTCCCTGAGTGTCACTTTTATTATGGTCACTCTGGTCTTCTCTGTCTGTTTATTTGTGTCAGTGTCAGTCCCTGAGTGACACTTTTATTATGGTCACTCAGTTTGGTCTTCTCTGTCAGTTTATTTGTGTCAGTGTCAGCCCTGAGTGACACTTTTATTATGGTCACTCAGTTTTGGTCTTTCTGTGTTTATTTGTGTCACTGTCAGTCCCTGAGTGTCACTTTTATTATGGTCACTCAGTTTTGGTCTTCTCTGTCTGTTTATTTGTGTCATGTCAGTCCCTGAGTGTCACTTTTATTATGGTCATCAGTTTTGGTCTTCTCTGTCTGTTTATTTGTGTCATGTCAGTCCCTGAGTGACACTTTTATTATGGTCATTCAGTTTTGGTCTTCTCTGTCTGTTTATTTGTGTCAGTGTCAGTCCCTGAGTGTCACTTTTATTATGGTCACTCAGTTTTGGTCTTCTCTGTCTGTTTATTTGTGTCAGTGTCAGTCCCTGAGTGACACTTTTATTATGGTCACTCTGGTCTTCTCTGTCATGTTTATTTGTGTCAGTGTCAGTCCCTGAGTGACACTTTTATTATGGTCATTCAGTTTTGGTCTTCTCTGTAGTTTTGTCACTGTCAGTCACTGAGTGTCACTTTTATTATGGTCACTCAGTTTTGGTCTTCTCTGTCAGTTTATGTCACTGTCAGTCCCTGAGTGTCACTTTTATTATGGTCATTCAGTTTTGGTCTTCTCTGTCTGTTTATGTCACTGTCAGTCCCTGAGTGTCACTTTTATTATGGTCATTCAGTTTTGGTCTTCTCTGTCAGTTTATGTCACTGTCAGTCCCTGAGTGTCACTTTTATTATGGTCACTCAGTTTTGGTCTTCTCTGTCTGTTTATGTCACTGTCAGTCCCTGAGTGTCACTTTTATTATGGTCATTCAGTTTTGTCTTCTCTGTCAGTATTTTGTCACTGTCAGTCCCTGAGTGTCACTTTTATTATGGTCATTCAGTTTTGGTCTTCTCTGTCAGTTTATGTCACTGTCAGTCCCTGAGTGACACTTTTATTTGGTCATTCAGTTTTGGTCTTCTCTGTCAGTTTATTTTGTCAGTGTCAGTCCCTGAGTGTCACTTTTATTATGGTCATTCAGTTTTGGTCTTCTCTGTCAGTTTATTGTCACTGTCAGTCCCTGAGTGACACTTTTATTGTGGTCATTCAGTTTTGGTCTTCTCTGTCAGTTTATTTGTCAGTGTCAGTCCCTGAGTGACACTTTTATTATGGTCATTCAGTTTTGGTCTTCTCTGTCAGTTTATGTCACTGTCAGTCCCTGAGTGCACTTTTATTATGGTCATTCAGTTTTGGTCTTCTCTGTCTGTTTATGTCACTGTCAGTCCCTGAGTGTCACTTTTATTATGGTCATTCAGTTTTGGTCTTCTCTGTCTGTTTATGTCACTGTCAGTACCTGAGTGTCACTTTTATTATGGTCATTCAGTTTTGGTCTTCTCTGTCAGTTTATTTGTGTCAGTGTCAGTCCCTGAGTGTCACTTTTATTATGGTCATTCAGTTTTGGTCTTCTGTGTTTATTTCTGTCAGTGTCAGTCCCTGAGTGTCACTTTTATTATGGTCATTCAGTTTTGGCCTTCTCTGTCAGTTTATTTGTGTCACTGTCAGTCCTGAGTGTCATTTTTATTATGGTCATTCAGTTTTGGTCTTCACTGTCTGCTGATTTGTGTATGCTTTTCTTCTAGGCTTTTTCTGTGTTGCGCAGTTTGTCGGTGTGTTTGTTTGAATTGTGAATTCCACTTTGATTAGCTGTCTTTGCTTAAGATGAAACTTAACAGAAACAAATGAGGCTTTGAAATGTGTTGTGATATTTTAGAAAGGCACTGATGATCAAATGGTTAGAGTGGGTGCCTGCGCAGGTGATAGTTATGAATTTGAACCACATGTGGGGTTGGAATTTTTTGGCTTGACAATCCCCTCTGTCTGCCCAGCGGATACCTGACTCATTTTGGGGGAGGATGAAAATCCCCTCTGTCTGCCCAGCGGATACCTGACTCATTTTGGGGGAGGCTGAAAATCCCCTCTGTCTGCCCAGCAGATACCTGACTCATTTTGGGGGAGGCTGACAATCCCCTCTGTCTGCCCAGCGGATACCTGACTCATTTTGGGGGAGGCTGAAAATCCCCTCTGTCTGCCCAGCAGATACCTGACTCATTTTGGGGGAGGCTGACAATCCCCTCTGTCTGCCCAGCGGATACCTGACTCATTTTGGGGAAGGCTGACAATCCCCTCTGTCTGCCCAGCGGATACCTGACTCATTTTGGGGAAGGCTGACAATCCCCTCTGTCTGCCCAGCGGATACCTGACTCATTTTGGGGAGGCTGACAATCCCCTCTGTCTGCCCAGCAGATACCTGACTCATTTTGGGGGAGGCTGAAGGCAGTGGAAGAAGAGGAATGGGCTCCACTTTCCATCTTGCATTACCCAAAACACAGAAAACTTCTGACAGTTCACTGTCCCAGTGGGCTGTGTGGATTTTTCTTTGTAATTGACAGTTGATTCTGTATTTTCTGCTTTGCATCATACATTTGTTAGCTTCCCCCTTCCTCCCACTGTCCCTCACTGCATGCTTGGTGTACATTTGGTTGTCAAGATGTCCCATGATCAGTGTTGTCTTGTTGACCCTCATTCTATAGTCGGTTTAGAGAACTCTGTACTTGTTTTCTTATGTTTCTTTCAGATGAATGCTGTATTGATTTTTAAATGTGAAATTGTGCTTTTATTCTATGTTTGGTATTCTGTTGTATAGGATTCTCCATTTGTGCATTGGCAATGTTTCTCAGAGATATAGTATTCTGTGCTTAAAGAGCAACCTCAGTGTATTTTTTGTTTCTGTTACAGTTCATAGACCTGCGTTTGGCTGTGTTGGGTAATGTGGATGCAGGCAAGTCCACTCTCCTGGGTGTTCTGACTCAAGGGGAGCTGGACAACGGCCGAGGCTGTGCCCGTCTGAACCTCTTCCGACATCTCCATGAAATCCAGACTGGACGCACCTCATCCATCTCCTACGACGTTCTGGGATTTGATACCAAGGGGGAGGTATGGTGCCGGGGGGTCAGACAGCGACTTGTTCATTGGGATTGTCGGCATGGAATAAATTGTTTCTGTTTTTGCCATTTTTTTAAAAGGTCCCTACCATGAACGATGGATATATACCAAAAAGGGGAACAATCTTTTGAGGCCAAGTCAAGCTAGAAATACGGGTAGTGGTCGTAACTGGTTGTGGTTTTAAACATCAAAGAGATAGATTACCAGGCTACTTGCTGACGGAAGAACTTCCAACCCTTTTTGTAGCAGTGATGGGGATACTCCACAGAAGATCAACAATAACAAGTGTATAAGCCGAAATGTATTGTTCAAATAGATTTTAAATTTGATGACGTTCTCGCTATGAAACCAATGGAAAATTAGTAAGCATTATATTAATTGTGGAAGTGATTTGTTTTTAACATGCTGAAAAAAAAAATGATACAAACTGAATATGATTTTGAAAAAATTGAATAGATGCCGTTACTACATTGTATTTCAATGTGATGATGATGATAATAATTACAATAATAATGATTATAATAATGATAATGAAAAAAGGATATTATTAGTTGAACATGATTTTGAATAGATGCTTTAGCTGCATTGTACTTCAGTAGAATGATTTTTTAATGAATGTTGTTTCTGTGTTTGAGAGAGTAGTTTGAATAAATTTTTACTATTTCAGAAAACTGATTGATAAACTTGTGGCCCATTTTCAGGTTGTCAACTATGCTGAATGCCGCACTGTTGAGGAAATCTGTGAGAGTTCCACCAAGCTGATCACGCTCATCGATTTGGCTGGTCACCAGAAGTACCTCAAAACCACCATCTTTGGACTCACAGGAAACTGTCCAGATTTTGCTATGCTGGTCGTCAGCGCTACCACTGGCATTGGTGAGGCTTACTTTGTCTGGCTTCTCCTCTGTCCTGGCCTGGTAATTTCCTGTATTAGATGTAATAGTCATAGCTGCCAACCCTCCCGAAATTTTCGGGAAACTCCCGAAAATGAAAATCTGACAGGAAATCCCGAAAGTTGTCTTTTTTTCCCGAAAAATGAAAAATCAAAAATCACTTCACGTTTCGGTAATTTTTCGCAAGGTGTCTGTAAAAAGACACATCGGTTTACCAAAACAAATCGACTTCCGCCCGGTACTTCCGTCCGGTACTTCCATCCACGCGAAAATGGCTTCAGGAAAGCAGTGCCACATGGACTCGAAAAAAAGGGCAAAAGTCAAGTTTTTTCCGCGATACAAAGTCGACTACGCCTTCATTGATGCGTCCAAGAGAGACGAATATCATGCGTTTTGTAAAGAATGCCGTACTGACATCAACATTTCACATGGTGGAAAAAAAGACATCGAACTTCATGCCTCTTCTGCCAAGCACAAGAGGAATGCGGCGATGATGCCATGATGGTGGTACATGGTCAAAGCCAACATGAGTGGGGCTTGCTATGAGCCAGTTTCCAATAGAGCTGTTGAAAAAAGCGAAGTCGGCAACATCAGATGCCCTCAAGGACAGAGAACAACTCACCCCCCCCACCCCCCCCCCCCCCCCCCCCCCCTCAGCATCCTCCTCCTGTTAGGCTGACAGGTTGTGAAAAAAAAGTGTAGTTCTGAACAGATATAGGTGTACATTGTAGGAAAGAAATTTTTCCTTAGTGATTCCCCCCATTTTTTTGTGTTCTTTATTACCATGGTGATGATGATTACCAACATCTTGATAGAAACTTTCAGTTTACTGTTACAAGACTATAGAGAATCATACCCAGGGATGATGAAACAAGAAAATTGCAATATTGGTGGTATCCATTGTATACAGACTGAAAAACCAAGACTTCCAAAGCATCTTTCATCGTAGCTAGATAATCTAGGAGCAAAGAGCAACACAAATGGACATTAGTCTGGAGACTTTTCTTCTCTGCGTAACCTGTCAAGCCACAGTTTACTTGTTGGACTGAAGTGGTAAGTTGAAGTGCTTTCTAATGTTGAGTAATGTGTGATGACTGTAATTTTTGTAATCTGTATGCTTTGCTATCAGTACACTGTACTGTTCATGTCTAATTCTAGCATGATGAGATGGAAGAAATATCCCCTTTTCGACCCCAGAAAAGCTAATTTTTTTACCTCCAAATGTGCATGTACCCGTCAGCGTCTGGGGGCGTTGCCCCCAGACCCCCGCCTTCTCACAGGAATTTATGTTCCAACAGGTTGGCAGCTATGAATAGTATTACTCAACACCACCAGAGTGACTCATGCAGTGCATGTCTCCTGGTGGCTGGCCTGATAACTAAGTGATATTGACAGCTGCCTGTGCGTGGTGATGGATAGGACAAACCTTGGTGTGGCTGTGTGGGTGAGCAGTGGCATGAGGTGTGTGAAAGCACTGTCATGGAGAGGGCATGCACGACTGGCCGCAGCAAAACGCAGGTCGGAAGGGTCTGGCAGAGGACAGAAGGTGCAGGTTAAAGATGTAGTGATGATGGTGGACAGATGAGGGTGCCTGTCCAGAGATAGGTGGAGTAGGCCATTACATTTATGTCCAAACCATGAGGAAAAATAGGTAGTTCACACAACAAATGTGTAAACCAGATGTGGCCTTGATTCAGAGAAAAAGCTTTCACTGGGTGGGACTTGTCAGTAAAGAAAGAGAAATGGAGGTAGATACTAATGATTGCAGGTGAAAAGGTAAGAAGGCAGTTCAGTGATATATTTTGTTTTTGCTTTTGTTTCAGTGAAACTCAGTTTCAGTTCAGGTTCCTGTTCAGACATATTTCTTTCTTTAAAAAAAAAAATATTCAGCTTTTCTGATATTCAACTTTAAGGTCTGTAGTGCCTACATTCGTGCTAACATGCCAGAGATTCACATTCAGCCTGATTCACCACCCCCTGATCTGTCTGTAAGCAGACTAGCAAGACCTTAAAATGTCAAACTGGGACATTGGTTGGATTAAACTTTTTGCTGATCGCTGATAGCTGGTGTGATGGCCACATTGAACCAACAACCTGACATATTGTCTTGTAAGTTCACCTGATAATTATTTGTGATTTACTTTTGTCAAAGTAGATAGACCTCTGTCATTTATGACTTCGTAAATGTGTATATCTTACCTTAAGTGCCCCCTCTTCATCCTTTCTCAAATCCCACCAAATCCTTCCTATCCTCTCCCCTATGTATCTTCACTTCATCTTGCTAGAAAGTTAGAAATAAAAACTATATGTGCACTGTGTGATCCTCTTCCTCAGCGGGCACAACCAAGGAGCACCTAGGGTACGCTCTGGCACTGGGTGTGCCAGTGATGGTGGTGGTGAACAAGGTGGACTTGTGCCCTGCCGGCAGTGTGGAACGACTCCTGTGTCAGCTAGAAACCATCCTGAAATCTCCAGGCTGCAAGAAGATCCCTGTTCGCATCAACAGCGAGGATGACGCCATCACTGTGGCCAGCAATTTTGATTCCAACAGGTGAGCTGCTTGTTTGACTTCAAATCCTGTGGATTTGTGGGCTAGTAGCTCCTGAAGAGGGAGTGCATAAATTGGAAGCCAGACCACAACCCCCCCCCCTCCTTCTCATTGCACCCCCTCTTCCTCTTCTTCACCCCCCTCTACCAAATGGACACACACACACACACACACACACACACACACACAACACACACACACACACACACACACACACAATATAACACGTATATTTCCAGGGATTGGAAAATAACATTTGCATTTGATGTAATTTGTGAGGAAAAATAGGTCTCCACAAAGCCACCGATCAAAGACACTATATATATATATATATATATATCTTTTCTTTTTTTTTTTTAATAAAGAATTACTTCTTTATGAACATAAATATGAGCAAATGATTTAAAGCAACAAATGCATATCCTTAGATTTGACATCATGCAGATTAATTTGCCAAAGCCAGTGATTGTGTGCTTATGTAGACTTTCTTTTTCACTACAATGGTTTCACTATATAAACCATAGAATTTACCATTACTTTTTTTATGTGTGCAGCATAACGCCCATCTTTAGAGCGTCTTGTGTGTCAGGCCTTAACCTGGATCTGATTCTGAAGTTCCTACATGTACTGCCACCCCAGAAATCTCACAAGGAACGAGAGCGCCTGTCCAAGGATCTGACAGAGTTCCAGATAGATGAACTGTACTCCGTCCCCCAAGTTGGCACGGTGGTGGGAGGGGTCATCAAAAGGTCAGTTTACCTCCCTTTTCCCCACCATTTTCCCTGAATAGTCATGGCTTTTCAAGGGATATTATTTATTGATAGAAAATAATAAACTTTTCTGTGTTGTGTGTGTACCTGAATTCTGTTTGTGCATGGCTGTGGTCTGTAATATCGGAATACTATTATGTTGATAACAAATGGTGAATTGCTTTGTGTAGCATTAGTATGTTTATGGTTGGCAGAAACTCTTGGGAAAGTTTGACAGCAGAAGGGGTTAGAGAAGAAATCTTCCTTCAGAGAAGTGTTTCAGCTTTGAACTCCTTATGCTTTTAAGGGGACTGGCTGCATCCAGGTCATGACTCCAAAGTGCTGTTTTGATGTCAGAAATAATTAAGCCATTGTTGGCATTTGTATGTGCGTTTGCTGAATTGTTGGGTGTCTCAATACATGCCATTTTTGAAGGATCTCTTTCCCATACCTGTTTTAAGTTTGGAAATGTAAGCCTTATGAAGCATACTTTGTTCCTCCAAAACCAGATCCAGATGGAACTGTTTTTTAGCTGCTTCTGCCATTGCCTTTTAAGATGCTGGTTTTCCTTTTGCAAGAAAGTGAGAGTTTTATGAGTTCATAGGGTAATCACCTACAGCCCCACTTACTTCAACCTTTGTGTCGAGTACTTTGATCTAGAAGTCAAACTCCCTCAAGCTGCAGGCCAGCTTGGCCTATTTCTCAGCTGTACAGATGTGAGCTTTCACCATTCTGCTTTCATGTAGCACTATGAGTTCAATCAGAATCATTTGCTTTTGAATATGAGTAGAGTGCTGTATCTGGTCTCTTGCCACTCTTAGTCTTACTGATAATCTCTGGACGGTTTTCCATTGTAGAGGCCTGCTGTGCACTCCCAATCATCCACTCCATCCAGGCTCTGGTTTTCTTAATCACTTTTGTTACCTCATCCAGTGTGGGTGGCTTGTCATCGAACTTTCTGGCACCAAAGGCTGTATTAAGCCCAAGATTTCAAGTGGCACTTGAGGGTTGGTATGTGTTTCCTGAGACACTACTCAGAAGTTTCTTTGTTCACTGTGAATGCCTCTGTGTTCCATGCCTGTCTGAGCATGTGGTAGAGAGAGAGAGAGAGAGAGAGAGAGAGAGAGAAGGATATTATGGCACAGAATAGTCTTTTATACTTTGTTTCAGAGAAAATGTGTCAGTACATAGAATGTCTTTCTCTTAGTATCTTTTCTTTCCTTTTTCTGTTGATGCATGGAGTGCCTGAGGAAAAAGGAGGATGTGTCTTTTAGCGCCTGACTTCCTTTGCATTGCTGGTATGGACTCTCAGAGAATAACTGGTTTTCCTTTCAGCATATTGTATTTTAACTTCCAGTTTCAACCTATGATTATTCCTGTGTATTCTGCAGGGGATCCATACAAGAAGGGGAGGCCTTACTGTTGGGGCCATCTGACAGTGGGGATTTCATGGAAGTGAAAGTTGGCACCGTGCACCGTAATCGCTTGCCATGCCGACTGATCCAGGCGGGGCAGGCTGCATCAGTAGCTCTTGTGGATGTGGAGCGAGATCACCTGAGAAAGGTAAATGGTAACTTTTTTTTCTTTCACTTTTCAGCTTCCGTCTAGTCTGTTGTTCAGCTGTGTGAGACTGTGAAATGATCAGGAGGTTGGACTGGGCATGTTGTAATGAAATCAAAAAGTTGTGTGATTGCAGGTTGTTAGGCTTTATTCCTTTAGGAAGTTTGCCGGGTTTCTTCCTTGCACAATGCCACCCAGTGATCTGCAGTTTATGTTTGCTGCTGGGAGGTTTGTGTAAAATGTTTGAACCCCTTTTGTCTTCTCATGCCGTAGTCCCAAATCAGCTACTGCTGTTTTCAATATACCAACAACTGAAGGGTATTTCGAGGATTGGTTTTGACACACTGGGATTTTTACAGAAGATAAATCATAGAAACTATTATAAAAGATCCTATGACAATAGATACTATTGTAAAAGATCCTATGACAATGGATACTATTGTAAAAGATCCTGCAACAATGACATATTGGCATTTGGTAAAATTGGAAAAGCTCACACATAACCAGCTTGAATTGCACCAAAGAATGAAGTATGGCTGAGTAGATAACAGGATAGGAAATGGCTGTGTATTGTCATCAGTCACGGTGGATGTAAGGAGATGAGTATGCAGACATGCATCCATGTTCATCTGCACAGCATTACATATGTTAAAATACAGTGCATTCAGCAAAAAAATTCATGCAAATGTCAGTTTGTTCCTGATAAAGAGATTTTGGGGTGGCTTATCTGACATAGAAGTCTGCACCTGGAGAGGACTAAGCATGGAGGAAGAAGCCCAAGTGATGGTCTGCTTGTAGATCGTATCTAGTCAGTAGAGACAGAATGCCAGTTGGACAGAGCGAGTTGCTCAGATTGTAGTATTTTGGTCAGTGATAATGGCGGCGGGACGAGACGGGTAGGAGGTGGAAGATGGAGTGGGATGGGAAAATGGTGAATGGGAATCGGGGGTAGAAGAGGGATGCTGTGCAATATATCAATGCACCCAGCCACAACACGCAATGCACATCACAGGCCACAGGATTACATTCTTGACAGGCTTACCTCCATTGCTTACTGCCTCATTTTGCAACATCAGGAGAGTATATAACAATGGATTCCAGACATGTTACAAACTGTATTAAGCAATTCTTGTTGTATTTTCATCAGTAATTACTCTAACATTCAAGTAGTCAGCATTTTGTCTGAGGGAAAACTCGTTTCATTTATTACTTTTTTTCATGTGTGTGTGCAGGGCATGGTGTTGCTCAGCCCGTCAGCGGAGCGTGTCTGTTGCATGCAGTTTGAGGCAGATGTGTTTGTCCTCTTCCACTGCAACAAGCTGACCAAGAACTTTCAAACCACTGTTCACATCGGCACAGTCTGCCAAACTGCTGTCATCTCCAAGATCAATAAGGTCAGCAGTAGTATAGTTTGTTTGTTTGCCTGTTTCACAAGTTTGACCTAAAATAGAAAATCTTATTACAACAGCATGTCCAGGCTGGAGAACAGCTGACTTGAAAGTTCTCTGAAAAAGGCTGGGGTCCAGGATTCACATAGGACAACCACAGCAAAAGGTTTAACCCGAAGAGTGCCTATAAGCCGTCAGCTGACGCCGAAGTAAAAATGCTTTCCCAGTGCCTATGGGCCGTCCACTGACGTCATGCATTTTCTTGAATTTTCATTCGTTACTATTTCTATTAACGGACTTAAATAGAGTGTGCGTAGTAAGCCTTATATGTCTGTAGTATTAAAATGATATGCAAATGACTACACGTGAGGGGAAAGCCCATTTATTCTCATCACTGACTGGATGACCAGCCAGCACTTCGTCTCGCTTGCAAAGATGGCGGCGCAACCTTCGAAAAGCGTAGCGACCAAATCAACGTATTTACACAGCTGAGCAGGCTCTGCTAATCATTTTTGACAAAGACAATAATCTTTTATTCAACGACTTACTCAAGCATGAAGGTGAGATGATGATTGTGATGGAATTGCCGACCGTATTCGTCAGTTATTGTGTCGGGCTGTGTGACCTCAGTGTGTGTTCAGCTGACTGGTTTGCCAGCGTCGAACGAGCTCGCCTAGTGTGTTCTCTGCACTGCGAGCCAGTGGCCAGTGATGTGATAGTCAGCGCGAGAGGGGAGCATGGCCTGCTCGCGGCGTGACACGGGGCAGAGGGAAAGGTCGGAGAAGAGGAGGAGTGAAAGAGAGGGTTGAAGTCCAGCAAGGGGGCGTGGTGGGGGGAGGGGGCGTGGTCATGGACTGACCTGTCTGCATAGAGTGTGAGCGTCTTGATAGACTTCTAAACAGTTTTACTTTCATTTACATGTGTAGTGTGACAATACAAACTTTATTTGCAACTTTTTTGCTTTGTGTTCTTTTTTGGATGTGAAGCTGTAGTGGTAAATACATATGTTTTTGATCGTGCAAAAAAAATCTATCCAAATCTAAATGCCTAAATGTTTTTTTATTATCAAAATCAAAACAAAAGAAGCCCAGATTCAAAATCTTCATTCGATTTCCTTCAAAAATCATATATATTTCATTGTTATATCTTTTGTAGTTTCTGAGCTAGAATTTTTTGTTAATTATTACCCCCAAATCATTAGATTTCCCTGGCACTGGGAAAGCCTTTGTTTGTAACATTTTCAAGCAGTGAACGGGTTAAGATATTTGTATGGCAGAAATAGTGGATAGGCAACTTTAACACACATGAATATGATTAAGATTATCCTTAAGTCAGGTGCTTTGATAAACAATAAATATTCAAAGAACATTCCCATTTTCAGCCATGTTTGGCATTCCCATACATGAGTGAGAGCAATAAAGAGAGCCAATACTCTATGAAACCAAATGTCAAATCTTGTTGGTATTCCATTCAAAACATCATGTTCTGTTGCAGAGCCACATCAAGACCAATGAGAAGGCCCGTGTCATCTTCACATTCAAGTTTAAGCCGGAATATATTCGTGTGGGCACCAGGCTGCTTTTCCGTGATGGGAAAACTAAAGGTGTTGGGGGAGTTACAAAGGTTTTTCCCTTCGAGACGCATATACAGGATTAATTCCATGTTCATCTGGCGGCCTGAATTCTGGAACTCATCATGTGATATGGACATTGTGTGTGATAGACATGTTGTGTGGCCAGAGGCTCAGTAGAGGCTATCTGTGCCACAGGTGTTTTGTGCTCATCTTTATGTGCCACAACAGTGAACTGGACGAAAGTTATTTCCATGGTTTGTGATCTCTACACAAAAGACACAGCAGTTTGGAGGAGAAAATGCACATGGTAGAGATGAACTGCAAAATATGTATCTAGTCTACCCATGGTTGGTTGGTTTGATTTGAGGGCTCTATGTTTCTCCACAATCACCCTTTGGTTTAAGTCAGTTGTGGTCTGTAATGTTATAGCTGATCAGCATTTTAATATCAAGATGTAGAGTCACAGCTCAGCCATGAGATCAGTTGCTGTGGACATTTCAGCTTTTGTAATAAATCAATGTACTACTTGAAAGAAAAAAGGGGGGGGGGGGGGGGGGGGGAGAGAGAGAGAGAGAGAGAGAGAGAGAGAGAGAGAGAGAGATTTTTGCACTACTATAAATTTTAAGCAACTCCTTTTATCTCGCTGATTATCTGCTGGAAGGAAGCATTCAGATCGAAAGGAATGGGCATTTGGAAGCTACGAATCATGATTAGTTCTGTGTGGTAAAAGAATTATTGTAAATAGCTCTTTTTTTTTCATCTATCGGTCATTTTAAATACAGATGTATTCAAAGCCAGAAGTGGAAAAAAAATCTGTGTTTGAGATGTGTACATTAACTCAAACACATAGAAAACTTGTTTCAGTGAAACATTTTTGCTGTTTGTTTTGGCTTTTCTTTAGTTTATTGTTTTTATTGTACGTGAATGATAGAGTAGGTCTGAGGCTTAAGGGACAAGAGAAAAGAAATGATGCACCTTCCTCAAACATGAGTAAAAAAAAAAAAACCCACAACAAAATATATCACGCCTAGAAAATTTCCATGCTCCTCTTACCTTCACATACATCCATTCCCACATCTGCTGCATTGATTAATCTTCAGATACACGCCACATCACAGTCATGACTGTGAAGCGTTACGGAAAAACAAATTAATCTGCAGGATCTCAGATTTGCTGCAATCTTTTTTTTGTCTGTCTGTGTTGATGGTGTGATTCCCTAAAAACCAACCAACCAACAAACAAAAGCAGCTTATTTATAGTGCTCACATCAAAATATAGTTATACATTATAGAGTTTGTCATGTGGATTTTTTTTTCAGTTGGTGTACAGGTGTGATGTTTTTAAATGCTGTATCAATAGAATTCCTTGAACAAATTACACATTATTTTGTGCTGTGGATACTGTGTACACTGGAATAGGATCAGCTTTCTTCACTAGATTTAACACATTAGTAAGATGTTTTCATTCCATATTTGTTGATGGTATTTATCGCCATTTTTCCAGATTTGTTCAGGAGAGAGGAGGCATGCATAATTGTATTTTCTTTTGCAGTGGTCCCTTTTAATAGTGTGTTTTATTGTTCCATATAAAATTGTACACATTGCGTCCCATCTGATTTGTGTAGCTTTCTAATAATATAACTGAATGAGCAGCAGCATCTTGATATGTCTTTTATATTGAGCAATACTTTGAGGAGTTTTAACATCGTAAGTAGTGTAGAGTTGAAAGTCTGTGGCCTGAAGAAGCTTTACATGTCCTTTGAATATTCATTCTTATCAAGATAGAATGGCAGTGTATACTAATTCCATGCATTCATTTGATAGTCTGGTTGGGACTGACTTGTCTTGTTATTTACACTGACACTGGCAGCACTCTTTCCTTGTGTGATTGACTTGGCAAAGCCACTGTCACTGTATTTTCTCTGCTCAGTAGACAGCTTCATGCTATTCACGAAAATACATCACCTTGAAAGAACTCATCTTTATGATTAGCTTTGCAAATGTTTGAGACAGTACGAGGAAAGACATAAAACATTTTAAAAAGAAAGGGTATTAGTTCAGCAAGACAATACTGACAAACAGATTACAGGACAAAACATGATGTATTTCAACCTCTTGGGTCTTCTTCAGGCAAAAACAAACATTTAGGACAATGAAAACAAAGAACGGGCAACCACCTAGCTTCTCAGATTTGGCAAAAAAATGGGAAAGTTATAAAACGAAAACACGACACACACATGCACATATGCACACACAAACAATAGAGGATCTGAATAAACAGTTTTTCAGCTTGCATATTTAGAGTTATTTTGTTGTGCCTTCTATGTAAATTTTCATCTCCACTCCCCCTTTTCATGTCAAAGCCTAGTTATTCCCCCTCTCTCCCTCTTTCCCAATCCCTGCCTTCCAGCACCTCCCACCCACACCTCTCCTCCACCCCTACTTTTTCTGATCTGCTGCTCCTCTTTATCACTTTAATAGCACAATTAAAAAAGGAATTCCTAGCCAAATATACAGTATATCTTCTGACCACATTGATGTATGACGCAGCAGTTAAATACAGAACATAAGAACTACCCAAGGGCAGGGGCAGGGTGTTTGTGACCTGTATAAACTGATAAACAGAGAGAGTTTCCCGGTTCTCTCCCCTCCCTCTGAGAACGTGAAAATAGCAAAGTGAGGAAGAGTGTACCTTCCAGTTAAAGATCTTCCTTGCCAAGATGTCTTCCCCCTTAAATTCTTGGGTTTCCGGGCACATTTTCTCCAGGTATGTTCTGTGTTTCTCTGCCAGTTGAAGACTCCCATGCATGTCAGGCATGCATGTCTCAGTTTGGAAGTGTTTTTGAAGTTCATTCATTATTAGGAGCTTCCACAACTAATTTAACAGATTTTTCATGGAAATGCATTAATTTTTGCTGATGGAAAAGTTGGATGATTTTTTTTTTTTTGGTAAAGCACTTTTCTTTTGGAAAGAATATTATTGACTGTTACAAAACCTGGTGAGATGTTACATTGTCTCTAAAAAGGAGAGCAGCTGAACATTTCTGGAAAGACTAGTTTTGTTTTGCATTTTAATGGAGATTGAGAGGTTTATGTCTCCGCATGCTTTTAAGATGTTTCTTCTAACAGTTTGGCTTCACCCAGCACCAGAACGTTGTAGGGCTCTTCTTGTCATGTTGAGACCGTATTTTGAGAGCAGGTGTTGGTGCCATGGATGACGCGTGTGTTTTGCAGGTGTATGCTCAATGATGACTGCGGAATAACAACGTATGTTTGTGCATGAATGCTGTCCTGGTGATCCTTGATGTGAAATTGTCAGCGGAAAGAATGATGTGACACAGTGCTGTACTGTAGTGTTTGTTCTTATACTTTAGAAAGGCAACTACCTGTGTGCATGGATTGTGACGATGATTTCCGTTGGTTACAAAGGCTTCCTTGGAATGGTTGCACCTGTCCACAGTTCGTGAGTCCCTCCTTTCCCTCACTTTGTTTTCATTTCTTTTTAAAAAAAACCTTTTTTTTTGTAATGAAGGTTGAAGGGCCACTCTCATGACAGAAGTTAAGCTAGGGGAAGTTGCAGGAATTTTTGATGTTCAGGACTCCATCATTTCTTATTGTCATATATATATATATATATATGACAGTAGCATTCTTTCAGCAAGTCAAAGAGAGGTAGTGAGGTGATGGATATTCCATCATTTCTTATTGCCTCATGACAGGTCAAAGTGGGAGGTAGGAAGGAATGGCAATGGGTTGAGGTGATGGAAGTTTCTTATTGTTCATGATAGTAAGTGAAAGTGGGGACGGGGGTGATAGATGTTCCATCCTTTTTTCTTTTTTGCTGTCCCCTAGTAGTGGTAGGTTGAAGTAGGGAAGGAGGGTAGAGTAGAGTGAAGGGTGGGATAGGGGGTGGGGGTGGGGGGCAGAAGGTGTGTGTGTCAATTGGATGGATGTTGGGTAATCAGGCAGCTCAGTTCTCGGTAATGCACAGGTAGATAGAGATGTTGTAGTCAGTCCTGTCCTTAGCGGTGAATAAATATTGAAATCTGGTTGGTTGTCTCTATTTCCATTCACTGTGGTTACTATTTCCATGCATGCACCAGTGTCCTGTTTTGAGTGTGGCTGGATTGTTTAACTGCAATTTATAATCCTTTTTTCAAGTAACTGACCTAGAGACTGATTCGAATATGGATTGATTAAAAATTGGAAAAAAATCCTTGACACTATTTTGTGTGTGTGTGTGTGCGTGTGTGTACTTAATATGTTTATTTTTTTCTATTGATTACCATTAACATGCGCTATGCTATCTATATACTCAGTAAACCAATAAAAAAGAACACAATGATACAGAATGTCTCATTTTATTTTCAAATGAAACTGATCACAACAGAAAGATGCTGTTTGACTGTACACCCAATACCTATATGTACACGCTAACTACAATCAGTTATTCATGTTCAATATCATATTATAAGTGAAAAACAAAAAGAGAGAGATTCTGAGAAAGCGACCTTGTCCATTCACCTGAATGTCCTCAGAATATCTTCCATAATGACCTCTGTGATTCAGACCTAGGTAGACAACCTGGGAAAAAGAGAGAGACAATGGTATTCAGGATGCTTACTAGTAAGAGGATGTTTACCAATGTGTTGAGCCACAGCTGAACAGATATTTGTGTTCCTTCTTGTGTTAGAGGTGTCAGGCCACATGACTGCCAATGTACTGTAACCTTGAAATAGGCTTTCTGTGCCTGGTAAATGTTGAAACCGCGCACCGTATCGAGCCTCCATAGGCAGCAACTAACAGAACATGCTGAACAAACAAGCACTGGATGACTCTGGCCTCCAACAAACCACAAGAACCTTTTCTTTTTTTTCAACAGGACACATCAAAATGTGTGAAAATACATGAGAAAACCAAGTATAAATTGTCTGCACAAAGAATGGAAAAAGAACACAAAAAATAAAACTGAGTTCAAATCTCTTGTAAGTTTGGCATTCATCAAGTCATTTTGCAGAGAACTTGAAATACTTTTTTAAAATTTGAAAGAGATCACAGTGAGACTTCTCCCATTCCGATAACAGTATAAAAATAACCAGAATGTTATGATCTAAAATGAAATAGTGTGGAAATTAAGGTCATTTTTTTTTCTGCCATGGAGTCTCATAACTGGAAAGACATGAACAGAAAGCACGCGAATCTCTGCTTAGGATGAAATGAAAAAGTGACTCAAAAATCCAGAACTGCTCTGAACAGGATTTCAAGACTTTCAGAATTACTGAAGATATTTGCCTTGTATTCCCATGCAAATTAAACTACTCACACTGAGTTTTCTTATGTGCTGTCACATATGCCAAGGTAGACCTGCTGGTGTTACAACCTTGCACACATACAATCTTAAATCAACAGGTGTTAAACCTTGCACACATACAATCTTAAATCAACATGTTAATCATTCCATAACCTGTGTCAAATGTGTACAAGTTCACCATTTCAAAATATATATCAAATAGGCAGTGAACTATGGAAAAATGACATATGTAGCATGTTCTGCCCCAATTTCCCATGTAAACAGAGTATGACTGCTCATACTTCAAGATATCAAACTATCAACTTCCTTTTAGACATTGAGAATCCACTATCAATACATAAAGAATCTGTTGCATAAATCAGAGAAATGACTGTTGGTTCACTATATTATATTCAAATTGTTAGACACAAGATTTTGAAACCTGGTAAAATCAGGACTGCTTAAAAAACAACAACAGAATCTCCAACTAGGTGTGAACGATGGAAACCTTTCTATTCGCATCCACTTAAGAAGTCTTGCATCCCTTTATTTAAAAACAAAAATCAACAACAAAAATAACAACACACAACAATCAAAACAAAATAGCAACTGAATATATGAGAATATGTTGAAAATAACTATGTTGTGTACGTGTGTGTGTGTAAATGTATGTGTATGTGTAGTAAGTATGGAGACTTTGATGATTTATTAATGGCAGAAAATACTACTGGATGAGAGGCATATAAATAAATACACACACACACACACACACACACACACATGCCTACACACACACACACACACACACACGCACGCACGCACGCACAGCACCACGCACGCACGCACACACACACACACACACATGCCCACACACTTGCTCAAATGCACAGGCATGTATGCATTTGCTTGCCTCAATCTCCCTCTCCATTCCTCGGCTAAAACTCTCATGTTCACCATAGGTAAAATTTTCAACGATGCAACACAGTTCTTTATCACACCATAAAGGCAGCCATTATTCCATCTTCCAGGAAGCACAGTTGCATGAAAACTTCAAAATCAAAGATAAAAACACTTGCCAAACAAAGCTAGAGTGTTTACAACTCCTTGAATCCAATGTGACGGACCAAATAGTCGTCTTCATGCTTCACAGATCAACAGTTACAACTCTCAAAGCATTACACATTATATATGCAAAAGTAAATACTTGAGCAGAAATACATTATCAGAAATACAAAAGCTGGAAAAATCATGGCAGTCTGTAGTGGGCGACTACAACATTAATTTCACCAAAGATGTGATTTATAGAATCATATGCATGATGGCAAGCACAGAAAGGTCCTGCAGTGGGGGAAAACAGGCAACTGTAGGATGCTGTTGCAGACAGTTGACCGTTGGTCATCTGTAGCCCTTGGGAGCTTTGTAGGGTACAGAGCGATGGCCAGATAATCCCAGCTGCTTGTGTCCATCCCTGCACACCCAGAGAGCAGGATCAGCATGAATGGTATCCAACATACCTACACACATGCATACATGTATGCACACTCACGCACACACACACAGAGGTATACCCTCTAAAGTAGTGAGATACATATTTCCAGTCTGTCAGAAAAAGGTAACCATCAAAATGATGTACAACTGTAAAAATTGTTCCTCAACATATGATTATGTAAATGCACATACAATTACAATACATGTATTAGAATTACTGCTCTATCAGTTCTCATGATGAATACATGAATTCAAAGTAGCAAAAGCACAAAATTAACTTAATATTTACATTCCAAAGCAGGTCCCTCCTGAAAAAAGGAAGACAGAATGAGGTGAATGGGGAGGGAGCCAGAGAAAACTCACACTGATCATCAGCAATCCTGTGCTGTCACAGACAGCTGTTGTGCTGCTAATCTCCGTCTCATGTTATCCAGACTGGAATTTCCAGTCATAGTTTAGAACAATTTGACAGTAGTATCGATCTCATGTTATTTAGGCTATGGAAACAGTCAGTGCAAACACAGCGCTTTGGGACCAAGACAGAGAGAAAACTAATGTGATGAAGAGAGGTAAGACAGCTACGGTGGAACCTGCTTTTCTCCCTTTCCTTCCCAGCTTGCAGCCTGAGAAGCATTTCTTGCCTGACCTGTTTGTGCTGATCTCTGTGAGCGGAATGGCGCTTCACTTAAACTCTTGTAACTCAGACACTGTTTTGCCAAGAGACTCACAGTTTCGCATGCTACTGTCAAATCACAGAAAAGCAAGGTATTACAATTTCATGTAATATGGTATGCTTTCAGACTTCCGATGCTTTCACAAACTCACACATTTTCTCATTTCTTTATATGCACAAACTGGGCACCTCATTTCAGCTTTTATATCTGGAAAGCTGTCCTATGAAGATGTGAAAAACTTTACAAGGTTATTATTTCATTTTTCACAAAACTCCATGTGTGAATGTAACTGGCAGATGAAAACAAATATTTTCCTTTTAGGTTTGCCAAATTTGATAGCTGTTGCTTGGACAGTTTGGGGAGTTGAACCAGTTTGAATACATCAGTTTTGTTATGGAAACATTGCTCAGGCAGAGGGTACAATCGGTTGTTGTTCCTCTCAGTTCAGGTCCTCTCCCTGTCAAGACTTAATTTTGAACATTTTCCTTTGTCAACACAAGATTTACTTTTCTATGAAGAACCCCCCCACCCCCCACCCACTTTTCCCCAACCTTCAATTTAACAGTCGATTTTTCATGAATTTCTGGAGTCTGTTAGAGATAGGTATCACTGTATCATATGGCAAGTGTTTACCTGAAACATCTGTTGCAGTAGAGGTCCATGTCACAGTCAACACAGCGAACCACAGCATCTTCAGTGCAAAGGATGCAGTAGGGCAGCTCATCTGGATCCTCATAGTCACTGTCCACATCAGACTCCTTGGCTCTGCCAGGCTGCAAAGCACAGCTACACATCATGTCATAACTCTCCTACACTGAATAGGAATCAACATGGGACAATGCTGCCCAGCAAGAATTAATGAATGGCAGTCTTTAATACTGTTGAAGAAAAAAAAAAAAAATCAGCAATTTTCTCATACTATAAGGAAAGTTTCAAATCTCTCGCACTGCAAAACAAGAATGGAGCTGTGGAGAATTCTTATATTGCAATACAGAACACAAAAGTGCACTTCCTATACATAGGAGAGCAACAATACATATCCATGAAAATTCTCTGAAACTGAAAAGGAAGAATACTAATATGATAAATCTTTTACACTGCAAAGTAACATCATAATACCAATGGGATAATTCTTTTCTATGGCAAAGCACAACCATGACACAAGTATGATAATTCTCTTATACCGCAAAGCAAGATCAGAATATCAATGCAATATTTTTTTCATATCGAAAAGCAAGATCATAAAACCAGTGTGATAAGTCTCTTATATTGTAAAGCAAGACCATCCACCAACATCATAATTCGCTCATTCTGCTAAGGAAGAACAATGACGTGGGAATTCTCCTACACTGCAAAGGAAACATACAAACTACAATTATTTTTTACTGCAAAGCAAGAAAATACGTATGACTGTTCTCTTATATACAAAGCAACAAAACCTAAATCATTTGAGCTGATTTAAATGTACAGATTTTCCTAAGAAGCCATGTTCTGTGCATAAAAACGACAGCACAATATATATATATATATATATATATATATATATATATATATATATATATATATATATATATGTGACAATTCAGATGAAGACT
>CM065723.1:79619594-79634594 GCA_033310375.1 Conus canariensis
TATCAGAGAGGGAGCATTCTGAACATAAGAAAAAATGACTCCCATATGATTGAGCAACAACATTAACCCTAATGATTCAAACTTCCCTAAGTCAGTGACTTGCATATTTGTGTTCAATATTTCTCAAGACAGCTTGTTTGATCATGTGTCGGTTTGACAGCTCCAAAATGTGTATATGCTGATTACCACGATTCTAAAGAATGCTGATTACCACAATTCTAAAGAATGCTGATCACCACGATTCTAAAGAATGCTGATTACCACGATTCTAAAGAATGTTTTTATTTACATTCATTTTTGTTTGTAAAATAAATGGACTGTGTATGCAAAAAGGTATATTGTCAATTGAAAAAAAATTAACAACAACAAAAAAATCATGTTAAATGTCACCTATTCTGGTGGTATTGCTAGCATGAATAATATTCCATGAAAAAGGCAGGACTTATCTAAAACTACACGAAATTCACAAGAACCCCCCCAAAAAAAATCATAAAGATGGACAGAGAATACACCCATTTTCTTTTTTTTTTTTTTTTGCACTGTCTTAACCTCTGTGGCACTCAAGTGGCAGTACACCAAACTGCTCTTTCTGATTTTCCGTCGACAGAAACACCCTGACTTGTTCTGTCACAGTCCAGGCTTACGACAATTCACAGGCAGAGTCAATGTCAAGTTGTCAATAGGTAACCCACAAGAAGAGACACTGCACTGCCACCGAATCACTTTGGTAGTGTTCAGCGGTGCCTGTTCTGATCCAACAAACACAGGACACCATCTAGTAAGGTCCCTACTGATGACAATAATTGCTTATCTGTAGAGACTGCATGAGTGAGTGTCCTCTCTTGGAACAGCGCCACCATGTCCATCCCACAAACAGTCCCAGTGAGCTCACCAAGACCTGCAACCTCGGTATGAACTCACCAAAAGCATAGATGTGGAGAGGAAATTGAAATGGAGGCAAGAGCAGGGAATGAAGGGCCGCAGAATTTGATGAAACTCCACTGGGTGGTTCCAGTCTTCCCAGCTGAGCCCACAGCATACTCCACTGGGTGGTTCCAGTCTTCCCAGCTGAGCCCACAGCATACTCCACTGGGTGGTTCCAGTCTTCCCAGCTGAGCCCACAGCATACTCCACTGGTGGTTCCAGTCTTCCCAGCTGAGCCCACAGCATACTCCACTGGGTGGTTCCAGTCTTCCCAGCTGAGCCCACAGCATACTCCACTGGGTGGTTCCAGTCTTCCCAGCTGAGCCCACAGCATACTCCACTGGGTGGTTCCAGTCTTCCCAGCTGAGCCCACAGCATACTCCACTGGGTGGTTCCAGTCTTCCCAGCTGAGCCCACAGCATACTCCACTGGGTGGTTCCAGTCTTCCCAGCTGAGCCCACAGCATACTCCACTGGGTGGTTCCAGTCTTCCCAGCTGAGCCCACAGCATACTCAGGTCATGGTAAGAATGGGTTGTGGTAGAAAAATCCCACAACTAAATGACTCTGATGGGAACTGAACTCATGACTTCCCAGCTGGGAAACTGCAATGCTACACACGACGTCATGGAGGGCTGTATGGTGCGCAATGCTACACACGACGTCATGGAGGGCTGTATGGTGCGCAATGCTACACACGACGTCATGGAGGGCTGTATGGTGCGCAATGCTACACACTACGTCATGGAGGGCTGTATGGTGCGCAATGCTACACACGACGTCATGGAGGGCTGTATGGTGCGCAATGCTACACACGACGTCATGGAGGGCTGTATGGTGCCAATGCTACACACACGTCATGGAGGGTTGTATGGTGTGCAATGCTACACACGACGTCATGGAGGGCTGTATGGTGTGGCAATGCTACACACGACGTCATGGAGGGCTGTATGGTGCGCAATGCTACACACGACGTCATGGAGGGCTGTATGGTGCGCAATGCTAAACACTACGTCATGGAGGGCTGTATGGTGTGCAATGCTACACACGACGTCATGGAGGGCTGTATGGTGGCAATGCTACACACGACGTCATGGAGGGCTGTATGGTGTGCAATGCTACACACGACGTCATGGAGGGCTGTATGGTGCGCAATGCTACACACGACGTCATGGAGGGCTGTATGGTGCGCAATGCTAAACACTACGTCATGGAGGGCTGTATGGTGTGCAATGCTACACACGACGTCATGGAGGGCTGTATGGTGTGCAATGCTACACACGACGTCATGGAGGGCTGTATGGTGTGCAATGCTACACACGACGTCATGGAGGGCTGTATGGTGCGCAATGCTACACACGACGTCATGGAGGGCTGTATGGTGTGCAATGCTACACACGACGTCATGGAGGGCTGTATGGTGCGCAATGCTACACACGACGTCATGGAGGGCTGTATGGTGTGCAATGCTAAACACACGTCATGGAGGGCTGTATGGTGTGCAATGCTACACACGACGTCATGGAGGGCTGTATGGTGTGCAATGCTACACACGACGTCATGGAGGGCTGTATGGTGCGCAATGCTACACACGACGTCATGGAGGGCTGTATGGTGCGCAATGCTAAAAACGACGTCATGGAGGGCTGTATGGTGCGCAATGCTACACACGACGTCATGGAGGGCTGTATGGTGCGCAATGCTAAAAACGACGTCATGGAGGGCTGTATGGTGTGCAATGCTAAAACGACGTCATGGAGGGCTGTATGGTGGCAATGCTAAAAACGACGTCATGGAGGGCTGTATGGTGCGCAATGCTAAAAACGACGTCATGGAGGGCTGTATGGTGCGCAATGCTACACACGACGTCATGGAGGGCTGTATGGTGCGCAATGCTAAAAACGACGTCATGGAGGGCTGTATGGTGCGCAATGCTAAAAACGACGTCATGGAGGGCTGTATGGTGTGCAATGCTAAAAACGACGTCATGGAGGGCTGTATGGTGCGCAATGCTAAAAACGACGTCATGGAGGGCTGTATGGTGTGCAATGCTAAAAACGACGTCATGGAGGGCTGTATGGTGCGCAATGCTAAAAACGATGTCATGGAGGGCTGTATGGTGTGCAATGCTACACACGATGTCATGGAGGGCTGTATGGTGCGCAATGCTACACATGACGTCATGGAGGGTTGTATGGTGCGCAATGCTACACATGACGTCATGGAGGGCTGTATGGTGCGCAATGCTACACACGATGTCATGGAGGGCTGTATGGTGCGCAATGCTACACACGATGTCATGGAGGGTTGTATGGTGCGCAATGCTACACACGACGTCATGGAGGGCTGTATGGTGCGCAATGCTACACATGACGTCATGGAGGGCTGTATGGTGTGCAATGCTACACACGACGTCATGGAGGGCTGTATGGTGCGCAATGCTACACACGACGTCATGGAGGGCTGTATGGTGCGCAATGCTAAACACTACGTCATGGAGGGCTGTATGGTGCGCAATGCTAAACACGACGTCATGGAGGGCTGTATGGTGCGCATCTTTTTTATTGTCAGACACCTGCTAGAATATATCAGACTGCCAACTTGGAGCTCTACCAGCTAAGCACCTCCCATCAACTCTGCAGGCACCCAAAGCAAGACCCAGTCAGTATGAATGTGTGGAACATAAACACACATCCTTAATGACATGTCCACTGTGGGGCCAGATATGGCCCAGTGGTTGGCGTCGCAGTTCATCAGCTGGGAAGTTGTGGGTTCACCTCTATCCTGCTGTCCATGACCAAGGACAGAGTGCTGTGGATAGCCCTGACTGTCCTCTATGAACACCCACTGTCAACAGACATGTGGACATCCCTGACTGTCCTCCATGGCACCTGTAGCACCCATTGTCAACAGACATGTGGAGACTCCTCACTGTCCTCCATGGCACCCCTAGCACCCACTGTCAACAGACATGTGGACATCCCTGACTGTCCTCCATGGCACCCATAACACCCACTGTCAACAGACATGTGGACATCCCTGACTGTCCTCCATGGCACCCCTAGCACCCACTGTCAACAGACATGTGGACATCCCCGACTGTCCTCCATTGCACCCCTAGCACCTACTGTCAACAGACATGTGGACATCCCTGACTGTCCTCCATGGCACCCCTAGTACCCACTGTCAACAGACATGTGGACATCCCTGACTGTCCCCCACTGTCAACAGACATGTGGAGACCCCTGACTGCCTGACTGTCCTCCATGGCACCCCTAGCACCCACTGTCAACAGACATGTGGACATCCCCGACTGTCCTCCATTGCACCCCTAGCACCCACTGTCAACAGACATGTGGAGACTCCTCACTGTCCTCCATGGCACCCCTAGCATACAACAGATACATTTGTCCCTTCAGCATGTAAGGGTGACATTTCTCTTTGGATTTCGTCCTGGGTGAAAACCTGCATCACTCTATTTGAAATGGGAGTACAACATGAACATTCTATAACTAGTTTCTGTAGCCTGGGAGCCCGAGTAGCTTCATGATAGACAAGTTTTCAGTCAGATGTTTCCCTCTTTCCCTGCTCTCCTGGGAAGATTATCCCAGTCTGCCATCTCTGGTGGTTACGAACATCAAGCCTGAATGTAGTCCCTCCTTTACCCTACACGGACTGAAATTTTGTTGATGTTTTATAGCCCTCATGTGAGCCGTGCATGCCTGTGCCCACTTTTATAGTCATAGTACAATGTTAGCTAGGATGCAAGGCCTAACTAGCACACTGTGTTAATGCATAGGCCGGGTATCTGCTAGCCTTCATCTGTGACACTCTCTTCCCACATGGTTTTGTTTTTAGCTATTCATTTATTTCATCATCTCAGTACGCTCCGCACAAGGCCGTCTCATTGCTTAGCAGCCGTAGTATAAATGGACCAATTCACACGCAGTGACAGCTCCCTGGCGACACTGGAACTGGCCATTGTGTAAGATGAGTCCTTCCCTGCTATGCACATGGCCCTCCCTGTGTTCACAGTCGGTAGACATGTGAAGGCTTACATGAAATACACTGTAAAGGTGACAACAGTGTTGTACAGGCAAAGGGAACACATCGGCATGGCCCCTACATGAAATACACTATAAAGGTGACAACAGTGTTGTACAGGCAAAGGGAACACATCGGCATGGCCCCTACATGAAATACACTGTAAAGGTGGCAACAGTGTTGTACAGGCAAAGGGAACACATCGGCATGGCCCCTACATGAAATACACTGTAAAGGTGACAACAGTGTTGTACAGGCAAAGGGAACACATCGGCATGGCCCCCACATGAAATACACTGTAAAGGTGACAACAGTGTTGTACAGGCAAAGGGAACACATCGGCATGGCCCCCACATGAAATACACTGTAAAGGTGACAACAGTGTTGTACAGAAAAAGGGAACACATCGGCATGGCCCCCACATGAAATACACTGTAAAGGTGACAACAGTGTTGTACAGGCACAGGGAACACATCGGCATGGCCCCCACATGAAATACACTGTAAAGGTGACAACAGTGTTGTACAGGCAAAGGGAACACATCGGCATGGCCCCTACATGAAATACACTGTAAAGGTGACAACAGTGTTGTACAGGCAAAGGGAACACATCGGCATGGCCCCTACATGAAATACACTGTAAAGGTGACAACAGTGTTGTACAGGCAAAGGGAACACATCGGCATGGCCCCTACATGAAATACACTGTAAAGGTGACAATAGTGTTGTACAGGCAAAGGGAACACATCGGCATGGCCCCCACATGAAATACATTGTAAAGGTGACAATAGTGTTGTACAGGCAAAGGGAACACATCGGCATGGCCCCTACATGAAATACACTGTAAAGGTGACAACAGTGTTGTACAGGCAAAGGGAACACATCGGCATGGCCCCTACATGAAATACACTGTAAAGGTGACAATAGTGTTGTACAGGCAAAGGGAACACATCGGCATGGCCCCTACATGAAATACACTGTAAAGGTGACAATAGTGTTGTACAGGCAAAGGGAACACATCGGCATGGCCTCTACATGAAATACACTGTAAAGGTGACAATAGTGTTGTACAGGCAAAGGGAACACATCGGCATGGCCCCTAATGAAGCCCTTATCGCCACCAATGCAACATTCTGCCAAGTATTACAGTGAATCACCATATAAATCCCCACATCAAAGCCAGTGTGTGTCAAACTGGTCAGTTTATGCAACATTCTGCCAAGTATTACAGTGAATCACGATATAAATCCCCACATCAAAGCCAGTGTGTGTCAAAGTGGTCAGTTTATGCAACATTCTGCCAAGTATTACAGTGAATCACAATATAAATCCCCACATCAAAGCCAGTGTGTGTCAAAGTGGTCAGTTTATGCAACATTCTGCCAAGTATTACAGTGAATCACAATATAAATCCCCACATCAAAGCCAGTGTGTGTCAAAGTGGTCAGTTTATGCAACATTCTGCTAAGTATTACAGTGAATCACCATATAAATCCCCACATCAAAGCCAGTGTGTGTCAAACTGGTCAGTTTATGCAACATTCTGCCAAGTATTACAGTGAATCACAATATAAATCCCCACATCAAAGCCAGTGTGTGTCAAAGTGGTCAGTTTATGCAACATTCTGCCAAGTATTACAGTGAATCACGATATAAATCCCCACATCAAAGCCAGTGTGTGTCAAACTGGTCAGTTTATGCAACATTCTGCCAAGTATTACAGTGAATCACGATATAAATCCCCACATCAAAGCCAGTGTGTGTCAAAGTGGTCAGTTTATGCAACATTCTGCCAAGTATTACAGTGAATCACGATATAAATCCCCACATCAAAGCCAGTGTGTGTCAAAGTGGTCAGTTTATGCAACATTCTGCCAAGTATTACAGTGAATCACAATATAAATCCCCACATCAAAGCCAGTGTGTGTCAAAGTGGTCAGTTTATGCAACATTCTGCCAAGTATTACAGTGAATCACGATATCAATCCCCACATCAAAGCCAGTGTGTGTCAAAGTGGTCAGTTTATGCAACATTCTGCCAAGTATTACAGTGAATCACAATATAAATCCCCACATCAAAGCCAGTGTGTGTCAAAGTGGTCAGTTTATGCAACATTCTGCCAAGTATTACAGTGAATCACAATATAAATCCCCACATCAAAGCCAGTGTGTGTCAAAGTGGTCAGTTTATGCAAATTCATGGGGTCTTCTATTGGATGGACGTGGTGGCATCCTCCAGATGTGGACACTTGCTCACACTGGCTTTAGGACAAACAGGTATTGTTGACAACTGGGGACTTTGTAGGTGGTGACCTAAGTATGCTGAATCACAACAGGCATTACTGAACACCATCAAAGTGACTCAATTTAAGTGCAGTGTGTCCTTTGATGAGCTGCCTCATGATTCCTTGACATAGATTGCTCTTCGAGGATTGCTGGGGCTGGGACATGTCAAACATAGGTGTAGCTGTGTATTCGGATATTAAGTGAGCAACTTGGAAATCATGCAACCAGAGGGCTTGGAAAATGAGACAGCAAAAACAAACAAGAAGAAGAAGAAACAAACAAACAACAGAACAGATACCAGTGAACTATGCAAAAGTTACCTTCTACAAAAAATACCCCCCCCCTCCCCCCCCTTCCAAGAAAACTTATTTTTCAGATTGGTCTTTTGCAGACTGTAATCAAGTGTATTAACACAAAGCGAAGATACCTACCTGTGTTCTTCTTATTTCCGTTGGCACCAACATCAATGTTTTTAACATAATTCTTTACTGAAGCGGGGCTCTTTTTGTCAAGGTTATTTTGCTCTTCCTTCTCAGCATCTGAAACACAAACTAAACCGTCACTCTCTGCAAGTGTTCTATTTGACAACTAAAAATATGAAACGCCCTCAATATGTGTGCATTATCTGTGTGTGTGTGTGTGTTGTGTGTGTGTGTGTGTGTGTGTGTGTGTGTGTGTGTGTGTGTGTGTGTGTGTGTGTGTGTGTGCGTGTGTGCGTGTGTCTATGCATGTGTGTGTGTGTGTGTGGGGCGTGCATACATGCGTGCATGTATGCGTGTGTGTGTGTGTGTGCGCATGTGCATGCGCGTGTGTGTGTGTGTGCTTGCCTGCATGCGTGCATATATGCATACGTGCATGTGTACTTGTATTGTGTGTACATGTGTATGTGCATGTGTGCGTTTATGTGCATATGCATTTTTGCATGTGTTTATGTAAGTGTGTGTATGTGTATATATACATTCAATTTAAATATCCCACATGTAATTCTAGGTATTTGGAATTAATTTGTAATTTGTTGACTACTTACAAGACCAAAACATTGTCTTAATGTAGTAGTGATCACACAGTCTAAAAGATGGCTTTATCTGTCATGGCCTATCCTAATTTAACACTTTTTTTAAACTTTAAAAACCAATCGATGTATTGGAGGATATGGAACAAAGCAATATTACACGGTGAGATCTAAACATGAAATTTGGTTTGTCACCAAAGTGAAGTGAACAAATCATAATGTGTATTTCACACAGCCATTAAAAAGCCTCATCAGAAATTCATCCATGTTTCTTTCTTAACCTTCATTGTCCTGTATTTCGTGTGACAGAAGTCGCCTGGACTACTAAGTTTATATGGGAGTTCGCTGCCTGAATTGGGGTACCGACTTTAAAAAAATTGTAAAAAATAAACTAATGTGTAGAAAGACTTCAAATTTTCAGCAAAAATCTATGGAAAGCTGCACTTTGGTTTGCACTTTTATTTTAGGGGGATGTGAAAATATTTTTATGGCTCAACACTCACACACCTGATTTTACCTGGAAAACACACCTACGTCAGTGAAATAGGTGATAGACAGGCAATACAACACCCATCAACTTTATAGTACCTACCTTTTTGGTGGCAAGTGGTCAGGTTCACCATCTGAAAAGAACTGATGGGTGTTGTGAGGTGTTAGTAGTTACACAGGTAGCTAGGAATATACGTGAAATTTTTGTGACGCTTTTAAGTCACAAAATATTTACACAGCAGGAAAAAAATAAAAATAAAAAAAAATAACAGGTCAAAATCATACCATATTTACTGAAAATGTATTGGAGTGCATGCTTTTTGATCTGCATGAGTTAGTTTGTGTTTGTGAGAAAAAGAATTCCTATGACTGATAATATTTCTAAGTATATGCAGGTGTTAGCAGGAAGGAAGAGAGGCAGGCATCACAACACAAAACAACACTCAAATATTTTTGTTGTACTCACCATATGGTTCCAGAAGTAATGAATTATATAATCCAAATGTGATCACACACAAAGAACACAGTCACTGGAAATTTTCTTGCTTTTGAGTACTTTTGTCACATACAGATCACTGACATGAAATTTTCTTTACGTTGTGCACTGCGTCACCTGCGTCGCCTACCTCCGAGTCACTGTCACCACTCGCATTCACTCCTTCAACTTCCTAGTCAATATCGCTGTCTGCAGGTCAGTGTCCAATTCATTCCATTCGTCATTTTCGGTCAGAAACACAGTCATATTGAACATTTGGTCCACAATCAAGCTCATGTCACTGTCAGAGTCCGACATTTCGATTGTAGTCGGAAGTCGATGGAATGACAAAAAAATCGATTAAAAATAAAAAAAGCAAAATAAAAAAGCCACAAACCGCTGTTCACAAATGGCGCTGGTAAAGGGAGGAAAGACCCGGATAACGACCGGTTTGTCTTATTACTGTGGTCAACCCAAATAAGGGAGGCACACCGAGACAATCAGCCAATTGAGGAACGGGCAGTACAGGGCAGATCAGGAGCCTGACGGGTCGGGCGGAATAGGGCGGAAGGGGGATATAAAGGTTAAAAACATATGTGCTGCATATCAAGAACAAAAACAGAGCTTGATGGGATTTTTCTTAAAAAATCTTATTTCACCAAAACCTTTAGTACAGACATCCTGCAGCGTTCTGTTTTTATGGCAGTCAGCTGGTTAAAAAGAAAACAAAAGAAAGAAATCAATTAAAGAAACAGCAAGAAACTGGAAGACAGAGACAGAGAAAGAGAGAGACTGAGACAGAGAGAGAGACAGACAGGCAGACAAAGATACAGAGAGAGAGAGACACAGACAGAAAGAGGAGAGAGAGAGAGAGAGAGAGAGAGAGAGACAGAGACAGAGACAGAGAGACAGAGAGACAGAGAGTGTGTTCTATTGCCTTTCAACCCAATCAGTACCTGACTTTTCGCTCCGCAGTCTGGCCAGTCGATCCTCCACTTCTGTGGCGGGGTCAGGCCGACGAGAATCAATTTCAACTTCATTTGCAATCTCATCAAGCAAATCGTCTACTTGCTCAACTTGTGTGCGTCTGTCTGGTGGCTGGTAAAACTAATCAAAAAGAGAAAATTATGATAGTATTAGAACAGGTGGACAGCACCAAGAGAGGAGAGTGATACATGGGGTATGGGGGCAGACGGCAAGACACAGACATGCAAACACAACTGTTCACACACAGACATACATGTTTGACATACAATGGAAAATGGATAGCAAAGGAAGATTATTAATTCCCCTTTTTCTTTGTTTTCTTTTTGTCTCTCTCTTTTTCTTTCGTTCTTTTTTTTTTTTTTTTTTTGCTGTCTAGTGTTCCGAGCCACTTCAGGGGCATTGGTCCCACACAGCTCATTCCTGTTCCCCATTCACAGCCACACGGTCAACAGTCTCACTGCAGCCCTGGGACAAGCGAACCATAGAGAGCGCACATATCTAGTGTTAATGAGGCATGGCACCAGAGGAGACACTGCTCTGCTGCTGAGACACTTTGGTGGTGTTCAGTGGCACCTGTTCTGATACAGCATATGCACTAAGCCCCCTACTGACTACAACAATTGCATAATCGCAGAGCCAGCATGCGTGAGCACCCCCATCAGAGGGTACCCCTACCTTCAGAATTTGACACTTGTTTAAAACTGATGGATGAGAATACTGAAGATGACACTATGGAGCTTCATTCTGGTCTGAGACTGCATGACAGGGTTGTACTCTATGCTTACGTTCCTGACAGATCCCAGAACCAACCAGGCCTGAGAGATACAGACACATGCAGGATTAAATCCTGGAGAGTTCTTCGCTAGCCGGTTAGGCCTGGCCTTTACACTCTGATGTAGTTTTGAGTACACCGCTCTGTTCCTCCCCCCTCCCTCCCCCCTCTCCCTGGCTTATCACACTGCACACCCAAGTTGCTAAAGGTCTAATGCAATGACTTGTAAGATTTGAAGATTGAAGATCGCTGCATATTAAAGTCTCAAAATCAGTCTTTTTTGGTCAGAATAACCCAAATTCTTGATATTCTTTGGGACTAAAAAAGTATAAGCACACTTTGTGGCCTATTGTTTTCACCTCCAAACCATCATCAGACACATGCCCTTCTGAGGACATCCTAAGTGTTCTCACTAGGTCATGGAAACAAGCACACCCCCAACACACACACATACATCACTACACATACCGGTTTGGTGGGAGCTGTTCGTATAGCAGGGTCTTCTCCCTTCAGACGGGCAAGGCGTGCACTGAGATCAGTGTCTGTTATTCTCTGCTCTGCAATTAATAACACAACACATAAACAGATAGATAACAGTGATAAAAACAGTGATAATTCAAAAATCTTCTTCATCTATCATTTACTTAACTTCCTTGATTTAATGTGAATGTGGATGTGGGGTTTCTTTTCTGTTGTTGCTGTTTATCTGTGATCTATCTGAAAGAAAAAATAAGTCCTGAAGCAAACCAAACCAAAACAAGACAAAAACGAAATCTCAAGTATATATTTCTTGACCAATACAGACATGTTTATGAATAAATAAAGTATGTATCACATCTGAATATGTAATTTCTAAATCCAAATTTTCCTGGTTCAGACAATCTCTTAAAACTTTTGGTCAGCATAAGTAAAACTGTCATGCAGTTTTCTTTTTTCTGCCACACACACACACACACACACACACACACACACACATAACACACACACACACACACACACTCTCTCTCTCTCACACACACATACACACAAACATGTACACAGACTGTTCATTAGGACTTACTAAAACTTTTATCTGTGATCAATTTTATTTTCATACAAAGATCAACTTCTAATCATTCATAACTGAACATAAGTGTTAACATGTATTCACATGATCTCAGGTAAGAAATGGCAGTTACTGTGACTCGCAGATTTCCAATCAGCTCCAGTGATGACACCCACGGACTTACAACTACCACAAAACAATGTCACCAGCAGTAAATATCCTGACATTTACCTGAAAATGAAAATGAAAATAAGCATTACTTTACACCTTCCTTTTCGTTTTTTGTGTATTTTGGCTTCAAATATTTTGGCTAGCATGAATGGATTGACAGATCCAGTCAGCATTATTTGGTCAAGTTGAAATTTGGATAACCCTTAAAAAAAAAGAAGAATTCGGTTGCCTGTAATTCTGGGCGAAACAGACTCAAGTACAGAAGTAATAGAGAGTCACTAATGCACAGAGATTGGCTTTGGAGAAATTCTTCTGCGTTTGATGGAGATTCTCTCTGAAGCTGATCACAAGACACAAGTGGGATGAAGAGTGTTCCTTGAACAAAAAATATTATTAGCCATCATGGTGCAGGGTGTGGGTTTGAAACATATATATGTATGATTTTTCAGCCATCCTAGTTAACATACAGTCATGGTTAATTCATTACAGCCGTTGCTCATAATTTCCAAACAATACTGAGGGTGCCTGTATTTCTCAGGGATGGTTAAAGGCAATATATATAATGAAAGGAATTGTAGAAAACACAGGGATGCTTGATGCAACAATATATGATGAAAGGCAGTGTTGTGTACAGCCCTGCCATGAAGTCTCTGGCCAAAATGGTCCTCCACAGCATGGTCTTCATCACCCTCACTGATCATCATGAAATGGTCTCTGATCTTGTGGCCCTCCATGCTCTGCTCACACAGTGACCTCGCTTTCTTTCCTCTCCCCACATGGATACCAGCTGTGTGTTGTGTACAGTCTTCAGTGTCGACAAAATTCATGGAAACAGCTACTGCATGGATGCTGTGCACTTTCAGGAGAGGATCACTGACTTACACCTTCTGTGCAAGCAAGCAGTTATACTATCAGCAGGTAATGTAGGAGGTGGCGTCTCCTGCATATTTTGCACCATAACTGGCATCACCAAAAACCAAGGGAATGTTGTTGTTGTTGTTGTTGTGTTGTCGAACCCTGGCTAAAAGACTCCAGGGATCATCCGAACAGCTGAAGTACTTCAACACTATGGTACAAATGCATCAGCTGGGGATGAGAACATTACGTGTGTGACCATTTTTGATTACCCCATCACGTGGGCAGCCACACTCCGACTTCCGGGGATACCAAGGGAATGACTCTGCTGCAGTGCAGCGTCTCCTCTAACAAGGTGTTCCATGGCAACCTGACAGTGACTGTTCCCTGTGGACTGCGCTAGAACAACCTGACAGTGACTGTTCCCTGTGGAGTGCACTAGAACAACCTGACAGTGACTGTTCCCTGTGAAGTGCACTACAACAATTTGAAAGTGGCTGGGTATAGGAGAGCTTGAATGAGTGGGACGGAGAGTAATGTTACTAAAAAAGCGTGGAAGATCAGGTGACAGCAACAAACAAACAATCCCTGTCATAGGCTTCTGTACAATTATGTAGCAGTGTTTGTCCATTGTAAAGCGCACAAAAAACAGCTGAGATTTGTTAACCATGCATGTCCTGTGGATGCAGTCTCTCCCATTTGGTTTCATAAGAACATGCTGACAGCAAGCCAGACATTTTCTTCATCTTAAAACATCACAGTATTCATTCACCTAAAATTGACTTGGCCTGAACCAGTACAAATGAGTTCATTCCCCTATAAACAGATAACTTTCTATTTACTACAGCTCATCATGCCTTTGTACACATTACGCGAGTTCAGAATATTTACAAAAATTAGTGATCTTTTTTGGCTTTTTACCAGTATAATCAGTACAAACGGGCTACTATGTTGAGAGAAAAAAAAAGTAATTCTTCATGTCAAGTGCATGAAAATGATGACACAATAAACATTACAGCAAATGGAAACAACAATAAAGGAAAAAAAACCTGACAAATGCATTCAACAAACTTCTGGCCCGTGACCTTGCGGTTTTTCTTTGAGTTTCTCCAGTCTCTGGGCTATTTCTCGATCAGGTTTGTCCAGGGAGGCAAATTTGGGGTTCGGTTTGTTCGCTCCAGTTTTATGCATGCCCCATTGGGCAGCGCCCTCAGTTTCTCTTCGCTCTAAAGCTGCGACTCGTCTGCAACAAAACCATTTTTTTTTCGATTAACATATAAAATATTTTGGGAACAAGTAAGACATTATTCATAATTTGCAATACTGTCTTACAATATGCTTTACATTTTTTTTTCTTTGTAATGAAAAAAAAAAACCTGCAACAGCACAAATGATAGTACTGAAAAATAAAACCATAAAAAATAAAATTATTTGAACACACACACACAACACTCTCTCTCTCTCTCTCTCTCTGAAAGTGAAATGCTGATAACAGTGCCAAGTTTACACACCATTCATATAATACAGAATTCAAATTTAAGATGACAGAAGGAGAAAAACAAATCATCAATCAGAATGACTGCTTTTCAGCTGTAAACATTAAGATGTTTCAAAATGGAGAAATAACCTTCCCCAAACATTACGATGTTTCAAAATGGAGAAATAACCTTCCCCAAAAGCTGCTGATTGAACTTCATGCAGAGCGACAGATTTGGTTTACACAAACAGCTAATTTAATGCATTGTACCATAAAAATGCTTTATCTTTGGACAAAATACATCTTTTTTTTTTTAGAATCAAGGGTAGAGAGCTACAATTTAATGTGACATGAAGTCCAAAATTTATGAAACACCACCAGTAAGTACTTACTTTTTGTATGCTTCAGGAGGAGATATTCTCCCTTTCTCCTCAGCTGGGGCTTTCCTGTGTAACACACACATGCA
>CM065723.1:79639594-79662094 GCA_033310375.1 Conus canariensis
AATTCCGTACATATTTTGTCATATTCATTTTACTGTCTGATTTTACACATGCTAATTATTGTACGTTTTAGTACATTTCCATTTCAAATCATTGCATTTCATGCTGTCCGCCCCCCCCTCTCTCTCTCTCTCTCTCTTTTTTTTTTTGCTCCCCCCCCCCCCCCCCCCCCCCCCCCCCCCCCCCCCCCCCCCCCAATTTCATCTCACTTTGCTTAATACCTTCTACGTATTTTCATGCCTTACGAAAAATGATTACATGCTCTCTCTCTCTCTCTCTCTCTCTCTCTCTCTCTCTCTCTCTCTCTCTCTCTCTCTCTCTCTCTCTCTCTCTCTCTCTCTCTCTCTATGTGTGCGAGCGTGCGTGTATATGTGTGTTCAAAAATATGTACGTATTTTGTCATATTCACTTCACTGTCTGTTTTCATACAAGCCAATCTTGTACGTTGTAGTACATAATTTACATATGTTCCCCCAGCCCACCTCACTCCCTACCCCCACTCTCTCCTTCCTCTTAATTATTGTTATTCTCATTTTTATTTTTATTTTATTTTATTATTATTATTATTATTATTTCTTTTCTGTTTATTATTATTCTTTTTTTTTTGTTTTTTTTTGTTTTCATTTCTCTTCTATTTTCATTTGCTGTTCCTCTATGATTACATGACCGCTTTGCTTGCTTCTTTGCTTTCTTACATTAATTGATTTCACTGCATGTTGTAGTCCCTACTCAGGGCGAGGACTGGATGTAAAAAAGCACGTCAGTGCTTATCTATTATCCTCGTAAATAAAGAATTTTGTCTTGTCTTGTCTTGTCTTGTGTGTGTGTGTGTGTGTGTGTGTGTGTGTGTGTGTGTGTGTGTGTGTGTGTGTGTGTGTTGATCAGCCACTTGCTATCCACATATAATCTCCCCACCCCTCAACCCCTAGATGACTGAAATGGTCCTCATCAATTCGATGGACGAATAACATATTGTGCGCGCGCGCGTGTGTGTGTGTGTGTATGCGCGCGCGCGCACACATATGAACGAATTACGAAGCAAAAATGGTAGTATGAATATAAATGTGTACAGTCAGTAGTGATGTCTTAGAAAAAAAAAAGGAGGGCGGGGGGGGGGGGGGGGGGGGGGGGGGGGGGGGGGGGGGGGGGGGGGGGGGGTGGGGAAAGGGATGGATAGGACTGAATTCTCTACACCGATAGACAACAAAGCTGGCCTCAACAGCTATCTCTCAGTCTAATGACAAAACGAATAGATGACCTAAATGTGTCTAACATAGGCTATTTCCGGCCGCCCCGAATCACGTAGAACAAAATTGTCGACAAATGTGCCATAACGCTCTTTTTCAAGGCTGAACAGCAGTTTTCGATCGCAGAAATTTATTCTCTCCAACTAGTGCACAAAGCAAGCTCAGTACTCTGGACCATGTCTGGAACTCACATCCAACTACTCTACAAAAATAAAGAAACAAACAAGCTATAAAAACAACGCAAAAAACAAAACAAAACAAAACAAAAACACCTTTTATAACTCATCTATATGAACTATTCATGTCTGAATATCTAATGTGTCAATGAAAAGTCATAAACATCACGGGTATACATACTTAACTCCGCCTCGGGTGGACGTAACCCCTCCATCCCCTTCTTTCTCCCCTCCTTCCCTCTCTCTCTTTATCTCCCTTTTAACTGTGGTTCATCTTTCAAGTCTGCTCAACCATTCATTTTCTTCAAGTGTCATCCTGTCGGTTTGACTGTAACTTCATCCTTTTTTTCTTTTTCAAAAGAAATATTTTATGTTGATTTGCTGGAACGAATGATGCGTGTTGAAATGATGTATGCATGACAAAGACAGATAGTGAGACAACAGCTAGGCCTAAAATCTTCGTTTTGAGTGCTACAATTCTCTCTCTTCTCTCTCCTCTCTCTCTCTCTCTCTCTCTCTCTCTCTCTCTCTTTAAATTTTTTTTTAATATACACGCTGATTGTTGTACGTTATAGCCTAGTCCATTTCTATATGCTCCTCCAGCCCACCCCACCCCCACTGTCTTCTTACCATTCCTTATTATCATTTTCATTCTTATTTTTATTTTTATTTTTTGTTTATTTGTTTTTCTTCATTTCCCTTTTATTTTCATTTGATGTTCCACATGATTGCATGACCGCCTTGTTTGTTTGCTTGTTTGCTTTCTTACATTATTTCATTTCACTGCATGTTGTAGTCCCTACTCAGGGCGAGGACTGGATGTAAAAAAAGCGCGTCAGTGCTTATCTGTTATCCTCGTAAATAAAGAATTCTCTCTCTCTCTCTCTCTCTTCTCTCTCTCTCTCTCTCTCTCTCTCTCTCTCTCTCGTGCATGCTTGCGCGCACGTGTTTATATATGTGTCAGTGTGCGTGCGCGTGTTCGTTCTTTCTTTCGTTCGTTTGTTCTTCAACTTTAATGTCTCCTCAATATAAGTAATGTGCAACGATAGAAAAGGAAGGAAACGTGAGTGAGTGAGTGGTGTGTGTGTGTGTGTGTGTGTGTGTGTGTGTGTGTGTGTGTGTGTGTGTGTGTGTGTGTGTGTTCGTTCGTTCTTCAGTTTAACGTCTGTTCACTTTGAGTGACATTAGACGTGTGTGTGTGTGTGTGTGTGTGTGTGTGTGTGTGTGTGTGTGTGTGTGTGTGTGGTGTGTGTGCGTGCGTGCGTGCGTGCGTGCGTGCGTGCGTGCGTGTGTGTGTGTTTGAGGTAGGGAGAGGGAGGTAGGAGGGTAGTGGTGGGAAGTTGAGCTTTTTGTGTATGTGGACTGGGAGAACTGAAGCATAAAGAATGAAACAAACACAGAAAGGGAGCGTGATGGGCTGTAAATGAAGAGGGAACACTGATCGTGGATGTATAAGTAGATCTAAACATTGATCATCAACGTGATAAAACACACCACACACACACACACACACACACACACACACACACACACACCACACACACAAACCCCACACACACACACACACACCACACACACACACACACACACTTACACACACAAATGCTTGCTAAGGCACGCGCATGTACCACACACACACACACACACACACACACACACACACACACACACACACACACACACACACACACACAACCTTAGATGTTAAGGGATACAACCCACATAAACTAAACTGATTATAATCAGTAGGGGGTTCTTTTCCGCGCTTCATTAGCACAATATTGTTGCAATTCTACAGAAGTAGGTACACTATTAGCGGCTATTTAATTTACGTTATTCGCTGACCTAGAAGGACTTAAGGCTGGAAACTGATTCCTGATTATTTTGTTCATTTACACGGTTACATTTGTTTTCTTGAAAATCCAAAGTGTTTTCTACGTAAGTAGAAGTCATATAAGTGAAAGTAATTCTGTTAGAATATTTTTTAAACATTTCACCTTCAAAAAAAAAAACAAACAAAAAAAAAAAAGCCGAGAAAGATGAAAAATAGAAACAAATATTTAATTCCATAAAAACCTTAAAGGATCCTTCCCCCAAGGGACACCAACAAACACCTTAAACACCCCCGTCCCCCAGGGACAGCAACAAACACCCGTAAACACCCCTGTCCCCCAGGGACAGCAACAAACACTTGTAAACACCCCCGTCCCCCAGGGACAGCAACAAACACTTGTAAACACCCCCGTCCCCCAGGGACAGCAACAAACACCTGTAAACACCCCCGTCCCCCAGGGACAGCAACAAACACTTGTAAACACCCCCGTCCCCCAGGGACAGCAACAAACACTTGTAAACACCCCTGTCCCCCAGGGACAGCAACAAACACTTGTAAACACCCCGTCCCCCAGGGACAGCAACAAACACCTGTAAACACCCCCGTCCCCAGGGACAGCAACAAACACCCCTTAAACACCCCTGTCCCCCAGGGACAGCAACAAACACCCTTAAACACCCCGTCCCCCAGGGACAGCAACAAACACCCTTAAACACCCCCGTACCCCAGGGACAGCAACAAACACCCTTAAACACCCCGTCCCCCAGGGACAGCAACAAACACCCTTAAACACCCCCGTCCCCCAGGGACAGCAACAAACATCCTTAAACACCCCCGTCCCCCAGGGACAGCAACAAACACCCGTAAACACCCCTGTCCCCCAGGGACAGCAACAAACACTCGTAAACACCCCTGTCCCCAGGGACAGCAAACAAACACCTGTAAACACCCCCGTCGCCCAGGGACAGCAACAAACGCCCTTAAACACCCCTGTCCCCCAGGGACAGCAACAAGCACCCTTAAATACCCCTGTCCCACAGGGACAGCAACCAAACACCCGTAAAACACACCCGTCCCCCAGGGACAGCAACAAACACCCGTAAACACCCCCGTCTCCCAGGGACAGCAAAAAGCACCCGTAAACACCCCTGTCCCCCAGGGACAGCACCAAACACCCTTAAACACCCCTGTCCCCAGGGACAGCAACAAGCACCCTTAAACACCCCTGTCCCCCAGGGACAGCAACAAACACTCGTAAACACCCCGTCCCCCAGGGACAGCAACAAACACCCTTAAACACCCCCGTCCCCCAGGGACAGCAACAAATACCCTTAAACACCCCTGTCCCCCAGGGACAGCAACAAACACCCGTAAACACCCCGTCCCCCAGGGACAGCAACAAACACCCTTAAACACCCCTGTGCCCCAGGGACAGCAACAAACACTTGTAAACACCCCCGTCGCCCAGGGACAGCAACAAACACCTGTAAACACCCCTGTCCCCCAGGGACAGCAACAAACACTTGTAAACACCCCCGTCCCCCAGGGACAGCAACAAACACCCTTAAACACCCCTGTCCCCCAGGGACAGCAACAAACACCCTTAAACACCCCTGTCCCCCAGGGACAGCAACAAACACCTGTAAACACCCCTGTCCCCCAGGGACAGCAACAAACACCCTTAAACACCCCTGTCCCCCAGGGACAGCAACAAACACCCTTAAACACCCCTGTCCCCCAGGGACAGCAACAAACACCCTTAAACACCCCTGTCCCCCAGGGACAGCAACAAACACCCTTAAACACCCCTGTCCCCCAGGGACAGCAACAAACACCTGTAAACACCCCCGTCCCCCAGGGACAGCAACAAACACCCTTAAACACCCCTGTCCCCCAGGGACAGCAACAAACACCTGTAAACACCCCCGTCCCCAGGGACAGCAACAAACATCCTTAAACACCCCTGTCCCCCAGGGACAGCAACAAACACCTGTAAACACCCCCGTCCCCAGGGACAGCAACAAACACCCTTAAACACCCCTGTCCCCCAGGGACAACAACACAAAACACCCTTAAACACCCCTGTCCCCCTGGGACAGCAACAAACACCCTTAAACCCCCTATGTCCCCCAGGGACAGCAACAAATACACCCTTAAAACAACCCCTGTTGTCCCCAGGGACAGCAACAAACACCCTTAAAACAACACCCTGTCCCCCAGGGACAGCACCAAACACCCTTAAACACCCCCGTCCCCCAGGGACAGTAACAAGCACCCTTCAACACCTCTGTCTCCCAGGGACAGCAACAAGCACCCTTAAATTGAGCCTTCGAACTAAAATGAACAAATTCATATTGAGAACCATATATTGTACACTTTTCATATATTTTCATACATATTGATCTACAACATTAAAACTGTATCGCATTATTCCAAATATTGTGCACATTTTATTCACCGGAACATTGTAATGTATAGTATTGCGCCAATGTCTTATACATTTTATAGATACTGAACCGGTACATAGCACTGTACTCCTTTAATTCAGACATTGTATGCATTGCATTCCTAAGAAACAGTTTTATTGTATTGAATCACGCCAGATACTATGGAAATATCATGCGTATTGAAATGAAACATTGCACACGTTACTACAAATGTTTTGTACATCTCATACATATTGAAATTGACAATTGCACACATTATTCCAGATATAGGATGCATTTCACACATCATACAGTGGAACATTACATTCTGTTGTTCCGAATATTGTGCGCATTTTATACATGACAAAGTGGGATTCCTTTATACAAATGTAGGATTATTTCAAACTTGATTTAATGTAACATTGTACTGTTCCAGATACTGGGTTAATTTTATGTGTAAAAAACTGGAACATTAATTAACATTGTATTATTCTAACCATCAGGTGCATACCATATCCAATGATCTGGAATATTGTGTTCCAGTCACTGGATGCATATTAGGCGTACTGAACTGGGACATTGTTTTGATCGAGGTATTAGGTGGATTCAACACATAATGAACTTGAATATTGTGTTCTGTTATTCCAGATGATGAGCGCATTTTATACATAATGAACAGGAATATTACATTGTATTTTTGGAGACTCTGGGTGCACTTCATACATAATGAACTGGGACATCTTAACAGCAGGACTTCAGAGAAGAAGCTCCCCTCAGACACGTGTTTTGGGCCATGATTTCCTTGCACTCTGAGGGGCTGGGCCACATCCAGGTCGTAACCCCTAGATGTCCTTATGCAGTCAGAAATATTTTTGGCACTGCCGGGATTCGAACCTGCACCTCCTGGATGGTTGGGCGTCTCAAGGTGTGCTTTTTCTGAAGGATATCTTACTCATCACACGGGTGGGAAAGTTAAGCCATGTGAGGTTCACTTTTGTATTGAGCAGAACTAGCTGGAACTCTTCAGCTGCCTTTAGGGTTCTGGTCCTCGTCTATCAGAAACTTAGCGCTGTTTCATGAGATCATAGGCTGACGAGCCTACAAGCCCCTCGCTCCGATCTCTATGGCGTGCACTAAGGCTTTGTGGCCAGACTCTGTCAAGCTGCTAGCTGGACCGGCATACTTTTCTGTTTTGTCGTTGTGAGCTTCTTCCATCCTGCCTCTACGTGTCACAGCCAGTCCACTCAAAAATCACTTGTTTTGATGGACCAGAGTGGAGTACCATAGCCACTCTCATGCCACTCTTCTGACGACGTCCAGATGGTTTCCCATTCTGGAAGGTCTGATGAATACTTACAGCCTTCCACTCTACCCTGTCAACTCCGCTTCGTTGCTCTTGGTATCACAGTTGTTGTTGCTGTAGCGTCCTCAGTGTCTGTCCGGCAGCGCTACTCCCATGTACAATCTCTTGATGTTCTTGGCAGCGTCTGCATGTGTACCTTCCCTGGGTTAGATCCGCTTTGCATGAACCCAGGACACATTCCACTGTTTGTTTGCCCCGAAGAGCAGTCACATGGGGTCATCAAATTTTCCCCGTTTCACCACATCCTTATATTGATACTGAAACATTGAATAGAATGATGTTAGTCGTTAGGTGCATTATTATACGCATTCAACGTTGAAATTGTATTGCACTGCTCCATGTCCTGGGTACATTTCATACTTGCTGAACTAGAGCATTGTTGGCTACTGAACTGCGTTGTGTTACCCCAGATTCTGCGTTTATTTCATAGATGATAAACTGGAACACACACACACACACACACACACACACACACACACACACACACACACACACACACACTCACACACACACACACACGCACTACGGTTCGCACGCACACACACATGCACGCACACACAGACACACGTGCACACTTGACTTTATTATACTGTAATGGTCATTTTTCTGACTTTGTTACAATGTAATAGGCAGATTTCCGACTTTGTCATTTAGCGATGGTCAGATTACTGACTTTGTCAGTTAGCGATGGTCAGATTACTGAATTTATCACAATGAAACACTTAGCGAAAATTTGCACATTGAAAATTAATTACATTGGTGAGCGACCGTATACATGTCGTTACACTATTTTCTCCTTTATAATCATGGTTTTCATGTGCAGGTATCATCCCTAGCTACCACACGCAGTGATTTGCTCGTGCCTTAACATGTCTCACTGAGATGGACAGGGTATTAAGTGGGTATCAATGGTCCTTTACATTTTGTTTAGTAGTATATTGCCTAAAGTGTCTCTTTTGAGTGGAAACTCGATGAATGAGCTTCCGACAGGAGAAAGCAGAGAGAAGAGGGGTGGGGGTGGACAGTGAGGTGCGGTGAGGGAGAGGGAATGTGAACGGGAGGAGAAATGCATGGACCAGTAAGTGTAGACCAGAGGGATATGTGAGCTGATGGACAATTTGTTAAAAGGTGACTTTACAGGTGAAATTTCTAACAACAAAAAGACCGGTCACGATTTGAATTGGGCGTCTCTGTTTATTTGATTTCTCATGATGTTTAAAACCATGAGACAAAGCAGCGTCTGTTGAGGAGAATATGGCGCAAACAGAAAACGAGGTCAGTATACTGATCAACAGGAAACCCGGTGTAATGATCCATTTTAACTCCCCTCCACTTTTTAACTCCCCGGGAGTTAGAATTAGCACGTGCCAAACCACGCCAGAATGCCCCCCCCCCCCCCCCCTGTTTTTGATTAACTTCCCCACCCCAAAACATTCAGTTTTATGTGTCAGTCACGATATGAGAAATAAACATTTAATATACACCCCTCCCTTCCTCCCTCCCTCCCTCCCTCCCTCCCCCTCTCTCTGTCTGCCTGTCTGTCTGTCTGTCTCCACCCCTCTCTCTCTCTCTCTCTCTCTCTCTCTCTCTTTCTCCCCCCCCCCCCCAACTTTCTTTCAGTCTCTCACTCACTCTCTCACTCGCCTTGCTTGTCTGTCTGCCTTTTTGCTTGTCAGTCTGTTTGTCTCTCTTAATCTCTCTCCCTCTCTCTTTGCTTGTATCTCTGTCTGCCTGTCTGTTTATCTATCTCAGTGTCTCTGTCTCTAGTGTCTCCCCCCACTTCTTTCTTTTACTCCCCTCTCTCTCTCTCCTTCTCTCTCCCTCTCTCTCTCTCTCCTCTCTCTCTCTCCCCCCTCTCTCTCTCTCTCTGCCCTACGCCCAAATGACAAGCCGCGACAAACACAGAACAATATGCTGGCAAACAGAAGAAAGACTTCACAATGACCCTCGATGACCTGTGCAGCCATAATAAACTGCATGTGAGCAACAAAAAGACGGATAGGGGAGGAGAGGTTACATTTTGCTTGCCCCCCACCCCCACCCCCAGACTGTCATCTTCGGGATTGTTGAATGCTTTCCTGTGCTTTGCGTTTCTCCACAAAGACGAGAAAACTTCACGCTAATCCTCAGTGTCTGCATGACGGTGTCCTACCATACTGGGCATAAATGGAAAAACAAGATGTCATTCACCTACCCATGACTGGAGGTCCGAGAGGTGATGTGACGGACGATTGGGCGGCCAGGGATTTTCACAGGTCCCTGCAAGTAGAGATTAAAGACAGCCATTCTCTCTCTCTCTCTCTCTCTCTCTCTCTCTCTCTCTCTCTCTCTTCAAACACGCGGACGCGTACGCGCACCCAAGAGAGAGAGAGAGAGAGAGAGAGAGAGAGAGAGAGAGAGAGAGAGAGAGAGAGAGAGAGAGTCCATGACGCAGTCACCATGTCAATGTAATCTCTGTTATTTCCTTCCTCAGAAGATAAAACCATGCAAGATCACTCAAGCGACACAAGAAAAGTATGTCTGTCGACAGTTTATATATTTGCTTTACGTGTGTTGGAATTCATTCAATTAATGACATCGAAAACACTCGTGCTATCTCCCCTGGCATTTAAAGTAATCACCCTTCAAGTGTCGGCAGTAAAACAGCGGATTTAACCAAGGATTGTCAGTGGTCGGTTTCCTGACAACAGCGCGCGTGGTACACCAGTGCCGCTAGACCTGGATGTCCAGGCACTGACATTTCATTGTCTTTCTGTCGCCGTGACATAAAAAGGCAATTAATGGAACGGTGTGCCATGACTTTTCTGCTTTCTCACGTGCACGTTTCTCTCTCTCTCTCTCTCTCTCTCTCTCTCTCTCTCTCATCCTCGTAATAAAGAATTTTATCTTCTCTTCTCTTGCTGTCTCTCTCTCTCTCTCTCTCTCTCTCTCTCTCTCTCTCTCACACACACACACACACACACACAGTGTGAGAGAGAGAGGGTGGGTACTTTATCCACCCTCCTCTCTCTCTCTCTCACTGTATGTGTGTTGTGTGTGTGTGTGTGTGTGAGAGAGAGAGAGAGAGAGAGAGAGAGAGAGAGAGTGAAGAGAAGAGAAGAGAAGAGAAAATTCTTTATCTACGAGGATAAGAGAGAGAGAGAGAGAGAGAGAGAGAGAGAGAGAGAGAGAGAGAGAGAGAGAGAAAACGTGCACGTGAGAAAGCAGAAAAGTCATGGCACACCGTTCCATTAATTGCCTTTTTATGTCACGGCGACAGAAAGACAATGAAATGTCAGTGCCTGGACATCCAGGTCTAGCGGCACTGGTGTACCACGCGCGCTGTTGTCAGGAAACCGACCACTGACAATCCTTGGTTAAATCCGCTGTTTTACTGCCGACACTTGAAGAGTGATTACTTTAAATGCCAGGGGAGATAGCACGAGTGTTTTCGATGTCATTAATTGAATGAATTCCAACACACGTAAAGCAAATATATAAACTGTCGACAGACATACTTTTCTTTTGTCGCTTGAGTGATCTTGCATGGTTTTATCTTCTGGGGAAGGAAATAACAGAAATTACATTGACATGGAGACTGTGTCACGGTCTCTCTCTCTCTCTCTCTCTCTCTCTCTCTCTCTCTCTCAAACACGCAGACGCGTACGCGCACCCAAGAGAGAGAGAGAGAGAGAGAGGAATGACTGTCTTTAATCTCTGCTTGCAGGGACCTGTGAAAATCCCTGGCCGCCCAAACGTCCGTCACATCACCTCTCGGACCTCCAGTCATGGGTAGATGAATGACATCTTGTTTTCCCATTTACGTCCAGCATGGTAGGACACCGTCATGCAGACACTGAGGATTAGCGTGAAGTTTTCTCGTCTTTGTGGAGTAATGCAAAGCACAGGAAAGCATTCAAGCAAGCAAAATGTAACCTCTCCTCCCCTATCTGTCTTTCTGTTGCTCACATGCAGTTTATTGTGGCTGCACAGGTCATCGAGGGGTCATTGTGAAGTCTTTCTTCTGTTTGCCAGCATATTGTTCTGTGTTTGTCGCGGCTTGTCATTTGGGCGTAGGGCCCTATATTGTCCTTTTTGTACTGTGTGTCACAATCTTGACCTGATTTTCTGTTCGTAACTAGACTGACACGGTTTCCTACTGTGCATTCTAGCTTCCTGTTGGTCACTGGACTGACTTGGGTTTTTTCTTTGTCTCCAGTTTGCCTCCGTGGTTTTTTTTTTTTTTTTTTTTTTTTGTCATGGCACTAACCCGTTCCTCTGTTTCCACCATATTGACCGGGTTTCCTGTTGATCAGTATACTGACCTCGTTTTCTGTTTGCGCCATATTCTCCTCAACAGACGCTGCTTTGTCTCGTGGTTTTAAACATCGTTAGAAATCAAATAAACAGAGACGCCCAATTCAAATCATGACAGGTCTTTTTGTTGTTAGAAATTTCACCTGTAAAGTCACCTCTTAACAAATTTTCCATCAGCTCACACATGCAGGCCGTCCATCCTTCTGGTCTACATTTACTGGTCCACGCATTTCTCCTCCCGTTCACATTCCCTGTCCCTCACCGCACCTCACTGTCCACCCCCACCCCTCTTCTCTCTGCTTTCTCCTGTCGGAAGCTCATTCATCGAGTTTCCACTCAAAAGAGACACTTTAGGCAATATACTATTAAACAAAATGTAAAGGACCATTGATACCCGCTTAATACCCTGTCCATCTCAGTGAGACATGTTAATGGACGAGCAAATCACTGCGTGTGGTAGCTAGGGATGATACGTGCACGTGAAAACCATGATTATAAAGGAGAAAATAGTGTAACGACATGTATACGGTCGCTCACCAATGTAATTAATTTTCAATGTGCACATTTTTGCTAAGTGTATCACCGGACTCAAGTAGCCTAGAGTTCTTGTTATTGGACGATGATTTTTTTTTAAGACGAATGCCCGTGCTCTGTGCCGAGTTTACTTTCATTCAGCTAGTGAGATTTTGGAGGGGTGAAAATGAAAGAAAGAACGAAAGAGAGAATGAATGAAAGAAAGAAAGAAAGAAAAAGATAGGCTTAGTAGAGAGAATTTCCTTATCCAGCCGAAGCTTCCTCTGCAGGTCAGTTTACCTACCTGTCAAGTCACTGTCTGTCAAGTCACTGTTGACCATGGTTGTTAACACGCATATTCCCACTCCCGTCTGGGACCAGCTCCATTGATTGTCGCCGTGATGCTGTAAAGGGAACGCAGGGTGACGGCTTAAACGGGCCATAAAACGACACGCTGACATTTGGGACCTTTCTTTCAACGTCGTCTGGGGACAATGGCTTGTCTTGTCCGACACTGACATAATCAGACGGACCTGTACATAACCGTTGGCAGTTTCTGTCAGCCAGCAGACGTAGTGGTTTGCGTTGGAGAGAGTTAGAGGGTGAATCAGCGTGACTCGGCTCCGTCTGTATGTCTGCTGACTGTTTTGGTTTGGGTGCTTGTCTTTGTTGTTGATGTTGTTATTGTTATTGTTGTTGTCCACTTCGTTTTCCATTATATTAGAATCTTCAACTTGATGAAGGCGGACACTTAAAGAAAGAAGAAGAAGAAGATATTTACTGCAGTTATGTTGTCCACATAAGCAAATTGTTTGTTTGTTTTTGTTTTACCTGCATGCATGTTTGTTTGTTTGCTGCATCATCTGTGTAACTTCAGTGACGTTGCTCTCACGCGGCTCAAGCCGGCTCACGCGGCTCAAGCCGGCTCCCTATTTATAGCCATACGCTGGCTCATCCCATCGCTGCCCCGGCACCGGCACTCCACAATGTGCGGTCACTGTCCAGTCCGTCATGAGGCAAACCGTTAGAGGGACACTGCACTGCTACTGAGTGACTTCGGTGGTGTTCAGTAGTGCCTATTCTGATCTAGCATTCAGGATACCATCTACTAAGCCCACTACAAACAACAATAATGATTTAGTCGCTACAAAATTTGAGGTTTTGTTGTATGTTGATTGATGAAAATGGGTATGAGGAAGATGACACTGGATTTTCATTCCAATCAGAGACAAGATAAGATGGCTATATTCTACGTTTAGTTTCGTTGTATTTTCCGGCGTCGATCAGGCCTGAGAGATACAGTTACCTGCAGTATCAGTCAGAAAGTTTGAGCAGCACTGTCAGAAACGCATCCATTAAGTGAAGAAAACCCGATTGTGTGATTTCCATCTTCCCAGCTGAGCTTACAGCAAACTCAGCTATGGGTAGGAACCGGTCGGGTCCGAAAAATCCTGCAACTAAACGGTTCTAATGGAAATCGAATCTCCCAGCTCGCAAAGTGTGACGCTACCCACTGCGCCACGGCGTTGGCACTCGCATGCCGGTTGTCTGCACAGTCATCAACTCTGGGCACTGCAGACAATAAACTCACAAATGTTAGCTTTGCTTCTGATGGGACTCGAACACACGACCTCACACTTGACACTAACCGCTGCACAACGGCGTCTTCTTGTTCTTGTTCTTGTTCTTCTTCTTCAGTCATTAGGGCATCACACTGATGAACAGTTCATCGGGTTCCTCCAGTTCTGTCGGTTGTGCGCCAGAGGCCGGGTCTTTGCAAATGTTTTCCCCGTCCACTGCCAGATTGTCAGCCCGTCAGTTTTTCTGTCTTCCCTCACCGTCCCCCTCCGTCAACAGTTCCCCGGAGGACTGTGCTAGCAAGGCCCTTGGATCGTCTCACATGGCCATACCAACGTAGATTTCTTTTCCTAGCTGATGTCAGTAGATCTTCATATGGTCCCATGCGCTGCCTAATAGTTTGATGCACTTGATTTATCTGATATTTGATATCTGACGATAACATTTCACTTCCATGGCTTGGATTTCAATTCCGCTGTGAGGGTCCACGTCATACATCCTACAGGAAGATGGTCTACCAGTGCCTGATCTGGTGCTTCATGAAGATGTTCTTGTCCTTCCGTACAGATTTGAATCTGGACTGTGCTGTGCTTTTCTTTGCTGCCCTTGGGATGGTTTGTGGTTTGGATCCCTCACTGCTGAATATGGATCCTAGGTCAATGAATCGTGGAACAGATTCTGGTTTCTTCTTGTAACTGTCGCTCGGCAATTTGTTCTAAATTGATAGCTCTTGAAGGTCGATTTTGATTGGTGAGTTTATCTTTTTGATCGTTTATCTATAACACAATGAAACGCTTGAAATGGGTTTTATAATGATGCAAAATTGTTTTTTTTTTTTTTTTTTAGCACAATCGTTTCTAACCTGAAGTATTTGACTTTTTTTTTTTTCAGAATGCACTGTACAAAAGTATTTCTTCAAATCATTTAAAAAAACAAACAAACAAAATCCATCCTTTCAGAGGAGACCGGCAATCTTTACATTCGACCATACCATGAAAATGAACGTACTTCCGGAACTGCACGTGCCTTATAGTTGCACAGTTACCGTGAATATGTTACTGATGTGCACGTAATGCCGCAGCACAACTAGGGCATACACATAATTACGTGGAGCGAACGGTCAGTGGGTGGATGCAACGCGGTGACAGCCCTGATATGGCCCTTTGCGGTCGGCTGGGCTATAAACAACATTACCATTACCATTGCGTCAAGGCTTTCCATTTTTTGCACCAAAAAATATGCTATATTACACGAACTCTAAACTGATCTGATGCCGTTTACCAGCACTTGTTTGCCACCATTGCTTGTTTTTTTTTTCCACTGATTTGATATTGTCGGTAACTATGGCAACGTCTCAAGAAAGGACAGGACAGTACAGAAGAAATCCATAGCGACAGTGTGTTGGAGGAAGAAATCAGGTGAGAGGATAATGTATAAAAAACGAATACATATATATTTATTTTTGTCTTTTTTTTTTGTTTCCTTCTTTTTTTTTTTATAACGATATGCAACACCCTTTTGACACCCTTAGAAACTAGTAGTTAGTTACGGACACATATCGCATTCGAACTGAGTTGTTAGATGTTTTCCTTGTCTGTACCTTAAAATGGTGATGTGACATGTATTCGATGATAACAGAACAATCATTACAAGGGATAAGAAAAAGAAATCCCGATTTGTATACAAAGAAGGTTAAAAGTTACGCTTATTTTAATGTGAAATACAAAACAGAACAGGAATTTTCGACTAAATGTCCTCTGCAGATGTTACCAACAACGGACATGAATAATGCATTAAAGAACACTCGCTGATATCACAGTCTGTAGGGAACTAATAACATATAAAAGAGGAGCTGAACAGCTCAAAAACAGAACAGAGGAGGGGAATGAGAGGGGTTGGAAAGAGGATGGAGGGAGGGGGGGGGGGAGTAAGAAGTGAGCTGGGTAACTTCAACTGAAAAGGGTTGTGTAAACTAAATGAGCGAACAGCCGCCGTGGTGAAGTGGTTAGCGTCGCGGACTCCCGGCAGGGTGACGTCGGTTCGGATCGCATCTGAGACATTTATTTATAAGATTTTCCCCCGACCGGCTTCTACCCAGAACTGAATCTGCTGCATCTTCAGCAGAAAAGACTGGGACCTCTTAGTTGAGTTTCGGGTAATGAAAGTCTTTGAAAGTGTTGCTTAAATTTCCTTTTAAAAAATTGCTTGTTATTCTCGAGCCGAGATACATTATGAAAGTAAGCGTAGAGTACACCCTTACCATACAATCTCAGGCCAGAACGGAAATCCGTAGCATCATCTTCATTAATGTGCATCCTCATCGATCCGTCAGCATAAAAACATGTTTCAAAGTCTATGGTCCCTCATCCCTGCTCCCATGGTGATCAATGTTTTGATTTTCTCTTCATTGGTCTATTGGGGATCACTGGCATTGGTGGTAAATTCATGGGAACTGTCGTCAGATGGACGCTCTTCAGGGAGAGAGAGAGAGAGAGAGAGAGAGAGAGAGAGAGAGAGAGAGAGAGAGAGAGAGAGAGAGAGAGAGAGAGAGAGAGAGAGAGAAGCAGGGAGGGTGAGAGAGGGATGGGTGGGGTAGGATTAAAAAAAAAATAAAGGGAGGAGGGGAGATAACAGCGAATTATGTGTACAGACGCAGACAAGCAAGCAAACAAAGTAATAAACAATTCACAGCCAACGTTAGTATGTGGCAGTAAGAGTTTTAGACTGATCCATACACATTGTGGTAAGGATGATGGCGGGGAGGGGGGTCAGGTGTGTATAGGTGGGGAGAAAAGTGGGTGAATGAAATAGTACGGGAAGGAGAGGGATAGAGAGACAAAAGAAAAGAATAAGCGCTGTCTATGTCACTCATCTTCTGTGCTATGTCACTCATCTTCTGTGCTATGTCACTCATCTTCTGTGCTGTCTATGTCACTCATCTTCTGTGCTATGTCACTCATCTTCTGTGCTGTCTATGTCACTCATCTTCTGTGCTGTCTGTGTCACTCATCTTCTGTGCTCTCTATGTCATTCATCTTCTGTGCTGTCTATGTCACTCATCTTCTGTGCTGTCCACGTCACACATCTTCTGTGCTGTCTATGTCACTCATCTTCTGTGCTGTCCATATCACTCATTTTCTGTGCTGTCTTTGTCACTCATCTTCTGTGCTGTCCATGTCACTCATCTTCTGTGCTGTCCATATCACTCATCTTCTGTGCTGTCCATGTCACTCATCTTCTGTGCTGTCCAGGTCACTCATCTTCTGTGCTGTCTATGTCACTCATCTTCTGTGCTGTCTATGTCACTCATCTTCTGTGCTGTCCAGGTCACTCATCTTCTGTGCTGTCCATGTCACTCATCTTCTGTGCTGTCTATGTCACTCATCTTCTGTGCTGTCCAGGTCACTCATCTTCTGTGCTGTCCATGTCACTCATCTTCTGTGCTGTCTATGTCACTCATCTTCTGTGCTGTCCACGTCACTCATCTTCTGTGCTGTCTATGTCACTCATCTTCTGTGCTGTCCACGTCACTCATCTTCTGTGCTGTCTATGACACTCATCTTCTGTGCTGTCTATGACACCATCATCTTCTGTGCTGTCTATGTCACTCATCTTCTGTGCTGTCTATGTCACTCATCTTCTGTGCTGTCCACGTCAATCATCTTCTGTGCTGTCTATGTCACTCATCTTCTGTGCTGTACACGTCACTAATCTTCTGTGCTGTCCACGTCACTCATCTTCTGTGCTGTCCACGTCACTCATCTTCTGTGATGTCCACGTCAATCATCTTCTGTGCTGTCTATATCACTCATCTTCTGTGCTATCCACGTCGCTCATTTTCTGTGCTGTCTACGTCACTCATCTTCTGTGCTGTCCATATCACTCATCTTCTGTGCTGTCCACTTCACTCATCTTCTGTGCTGTCCACGTCATTGATCTTCTGTGCTGTCTATGTCACTCATCTTCTGTGCTGTCTATGTCACTCATTTTCTGTGCTGTCTATGTCACTCATCTTCTGTGCTGTCTATGTCACTCATCTTCTGTGCTGTCTATGTCACTCATCTTCTGTGCTGTCTATGTCATTCTTCTTCTGTGCTGTCCACGTCATTGATTCTTGCTGTCTGTCCATGTCACTCATCTTCTTTTGCTTTTATGTCACTCATCTTCTGTGCTGTCTATGTTACTCATCTTCTGTGCTGTCTATGTCATTATTCTTCTGTGCTGTCTATGTCATTCTTCTTCTGTGCTGTCTATGTCATTCTTTTTTGTGTTGTCCACGTCATTGATCTTCTGTGCTGTCTATGTCACTCATCTTCTGTGCTGTCTATGTCACTCATCTTCTGTCCTGTCCACGTCACTCATCTTCTGTGCTGTCCACGTCACACATCTTCTGTGCTGTCCACGTCATTGATCTTCTGTGTTGTCCATGTCACTCATCTTCTGTGCTGTCTATGTCACTCATCTCCTGTGCTGTCTATGTCACTCATCTTCTGTGCTGTCTGTGTCATTCTTCTTCTGTGCTGTCCAGGTCACTCATCCTCTGTGCTGTCCATATCACTCATCTTCTGTGCTGTCCAGGTCACTCATCTTCTGTGCTGTTCATATCACTCATCTTCTGTGCTGTCTATGTCACTCATCTTCTGTCCTGTCCACGTCACTCATCTTCTGTGCTGTCCACGTCAGTCATCTTCTGTGCTGTCCACGTCACACATCTTCTGTGCTGTCTATGTCACTCATCTTCTGTGATGTCCATATCACTCATCTTCTGTGCTGTCCTTGTCACTCATCTTCTGTGCAGTCCATGTCACTCGACTTCTGTGCTGTCTATGTCACTCATCTTCTGTGCTGTCCACGTCACTCATTTTCTGTGCTGTCTACCTCACTCATATTCTGTGCTGTCTATGTCACTCATCTTCTGTGCTGTCCACGTCACTCATCTTCTGTGCTGTCTACCTCACTCATATTCTGTGCTGTCTATGTCACTCATCTTCTGTGCTGTCCACGTCACTCATATTCTGTGCTGTCTATGTCACTCATCTTCTGTGCTGTCCACGTCACTCATCTTCTGTGCTGTCTACCTCACTCATATTCTGTGCTGTCTATGTCACTCATCTTCTGTGCTGTCTATGTCACTCATCTTCTGTGCTGTCTATGTCACTCATCTTCTGTGCTGTCTATGTGACTCATCTTCTGTGCTGTCCACGTCACTCATCTTCTGTGCTGTCCATGTCACTCATTTTCTGTGCTGTCCATGTCACTCATCTTCTGTGCTGTCCACGTCACTCATCTTCTGTGCTGTCCATGTCACTCATCTTCTGTGCTGTCTGTGTCATTCTTCTTCTGTGCTGTCCAGGTCACTCATCCTCTGTGCTGTCCATATCACTCATCTTCTGTGCTGTCCAGGTCACTCATCTTCTGTGCTGTCCATATCACTCATCTTCTGTGCTGTCCAGTTCACTCATCTTCTGTGCTGTCCACGTCACTCATCTTCTGTGCTGTCCACGTCACTCATCTTCTGTGCTGTCCACGTCACACATCTTCTGTGCTGTCTATGTCACTCATCTTCTGTGATGTCCATATCACTCATCTTCTGTGCTGTCCTTGTCACTCATCTTCTGTGCTGTCCATGTCACTCGTCTTCTGTGCTGTCTATGTCACTCATCTTCTGTGCTGTCCACGTCACTCATCTTCTGTGCTGTCTACCTCACTCATATTCTGTGCTGTCTATGTCACTCATCTTCTGTGCTGTCCACGTCAATCATCTTCTATGCTGTCTATGTCACCCATCTTCTGTGCTGTCTATGTCACTCATCTTCTGTGCTGTCTGTCACTCATCTTCTGTGCTGTCTATGTGACTCATCTTCTGTGCTGTCCACGTCACTCATCTTCTGTGCTGTCTATGTCACTCATTTTCTGTGCTGTCCATGTCACTCATCTTCTGTGCTGTCTATGTCACTCATCTTCTGTGCTGTCTATGTGACTCATCTTCTGTGCTGTCCATGTCACTCATCTTCTGTGCTGTCCATGTCACTCATTTTCTGTGCTGTCCATGTCACTCATCTTCTGTGCTGTCCACGTCAATCATCTTCTGTGCTGTCTATGTCACTCATCTTCTGTGCTGTCCACGTCACTCATCTTCTGTGCTGTCCTTGTCACTCATCTTCTGTGCTGTCCACGTCAATCATCTTCTGTGCTGTCTATGTCACTCATCTTCTGTGCTGTCCACGTCACTCATCTTCTGTGCTGTCCACGTCACTCATCTTCTGTACTGTCCACGTCAATCATCTTCTCTGCTGTCTATGTCACTCATCTTCTGTGCTGTCCACGTCACTCATCTTCTGTGCTGTCCACGTCAATCATCTTCTGTGCTGTCCACGTCATTGATCTTCTGTGCTGTCCAGTTCACTCATCTTCTGTGCTGTCCACGTCATTGATCTTCTGTGCTGTCTGTGTCATTCTTCTTCTGTGCTGTCCACGTCTCTCATCTTCTGTGCTGTCCACGCCACTCATCTTCTGTGCTGTCTATGTCACTCATCTTCTGTTCTGTCCATGTCACTCGTCTTCTGTGCTGTCCACATCACTCATCTTCTGTGCTGTCCACGTCACTCATCGTCTGTGCTGTCCACGTCACTCACCTTCTGTGCTGTCCACGTCACTCATCTTCTGTGCTCTCTATGTCACTCATCTGTGCTGTCCATGTCACTCATCTTCTGTGCTGTCTATGTCACTCATCTTCTGTGCTGTCTATGTCACTCATCTTCTGTGCTGTCTGTGTCATTCTTCTTCTGTGCTGTCCAGGTCACTCATCCTCTGTGCTGTCCATATCACTCATCTTCTGTGCTGTCCAGGTCACTCATCTTCTGTGCTGTCCATATCACTCATCTTCTGTGCTGTCCAGTTCACTCATCTTCTGTGCTGTCCACGTCACTCATCTTCTGTGCTGTCCACGTCACTCATCTTCTGTGCTGTCCACGTCACACATCTTCTGTGCTGTCTATGTCACTCATCTTCTGTGATGTCCATATCACTCATCTTCTGTGCTGTCCTTGTCACTCATCTTCTGTGCTGTCCATGTCACTCGTCTTCTGTGCTGTCCACGTCACTCATCTTCTGTACTGTCCACGTCAATCATCTTCTCTGCTGTCTATGTCACTCATCTTCTGTGCTGTCCACGTCACTCATCTTCTGTGCTGTCCACGTCAATCATCTTCTGTGCTGTCCACGTCATTGATCTTCTGTGCTGTCCAGTTCACTCATCTTCTGTGCTGTCCACGTCATTGATCTTCTGTGCTGTCTGTGTCATTCTTCTTCTGTGCTGTCCACGTCTCTCATCTTCTGTGCTGTCCACGCCACTCATCTTCTGTGCTGTCTATGTCACTCATCTTCTGTTCTGTCCATGTCACTCGTCTTCTGTGCTGTCCACATCACTCATCTTCTGTGCTGTCCACGTCACTCATCGTCTGTGCTGTCCACGTCACTCACCTTCTGTGCTGTCCACGTCACTCATCTTCTGTGCTCTCTATGTCACTCATCTGTGCTGTCCATGTCACTCATCTTCTGTGCTGTCTATGTCACTCATCTTCTGTGCTGTCTATGTCACTCATCTTCTGTGCTGTCTGTGTCATTCTTCTTCTGTGCTGTCCAGGTCACTCATCCTCTGTGCTGTCCATATCACTCATCTTCTGTGCTGTCCAGGTCACTCATCTTCTGTGCTGTTCCATATCACTCATCTTCTGTGCTGTCTTGTCACTCATCTTCTGTGCTGTCCACGTCACTCATCTTCTGTGCTGTCCACGTCATCATCTTCTGTGCTGTCCACGTCACACATCTTTCTGTGCTGTCTATGTCACTCATCTTCTGTGATGTCCATATCACTCTCTTCTGTGCTGTCCTTGTCACTCATCTTCTGTGCAGTCCATGTCACTCGTCTTCTGTGCTGTCTATGTCACTCATCTTCTGTGCTGTCCACGTCACTCATTCTTCTGTGCTGTCTACCTCACTCATATTCTGTGCTGTCTATGTCACTCATCTTCTGTGCTGTCCACGTCACTCATCTTCTGTGCTGTCTACTCTACTCATCATTCTGTGCTGTCTATGTCACTCATCTTCTGTGCTGTCCACGTCACTCATATTCTGTGCTGTCTATGTCACTCATCTTCTGTGCTGTCCACGTCACTCATCTTCTGTGCTGTCTACCTCACTCATATTCTGTGCTGTCTATGTCACTCATCTTCTGTGCTGTCTATGTCACTCATCTTCTGTGCTGTCTATGTCACTCATCTTCTGTGCTGTCTATGTGACTCATCTTCTGTGCTGTCCACGTCACTCATCTTCTGTGCTGTCCATGTCACTCATTTTCTGTGCTGTCCATGTCACTCATCTTCTGTGCTGTCCACGTCACTCATCTTCTGTGCTGTCCATGTCACTCATCTTCTGTGCTGTCTGTGTCATTCTTCTTCTGTGCTGTCCAGGTCACTCATCCTCTGTGCTGTCCATATCACACTCATCTTCTGTGCTGTCCAGGTCACTCATCTTCTGTGCTGTCCATATCACTCATCTTCTGTGCTGTCCAGTTCACTCATCTTCTGTGCTGTCCACGTCACTCATCTTCTGTGCTGTCCACGTCACTCATCTTCTGTGCTGTCCACGTCACACATCTTCTGTGCTGTCTATGTCACTCATCTTCTGTGATGTCCATATCACTCATCTTCTGTGCTGTCCTTGTCACTCATCTTCTGTGCTGTCCATGTCACTCGTCTTCTGTGCTGTCTATGTCACTCATCTTCTGTGCTGTCCACGTCACTCATCTTCTGTGCTGTCTACCTCACTCATATTCTGTGCTGTCTATGTCACTCATCTTCTGTGCTGTCCACGTCAATCATCTTCTGTGCTGTCTATGTCACTCATCTTCTGTGCTGTCTATGTCACTCATCTTCTGTGCTGTCTATGTCACTCATCTTCTGTGCTGTCTATGTCACTCATCTTCTGTGCTGTCCACGTCACTCATCTTCTGTGCTGTCTATGTCACTCATTTTCTGTGCTGTCCATGTCACTCATCTTCTGTGCTGT
>CM065723.1:79667094-79669594 GCA_033310375.1 Conus canariensis
AGAGAGAGAGAGAGGAGAGAGAGAGAGAGCCCTCCCACCCGTTCTCACCCAGTCTCATTTAAGAAAAAAAAAAAAAAAAAAAAGAAAAGAAAAGAAAAAGAAACTGCCATAAAATTTGTAAAAGTGACGCTCCGAAAAGAAACGTAACAAAACGAATAATGCGTCATACAAACGGGTCACTGGGAAGTCTTTCAAAACACCTACGCTTTCTTACGTCACTCCATACCAGAAAAAAAAAACAAAAAAAAATTTGATGTATTTCTGCGTGGGCTTTGCGTTCGCATGCTCATGCGAACACACACACACACACACACACACACACACACACACACTCTCCTCTCTCTCTCTCTCTCTCTCTCTCTCTCTCTCTCTCTCACACACACACATACACACACACACTCTCTCTCTCTCTCTCTCTCTCTCTCTCTTTCACACACACACACACACACACACACACACACACACACACACACACACACACACACACACACACGTGCACGCGCGCACTTTCCTTTGTCCAAGATGCAGTCTAGCGTGGCGAACAGACGGAAGCAGTGTCAGATGAATAGGTGTCTTTTCTACTTGTACGTCTGTAAGACATATGTCATTCTTATTTATCATCACCTATCTCCACGGTTTACCTCTCTCTCTCTCTCTCTCTCTCTCTCTCTCTCTCTCTCTTCTCTCTCTCTCTCTCTCTCTAATACAAAAGCGCTTGGTTTCACTAAGATTGAACAGCTTTTTGTGTGTGAGTATGAGTGAATGAGTGAGCGAGTGACTGATTGTATCTAGATCTATATATGTATGTACGTGTCAGAGAAGAAGTGCGTGTGTGTGTGTGTGTGTGTGTGTGTGTGTGTGTGTGTGTGTGTGTGAGGGTGAGTGTGTGTGTGTATGTGTGTGTGTGCGTGCGTGCGTACGTGTGTGTGTGTGTGTGTGTGGAGAGAGAGAGAGAGAGAGAGAGAGAGAGAGAGAGAGAGAGAGAGAAGCTCTCTGCGAGTCTATTTGTGTATGTTCGTTTGTGGTTTTGAGCACAAGCATATCTGCTGCTGGCCTGCGCGTGCGTGATGGTGCGCATGCTCCTACATGCCTTTGCAAGCATGAATGCCTGCTCATTAGTTGCACGTCTAGCTGCTTTGCATAACATGACGGAGTCAAACACACACAAGAAATATCTAAACAGTCACGTTGCATGACCAGACCTATCCTTTCCGTAACATTTCTCATATCCCTTGCATACATCTACACGGTTTTGGTCAGAGGAACAGGAAAGGGGGTGGGGGGCGGGGGGTGGGGGGGGGAGGGATGGCTGTTGTGAGGGAGAGAAGTGATGGAGAAGAAGGTTTGACAACACAAGTTCTTTTTTAATCTCGAGGATTCATAAAATATACTCCCTGCCTTGTTTCCAGAGACAATCCCCGGCAATTGTGTCTCATCGGCCGTTATGCTAATGAGACCCTCAAAGGCACCGTCAGAGAACAGGCCTATACTTTACGAGCTAGCGTAGAACGCTTGAAGGAAACCTGGAGAACAGCCCTCCATTGTGAAACGAAGAGCGAGAGAGGAGGGTGAAGAGGGGAGGGGGAGAGAGGGGAGAGAAGATAAAATGTGGAGATGGGAAAAAGTGTATGTATACGTGGTGGTTGTCGTTGCGGTGGTGGTGTTGGGGGTGGGGGGGGGGGGTAGGGGAGCGTTGGGGTGAGTGGGAAGATGAAATGGGGGAGGAAGAGACGGAGGGGGAGTGAGGGTGATCAGCCGTCCCTGGGTTTCCCAGGTCTGTGTGGCTCAGACCTCCGGGGGGATTTGTCGGGAGTGAGCTCAGGTTGTTGCCATTGCCCTCGTCCCTCCGCGACTCAAGATGGCGCAGCAGATGGTGAGCATGGCGGCCATGTTGCAGAACCTGAGGATACCCGGCAATGCCAGACCCATCAAAGTGGAGTGAGTGGGCCGGTGCTGGCTTCTTTGGTTGGTTGTTTTCTGCTTTGATTGTTTGTCCACAATGCCAGGCCCATCAAAGTGGAGTAAGAGGGCCAGTGCTGGCTTGTTTGGTTGGTTGTTTTCTGCTTTGATTGTTTGTTCGCAATGCCAGACCCATCAAAGTGGAGTGAGTGGGTCGGTGCTGGCTTGTTGGCTTGTTTCTTTTCCCCCTTGATTGCGAAGAATTGTTTGTTTGCCCCCCTCCCCCCCCCCCCCCCTCCCCCGCGGTCAGTTTTAGGGTCTTTAGGGTCCTGTTGATGGGTTCTGTTGAGCTGGCTGAAAGGGGAAGTGGAGTAAAGAGCTGGGTTTTCAAAGAAATGATTCCAAGAAAAGAGTATGATTGTAATATATCTTCTTCGTTTCTGTTCTGTCTGTCTGCCTGTCTGTCTCTGGAAAGCTTGATCATATGATATTACTTGATGGTCAAAAAGTGTAATATAAGATTTGATCTGAGAATGACAGGGTAGGCTACATGTTTTTGAAATAAGCCTAAAGCAGCTGGACTGTAACAACGATTTGATGG
>CM065723.1:79674594-79679594 GCA_033310375.1 Conus canariensis
GGAACTATCCTAAAAGAGACACCGGTGTCATCGCCCACTGTGACCCAGGATGAAAGTGAGCATGCACGGGATTTGAATGTGGATGACAGCGAGTGTGGTGAATCGGCTGACGACAACTCTCGGTATGTTTCAACTTTGGGATGTGTGTGCACGGGATCTGAATGTGGATGACAGCGAGTGTGGTGAATCGGCTGACGAGAACTCTCGGTATGTTTCACCTTTGGGATGTGTGTCAAGTTCTGTACATGATTTTGGTGAACACAGGCGCTGGGAAAATGTAGTTAGCAACGAAAGTAACGAAACCAGATTATTATCTTTACTTCCTTGGAATGTAAATGGACTGCTTTCAAAATAACAAAACAATGGTTTTGTTTCATTCCTTCAGTCGTTTGATTTTATTTGTTTAGTTGAAACGTTTATTGATGAACTGAAATCAACTATATTTTCTGGATATCAAATGTTTTCTTTACCTGCAATAAAATTAACAACCAAAGGGAGAAGATCAGGTGAAATCTTGTGTCTCGTTAGAAATATATTTGTGTCACATATCGGAGAGGTTAAAATAAAATCTGATATGTTTGGTGCATTAATCATCAGTAAAACATTGTTTGGTATAGATAAGGATATACTGTATGTGTATTCATACGTACCTCCAGAAGGTTCTCCTTATTATGCATGTTTTGATTCTGAGAATGGCATTGCATTGTTGGAAGATTATTTGTCCAGTTGTTTATTAGTCGTTGAAGATGAATCAATGACTGAGACGAGAGAATTTCAGAAGAGGACTCAAAGCTGCGACTCAACAGATGTCTGACCTGCTCATTCACCCGATTCATATGTACCGGACATTGTCTGTGCCATTATCATCAGTGTGTGTGTGTGTGTGTGTGTGTGTGTGTGTGTGTGTGTGTGTGTGTGTGTGTGCGCGCGCGCGCACCTTTGATTACTTGTGGGAAACTAACGTTCAGAAGATGACATAGTAACAACAACAACAACACACACACAGAGACGCACAGACACACACACACAGACGCACACACACACACACACACACACACACACACACACACACACACACACACACACATACACACACACACACACACACACACGCACACACACACACACTCACACCTTTAGACTCTTCATTTTACACACTTGCATCACTTCATAGACACACACTTACCGTGCACATACGTTTAACTTAATAACTGGTTGTCCTAGGACACTCAAAGTCTTCTGTTAGTTGACGTGCGTTTGGTCATTTGTGTCTGTCATTGCAAAGACCCAGTATGAGTCGGCCCCATTCTCAGGGAGTCTTCGCAGTGTTGGCCTTGAGATTATTCGAATATCTATTTGGTTGGTGATGTTTCTTGCTCTTCCATTACGTCTGGATGTGCGGCCACTCCATCAGCTCTGAAACATGGTCTGTGATATAGTGGTTTTGATCTTGTTTGCTTAGGTGATTCTTCAGATTTCTTACCACATCAGATCGGACCAGTTGTAATCCAGTTCTTCACGTTGCTTTGCCATCCAGTGTGTCTGCTCTCTCATTTCCGTTGACATCTGCATGCCCTGGGCAGTACATCCATATGAGTCTGTACACGGGAAGGTTGCATACTATTTCATACCAAGCAGGGCTTCCCATTCCTCTCTCCACTGAGTTGGACGCAGAAGACAGATATAACCCTTGAATTAGAATCGTTCCTGCAGTTCTCAAAGGGAAGATATGAAACTGAAGTAGAGAAGACAGACAGAACAGAAAAAACCTGAAAAGGTGATAACAGAATGTTAAAAGAAAAAGAAGTAAAATAGTAAGTTCGATATATGAGGACAACGGGAAGGAGAATACGAAAAAAAAGAAACCCCCAAGATCAACAATCAACGAGAAGAAAACGATAAAAAGAGACTACTAGTTGTAGTGATTGCAGTAGTAAAAGAAGAAGTAGCAGTAGCAGCAGCAGCTGCAGCAGTAGCAGCAGTAGCAGCAGCAGCAGCAGTAGCAGAAGAAGAAGAAGAAGAAGAAGAAGAAGAAGAAGAAGAGGCCAACGAAGAAGAGGATGAAGAAGAGGAGGAAGAAGAAGACGAAGAAAGTGAATAAGTGAGAGAGAATGGATAAATGACCGAAGAAGGTGAACAACACATGGAGAAGAAGGGCAGTGTCGTTTCAATGCTGGCAAGGGGGAGAAAAAAAGAACAAAAGATGCCAGATAAGAATTCCTCATACATCTTATTCCCAACATTCAGGTCAGACTATAAATTTCCAGGATTAAAAAAAAAAGAAAGAAAAGAAAGTTATTCATACAACAAACTCATGCCAGTCACACAGCAACGTTTCCCGGAGAAATACCATTCCAAAGCCCCCCGCCCCCTCCCTTCCCCCTCCCCCCTCCCTCCCTCCACCCTCCCCCTGGGATTTACAGCAGTGAGTGGTTCTAAGCTAAGCGAGACGGGACAGCCCAGAAACACCGTGCTGCATTTGGTCACGCCACGAATTGTTAACACGTGACTACCGCGTAACATTGCCCTTACTGGTAAGCTTAGCGTGTTTCTTGTCAGATGGCAAATGTCCTTTGAACATTTTCACGTTCCCGAAAAGAAAAGAAAAAACAAAAACAAACAAAAACCCGGCTCGACCGACCCACGCATCATGTCTGTGAAAGGATGAATTCCTCGAGTCCTCAAAGCCTTGCCTGGTGACCGGTGTAACAGTCCATTCTTACCGCCCCCCCCCCCCCCCCCCCTGGAACTTACCCCGGGATAAGTCTGGGCTAGCCTGCTTTTACCCCCGGGGTCATTCCAGGACTAGCTGGAACTTACCCCCCCCCCCTCCCCCCCCTAGTTGGAACTGACCCCCAGTCATCTACATTGTACAAGGTACACAGGCACTCAGGAGACACTGATTAGCTGTTAAAATAGGTAAAATCTCTGATATACATTAAAGTGACCAATGGTCAGTGACACTGACCACTGGTTGTCTGCATTGCACAAGGTATACAAACACTCATGAGACACTGATTAACTGTAAAATAGTCGAAATATCTGATTTACGTCATAGTGACCAGTGGTCAGTGGCACTGACCACCAGTCGTCTGCATTGTACAAGGTACACAGGTACTCGGGAGACTATAATTAGCTGTGAAATAGTTAAAATCTCCGATTTAGTAGTCAGTGGCACTGACCACAAGTAATCTACATTGTACAAGATACACAAGCACTCGGGAAACAGTAATTAGCTGTTAAATAGTTAAAATCTCCGATTTACGTCATAATGACCAGTGGTCAGTGGCACTGACCACTAGTCATCTGCATTGTACAAGCTAAGGTACACAGGTACTCAAGAGACTCTAAATAGCTGTAAAATAGTTAAAAAAGGCAAACCAGGATGAAGCAACAACGGTGCTTGGTCACAACGACACGTGGTCACAACGACATTTTGTCACAACTACGCTTGGTGACATTGGCACTTGGTCACATTGGCATGTGGCAGTCTTTCTTTCCCACGCATGCACGGGCGTACTCACACACCCGAATATTGACCCACGCGTGTAAGCTAGCGCGAGAAATGTTGATACGTATCTGTTAGTGAACCAGGGTGTGTGTGTTTGGGGGTGGGGGGGAGTAGGAGGTCCATCTATTGAGAAGAGTCTAGAACTACACTTTGTCTAAACCCAACTGACTGTATATAGGAAATGGGAAAGGGGTGTAAATATGCAGGCTAACATAACTTTTTTTTGAAGGCGGGTGTGCGTGTTGGGAAAAGGCAGAGGAAAACCCTGAATAACCCTCTCTTGTTTGAAGGATGGGGTGGGGTGGAGGAAGATTCCAAATAGTCCTAGATTGACCCTTTGGGGGGGGGGGGGTAATCCAGGCTAGCCCAAACTTACCCCGGGGGGGGGGGGGGGGGGTAAGTTCCAACTAGGGGGGGGAGGGGGTAAGTTCTAGCTAGTCCTAGAATGACCCCCGGGAGTAAAAGCAGGCTAGCCCAGACTTACCCCGGGGTAAGTTCCAGAGGGTGGTAAGAACGGGCTGTTACACCGGTATGTGTCTGGCCATGACTCCCTGTCTCAGAATGTTCCCCCAGGATGCAGGAAGGAGAAGATGAGGCAGACTGAACACTGTCCTGCTGCAAGGGACCATATGAAGAACTGAGATGTTTACAGTACCTCTGCCTTGTCGTGCAAGACTAAGAGCAGCTGGACTGTTTACAGTACCTCTGCCTTGTCGTGCAGGACTGAGAGCAGCTGGACTGTTTACAGTACCTCTGCCTTGTCATGCAGGACTGAGAGCAGCTGGACTGTTTACAGTACCTCTGCCTTGTCGTGCAGGACTCAGAGCAGCTGGATTGTTTACAGTACCTCTGCCTTGTCGTGCAGGACTCAGAGCAGCTGGACTGTTTACACTACCTCTGCCTTGTCGTGCAGGACTAAGAGCAGCTGGATTGTTTACAGTACCTCTGCCTTGTCGTGCAGGACTAAGGGCAGATGGACTGTTTACACTACCTCTGCCTTGTCGTGCAGGACTAAGAGCAGCTGGATTGTTTACAGTACCTCTGCCTTGTCGTGCAGGACTAAGGGCAGATGGACTGTTTACACTACCTCTGCCTTGTCGTGCAGGACTCAGAGCAGCTGGACTGTTTACAGTACCTCTGCCTTGTCGTGCAGGACTATGAGCAGCTGTGTTGTTTACAGTACCACTGCCTTGTCGTGCAGGACTGAGAGCAGCTGGACTGTTTACAGTACCTCTGCCTTGTCGTGCAGGACTGAGAGCAACTGGACTGTTTACAGTACCTCTGCCTTGTCGTGCAGGACTGAGAGCAGCTGGACTGTTTACAGTACCACTGCCTTGTCGTGCAGGACTCAGAGCAGCTGGACTGTTTACAGTACCTCTGCCTTGTCGTGCAGGACTAAGAGCAGCTGGATTGTTTACAGTACCTCTGCATTGTACAGGACTAAGAGCAGCTGGACTGTTTACACTACCTCTGCCTTGTCGTGCAGGAC
>CM065723.1:79689594-79707094 GCA_033310375.1 Conus canariensis
CGATGAAGAATCGACGATGCCACAAAGTTCAACACGGAGTCACTGATTCAAAGTACACTGTGACACACATTGAAGAACATGAAGAGCCCAGCAGCTCAGCAGATCTCGGCAGCAGGAGGGGGAGCTCCGACGCTCGCAGAAGGATGAACTCGCCCCCTCCCAGTCGTTCGTGGCGATGACCTAGAGGTCGGCCAGAAAGAAGTCGGAAACAGGGCAGTACCAGGTAAGATGCCTCACACAGAGGTTGCAGCAGCAGAGCGGTCAAACCCTGTCGACACTTGGAGATAAAATAGTTTCATGACTACCCTGACACGCAACTGATCACAGAACTTCGGGCACACCAGAACTACAGCTCATTGTCTCTGCGACTTCAATGTCGGCCAAGGCATTTGAGCCATCAACCAAGTGTAACACATACACCAACAACCTAATCTGGCACTCACAATTCTACCAAATGGGACATAAATCAGCCTACAATATCCATTAAAAAAAAACAGAGTGCACAAAAAAAAAAACAAAAAAAAAAACAGTTGTTAACTTCCGATTATGAACACCCCTGCTTTCTCCATGTTCTGGAATATCGAAGTCAACAAAGTCAATTAATAATACTGTCAATGTGACAAAACTTATTAACAACCATCCTTTCACATACCACACTATCAATATCATATTATTCCTGATCTCAATCGACACACCTCAAACAGTGGGACAGGATGATGCCATAAATCAATCAACGAAATTATCCACAGGGAATTTATAGAATAATAAAGAATTACTGTTTTCTTCAACGGCATATAATGAATACCAAACGATTCATCAACAACAACACCGGAGAGCGGAAGCGCTCGCCGCTGCTGAATAAGAGACAATATTGGGTCAACCCCAATATGATATCATAATCCAATAATAAAATGAGTGACCACTGTCACTGCCCTAAACTTAAACAGCGCAGTATCACCAAAACCGATAGCGATCGAAAACAAATGACCGGCGAGGCCATATATAGTAACGAAGACCCAGACATACTAACAAAAGCGGAGCGACAGGACGGCGCCTCCCTGCTGGGCTGTACGTGACTAGGCATACGCCTAATCAATTTCAACTTGCAACCAAATCACTGCACTAACTTAAGAATAACACAACAAATTCAAAAAATACCTGTTTCAACTTCCAATCATAATCACAAAAAGAAAACATAATGCATTAAATATATCAATGCATAACACCGTAAATATATATTCATCAATTCAAACCACCAATGTCATACAATTCACCAACTTCACACAAACAACCATATACCATTTTCTTTCCAACTACAATAACCACCTTCACACTCCCTCTTCCCCCTACTCGAAGTCAAAGCACACCACCATTCTCCCTCCCATTATCGCTTCGGCGCAACAGCCATCCTTCATATGAAGAGAGGGGCATACAAAATAATGTTCTTCTCCAATCAAACGAAAAATAAGAATAAACAAAAACCTATTATAATCCTCATCAATTTTCATATATACGAACTTATGGTTTGACTCGATAATTTATCGGAATTTAAAACAACACTTTTTTTTTTAAATTCATTTTCAACAAAAGGCGGAAACACTATGCAATGTAAACAACAGCCGCCGCACATACCGACATTCGGGGCGCGCGCGCGCGCATGACGATAACTCTCTCGCCCGAAACAGTAGCGCGCGTCAAGCATATGACACCTCCCTCTCACTCCTTCCCCCCTTGTCTATAAGCCGGCGCGATTTACGGCCCCGTAGATCCTCTGTTTTTCATACTAAACTGAATCGCGCTTCTCACATTTCGCCTATGTACGAACGACGCGTTTCGATCCAGAATCATCTACCTCCAACTCCCTTCTTCAATGAACAACCTGCCCTACACTTCTCACCTGGAATTACGATGACCAACGAAGACAATACTGGACAAACACCCGCCAGAGCAGCTCCAGACCGGGGAAACCCTCGCTCCCTTGAAGGCGTGGACACTGGTGGCAGACACCGACACACCGATAACTTCTTCTTGGAATCCCGAGCTGTCACAAGGACACTCCGATGGGTTTCCTGGCAGCCCACTAAACAAAGTGGCAAAACCGCCTCACCGAACGCTGGATCAGAAGACCTCCGTCTCGAGCCAGGAGTCGCAAACAACTGAATCAGACAGTCAAAACACAGACGACACTAGAGTTGACAGACATCATGAAACTGACAAGGCCACACCCTGACTTCGACCAATCATCAATAGGTTGCCCAGGGAACGGCACGACAAAACTCCAGATAGGGGCATAAATAGAGGCAGTCGTACACAGACTCGAAACACCAACCTGCCAGAAACCAATCAGCAATAAGTCATCTAGGGTGACGAGACCACACTTCCCAATATGGGAACAACTGTGTATCGGCACAGACTCTAGATTATAAATCCCTCCAATCATCAATCGATAACCACCAACAGCTTGTACACAAGACCAAATATGGACACAACCATATACAAGCACCGATCTCCAATAGTTTGTCAACCAATCACCCATAAATCACCAAGGCAACAGACCACAAAATCACAAGAATGGATACAGCCAAACATAGGCACAAACTTCACCCTCTTTGGCCAATCACCTACCAACAATGACTCGACCAAAACACACACACACACAAAAATAAAACACGCATCGTAACTCCCAAATATCGACACGGGAAAAAGAACTGACCACTGCAATAACTCCGCCTTACAATATGCGCAGTTATGTCCCTTGAATGTCCGTGCGTGACGTCCTGCGAGAATGCCAGTTACTGGACTTCCAGCGACTGCGGAAACAGCCCTAAACGCCCGGCTGACTGACAACTGTGTTTCAAGCTGGAAAATTACTGGAGAAGGCAGCAACACAGTGGTCGTTCTGCGACTGAAGCCGGTCAGCCCAGTGTCGACAACAATGGCGGATCCTGTGCTGAACCGGAGAACGCAAGTTCAGTACAGGAAGAAGCCCCCCCCCCCACCCCCCCTCCCCCCCAGCCAGGTGCGACGAGATCAAGAGAGAGCGAAGCAGCAGAACAGACGTCCAGAACAGGTTGGTGCTGGTCTCGGTACCATTAGTGACGCCAATGAACTGGCCGTGCCGGACACCGAATCGGACGAACTCAGTACACAGCACAGTGCGGAAGAACACATCAAGCCGACTCGCCATGATTGTGACACGTCGCATGTTCAGGATACGCTTCTGCCTTTGCATTCTAATCTGCCGGAGTGTAACATCAGGGACGCAGAAAACCACTCGTCGGACATCGACGTAAGTCTGGAACAAGTTATAGACAAAATTGTCGCTGGTTTTGACACGGGAGTGGTTAAGGATTATGTCGCTACTCTGACAGAGACAGGTGCAGAGACGATTGCGAGATCCACACAGAAATAAGCATTTCGGAAGGTCGTGTTTCATCAGACGGATGATGTGGGTGTGCTGCTATGTGAATCAGATGACGTCGTTCTGGAATATTCCTGCGATCCGTGTTCAGAGGACGATTGCTTATTCTGGTTTGACAAGCAGGAAGAAAGACACATGTCATCAGAGGAATGTGTTAAACTGGCCTGCCTGCGGAAAGGAAGATGCATCGGCAACACGAAGCATGCAGAGACCCAAGCACGTGCTCTACGGCGGCTGCACGCTCTCCACGGATTGATCCAGTTCTACCTGGGGTGACGGTCGTCTAGAAAAAAAAAAAAAAAAAAAAAGGACAGTGTACGCATAACAGTGTCATTTTTTTCGTTCTCGATTTTGTCATGTTAAGTGAAAGAAAAGGACATTGCTGTGGTTTCCATGTCAATGAAATCGAAATCGAGTCGCGTTTTGTTGTTGTACATCGCGCCGATTTGCTTAATGGGCTTTATAGCCTAATAGCATTACATTTCATTCGTTCTCTCTCTCTCTCTCTCTCTCTCTCTCTCTCTCTCTCTCTCTGTCTATGTCTGTCTGCCTGGCTCTCTCTGTGTGTCTTAGTCTCTGTCTTTGTCTCCCTCTATTTCCCTCCTCCCCCCCTCCGCCCCAGTTTACCCATTTTTTTGCTTGAGTACGCACTCAAGCAAGCAAGCGCACGCACACACACACACACACACACACACACACACACACACACACACACACACACACACACAGGCACTCACAAAGCAGCGAAATCAGCTGAGAGAGAGAGAGAGAGAGAGAGAGGGGGGGGGGTCTATATTTATGCTCTGTGTTACCCGTAATCCATGTTTCTGCGCGATTCACGTGGTGCGCAAAATGCGTTGTAGGCGTCCCTGAGCTTTGCTAAGAGGAATGTGGAGTAACATAACATCTAGTTTAGCTTTTTTTTCGATCTAAAATTCACGTTGTCAGAATTGATTTTTTGGTATTGAAAGTGAAGGGTTTTTTTTTCAATTTTAATTTCATCATTTTAAAAACGTTAACGTAAGGAAGTACTGGAGGCACGGTTGCTTAAAATGTGTCTTTGTCAGGTTCACCACCTATTATGCAAAATTTTGCGCTGCACGTGCAGTGCGAATGAACATTGATCACACACACACACACACACACACACACACACGCACACACACACACACACACGCAACACCACACACACACACACAACACACACAGGCGTGTTTTTTTTTAAAAATTTTATTTGTGAGTGTGTTAGCGTAATCCATGTTACGGTGAAGGTCACATATTGCTGATAGCCTGCCTGAACTGTAGTCAGCATGCGATGTACGAAATGACAGCCTACAAACTTTATTCTTGAGACCAGCCGCCGTGGCTAAGTGGTTAGCGTCGCGGACTCCCGGCTGGGAGGTCGTGGGTTCGATTCCCATCAGAGCCATGTGGGGTTTTGCTACCCCCGACCGCCTCCTACCCAGAGTTGGGTTTGCTACGGAATCAATTGGGAAGATTTGGACCACAGACCACTAAATGGATGCGTGTCTGAGAATGTTGCTCGAATTTCCTGACCAACACTGCAGGTGTCTGTATCTGTCGGGCCTGGTTGACGCCGGGATGTGTTATGAAAGTAAGCGTAGAGTACAGCCCTGTCATGCAGTCTCAGACCGGAATGGAATAGGTAGCATCATCTTCATTTCCTTATTCTCATCGATCAACATTAACACAAAGTCTCACAATTCTGTGTCCCTTCATGCCCTGCTCTCAAGGTGACCTCAGTTTCGATGTCCTCTCTACGTCAATGGCCTTGGTTTGATTCTGTCGGGATCACAGGTACTGGCAAGTTCATGGGGGCTGTCATTGAACGGACATGGTGTCGGAATGAGCGGCGTGGGTGCAATGCCACTGGTGGGACTGAAGATGAGACAGAAAAAAAACAACTTTAGTTTTGACGTAGGTTTTGGATTTTACAGTATTTCATTCGAAATCAAATAACAACAACAACAACAACAACAACAAAAACCCAAGCTACCAGCCGCCGTGGCGAAATGGTTAGCGTCGCGGACTCCCGGCTGGGAGGTCGTGGGTTCGAATCCCATCAGAAGTCATGTGGGTTTTTCTGCCCCGACCGGCTCCTACCCAGAGTTGAGTTGCTGCGGACTCAGTTGGGAAGACTGGGACCACACAGTCGAGTTTCATCCACTTAATGGATGCGTTTCTGAGAGTGTTGCTCAGATTTCCTGACCAACACTGCAGGTGCCTGTATCTCTCGGGCCTGGTTGACGCCGGGATATATTATGAAAGGAAGCGTAGAGTACAGCCCTGTCATGTAGTCTCAGACCGAAATGGAATTCCGTAGCATCATCTTAATCATCCTCATTCTCATCGATCAGCATTAAAAAAAAAAAAAAGTCAGGTTCTGTGGCCCTTCATGCCCTGCTCTCATGGTGACCTCAATTTCGATGTCCTCTCCACGTCTGTGGCTTTGGTTTGGTTCCGTCGGGGTCACCGGTATCGGCGAGTCCATGGGTTGTCGTTGGACGGACGTGGTGGCGCCCTCCGGAGGGAGAGCTCACTCACGCCGGCTCCGCGACTAAGCAATTATTGTCGTCAGTAGGGGGCTTAGGAGGTGGTATCCTGCGTATGTTAGATCAGAACAGGCGCCACTGAACACCACCGAAGTGACTCGGCAGCGGTGCAGTTTCTCCTCCGGTGGGTTGCCTCTTGACGGCTTGACATTGAGTGCTCCCTGTGGATTGCTGGTGCCGGGGCTGCGGCGGGGCCGACCGGGCAGTGGCTGTGGACGGGTGTCGGAATGGGCGGCGTGGGTGCACTGCCTCTGATGTGGCGCAGAGGTTGGGACAGCAAAAAAAACCCCAAAAAAAACAAAAACAAAAAACAAAAAAACCCAAGCTTGTACAGTCGGAGATTCGAAAATGGTGCCGAAATCTAATCGTGCAAAATATCTATTCAGTGGAAATGTGGGTATTCCTGTTTAATGCGTATTGTTGCAACGAATAAAACTGATCAAATTTTGTGACTACAATGGGATGCAGATAATATTTTGTTTGTTTGTTAAGGTTCTGGGGTATTCACATTTTAAAGATTTTTTTTTACACAAAATAATCAAGATTTACCAATTAAGGGAGGTAAGGTAACGCCAAACTAAAAAAAAAAATTGCGTCTGCCAAAAGGGGAGCGAGAGATGTGCATGCTGGAGCATGTGGCTGCATGTACGTTTGTTAACATGTACAGACTGAAAACGTTCTCTGGAAACATTGAGAATGAAACCATGATTAGAACCAAGTCTTATGAAGTTGCTTTTTAAGTGTAGTTGCACGATACTTGACTGACAGCAGTTGGGACGTTTGTGGCACACCCAGCTGGGTCTGTACAGTGAAGTAAAGGAAGGAGCAGACCATGTAGGTTTCAGTTTCCCTAGGACACTATCAACATGCATGAGCACAGTGTGACTGCGTGTCTGCCTGTCGTAATATCATCGTCACCTTGAAACAGAAGGCATCTGGTGACAGGTGACAGTCCCGTGACCTTACATACTCGGACAGACACATCAATGTACAGGTTACAGTGTTCGGTCGCGTGACCTTTTCAACCAAATTTCATCAATCTTGGGGCTTGTATTCTTCTGTATTAAGTTCATACACATCCATTTTGAGATTGAAACTACAAAAAGAAAACGAAACCAAGGGGAGTTTCACTGCGAGTATCCGACTGTTACGAAGATTTGAGAATAACAACGAACTTACTGGATTCGCAACGACATTTCATTTGAATGGCTGGAACCATGTCATGTTTCTGACCGACTGCTTGGCCTGACAGGGCGCTTCATTCAACTGGTCAACGGGCGGAATCAGCTGGTGAACGGGCGACCCCTGGGCTTCCTTAACGACCTGGCGGTGACGTCAGACGGCACCATCTTCTTCACGTCGTCCTCCTCCAAGTGGAAGCGGTCCCAGTTCTTCAACATCATCCTGGAGGGGGAGAAGTCAGGCCGGTAAGTCTGGCACCACACCATCTCCCAGCAACACTGCTCTGGCGCTGTCTAACCTTCAGTAAGGATTCTTTCCACACCATCTCCCAGCAACACCCCTCTGGCGCTGTCTAACCTTCAGTAAGGATTCTTTCCACACCTCCCAGCAACACCCCTCTGGCGCTGTCTAACCTTCAGTAAGGATTCTTTCCACACCTCCCAGCAACACCCCTCTGGCGCTGTCTAACCTTCAGTAAGGATTCTTTCCACACCTCCCAGCAACACCCCTCTGGCGCTGTCTAACCTTCAGTAAGGATTCTTTCCACACCACTTCAGTAAGAATTCTTTCCACACCATCTCCCAGCAACACTGCTCTGGCGCCGTCTGACCTTCAGTAAGGATTCTTTCCGCACATTCTTCAAGAGCTGAGTGCTAGATGGGTAGGAATTTTATATAAACATTTCATAAAAAGAACCTCACCCCCCCCCCCCCCTCAACGAAAAAACCCCTGCAACAACAACAAAAACAAAGCAAAAAGCACAACAACAACAACAACAACAACAACAAACAAACATAAAAGAGACAAAACAAAACAAAGCAAAACAAAAAGCAACAAAGCATTGAACTTTCCCGGAAGCAGCATTACTTTGAAACGTTTCCGGTGAGATGTTTCATTTCCAATTGCCTTTTAGTGGTGGTGACGGATGGGGGTGGAATGGTGGGTTCAAGTTTGTGGGGAGGGATATGTGCGTGTGGGTGTGTGCAGGGAAAAAGGGGGACGGGAGGGCGATGCGTGTGTAGAGTTATGTTCCACTAGTTTCAGGTTGATGACAGACATGTTTCTTCTACCCTTTCGTCTTCTTTTTTTGTTCTTGTTCCTAACAATACATCGCTGTTATGATTTTGAAAAGGCACTGATTTGCCAAGAAGGAAAAGTGTGTTTGTTCGTTTTAAATGATAACGGGAGTAACAATAGGCCGTGGAAAGGTTGAATGATATTGAATGCCCAGACATTATCAATTGGTTAATTGGGTTTCTGTTATAATATTGAATGCCAAAACATAATATTGAATGCCAAAACATAACAGTTGATTGGTTGTAATGGTAGTGAGAAAATGTAAGTAGACAGTTTAGAACAGATACCAGTGAAGTATTTTTAACAAATCATGTGGTCGCTCTTGCTTTTTTTAAAATTCTAATATTTATTTAATTTCATACGCGAAGTGTGTACTGCCAAATCGCGTTAGTATTTGACATATAAAACGTGTCTGTATATTGTGCTTGTGTTCTTGCTCCATATACACATTTACAGTTTTTCCGATCTTGTCGTCTCCAAATTTGGCATGGCGGCTCTATAGCATACTGGGCAGAGGAAGAGCAAATCGTTTTTGCGCCAGACAATAGCATTTCTAAAGCCATGAGATTGCGAGGCGAAGCGAAATCGGGATTCGAAGCTGCAACGCTGAGGGGGAGAGGGGGGGGGGGGGGTAGTATGATGCTCATTGGCTGACTTTGTTGAACACTGGAGCTGTGACTGGCTACCACTGATATGGTGTGTGGCGGCAGGCTTCTGATGTTCAACCCCAGGGCCAGGGGTTCCGACAGAGTACAGCAGGTGATGGACGACCTCAGCTTCCCCAACGGCCTGCAGCTGTCCCCCAACCAGGACTACCTTCTGATTGCTGAGGGTGCCCGGGCCAAGATCTACAGGTCAGCAGAACTCGTCGCTGTTACCTCGTGTTGTACCCTCGGCCTTTCTTGCACTTACTGGTGTCGTCTTATCGTGTTGTGCCCTTGTCGTGTCATCTCCCATTCTTTCTTTCACCCCATGCGTTCTTTCAGTCTTTCTGTGCTGACTACAACAATGATTATAGTCAATGAGCGCAATGACGATCATAACGGCAAGAAAGATTTTGCTGTTTTTATTTGTTGTTGAATTTTATGACAACGTTGATGACTGCATGTTATCCAAGAACTCGTCGTTGGAAAGTTAATGTCTTGCTTGTCTTGGCCGTTTGACCTGACAACGACGAGGTCATGGAAACGACGATGCTGCGGCTGATACAGCTGTTACTGTTACTTTTCCTGCCCCTGCTACCTTAATGATAATGATTTTTTTTCTCCTTCCTCTTGTCTTCGTCAAAAGTAGAATGAGCATCACCATCATCGTCATCGTCATCGTCATCATCATCATCATCATCATCATCATCATCATCATCATCATCATCACTGTTGGTACTATTCTTCTTAACATTGTTACCAACATCATTATCATCATTATTGCCATCGTATTCATCATCACCATCATCACCATCATCATCATCGCCATCATTCATCATCATCATCATCATCATCATCATCATCATCATCATCATCGTCGTCGTCGTCGTCGTCGTCGCATTGATAGTGCTGACGATGACGACCACGATGATGACACTGACGATGCTGACACCCCTGATACGGACAGGGCGTGGATCGGAGCGGGCAGTCCCAAGCGCGGCGTGGTGGAGGTGTTCGCCGACAACCTCCCCGGCTTCGTGGACAACATCCGCCTGTCCCCACGTGGCACCTACTGGGTGGGGCTGTCTGGTCTGCGCCACAGCTCCCGGCCCTCCGTCCTCGACTCCTACGGCTCCAGGCCCGACCTCCGCAAGCAGATCATGGGGGTACGTGCTCCTGGGTGTGGCTCGCCCCCCCCCCCCCCCCCCCGTGTGTGTGTGTGTGTGTGTGTGTGTGTGTGTGTGTGTGTGGGTGCGTGCGTGTGTGTGCGTGTGTGTGTGTGCGTGTGTGTGTGTGTGTGTGTGTGTGTGTGTGTGTGTGTGTGTGTGTGAGAGAGAGAGAGAGAGAGAGAGAGAGAGAGGATGGAGGGGGCGGAGGCGGGCGGGGGAAGGTGAGGAGGTGTAAATGTTTGTAATTTTAGGGGAAAGTTTCATGTCTCATGTTGGTCTTGTGAGAATTGAGTCTTGTGTTGATATTGTACGGGTATGTTTGTGTCTCGTGTTGGTTTTTGGACGGTATTTTTATGCCTGTTATTGATCTTGAGAGAACATTTTTGTTTTGCGTTTTGGTCTTGTGGCGGTATGTTTATTTTTCGAGTTGGTCTTAGAAGGGCCTGCTGTGTCTTGTGTTGGTCTTGAGGGAATTTGTATTTTGTGTTGATCTTGTGAGAATTTGTGTCTTGTGTTGGTCATGTTCGAATTTGTGTCCTGTATTGGTCATGTTAGAATTTGTCTTGTGTTGGTCTTGTGAGAATTTGTGTTATGTGTTGATCTTGTGAGAATTCACGTCTTGTGTTGGTCATGTTAGAATCTGTGTCTTGTGTTGATCATGTTAGAATTTGTGTCTTGTGTTTTCATGTTAGAATTTATGTATTATGTTGGTCATGTTAGAATTTGTGTCTTGTGTTGGTTTTGTGATAATGTATGCCTTGTGTTAGTCTTTGTGAGGGTAAACTAGTGTCTTGTCTTGGTCTTTGGAGAGTGTATTTGTGCATCGTATTAGTCTTGTGAGAACATATTTGTGTCTCGTTTTGGTCTTGTGAGGGCCTAATTGTGTCCGTCGTCTGTAGGGTCTGTTTTTGTCTCCTGCTAGTCTTGAAGGTGAATTTTTGTCTTGTGTTGGCCTTGTGAGGAAATGTTTGTCTTGTATTGGTCTTGTGACAGTATGCTTGTGTTGTGTGTTTGTGAGGGTGTGTTTGTATCTTGTTATGTCTTGTGTTGGTCTTGTGACAGTATGCTTGTGTTTTGTGTTTGTGAGGGTATGTTTGTATCTTGTTATGTCTTGTGTTGATCTTGTGACAGTATGCTTGTGTTTTGTGTTTGTGAGGGTGTGTTTGTATCTTGTTATGTCTTATGTTGATCTTGTGAGGGAAAGTTTGTGTTTGGTGTATGTTTTGAGAGGGTACGTCCGTAATTTGTGTTGACATTTTTAAGGTATGTTTGTATCTTTTGTTGGACCTCAGAGCTTTGTGTGTGTGTGCGTGCGTGTGTGTGTGTGTGTGTGTGTGTGTGTGTGTGTGTGTGTGTGTGTGTGTGGAGTCGATTTTTTATGGTGCTTGTGTCTTTTGTTGATTTTCTGAAGGTTTGTATCTCAGTTTGCGAGGGGGGGGGGGGGGGGAGGGGGGGTATTAGTTTTGCTCGGTATGTTTTTATCTCATGTTGTTCTTGTGAAAGTCTGTTCGTGTCCTGTGTGTTGGTCTTGTTAGGGTATTATTGTGTCATGTGTTGGTGCCCTAAAGATGTGTCCGTGTCTTCGTGTAGGTCTTGTGGAGGTACGTTCATGCTTTCTGTTGCAAAATTTCTCTTCTCACCAATCGATTGCAAACGTCAACAGACAATGACATAATAATGATGCAAACAAACAACAAGCACACCTCATGGCAACATCCACCTTGATGACCGTGCTGGGCACGTGTGTTGGGCAGCTGCCCAAAGCGGTGGTGATGGCGCGGGCCCCCAAGTACGGGCTGGTTGTGGAGCTGAACGAGGAGGGCAAGATCATCCGCTCTCTGCACGACCCCACGGGCACCGTGCTGCCCGCCGTCAGCGAGGTGGAGGAGTTCCGGGGGAAGCTCTACCTGGGATCCTATGACCGCAATTACATCGGCGTGCTCAGCCTGAACTCCCTGCCGCCGCCCGTCAAACCGGGCACCGCGTCTGGTTAGTGACATTCAGGTTTAACGTCTTCACCCGTCATCGATGGTGTGGGAGAAGGAAAGAGCCACTTCCAAGAGCGGGAAGAGACAGGAGCGTGAGGGGAGGCTATCTAGCACTGCGCCGATACCACCAGAACAACAGCATGCTGAAATGGGCAACGAAAATATCCTTTTTTTTTTTCGTTGGACGCCGATATTTAAACGTGCGACATTTGACAACGAAATCAGCCTTTCATTGCTGAACTATACGCCCCGCTGCTTCTGATTCATTTATCATGTCAAAATCTGTCCCTCTGGTCTAAAATGGAAAGAGTGCCTTTAGCTTTCCGCTGACAGATTGAGTGGGTATTTGAACCATATATTGTGCACTTCTGTCGGGTTTGTCAAAACGCACTGTCAAGGTCAAGGACAGGCTGACCAGGTGCGGTGGTGCAGAGAGCTGGAGTCTGGCTTTTCGGTCGGAGGGCCGCCCGGGCGCCAGCCTATTTCATTTGTTTATAGCCCTGCCGACTGCGGAGAAGGGGGTTCGTGGGCATATCATGACTTACGATGTCCGAATCGATTCATATAAACATACCTATAGCCTGTTCTCTCTTTTATCCACCTTATGCGTCTTTCGGCTCAAAGAACAGTGACCTTTTAGCAGTGACTTGTGTGGGAGTTTTTTTTTTAATCAGCTGTGTGAGACCAGTTGATTCGAACATATAGTTCTAGTGTTTGTTTACTTACAGCGGACATATTAGAATTATTTGATATTAGGATATCTCTGAATTCGTCATATGCGCTTTTTGTTTGTGGACTTGCTTGGTAGGATTTCTGGTCAGAAAACAGATAACATAAGCGTATCAAATTTCAGTTGATTTCAATCCAGATAGTTCCTGCATTGAGTTGTATTGACTGATGAATGGGCACAGCAATGCCAGGTTCCATGCTTTGTTCAGGGGGGCTGCGAACATCATTGTAGCCTGGGACTAACACAATACTGCTGAATATAACATTGGAAAGATGTTACTTGAAAATCCAAATATGTGAAAGTTCTCCCATGAATTTGATAGGACTGATGATATTCGGTTATTTTCTTTATCTCATGACTGGCATCGAGATGCCCCATTGTTCAGTCCATCTTCTCTCAGCCAATGGCCACTGTTATGTATATGTATCAATACAGTTTATAAAGACAATAAAAATCATGATAGACAGATAAGAAATATTAGCACGCAGTCGAAATTCTTAGCAAGACTGCAAGCAGATGAGAGAGAGAGAGAGAGAGAGAGAGAGAGAGAGAGAGAGAGAGAGAGAGAGAGAGTGTTGTGGGTCCTTATGAAGGAAATAAGATTTATATGAATATCATTTGGCTGTGACAAATGAATGTCCTTGACCACAAGTTTTTGCTTCCATCAAAATTCTTAGCAGGATAGCTAGTAAATGAATAAGAGAGAGAGAGAGAGAGAGAGAGAGAGAGAGAGAGAGAGAGAGTCGTAGGCCCTTATGAATGAAATAAAATTTATATAAGTATCATTTGGCTGTGACAAATAAATGTCCTTGACCACAAGTTTTTGTACCAATCAAATGCCAGTTGCATCAGAAAGCTGACCATCGGGCGAAGGTTTCTTTATCACTTCTTCTGATTCTGTGGCAGGCACCGGCTCATCGCCTTCCATCCCAACCGGCCATCGTCCACCACACCGACCGCCAACGCCCCACAGGCCCAATCCATGGTCACGACCCCGCCCCGGCCATAGACCTCACCCGAACCCGACCCACCCCTCCAACCCCAACCACAGACCCAGCCCCAACCCTCATCCCAGCCCCAACCCCAGCCCCAACCAGAGACCCAACCCCAACCACAGACCCAGCCCCAACCCTCATCCCAGCCCCAACCCCATCCCCAACCAGAGACCCAACCCCAACCCCATTCCCAACCAGAGACCCAACCCCAACCACAGACCCAGCCCCAACCCTCATCCCAGCCCCAACCCCATCCCCAACCAGAGACCCAACCCCAACTCCGGCTCCAACTCCCACCCTAGACCCAACCCGAAACCTAACCCAACCCCCAGACCCAACCCGAATGCCAATCTCAGCTCCAAACCTCAACCCAGCCCCGGCTTCGGCCCGCAGCCTAAACCTGCTCCACCCAAGCGGGATCACTATCCGGTGGGTGATGTGGACGAGCAGACCCCCCTGGGACAGATGCTGGCGCAGATGAACAGCCGCATGGACAAGATGAACGGCAATGAACTGCGGGACATGGTCCTTGTGTTGCTCAAGCAGGTCAGTGCATGGCGGCATCTTCTCTGGCACAGGGTGCGGGAGGACAGGGGAGAGGGACGGGGTGAGCTAGGGGGGTGGGGACAGGGGAAACTAAGGAAAGAGGGGGGGGGGGTTGGGGGTAGGGGTGAGGAAAAGGAGAATGTTGTTGTCATGGAAAAGGTGACAGGCTGAGGAAGTAGGTAGAGGGGTAAAGCCGAGAAAGGATGGTGAGGACAGGCTCCCTAGTGAGAGGTTAAGGGGGAGGGACGAGCTTTGGACACCAAACAAATGAATTGCAATCTCATAAGATACCAACGGCAAGGAAGTTACAGGGTTCCACAAATCACTTAGCCCGATATATGGGTTATAAAAGAAAGGGGGATGAATAGCGACATCTAAACAACCCAGTCCCAGATTCATTTTCTCTCAGTTTAGGTAATAAAACATTCTAATTCCCCCCCCCCTCCCCCCCCCCCTCCAATGTACCTGCCCGCGACGAATCCTGACTGATTTTATGCGGTTTAATGTAGACGCTGATCCAAATTTGTACACTATATGTAGAAGTACTAGTCTCCAGTTAAAGTTTTATTAGGGCTTATCTCCCTTCGGTCAACACACCATGTCCCTCCTTTCTGAAGAACATTGTACCTTTTAAGAACTTGTTCAATGTGCGGATTACAAAAGTGCCGGTTCAGGAAGATTTTTTTTTTCAGCTTGACTGTCATTCCGTCTGTACTTGGACTTTTGTCATTTTATGTGTGTCTGAGAACTTGTAACGCGTTGCCTAAAGTACGGGTCCATCGTAGCTATCTATCAGATTCTGGTTTCATTGATCTAGGAATTTTTTTTTCAACATAATCTTCGATATGGGCATCCTTTGTGTCCACGATGTTTCTTATAGTGTAAAACGAATTGAATGTTAACTGTCGTCAAGGATCTCATAGTTTCACGTCGGTTGTTGGTTTGTTTGCTGATAAAGTCAGGCTGTGATCTCATAGTTTCACGTCGGCTGTTGGTTTGTTTGCTGATGAAGTCAGGCTGTGATCTCATAGTTTCACGTCGGCTGTTGGTTTGTTTGCTGATGAAGTCAGGCTGTGATCTCATAGTTTCACGTCGGCTGTTGGTTTGTTTGCTGATAAAGTCAGGCTGTGATCTCATAGTTTCACGTCGGCTGTTGGTTTGTTTGCTGATAAAGTCAGGCTGTGATCTCATAGTTTCACGTCGGCTGTTGGTTTGTTTGCTGATAAAGTCAGGCTGTGATCTCATAGTTTCACGTCGGCTGTTGGTTTGTTTGCTGATAAAGTCAGGCTGTGATCTCATAGTTTCACGTCGGCTGTTGGTTTGTTTGCTGATAAAGTCATGCTGTGATCTCATAGTTTCACGTCGGCTGTTGCTTTGTTTGCTGATAAAGTCAGGCTGTGATCTCATAGTTTCACGTCGGTTGTTGGTTTGTTTGCTGATAAAGTCAGGCTGTGATCTCATAGTTTCACGTCGGCTGTTGGTTTGTTTGCTGATAAAGTCAGGCTGTGATCTCATAGTTTCACGTCGGTTGTTGGTTTGTTTGCTGATAAAGTCATGCTATTTATGGCCGACCGCAAATCACTTACCGTGATTGATTCAGCAGTCAGCAGTGCGTTAAATGGACAGACAGTAGAAGAAGTGGAGCCCCTCGAGTGTCTGAGATCCACTCCTAGCAAGGGGCGGTAACTCAGCGTCATCCAGAAGACCAGCAGTAATAGTTTCCAGTGTATGTGGAACTATGCAAACCAATGATCATGAGTATCCTTCTCTATAGATGAAAGAGCTAGGCATGAGCAGCTGATTTTGAAAAAAAAAGCGTTCAAAGATAAAGGCTTCAGAAGCGTATTCCGCTCTGGATCCCCTAGAAGGAAGACTATTCTGCGAGGTACAGTGGATGCCGGACATGAATCTTGCCGTGACTCCCTGTATAAGACCCAACCCCAACCACAGGCCCAGCTCCAACCCCATCCCCAACCAGAGACCCAACCCCAACCCCAATGTGCAATGTGCATAGAAGCTGGATATGTATTTTGCCATGCCTCCCTATCCGACTATTCTGCTGGCAACAGCGTAAGCTGGACATGTATCTCGCCGTGACTTCCTGTCCAAGACTGTTCTGCAGGGTACAATGGAGGATGGACAGCTCAAAGGCAGACAGAAGAGGGCCTGGATGGACAACAGAAAGTGCTGGACTGGCAACAACATCTCAGCCCAGTTGCCCATGATCGAGGATATAGGACAGTGGAGATCCTGACCGCCCAGGCATAGGTCACAGCAATCCTAGAACCATTTATAAAATGCTGATGATAATTAGTGTAAAAAGAAAACAATAACGCAGACAATGTTATTTGCGGCAATTCAGGTGATAGAGACGAAGAAGGAAGCCAACAAGACTCTGGAGAGAGCTGTTCGCCTCAAGTCGGACATGAGCAAGCTGAAGACAATGCTGGGACTGAAAGAAGACTCCGCTGTGCCTTCGTCAGGTGAGGGCTGCGTTGTGTGTGTGTGTGTGTGTGTGTGTGTGTGTGTGTGAGTGTGTGTGTGTGTGTGTGTGTGTGTGTGTGTGTGTGTGTGTGTGAGAGAGAGAGAGAGAGAGAGAGAGAGAGAGAGTACATTTTAAGAAACATCATGGACTAAAACAGAAGACTGCACTTTTCTCAATTACTTCGTTTCCGTTACCGCTTCTAAACCTAAACCAGCACAACAGAATTGACCCCCTCCTCCTCCCGTCGTTTTAATGAAAATCGAATTTGTGGAAGTTGTGATATGGGTGCTTTTGGAAATTGTTACATTTTATTCTTGGAATACTCCAAATGCTTTGATCGTAGAAATAATTTTATACCTCTCAAGCCGTCTATGATCATTTGCAGTTTCTTGGCTGATCGTGAAAGTCATTTACTGCACGCTTCGGAATATATTCATTCTAGTAATGTAATATGTATGCTTCTGATCTTTCATTTTGTTAGTGTACTATTTTCCCACAATGGGAATGTAAAACTTTACAGTCTTCTGGATTAAAAAAAAAGTTTATGTTTCATTCTCAACAGATATGTGTGAACTTCGTTTTCTTGTTTGTTTCACTGGTATTGATTGCTTAGCTGTTTTTGTTTGTCTGTGTCAAATGATATTGATGGCGTGTTATTAAGTTTGTATTCTACGTGCCCTAAATAGTGTT
>CM065723.1:79712094-79724594 GCA_033310375.1 Conus canariensis
GTCCATTGCCCTTGCTGGCTCTGCTGGACTGCTTTTTGGAGTCTTTTTTGGTCTTCTTCTTTTCTCATCTCCTGAATCATCATGTCTCTTTTGGCTTTTCCTTTGGCCTTTGACCACCATTCAGTTTTGGTCACCCCCAGTCCTTGTCTGTTGGTCTGTGTGTGTCCTGTTATTTCTCTGATCTTGAGACTTTCTTTTGCAGAATCCATCGCCTCTTGAACTTTCCATTTTCTGCCTGTCTTCAGCTGGGGCTTGATTGCTTCTACCACCTTGTCTCCTGAGTCCTCCAGCATGCTTTGAAGTCTGATCTTCCCTGCTTTGTATTCCTCCAGGATGGATTTCAGTGGTAGTTTCAGCTTTGCTTGGCGACAGTACAGCGCTATGTCAGTCAGACAGGGTGGGACACCAAGCCATTTCCTTGTGAACTTGTTGATTTTGGCTTCCATTGCCTCCACTATGCTGGTGCAGATGTCGTATATCATAAGAGGCCATAGGAGCTTTGGTATCAGCATTAACACCAGACCTTGTATTTGCCAGGGAGCCCACACTGGTCAATGGTCTCCAAGCCTTCCTCCGCCATCTGCTTGGTTTCTTTTGCTCTTTGTGTGTCTTTCAGCGTATCATCATACCATCTTCCAAGGCTCTTGACTGGTTCTTCTGTGACTGTTGGAATGGCCTGGTTGGCAACACTGAAGACCACAGATCCGGCCACTTTTCCTTTCCTCAGTGAGAGACTCCGTGATTTCTTTGGCTTGAACTTCATTCTGGATGAGGCAACTATGTCGTCCAGCCTCTCCAGCACATGACGGTCTCGTCTTCTCTGGATGAAATCACTGTAGTGTCATCCATGAAGGCCTTGAGAGGAGGCATCTTGTATCCATCGCCAAGGTCTGTTTGTCTCGCGTTGTTTGTTGCTGCTTTCAAGATGAGTTCCATTGCCAGCACGAACAGTATTGGGGAAATTGCACAGCCCATTGCAATACCCACTTCCAAGTTGATCCAGTCTGTTGTGTACCCCTTGGTAGAGAACCGCATTGAGAAGCCATTGAAGTACTTCTTGAGCATGTCGCGGATGTTCTTTGGCACATGGTACATCTCAAGAGCCAACTGTATCATCTCATGGGGCACAGATCCATATGCGTTTGCCAGATCAAGCCACACTACGTCCAGGTCTCTCTTTTCTGTTTTTGCTTTTTGGATTGCGTCCCAGATCATTGTGGCGTGTTCTACACAGCCAGCCACACCTGGGATGCCACCTTTCTGGACTGACACATCCAAGTACTTGTTTTCCATCAGGTACTTGGTCAGCCTTGCTGCCATGACAGAGAAGAAGATTTTCCCTTCGACGTTCAGTAGTGATATTGGCCTGAACTGGCTGATGTCACTTGAGTTTTGCTCTTTGGGGATGTACACACCATCTGCCGTCATCCACTGGCCGCTGATCTTCTGGTTTCTCCAAGCCGATCGCAGCAGCCTGTGGAGCCACTCCAGCACCTTGGGACATTTCTTGTAAAGCTGGTAAGGTATTCCGTTTGGCCCTGGTGATGATTTGGCTCTGGCTTTGTCGACCACCTTCTTGATTTCCGCCAACGTTGGAGGCTTGCCATTGAACTGTTCCTCAGGGTTGGTTGGCCACACCAGACCTTGAATGTCGAGTGGTGCTTTGCTCTGTGGGTCAGAGTATGTTTTCCTCAGATGCTGCTCAAGAACTCCTTTGTCCACACTTAGGGTCCCAGATTTTGGCTGCTCAAACAGTGTTCTGGCAAACTGGAAGGGGTCTCTGAAGAAGCGCTCTTGTGTCTTCTTCTTTTTGCTCTTCCTCTTCCTCGCAGATTCCGCTTTGCTGAGGGCGCTGTGTTTTTCTTTCAGGTCTTTCCACAGTTTTTCCAAGCCTTGTTTTTCAGCTGGCAGTGCGGTCTTCATTTGCATCTTGAGGTTTTTCTTTTGGACCCTGATCTTGTCCATCTTTTCTTGGCGTCTGGATTTCTTTGGAGGTGTTTTCTCTTTGGGTAGTTTTGCTCCATAGGCGTCTCTACATGTGGCATACACAATGTCCCCATATGTGGCTAGTTTGTGTTCCAGGGTGCTTTTCCCTATCAGTGCATCGAGTCTTTGGACGATTTTTGCATCCAGTTTCTCCCAATCTTCAGTTTCGTTTGCTCGTGGCAGGTTGAGTTTCAGGCGCCTGGCATCGAGGGCCTGTGCAAATTCCTCATCCGAACCAACAGCGTGGATGTCCTTGGCACTGTGGTTTAAATCCTGGCCTTGGTCTTCCGACGTCTTATCTGCTGATGCAGTGCGCTGCTGCTCATTCAGATGAGTCTTCACACATCCCATCTTTGTTCTGTGGATCTTCATGCCACGGGTGGTAGCGAAACGCTTTCCACAGACACATGGATATTCCATGGGAAGACTCTGTCCTCTCAGAACAAAAAGACAGAACATCGTCTTCAGACTGTGGCTACCAGCCACAGTATTTCAATGCCGATTGTAATGTGGTCATCGTGGTGAGAGGTCATCGTCGGCTAAAATGAACATGTTACTTGTCTTTCTCAAGCCCTAAAATGAAAAGAAAATCTGTCAACCAGCAGTCCTGGCCCTCACGATAGGTTAACGAACACAACCCTGGGTACATGAGAAAAGAAAAGCCGTTACTGGGTGGCCATAATGTTTTGCAGCACTTGTGTGTACGGACACAAGCTGGACCGGTCCACCATGAAAGTGGTTGGTTCTGGAAGGGCGAAGGGGACATCTAAACGAACCCTTCAGCTTGATTTCATATTTCAGGTGGAACTTTGCATGGGTCAGTTTCACTGCAAATGATTTCATATCTCAGGTGGAACTTTGCATGGGTCAGTTTCACTGCAAATGATTTCATATCTCAGGTGGAACTTTGCATGGGTCAGTTTCACTGCAAATGATTTCATATCTCAGGTGGAACTTTGCATGGGTCAGTTTCACTGCAAATGATTTCATATCTCAGGTGGAACTTTGCATGGGTCAGTTTCACTGCAAATGATTTCATATCTCAGGTGGAACTTTGCATGGGTCAGTTTCACTGCAAATGATTTCATATCTCAGGTGAAACTTTGCATGGGTCAGTTTCACTGCAAATGATTTCATATCTAAGGTGAAACTTTGCATGGGTCAGTTTCACTGCAAATGATTTCCAAGTCTGTGGAAATCTTCACCTCTAAAAGCTAAAACCCTCTTCAGAAAAAAAAACTAACAACAAAAACAGCCACGTCATCACAGGACCCCCCCCCCCCTCCCATGGCTGTCCCCCTGGCCTCTAATATATTTTTTTCAAGACCTGCCATGGTCAAGTGTTTGTGCCTTCCGAGTGACCACGTTCCGGAGGGCACTTCAAAAGTTAATCCCACACTCTGATCTCTCGTATGTTTGGTGAAATAACCCATGGATTGTCTCTTGTTAATGGTTCCGTTATTTCTGAGAATCAACATTTCAAACCTTATTTCTTGGACTTCGATCTCAGTTAGGCCCTATTCTAAGTTTGAGGGAAGACTCTCTCCTCTCAGAAGTCGACCAGTATGACGCCGTTTTACAAGAAGAAGAAATGGCCAGTTCCACATCCAAAAACAGAGAGAGAGAGAGAGAGAGAGAGAGAGAGGGAGGAGGAGGAGGAGAGTGAGAGAGAGAGAGAGAGAGAGAGAGAGAGAGATGATTAGGTGTGTGTGTGTGTGCGAGAGAGAGAGAGTGAGAGAGAGAGAGAGAGAGAGAGAGAGAGAGAGACAGAGACAGACGGACAGACAGACAGACAGAGAGGCAGAGAGTATTGGGTTTAGACAGGTGTCTTACTTTCCTTAATTCCACCCGCAAATACAGTCGCAAGCAAACGTGTGTGCGAGCGTCAGCAGTAGCACCATCTCTCCGGCACTCGCACCGCACGCAGGTATACATGTAGACGTACGCACACAGGCACCCGTACCCCGTTCTTCCTCCTCTACCCTCACTCACAGAAGTAGTAAGAAAGCGAGGCACAGACACAGGCGGTGATTTTGATGGGAAAAGTGAAGATTAATAACACCCATAGTCGGCTGACCAACATCACAGGGTGGAGGACATCAGTTCACGCAGACATCGATTGGATAATGAATTCGATCATGTGTGATCGAATTTATTATCCAATCGGTGTCAGCGAAAAGAGTCCCCTTTTCTGGAGGGAGATAAGCCACAGACCATCTGTATTGATAATCTATTCCTGCTCCTGGAAAGTGATTCTGCTATGACAACTGCGAGCAATATGGACAGGGAAAGACAACCCGAATACATGACAACTTTCGTCTGTCAACTGCCCGACATTGAGCAATACTGGCTCAAGGCGTCAAGCATCAAATGTTGCTAGGTGTGCGAGCGCCGTTATTCCCTATTCACATACTGGTCAGTGATACCGCCTCTATTGTTTTGGGATCAATATCAGGACACTCAACAAGTGAATGCCGACGTCTCTTATCTACCAATCGAAAGCAGAGTAATGAAAGTCGGCGAAATACGTAGCCCAACCCCTATATCAATACCTATCAATAAAATTTAAAGACAGATGGAAAAACAAAGATTGAACAACATTGTGTCTAATTCAACTTCTTTCCGTTTTCAATCAGCTTCTTTTCTCGGTACAAACAAGATAACCGTTGTCTTGAAGCGTAAGAAATGAAGAGAGATATACTTTCGAATCTTGTTCAGCCATATTAGCCCTGCTGCTCCCTCCTCCCAGCCCCCAGCCCCACACCACCATTCACCTCCCCAGCTCCCGGCTTCGTGTACCGAACATAGTAACATTCTGTGACTGGTAGACAGGCCTGTTGGACTGTCAACTTTCAACGTTTAAAGAGAAATGATAATCAATCCTCCAGACAAAAGGCACAAACAAATTACAAGACAAAGCATGACGCGTTTCGACCTCTTTGGTCTTCTTCAAGCAAGATGAACAACTTCAGTAAAATGAAGATCGATCATTATTATCTAACCTGACACATTTTACTGCCGAAAAGTTGGTTGCCTGAGCCAGTTGAAATTTCATTTCGTATTTTGAACAGAAAATTACCATGACAAACGTGTTTTTAGCACATTTTTATTTCATTCATAATGTTTACAGAAATGCGTAAGTAAGCTTTTCTTCTGTTTAGGCAAAACTGTAACTCTGTCTACTGATTCCAGCATAGTTCACACTGAAAAAAGATCAAACTAGAGAAAAGGCTTAGTGGGGGACACAGCGAAATTAAACCAAGGCAAAGAAAAAACACATATGTGAAAAAAAAAGGCAAATCGAACATAAGCGAACAGTCACCAGGCAAATTCCTAGGAAACAAAACCTCAGAAAAAAAAAAAATCCCGCTCGCCCTCTCCCCCCGTCTCTCTCCAGCCACACCAAACCCCAACCTCCAACTCAGGCCGCGGCCCTCGATCCCCCCCCCCCCCCCCCCACCCCCTTCCTCTCCTCTCCGGTCCCTACTCGCTTCATCTGCTCAAGTCTGTCTTCCCTGCTTCAAGCCCAGGAAGATGGTACAACAGTAGTGGGGGTGTCGGTGGCGGTGTCGGCCCCGCTGAACTCGGTGGTGATGGTGTGGCCGGTGGTGCCGGAGGGTCTCACCTGGGTGGCCTCGTTGAGCAGGTGCTGCAGGCGGTTGGCACGCTCTACGGCGCGGCGGGAGTCCAGGCGAGCCTCCAGGAAGCGCTGCACCAGCACCATGATGATCTGGCGCAGCCGCTCCTTGCTCATCTGGGCGATGGTGGTCTGCACGTGGTTGAGGAAGTTCACCTGCGGGTTGGTGGTGGGCGGCGGCACCACTGGGGGCGGAGCCTGGGTGGTGACTGTCAACACACCGACAGGGACACACAGGGGGTGAGAATGGGGAGGGAAAGGTGTGTGTGTGTGCGTGCGTGCGTGCGTGCGTGTGTGTGTGTGTGTGTGTGTGTGTGTGTGTGGTGTGTGTGTGTGTTGGAGATGGTGGGGGCGGAGAGGGTGGCCGAATGGGTGAGTAGAGAGAACACAGAGATGCGATGGATAAAGAGCGAAAGGGAGGGTGGGAATGGTGGGAGGGGGGGGGGATGGAAGGAGAGACTAGGGGTAGATGAAGTAGAAAGAAAAGAGAGGGAGAGGAGGGAGACGGAAGAAATGGGGGAAGGGTGTGGGGTAAGAGAGAGACAGAGACAGAGAGAGATAGAGAGAGAAAGAGAGAGAGAGAGAAAGAGACAGAGAGAGACGAAGGACCGGGGAGGGGGGGGGGGATCGTGTGATCATTATACCTTGCACTTTTTACAAAGAAACTACAAGGAAGATTGAATAAGAGAGTGAGTAAGTGAGTAAACGGGTCAATGAATAAATTGGCGAAAAATACCTGAATGATTAGAATACCTACCTGTCTGTCTGTCTGTCTGTCTGTCTGTCTGCCTCTTTCTTTCCGTCGATTCTATCTATCTACCTGCCTACCTGCTATCTATCTATCTATCTATCTATCTATCTATCCATCCATCCATCCATCCATCCTTCTATCCATCTATCTATCTATCTATCGAAGGGAAAGCACTCGTGAACCTTGTGAAAACAGATTAAACGCCTGTTATGAGGAAACAGTTGCCATCCTCAGGGAGAACAGTTTAACCACGGGACAACGGCTATATGCTCCCTTACACAAGCCCCTTCAGGATCCAAGGCGGATCTGCAGGGTGATCCGGATCAACGGGTGGATGAAGGATCCCTTCCACTGCGGCAGAGGGCTGAGGTTTTCTGAGCGCCCTTCTAGTTATCATTATTATTATAGTTATTATCAACAGTAAACAAGTTGGGTATTTTTTGCTCCCATAAGAAAACCTAACACAGAGTAACTTGTATTCAAGACCGGCACAGCCTTTTAAACTTGAATAAAGTCAGACAAATACATAGACGAACAATCTAATAGTGGGGGAAAAAACAAGCGCAGGCCAACAACTGAATTATCTTCATAGTAATGACTTGGCAAAGATTTGGACTTAAGGAGGGAGGGGGGGGGGGGGGGGGGGGGAGAAGGGGCGGAATTTGAAGACCAAAAGTCCATCTTCATTTCCGATATAGTTATTATCATTATTATTATTATTATTATTATTATTATTATCAGTATTATGATTATCATCATCGACATTATTATTACTTTTACTATTATCATACTTATTGTTATTGTCGTTGTTGTTATCATCATTATCATTATCATCATTGTATTGTTGTTGTTGTTGTTGTCATTATCATTGTATTATCATAATCATTGTTGTTGTTGTTGTTGTTGTTGTTGAATTAACATCGTTTATTATCAGGCTTTATGAGTTGTGCGAAAGTAACAAAGTTTTGTAATGATAGCAATAACATTGCATGCATTCTGCTACGGACTGGGATCGTTCAGATAGTTGGATCACAATAGGCATTCATGACGAGCTGCTTGACACAGTCAACGGACTGGGATCGTTTCAGATAGTTGGATCACAACATAGGCACTTCATGGACGGAGCTGCTTGACGCAGTCACTCGATGGATACTGGTTTTGGTTGTCTTGGCTCGTTCATCCCAAGCACGCACGTGTTCGTGCGTGCGAGTGTCGTGAGTGCTGGTGTGTGTGTGTGTGGTGTGGGGGGGGGGGGGGGGGTGGGGGGGGGGGGGGGGGGGGAAGTGGGTGTGCGTGTGTGTATATGTGCGTGTGTGCGCGCGTGCGCGCGTGATTGTGTGTGTGTGTGTGTGTGTGTGTGTGTGTGTGTGTGTGTTGTGTGTGCACGTGCGTGCGTGCGTGCGTGAGTGTGTATGCGTGTGTGTGCGTGCGCGCGCGTGTGTGTGTGTGTGTGTGCGTGCGCGTGTGAGCGCGGGCGTGCATGCGCACGGGCGTATGTGCGTGCGTGTCTACATATACAATGTATGTATGTATGTATGAATTAATCAATCTATTTATGTATTATTGTTGTTGTTCTTCTTCTTATTCTTATTACTGTATATCATTATTATCATTATAATTATCATTATCATAATTACTGCTAATATTATCATCATTATAATAATGATAATAATAATAATAATACGTAAAGCACCCACCGAAAGCAAAGCAGCCCTCTATCACTCCTGATCACAACGAGGAGACACACAGTCAATACTCCACTTTGTAAGGTCATTTACACATGTTGTCTCAGGCACAATAGTTCCAGTTCTTCCAGACAGCTTGTAATGGTAAAGAGAACAGACCAAAAGTCCAACTCCTTTTCCTTTGCCATGTCCAGAAGCACCTCTGAACACGTAGATATTCAAAAATCCAAAAGGCTCAACTCTTTTCTTTCACAACAACTTTGTCTTGTCTTTGTTCTTGACGTCATTGCAATGCCTCTTCCCCCATCCCAACCTCCACCCTCCTTGTGCAGAGAACGACGTCTGAAGATCCTTTTCCTTCAGCGTCAGTCACATGATTTGCTGGTCCAATCATCGATTAGCATCAGTCACATGATTTGCTGGTCCAGTCATCGATAAGCATCGGTCACATGATTTGCTGGGTGTTACAATTTAAAAGGGAGACAAGAGAGGAGGAACTTTTGCGAAAGACGTCATAGCAATAATGTTTGATAATAATGTTCGATGTTCGAAGGTTCGATAATGTTGTAGAAGCTGACCGAATTACATTCGCGTACGTTCCTCACGATTTCATTGGTTAAGCTTACTGATATGCAGAATATTCTAGAAAAGAATAATCGAGTATGTTCGAGAATATTCTTTATATAACATATAAAAGAATGAGAGCTGTGCGACTGGAGAGAGAGAGAGAGAGAGAGAGAGAGAGAGAGAGAGAGAGAGAGAGAGAGAGAGAGTTCTAGTCATTGTCCAGCATAAAAGTGTTCGAGTCTTCACTGACTCAGATGAGACTCTTTTCATCAGTCTAGTCGATGAAAACCTGCATTGGTAGAATATTGCCTGATGCATGTACCATTGAGTTCCTGTACGACTTATTGAACCTGAAGGTCAGTGGATTGGTTTTGTTCCTATATTCTTCAACGTGTGTAAATAAAAGGATCCTCTTCGTTTCAGTACCGCCTGGTGTATTTTGCCGCCTGCGAGCCGAACACCTTCCACAGGATCTACAACGAACTCTTACAAGCTATAGTACTGCACTTACCTTGTACTGAGGAAGTCATCGATTTAGCGTGTAACACTGGTCCTGTTCTCAATCAACTTCGGTGATATGACACGCTGATCCATCTCGACTGAAAGAAACAGTATGCTGGAACAGTGGTTTATGACGCGCTGATCCATCTCGACTGAAAGAAACAGTATACTGGAACAGTGGTTTATGACGCGCTGATCCATCTCGACTGAAAGAAACAGTATGCTGGAACAGTGGTTTATGACGCGCTGATCCATCTCGACTGAAAGAAACAGTATGCTGGAACAGTGGTTTATGACGCGCTGATCCATCTCGACTGAAAGAAACAGTATGCTGGAACAGTGGTTTCTTTGCAGGGCCACTTGAACTGCTCATTCCTCATCAAAGGTTGTTGTGGGGAAAAACAAAAACCCAAGGAGATATCACTGACACATTCACACGTTTCGTTCCGTATGAACAATGTCACCAGGACACCGCTGTTTCTTGACAGTATTTAGTTTAGCTGAAGACTTTTGAAAAAAAAAAGAAAAAAGAATTGTGCATAAACTTAACCGTTGGCTGTGGTCCCCAGACAATACCCGGACTAGATTTGTCGCTCAAAAGACCCTAAACAACACATTCCGAACAAACAATATCTTTTTTTAGCAAACGCTAATGGTGACCATCACTCTTGTCACAAGTTTTTAAGCAAACTTGTTTGTTCCATGTCTTCAGTGCCAGCGAGTCGCTTCACCACTAAAGAACTCTGGAAGTTTTTGGTCTCAAAATGACTATTTTCCTTCTTTTTTCTTTCGTGGCAACGCGATTTGTACGTGTCTTTCACCAACACACACGCCCGTTTCTATGGCCTGTATGTCTGTGAGATTGTCAGGAAGCCATCAGGGGCAAGGGAAGGCAAGGCAAGGCAAGGCACCCAACGGATGTGTTTCATCAACAACTCTGCGTGTCTAGCATCAAAAGAACTTTACAGATATGTATCATTGATTTAATCACCTCTTGAAAAAAAACAGCTGTGTCCGCCACCGATTATGAAAGGAAGATGTTGAGTTCTCATCAAGGAACTTCCATTGTTTCCTTGGCGACCACAGTCGCATCTTTCAAACAATGAAAGTAAAATCACATTTATGAACGATGTAAAAAACAAAAAACAAAACAAAACAAAACAAAAAAAACCCAATAGCATGCCTCCCGGCGGCCGAAGCGATCCCTTTCAGCTGTGTTATAGTTTGTTACTTGAGAAGCGGTTGTGATCTTTCCGTGTGGGAACCGCTGGTGCCAGTTGAGGACCACCCAGACGTGGAGAACGGGGACTGAGCTCCGTGGCCACCGTCGGTGGGTGACCATGCGGTGATATTGCTGGCTGCAACGGTGCTGTGTGCTGAAGAGGCGATCCCTTGTAGCAATTCTCCGACAGACCGGGTAATACTCGACATTTCTTTTGAACCAACGTACGGAGATGGCACTTGCGTGACATATCCAGGGGCAGGCCATACTTCTCCTCCTCCTCCTCCTGGGCCTTTGAGCACATAACTGGAAGAGCCAGAAGGAGAAGCCGAAGAGCCTCCAGCAAGTCTACGCCCAGCGTGAGACAAGCTGCCACTGAAGGTCCACCCGGAGACAGGCAACATCTGTTTCAGCGTGTGGAGGTGAGACTGAAGTCGCCGGGAACGGTCCAGTATGCGGCGAGTCTTGGCCGAGGTTTCCAGCAGATGGTGGAAGACTTTCAGGACGAGACGGTGAAGCCGTTGATCCGGCAGGTGCTCCGTCTGGCTGAAGATGGATTTGGCCAGCTTGGTCATCAGAACAGTCCTGACCACACCGCTGTTGGGGTCACCGCCGTGCTTGCCACTGTCGTTGTTGTTGCTGTTGTTGTCATTTTGGGGGCTGTTGCTGCTGTTGCTATTTTGGTCATTGTAATTAGTGTTGCTGTTGCTGTTGACATAGTTGTTGGTGCCGCTGCTGTTGTCGTTACTGTTGTTGTTGCCGTTATTATAAGTGCCGTTGCCGTAGTTGTTGCTGTTGTTGTTGCCATTGTTACTGTTGGTGTTGCCGTTGTTGCTCTTGTTGATGCCGTTGTTATTGTCGCTGTTGCCGTTGCTGTTGTCGAGGCCATGGGAGTTGTCAACAGGGTTCTTGCTAGTGGCCAGTCCTGTACAAGTTGACATGATTTCTTCCCCTTTGTTTCTTTCTGTCTTCCTTACTCTTAAATGTACACTTCCATGCATACGCCCGCACGGTTTTACACACACACACACACACACACACACACACACACACACACACACACACACACCACAACACACACGCACGCAAGCACGCACAAACACACACACACATTTTGTTTTTTTCATATCTGACTTATATAAATACCCACCTATCTATATATCTATCTATATATCTGTCTATCTATCTCTGCTGATCCTGCCAACTGTTTGGGATATACTTGCAGTCTATAGAGCACACTCTGGAGATGAATTCCTTTTCGTGCCCCCTTCCTTCTAACGTAAGTCTATCTTTTAAAGTGATGTGCTATTACTGGGATGCCTTTTGACATGTGCATTCATCGTTCTGTTCGGGATGAAAGGCATAACGGCCAGGTTTTACCATCGTTTTTTGTTTTGATTTTTTACGGTGGTTGCATCAACCTGCATGCCCTTCAAGTTTGCAAAGTGCAGTGTTTCAAACTAGGGACTCTTTTCATTTAATTTTTGAAAATCCTTATTATCCCTGGTAAGTAGCCTCCATAACTCGTGCCTTGTATATTCTCACCATTGAAATTCCAGACAAATTTGAGATCATCGTTTGTAAGTGCTAATCCATACTTGCCAGACCATTGCCGCCAAAGGCTCGAGACTGTCGCACGCTGGGAATAGTGGGCAACTCTGTCAGTGAGCTGTGACTGTGAGGTGCGAGAGACGGAGTCGGAGGAGGAGAACGGAGTGAGGGATTGGAGAGGGAGGGGGGGGGGGGCGGTAGGGGGAGCAGAAGGACCAAGGACAGAGGGTCGCGGAAACGGATGGGAAGGGTAGAGGTGGAGAGGGAAAGGAGGAGGGGAGTTGCTTGGGGGATGGGCGCAACAACAAAACCATAGGGGGATGGGCACAACAACAAAATCATAGGGGGAATGAGCACAACAACAAAACCATATGGGGGATGAGCACAACAACAAAACCATAGGGGGAATGAGCACAACAACAAAATCATAGGGGGGATGAGCACAACAACAAAATCATAGGGGGGATGAGCACAACAACAAAATCATAGGGGGAATGAGCACAACAACAAAACCATATGGGGGATGGGCACAACAACAAAATCATAGGGGGGATGGGCACAACAACAAAACATATGGGGGATGGGCACAACAACAAAACC
>CM065723.1:79732094-79753753 GCA_033310375.1 Conus canariensis
TGGATTGTGAGAAAGGATGTCTGTTACATGTGCCAGGGCATGGTGTCTGTGAGTGGATTGTGATAATGTGTCTGTTACATCTGCCCAAACATGTGTCAGTGTGTGGATTGTGAGAAAGGACGTCTGCTATATCTGCCCGATCATGAAGTCAGAGACTGGGTTGTGAAAGAATGTGTCTGAAGATGTCAGAGATTGGATCAAGAAACGATATGTCTGTTGGCATCTACTTGAAGATGTCAGAGATTGGATCAAGAAACGACAAGTCTTTCAGCATCTTTCTGAAGATGTCAGAGATTGGATCAAGAAACGACAAGTCTTTTAGCATCTTTCTGAAGATGTCAGAGATTGGATCAAGAAACAAGTCTTTTAACATCTTTCTGAAGATGTCAGAGATTGGATTGTGAAAGTATGTGTCTGTCGGTTTCTTGTCTGATGATGTCAAAGAGCGGATTGTAAAAGGATTTGTCCGCTGCCATCTGCTTGAAGATGTCCGAATTTTTATTATGAAAGGATGTCACTAAAGAGATCGGAGGCTGGACTGTGTACAGGTGCGCCTATATGGGCAAAAATAAAATAAACTGCTTTCTGGCAGGCATTTACAACAAGGCCGTGAAACAATGATAGATGTTTCCACTGCCCTTTCCCCCTTTCATGCCTATGACAGGACCTGACCGGAAGGTTCGGAGAGGTAGCTGATAGCCCATGAGAACTAACAGAGAAAAAAAATGGTCCATTAGTTTTGCCAGATGTTGAACTATGATAGGGGTTTCGACGGGGTAGGGGTGGGGTCGGAGGAGGGGGGTGATAGGGGTCGGTTTGGTGGAGCAAAGGGGAGGGGCTTCTCTGGACGCAATGAACTTCTCACACCTCCATACAGATGAACAGAGGGAGGAAGGGTGCGGGAGGTGAGAATGAAGAGTTGTTGTTGTTGTTGTTGATGTTGTTGTTTGTGTGTGTACTGCTGCATCCTTGAATCTGGGTATGGAAAGGACAGTGAGAGAGAGAGAGAAGAGAAAGAGAGAGAGGAGAGAGAGAGAGAGAGAGAGAGAGAGAGAGAGAGAGAGAGAGAGAGAGAGAGAGAGAGAGAGAGGGGGCGCAACAAACTGAGGTAGACTGGATACGAAAGAACACATGGCTGTGAGTGTGTGGGTGAACAGATGCAACAGAATAACAATGCTCACTTATACCAGTTAACGCTTCTTTGACTGTTTAAGAAACAACAGTAGTTTGACAATATAATTAAAGGAAGAAATGTTTTTCTGTCTGTCTACACACACACAAACACGCACACACAAACACACACACACACACACACACACACACACACACACACACACACACACACACACACACACACACAACACAACACAACACAACACAACACACGCACACACACACACACACACACTCTCTCTCTCTCTCTCTCTCTCTCTCTCTCTCACACACACACACACACAGCACACGCACACACACACATACAACACACACACACACACACACACACACACACACACACACACACACACACACCTCTCTCTCTCTCTCTCTCTCTCTCTCTCTCTCACAAACACTGACACGCGCGCGCGCGCGCGCACACGCACACACACACACACACACACACACACACACACACACCACACACACACATATATATATATATATAGACACACACACACACATTATCAGATGCACACACGCGCACACACACGTATAAACACACAACCAGCCACCGTGGCACAGTGGACAGCGTCGCCAATTTCTGCTAGGAGGTCGTGGGTGCGATTCCCATCAAGACCATTCATATTCGCAGGATATTTCGGCCTAGGATCGGCTCCAGTGTAGAGTGAGTCTGCTATGGGCAGAGTGGGAAGGCTGAAACCACACAATGGAATTTCACCCGCTTAAATGGATCCGATTATAAGAGTGTTGCTCTGATTTCCTGACCAACACTGCGTGTGTCTGTATCACTCGGGCCTGGTTGACGGCGGGATGTATCATTAAAAAAAGTGTAGAGTATAGCCTTGTCACGCAGTTCCAGACCAGAATGGCACTCCATAGCATCATGTTCATCCTCCTCATCCACATCGATCAGCATTAAAGGAAAAGTATCACATCCTGTGGCATTTCTTCTTCGCTGTTATTGAAGTTCATGGGGGCTCTCTCGTTGGACGGGCGTGGTGACGCTCTCCAGAGAGAGAGAGAGAGGAGAGAGAGAGAGAGAGAGAGAGAGAGAGAGAGAGAGAGAGAGAGAGAGGAGAGACGTTCACTCCCCGTGGCTTCACGTCTAAGCGATGATTGTCGTCAATTGCGGGTTCAGTAGGTGGTATCCTGAGTATGTTAGCTCAGACCAGGCACCACTGAATACCACCGAAACGATTCAGCAACAGTGCAGTGTCTTCTCCGGCGGGTTGATTCACGGTGACTTGACATCTACTCTCCCTGTGGATTGCCAATGCCGGGGCAGCGGCGGGAAAAACAAAGGTGTGACTGAGGAAGGGGAACTGGAGTGAGCGGTGTGGGGGTACTGGAGTAGCACAGAAGATGGGACAGCTAAACGCACGCACACGCACGCGCGCACGCGCGCGCCCACCCACCCATCCCCCCCCACACACACACACGCACGCACACACACACACACACACACACACACACACACACACACACACACACACACACACACACACACACGGGTCCAGTCAGCTCACCGCCAGGATAAACTGTCGGACACGGGGCTGGGGCCCATACTGGTCCAGCACTCCGGGCCTGCCGTGGTAGCGGACACTGGAGATGGCCACCCAGTACGTGCCGCGCGGGGACAGGCGGATGTTGTCCACGAAGCCGGGGAGGTTGTCGGCGAAGGTCGTCACCTGGCCTTTCCTGTTGCCTTTCAGCCAGATCCTGGGAGAGAGGTCACATCCACCGTCCACCGCCGCCGCCGCAACCACCACCACCACCACCACCATCGTCATCATCATCATCATCATCATCATCATCATCATCATCATTCATCATCATCAGCATCACCATCATCATCAGCATCAGCATCACCACCACCATCATCATCATCATCATCATCATCATCATCATCATCATCATCATCATCGTCACCATCATCATCATTATCATCATCGTCACCATCATCATCATCATCATCATCATCATCACCATCGTCAGCATTACCATCATCATCATCATCATCGTCGTCGTCTTCCTCATGATCGTCTTCATCATTATCATTATCATCATCATCATCAAAGGACTTTGTCAAAACAAAAACGAAGTTGGATTTTGCTGACTTCACACAGGTGTGATATAACAGGAAAATGTTATCCGGTGTGTACGAGCTGCAGGGTGGTGGTTGTCTACAACAGGAAATGTTATCCGGTGTGTACGAGCTGCAGGGTGGTGGTTGTCTACAACAGGAAAATGTTATCCGGTGTGTACGAGCTGCAGGGTGGTGGTTGTCTACAACAGGAAAATGTTATCCGGTGTGTACGAGCTGCAGGGTGGTGGTTGTCTACGAAGCAGGAGTTGTACCTAAAGGCGATAAGGGTGATATTGGCTGTGATGGTGGAGATGACTGTGGTGGTGGAGATGACTGTGATGGTGGAGATGACTGTGGTGGTGGAGATGGCTGTGATGGTGGAGATGACTGTGATGGTGGAGATGGCTGTGATGGTGGAGATGACTCTGGTGGTAGCGGCTGCAGTGTTAGCTGAAAAAACGTGTGGTAGGCGTTAGTACTGTGGTTGTAGAAGATTGAGCAGTAGCTACAGAAGTAGTATGTGTTGTACCAACAGCAGCCGCAGCAGCAACAGTAGTAGTAATATGGTGGTGGGTAGTAGGAGTAGTGGCAGCAGCAGCAGCAACAGTAGTAGTAATATGGTAGTGGGTAGTAGGAGTAGTGGCAGCAGCAGCAGCAACAGTAGTAGTAATATGGTATTGGGTAGTAGGAGTAGTGGCAGCAGCAGCAGCAGCAACATATTAGTAATATGGTAGTGGTAGTAGGAGTAGTTGCAAGCAGCAGCAGCAGAACAGTAGTAAATATGGTAGTGGGTAGTAGGAGTAGTGGCGCAGCATGCAGCGCAACAATAGTAGTAAATATGGTAGTGGGTAGTAGGAGTAGTGCAGCAGCAGCACAACGTAGTAGTAATATGGTAGTGGAGTAGAGTATGGCAGAGCAGCAACGTAGTAGCAATAGGTAGTGGTAGTAGGAGTAGTGGCAGCAGCGCAGCAACAGTAGTAGCAATATGGTAGTGGGTAGTAGGAGTAGTGGCAGCAGCAGCAGAACGTAGTAGCAATATGGTAGTGGGTAGTAGGAGTAGTGGCAGCAGCAGCAGCAACAGTAGTATAATATGGTAGTGGTAGTAGGAGTAGTGGCAGCAGCAGCAGCAACATAGTAGTAATATGGTAGTGGGTAGTAGGAGTAGTGGCAGCAGCAGCAGCAACTGTAGTAGCAATATGGTAGTGGGTAGTAGGAGTAGTGGCAGCAGAGCAGCAGCAACAGTAGTAGTAATTGGTAGTGGGTAGTAGAGTCAGTGCAGCAGCAAAATAGAAGGAGTGTCAGCAACACAAGTGTAGTAATATGGTGGTAGTAGGGTAGTAGCAGAAGTATAGTGTGACAGAGAGCAGCAGCAGCAAACTAGTAGATATGGTAGTGGGTAGTAGAGTGTGGCAGCAGCAGCAGCAACAGTAGTAGCATATGGTAGTGGGTAGTAGGAGTAGTGGCAGCAGCGCAGCAACAGTAGTAGCAATATGGTAGTTGGGTAGTAGGAGTAGTGGCAGCAGCAGCAACGTAGTAGAATATGGTAGTGGGTAGTAGGAGTAGTGGCAGCAGCAGCAGCAACAGTAGTAGCAATATGGTAGTGGGTAGTAGGAGTAGTGGCAGCAAGCAGCAGCAACAGTAGTAGCAATATGGTAGTGGGTAGTAGGAGTAGTGGCAGCAGCAGCACATAGTAGTAATAGGTAGTGGGTAGTAGGAGTAGTGGCAGCAGCAGCAGCAACAGTAGTATAATATGGTAGTGGGTAGTAGGAGTAGTGGCAGCAGCAGCACAGCAACAGTAGTAGAATATGGTAGTGGGTAGTAGGAGTAGTGGCAGCAGCGAGCAACAGTAGAGAAATATGGTAGTGGGTAGTAGGAGTAGTGGCAGCAGCAGCAGCAACAGTAGTAGCAATATGGTAGTGGGTAGTAGGAGTAGTGGCAGCAGCAGCAGCAAAGTAGTAGTAATATGGTAGTGGGTAGTAGGAGTAGTGGCAGCAGCAGCAGCAACAGTAGTAGAAATGGTAGTGGTAGTAGGATAGTGGCAGCAGCAAAGCAGCAACAGTAGTAGTAATATGGTAGTGGGTAGTAGGAGTAGTGGCAGCAGCAGCAGCAACATAGTAGTAAATAGGTAGTGGGTAGTAGGAGTAGTGCAGCAGCAGCAGCAACAGTAGTAGTAATATGGTAGTGGGTAGTAGGAGTAGTGGAGCAGCAGCAGCAACAGTAGTAGTAATATGGTAGTGGGTAGTAGGAGTAGTGCAGCAGCAGCAGCAACAGTAGTAGTAATAGGTAGTGGTAGTAGAGTAGTGGCAGCAGCAGCAGCAGCAACAGTAGTAGCAATATGGTAGTGGGTGTAGGAGTAGTGGCAGCAGCAGCAGCAACAGTAGTAGTAATATGGTAGTGGTAGTAGGAGTAGTGGGCAGCAGCAGCAGCAACAGTAGTAGTAATATGGTAGTGGGTAGTAGGAGTAGTGGCAGCAGCAGCAGCAACAGTAGTAGTAATATGTAGTGGTATAGGAGTAGTGGCAGCAGCAGCAGCAACAGTAGTAGAATATGTAGTGGGTAGTAGGAGTAGTGGCAGCAGCAGCCACAACAGTAGTAGTAATATGTAGTGGTAGTAGGAGTAGTGGCAGCAGCAGCAGCAACAGTAGTAGTAATATGGTAGTGGGTAGTAGGAGTAGTGGCAGCAGGCAGCAGCAACAGTAGAGTAATATGGTAGTGGGTAGTAGGAGTAGTGGCAGCAGCAGCAGCAACAGTAGTAGTAATATGGTAGTGGGTAGTAGGAGTAGTGGCAGCGAGCAGCAGCAACAGTAGTAGTAATATTGGTAGATGGGTAGTAGGAGTAGTGGCAGCAGCACGCAGCACAGCAAGTAGAGTAATTGGTAGTGGGTAGTAGGAGTAGTAGCGCAACGTAGTAGAATATGGTAGTGGGTAGTAGGAGTAGTGGCAGCAGCAGAAGCAAGTGAGATAACAGACTAGTAGCAATATGGTAGTGGGTAGTAGGAGTAGTGGCAGCAGCCAGCACAGCAACTGTAGTATATGGTAGTGGGTAGTAGGAGTAGTGCAGCAGCAGCACAACAGTAGTAGTAATAGGTGTGGGTAGTAGGAGTAGTGGCAGCAGCAGCAGCAACGTAGTAGCAATATGGTAGTGGGTAGTAGGAGTAGTGGCAGCAGCAGCAGCACGTAGTAGTAATATGGTAGTGGGTAGTAGAGTAGTGCAGCAGCAGCAGCAACAGTAGTAGAATATGGTAGTGGGTAGTAGGAAGTGGGCAGCAGCAGCAACAGTAGTAAATGGAAGTGGGTAGTAGAGTAGTGGAGCAGCAGCAGCAACGTAGTAGAATATGGTAGGGGTAGTAGGAGTAGTGGCAGCAGCAGCAACAAAGTAGTAGAATAGGTAGTGGGTAGTAGGAGTAGTGGCAGCAGCAGCAGCAGAACAGTAGTAGCAATATGGTAGTGGTAGTAGGAGTAGTGGCGCAGCAGCAGCAACGTGTAGTAATATGGTAGTGGTAGTAGGAGTAGTGGCAGCGCAGCAGCAACAGTAGTAGTAATATGGTAGTGGTAGTGGATAGTGGCAGCAGCAGAAGCAGCAGCAACAGTAGTAGTAATATGTAGTGGGTAGTAGGAGTATGGCAGCAGCAGCAGCAATAGTAGTAATATGTAGTGGGTAGTAGAGTAGTGGCAGCAGCAGCAGCAACAGTAGTAGTAATATGGTAGTGGTATGTAGGAGTAGTGGCAGCAGCAGCAGCAACTGTAGTAGTAATATGGTAGTGGGTAGTAGGAGTAGTGGCAGCAGCAGCAGCAACAGTAGTAGTAATATGGTAGTGGGTAGTAGGAGTAGTGGCAGCAGCAGCAGCAACATGTAGTAGTAATATGGTAGTGGGTAGTAGGAGTAGTGGCAGCAGCAGCAGCAGCAGATAATGTAGTAGTAAATATGGTATAGTGGTGTAGTAGGAGTAGTGGCAGCAGCAGCAGCAACAGTAGTAGTAATATGGTAGTGGGTAGTAGGAGTAGTGGCAGCAGCAGCAAGCAGCAGCAACAGTAGTAGTAATATGGTAGTGGGTAGTAGGAGTAGTGGCAGCAGCAGCAGCAACGTAGTAGTAATATGGTAGTGGTAGTAGGAGTAGTGGGCAGCAGCAGCACAACGTAGTAGTAATAGGTAGTGGGTAGTAGGAGTAGTGGCAGCAGCAGAAGCAGCAGCAACTGTAGTAGTAATATGGTAGTGGTATAGGAGTAGTGGCAGCAGCAGCAGCAACTGTAGTAGTAATATGGTAGTGGGTAGTGCAGTAGCAGCAGCACAGCACTAGTAGTAATATGGTAGTGGGTAGTAGGAGTAGTGGCAGCAGCAGCAGCAGCGCAGTAGTAATGGTAGTGGGTAGTAGGATAGTGGCAGCAGCAGCAGAACTGTAGTAGTAATATGTAGTGGTAGTAGGAGTAGTGGCAGCAGCAGCAGCAGCAGACAACAGTAGCAGTAATATGGTCGTGGGTGTAGGAAGTAGTGGAGCAGCATGCAGCAGCAGCAGCAACGTAGTAGTAATATGGTAGTGGTAGTAGGAGTAGTGGCACGCAGCAGAGCAGCAGCAACAGTAGCAGTAATATGGTAGTGGTAGTGGAGTAGTGGCAGGGGTGTACAGTACACCGCAGCACAGCAGCAGCTAGCAGCAGCAGCAGCTAGCAGAGCAGAGCAGCACAGCAGCAGCAGCACATGGTAGCAGAATAACAACATTAGCATGTTATCGTGTCGTGTCGTGTCGTCGCTGTAGTAGTAGTAGTAGAGTAGTCGTCGTCGTTGATGTCGTGTAGTGTCAGTGTCGCGAGAAGTAGTAATAGTATAACACAGTAGCGAGGGTAGTAGTGGTAGTAGTTGAAGCAGAAGCTCTACAGCTAAGTAGTAGTATGGGTTTAAGCGGTAGTAGCATAGCAGCACCAGGAGCAGCAGCAGTAGTAAGAGCAGCAGCAGCACAAGTAGTCAAAGTAGATGAAGCATACAACACTAGTAGCCAGTTTGTCTGTAGGCCAGCCTTTCTAGGCGGAGCAGCAGCAGCAGCAGCAGCAGCGGTTTGCAGGGAAAAAGTCATTGACATCCATAAGTTCAAACAAACTACACAAGGTCAAAAAATAAACGACTGTAAGCAGGAAGCGAAACGACGATATTAAAGGCCTGTCAAACAATGGGAACATTCACAGAACACAAAAAGCTTTTTTAAAATATTATTTGATGGAATTAATGACAGACTGAATCTGACTCTTTCTTTGCCCGGGCATTTTTCCGGCAAACATTTCGCGTTTTCGTGAAAGTTTCGTCATTGTTATATCTGTGCACAATAAAACAGCCACTATCGTGATTTCTTGATTGCAGAGTAATTCCGATCTACAATCACACTCAGTGTCTTCACGCCTGAAAGGATTGATCATCCAGTGTCCACACGGATTCTGTACACATAACACATCACATCTTGGCTCTAGGTGGTTTAGGATGGTCACATTTATATGTGAAGAACACAACTGTCTCATATTCTATGGCGCCTAATTTATGGACGAAGCTGATGTTTCTTTTTATTAACAGTAAGTGGACTTTTATTTCAAAGCTTGCAGTTGAAACACGGTAAGTGCGTTTTAATTCTCTTTTTGCAGAGGTTACACCTACCAACATCCACCATCTTCACTTTCTTTAACATGCTCGTTAACTGATGTCCCCTGACGTATGTACAGCCACAGCTGCTTCTATATTACATCCGTAACTGCACTGTTAATTTGAAGACATTTCCACACTTTGTTCAGGCATCGGGTTGTTCTTGCCCGTGGTCAAAATAACTATAATTCAGGAACGTTTTGACTCGTAAATACATCTCTACGCTGTATGAAGTTATGGTTCGTTCACGGTTTTGTATGGTAAATAGACGTTTAAGAAATAGCTATTCCCTGTGAAGAGCCCCATACTGCGATTTCACAAGCGAACTGTGCAAAAGATCATGTCGACATGCAATGCAAATACTTGATTTGTCTGCAGCGGCCGCGAATTCTTCGACACTTCTGGACCACAGTCAATGGACCTGGTACTGTGCGGCGTCATTACAATACATAAGAAATGAAACTTTTGACAGTGTTGGCTTAGATCATCAGCATGCTACTGAAAGTCTTGGCTGATTAAAACGTTTGCAGATGTTCTTTGAAACAGTATGAATGACTTCACCAAAGTGGCCTCACACTGTAGATCTACAGGTATCACTTGAAGTTGTTACCATGGACTGTGTCTGCCTGCTCCAGTAGCTTGCCAGCAGCTCGACGGTAGCTCATAGAAAACATTTAAAGCTCATGGAAAGCGCTGTTCTAACTGTTTAGTTTACGGGGAAACGAGGTGAATACAATGGCGGTATAAAATAGCCTAATTACCTGAAAATGGTTTGGAAATATCAAAATCTGTTGAATATGATAAACCATTTCGACCTTGGCATTGCGAAAGGTCAATAGATCGGCGAAACTGTTTTCCTGGTTGCGCTCCCTTCTTTCAAAACCTGAATGACTACGTTGAAAACAAGCAGATAATTATGATCAACGTTTAGGTAAGGCTGTTCGATGCAGGACCTGCTATTGAGTTTGGTCTTAGAATTCTAATCTGTGAGTCAAGTCGTTTTCAATTTGCTTACAATCCTGTGGCCTCCGTTGTCGGCTGAGCTATAAACGGCATGACTTGATTTGAATTGATACCATATGACACTGGGTGCACGGCTAAGAGTTCTGGGATTTCATTATTTCAACAGTGGACTTGATGTTCTGCCTTCCAGTGGGGAGTTACTCAAGTTTACTTCCATACAGTTCAGATGCAAATATAGCCTATGGATTGCTCTGGCCTTGGCTCTATAGCCTATGGATTGCTCTGGCCTTGGCTCTTCGCTCAACTATCGATACAATCTCAGAGCATGCTATTTCTCGCAGATCAAGGGACCGAGTTCAATATGGCAAAGCATCTGTGTAGTGAGTTCATGGTGTGTTCTTCCATCATTATTTACCTCCCTAACTCCTTCCCCAAATCATCTGTCTCCTCCCCCTGAAATCCCTCCCTCCCCCCACACCCTTCTCCCCACCTCCCCAGGGCACTTTTTCCATGTTTCTCCCCACCATCCCTTTATCCACGACAGCCCCTGTGTCCAGGCAGGACAGCCGACCTGTGGATCTATCCCTCTATCCACGACAGCCCCTGTGCCCAGCCATGACAGCTGACCTGTGGATCTATCCCTCTATCCACGACAATCCCTGTGCCCAGCCATGACAGCCGACCTGTAGATCTATCCCTCTATCCACGACAGCCCCTGTGCTCAGCTGGGACAGCCGACATGTGGATCTATCCCTCTATCCACGGCACCCCCTGTGCCCAGCCAGAACAGCCGACCTGTGGAATTATCCCTCTATCCACGACACCCCCTGTGCTTAGCCAGGACAGCCGACCTGTGGATCTATCCCTCTATCCACGACACCCCCTGTGCCTAGCCAGGACAGCCGACCTGTGGATTTATCCCTCTATCCACGACACCCCCTGTGCCTAGCCAGGACAGCCGACCTGTGGATATATCCCTCTATCCACGACACCCCCTGTGCCTAGCCAGGACAGCCGACCTGTGGATATATCCCTCTATCCACGACACCCCCTGTGCCTAGCCAGGACAGCCGACCTGTGGATCTTGGCCCTGGCGCCCTCCGCCACCAGCAGGTAGCTCTCGTCCTTGGCCAGCTGCAAGCCGTTGGGGAAGTGCAGGTTCCTCATCACGTCCGTCACCAGCTTGGTCTTGGGGTTGTAGACCATCACCCTGCCACCAGCACCACAGGGGGGATCAATTGTGCTTCCTTCCACTTTCACGTTTATTATCCTTCGGTCATCTTAGATAAACAAACAAACAAAATGAATAAACAGACGACTGGAAATGAGAAAATAAAAATATGAACATAGCAACCATTTTGTGAAAATCCAGGTAAAATCACATACAAAGATACAAAATCTGCACTTCATTACAGGTAAGTAAAAATCGGGCTCTGAGTTAATGCTTATCGAGTATCACATGTTAGTAAGAAATCACTTCAACATCTCATCCAGGGAAGATTCGGAGAAAGCGGGCCTATTTCTTTTTCAGCTGTTTACATTTGAGAAGCATTTGCATAATTGATATCTTTTCACGGCAAATGCGTTTCACGTCTCTTCTGAATTTCATTAAAACAACAACAACAACAACAACTAAGTTTAAGTCTATAAAACGAAGGGGTCATTGACCATAAAACGTTCTTAAAATGGTATCATATTGTGGTGGCTAACTTTTGGAAGGGTGTGGATGGGTGATCAAGCAGTACCCAGTAATCTTTCTGAAGTACGTCCAACACGCATTTGTAATAATCTGTAACTCTCCAGAAGAGATATAAGAATACTCAAACTATATGGATTGTCAGAACGTTGTGCTCCACCTTTTGTCAGTCTGTCGACTTCTTCACGACAATGGACTACACAAAGTGAGAATACCCAGCAGAGCGGAGTTCTACTATCGCCCAAAAGTAGAAGACGAATGAAAGACTTGATTTCAACTATAAGAAAATGTTGCTTAACTGTAGAATTTGATTTGCTCACAGCATACAAAACTGATCTGGGATCAACTCAGAAAAGGATTTGAGATATTTATTGAGGGAAATCAATACAGGGCCATAGGAACAGCAGTGAACGTTTGCGTAAATATGGATCTGTTTTTTTCTTCCCTGACATAAGATCTCTCCACTTTTAAAGGAGTAATAAAAGCTGCTCTCTCTTCCTGGTTATCCAACAAAGATTCATCCGTGTGAACTTTTATAATTATGATCAAGGCAATGACTGCCTGTATGCTTTCATTAATGCACCTAGAATGCTTTGTGAATTCTTCACGTAAGGAAGAATGATTGGTATCAAAATTAGCCACTTGGATTTCCCATGGTAGGGAAAGGAAGAAATGTAGTTTTTGACTTTACCATTTTTTTTCTTCCATTTCTTGTCTGATCGCGGCAATAAATCATAAAATGAGTACAGGTCGTAGTAAGGGGAGCTATATTCGTTGCCCGTTTGAGGAAATCTGCATCAGATATTGAGCTGATTCATTTTCAGCATTACTGTTTTTTTTACTGAGCTGCATCGAAAAATATTTCGCAAAAACGAGTTATTGACAGAACGCCTACTTCCTAAAATGTTCCCATAGTTGATGTATGAAAGGGTACATCCACAGCGAGTCCGAATGCCTTTCAATCTAAACTTTGCATCATTGTGTATGCGTGAGAGAGAGAGAGAGAGAGAGAGAGAGAGAGAGAGAGAGAGAGAGAGAGAGAGAGAGAGAGAGAGATTATACATGAGGCTGCTGGTGTTTCCTGTTGATTTTAATCGTCATCCATTCCTAAGCTGTGTCGGCGTGTTTGAAAGTAACAGGAAATATGTAGCCTCGTTCGACCACATAGGGTGGCTTAGAGGTTCACTTTGTCATTTCATGTTAATACTGAAAATATCCCAAGTCAGCGCGATCTGTCACAGATCGAATCATTGGCAAGTCACACACCAATCAATAATCAAATTACTGACAAGATACCCACCAATTAAAGTAACAACAACAGCAACTACAAATCATTATCAAATTACACAACAATCAAAATTCAAATCATTGACCAGACAATTACTAATCTAAAATCAAATCAGTGTCAAGACATACACGATTTAAATTCAAATCACTGAAAAAACACACATCCACATAAAAAAAAAATCGTTCACAAGTCACAATTAAATTAGAAATCAAATCACTGACAGGACGCATACTAATTATAAAACAAATCACTGATAAAACATATACAAAGCAGAAATGAAATCAGTGACGAAACGGAGCCGACTGAGATCAAATCGGAGACAAAATACATAAATATAAAATCAAATTCAAAATCATTAACAAGAATATACCAATCAAAATCAAATCTTTGACAAGATATCCACGATTAAAAGATTGAATCCCTGAAAAGATTTGTATCTCTCATCAATCATAGTCCTGAAAAGGCATACACCAGTCAACATCAAATTCTTGATGAGGTATTCACTAACCAGAAATCAAATCCCTTAGAAGATATACACCAATCAAAAATTAAATTCATCAGAAGATATACTCCAACCAAAAATAAAAAAAAATCTCGAGAGTACTACATAAATCGGAGATCGAATTCCAGACTAGACATTCATTAGACAAAAATCAAATCCCAGAAAAGACAAACACCAATTGAAAACCAAATTCATGACAAAATGTTCACTAGCAAAAAATCAATTACCTGATAAGATACACCCAAGAGGTCAAAATGCATTGTGTTTTGTACTTTATTTGTCTGTGTCCTTGGCGGTAACTAACCCCCCCCCCCCCCCTTTTCTGAATTTTGATTCATTTTCCGCCAAAAGTCACTCCGTTTTGAAACTTCCATGTCTAAATAAAGTGAGTCTGTGTATTATTATCATTATTGTTACTATTGTTATTGTTGTCATTATTATTATTATTGTTGTTGTTGTCATTATCATCGTCATAATTTGTTGTTGTTGTTACTATTGTTACCATCATAATCATCGTCATCATTAATGTTATAGTCTGTGTGGTCGTACTGACTATACTAGCCATCTTTCTTAACATTCATAGCACTCTCTCTCTCTCTCTCTCTCTCTCTCTCTCTCTCTGTGTGTGTGTGTGTGTGTGTGTGTGTGTGTGTGTGTGTGTGTGTGTGTGTGTGTGTGTGTGTGGTGTTTTGTGTGTGAATGTGGTATATATGTGTTAATGTCAGTGTTCATGTCTCCGCTTGTTTAAGTGAAAGAGAGAGAAGAAGAGAAAGAGAGTGGAGGGGAGACTTCTCTCTCTCTCTCTCTCTCTCTCTCTCTCTCTCCTACACACACACACACACACACACACACACACACACACACACACACACACACACACACACGTGCGAATACATGCAGGCATTCACGTAGGCACACACACACGAACTCACAGATACACACATTAACATAGGTCTTGACATGGGAGAACTCCCGCTCCCTCCACAAGCGCGTGCATACACACACACATACACACACGCGCGCGCGCGCATCGGGCGCGCGCACGAATACAATCTGAATCTGAGGGTCCGAATCTACGTCAAACACACACACACACACACACACACACACACACACACACACACACACACACACACACACACCACACACACACACACACACACACACACACACACGCACACACACGCACGCACGCACACACACACACCCACACACACACCACACCACACCACACCATACCACAACACCCCTACTACACACATATATGTGCGCGCGCACATAGTGCGTAAAGGTCCATTAATAAGCTGAGAACACTGGGATATTGAAATAAAAGGATTTCCTCTTCCCCTTCTCCCGTTCTGCTCCATCTATCAAATGGTATACAACTAGATGGATTGCATCCTACCACCGCTCTGACATATTTCAACAAACCAGCACAGCCCGAGCAGACAGCGCCGTGTTGGCTGTTTTCGACTGTGCTTGATTGTGCACGGTGCTGGCAGAGACTGCAAACCAATTTTTTAAAAAAAAAAAAAAAAAAGAAGAAGAAGAAAAAAACCGCAAACAAACCAAAAAACAAAATAAAAAAACCGACTTCAAGCCCATCCAATGATTACTGTATCCTCGAAACGGCATACAACAATGAGGAATGACGTCACTGTACCTTAACCACATATGACCTGAATACGTCACATTACGCCGCAGCCCTCTGTCACGTGGAGAGGACATGTTTCTATTTGTATCTGACACATTACTGTTGCCGCCCTTCTCAGCGACGCTGTTCGTCTCGGCTCATTTGCATAAAGGACACTTGATGGAAAGTATGTGCGCTCTCGTGCATGTAATGCTGTCGGCAAAACCCTGTTAATCACGTCTCGTCCCCATTTTCAACGACCAATTTGCGCATGTTCGCTATGGTAGCGTGGAATAGTAAATTATGCATGTCCCCCCCCCCCCCCTCCCCCGACTCACCCATCCCTAGCTCCCTTCGGTCAAAAATATCAGTAATGGTTTGTGGACTTTGTGGACATCTCGCGATTTTATAGTCGATAAAATGACAGGTCTTTCCAGACTGATCGAAAATTGCCTGTATAATACGTCCTCAAATTTACGCAAAATCCTTGTTTGGAAATGTACATCGATAAAAAGTCTAAACGTTTGATGAGAAAATATCAGTGTGGAACATCGATTGAAAGTCTAGATGTTTGATGGAACAATGTCGATGTGGAATCGATAAAAAGTTTAAATTTCTGCTGAGAAAAAAAAATCAACGTGGAATTGCTTTATGATTCAATACAGTAATTATACAGTGTTCGTGTCTGGTGAAATGCTTGCAACAATCGTAATTTCACAGTATTTATGGTCAGTAAACTTTAATTTCGCAGTACTTATGGTCACTACAGAGTTTAAGTTTGTTATAAATTTTACTTTCACAGTATTCGTGGTCATGAGAGAGTTCGCAGTAAACTTTAATTTCACAGTATTCATGCTCACTAGAAAGTTTGTAATAAACTTTAATGTCATAGTGTTCATGCTCAATAGAAAGTTTGCAATCAGCTTTAATTTCACAGTGTTCATGCTCACTAGAAAGTTCGTAATCAACTTTAATTTCACAGTGTTCATGGTCACTAGAAAGTTTGCAATCAGCTTTAATTTCACAGTGTTCATGGTCACTAGAAAGTTTGCAATCAGCTTTAATTTCACAGTGTTCATGGTCACTAGAAAGTTTGCAATCAACTTTAATTTCACAGTGTTCATGGTCACTAGAAAGTTTGCAATCAGCTTTAATTTCACAGTGTTCATAGTCACTAGAAAGTTTGCAATCAGCTTTATTTTCACAGTGTTCATGGTCACTAAAAAAAAGTTTGCAACGAGCTTTAATTTCACAGTGTTTATGGTCTCGAAAAAGTTTGCTGTAAACTTATCAACGATGTTAACGGAACGTATATATACGAGGTAAGATCCATGGAAAAGTAAGCTTTGGTCACAGACCCAGTCCATTATAAATGTAAGCGAGGAAGGTCTTTAATCCTGCAAGACAATCCGGGATGTGTGCCATTTGATCCGAATCTGTGGCACTGATCTGTCCACAGTGTATTGGGTTCGTCCCTGATCCCTTCTTCTCTTTCTATACAGTTTGGTCAAATTAGCTGAGTGAGTAGTTTTTGTGTAGTTCTGAAAACGGACAAAGGAAGAAAGCAATAATGCTCGGGTCAACACATATTGGCTTTACTGCAGACAGAGCGAGTAAAACAGAAGGCATCGTGATGCACACACACACACACACACACACACACACACACACACACACACACACACACACACGCACGCACGTGCACAGAGAGAAAGAGAGAGAGAGAGAGAGAGAGAGAGAGAGGAGAGAGAGATCTGTGCAAATGCGTGTTTGTGTACACACACACACACACACACACACACACACACACACACACACACACACACGCACGCACGCACGCACGCACGTGCACAGAGAGAAAGAGAGAGAGAGAGAGAGAGAGAGAGAGAGAGAGAGAGAGATCTGTGCAAATGCGTGTTTGTGTACACACACACACACACACACACACACACACACACACACACACACACACACACACACACACACACGCACACACACTCACACTCACACCTTTGTCTCTCTGTCTCTCTGTCTCTCTCTGCGGGCGCGCGCGCGCGTGTGTGTGTGTGTATGTGTGTGAGATTTTTTTTCGTGAACGTTTCCATCAGTTCACACAATTTTCTACAAAACCAACATTCCGTTTGAAGTATTGTCATAGCGACTTGTCGCCTTCCAGAATGATGTTCATGTACTTGGGGCGCGGATGCTTGCACCTCGCATCACCACTAGATCCCCCCCCCTCTCCCTTGTCTTACCGACTTACCATCCTAGTCCACTCACCGCCCAGACTTGTCGCCTTCCAGGATGATGTTCATGTACTTGGGGCGCGGATACTTGTCCGAGGAGCTGGTAAAGAAGATGAGGCCATTTTTAGCCACCGTGACGTCGTTGAGGAAGTGCAGATGGTCCCCCTGGTTGTTGACGTTGTGGGCGTTCACCAGCATCTGGTACTGACCTGTCGGGGAAAGGTCACAGCACGGCTAGAAAACAACGTGTCTTCAGCCAGAGGCAGAAGGCCTGAGAGGACAAGATGTAATAACGAGTACTAGAATAACTAACGTCATTTTTTTTCTTTGTGTTTTTTGGTCGAGGATATCTTGTGAGGCTCTTACATGGGGTATTTTTGCATAATTGTACTCGAGATATAATGTACTAATTGAAAATAATATATCTCTACTTGCTGTGACCCAACCCATTCTGTCTTCCTGTTTGTTTGCTTGTCTGTTCGTCTGTCCGGTCTGTCAGGCCATCTATCTATCTTTGATATACGATTTGTGTATCGATACAGATCTGTCTGTCTGACTCTATTTATCCTGCATGTTTTTCTTCAAACGCATGTGCATTGTTTTCATGAGCAGCAGCATTAGAATAATATGTATACAGACTTATGAATATTTCTTAAAACACTGTGCTATGTTCGTCAATAAGTAACCATGCTTTATGTACATAAATGATGCTGTCTTGCAGTTCTTTCCTTCTTTTCTATATGTTTATCTATTTCATTTTTTTTTTTGGCTTGCTTTACACCTAACTTCTGGTTGTTGCTGTTGCTGTTAATTGTTTTTGTTCTTGTATTGATGTTGAACGGCAATAAAAGCAATTAAAAACAAGGTGCAAAGCATATAAACGTACTCCCAGTTTATCTTCCTGAAAAACGTCACAATCAAACATGTGCCATAATGTATTTGACGTCACAATCAAACATGCATCATAATGTATTTCGTCACTGAGATATTCCATACAGAAGAAAAACCGTTACAGGCCGTTATAGCCTTTAGTAACGGCTATTCTGGTAAATAAAACATCGGGCATCATCCGTGTTCCATAATGAACATACCTACAAATTTTCAGAAAGATCGGCCCAGAAGTTTTGTCTGGAGCGAGTGGAACACATTTTGACCACGGACAGACACACTGACAGACAGACAGACAGCATTTCTTCGCTCCCATCGTAAAGTACTCCCTGTTCTATAAGAACTGGGAGCACAAAAAGAAAGCCTGAGAGGACTCAGGATCAGTCAGTCAGTCATTCCCCTGACCGCTGGGGTCATTGGGGGGACATGATGAGGCAGCCGACTCAGGATACATGTTTTAAAACACAAAGACGACAAGCGGGGGCCCAACACATGAAGATACATCTAATTGCAAAGTGAGGCGACTGCAGGCGGATATCTAAACAAATTTTAAATGTAATTAATAGTGAACCGCCAAGAAAACGCAGACAAACGAATCACAAGACAACACGCGACGCGTTTCGACCTCTTAGGTCTTCTTCAGGCAAGATACAAAATACTCTGGACAACGAAAATGAACGAGCAATCACTTATCTTCATTCACTTCAGCGCAAGATGGGCGTTGAGTCTGCTCGTTCAATTTCGTTGTCCTGAGTGTTTTGTATCGTGCCTGAAGAAGACCTAAGAGGTCGAAACGCGTCGTGTTTTGTCTTGTGATTCGTTTGTCTACGTTTTCTTGGCGGTTCGCTATTAATTGCATCTCAAATTTGTTAAGAAGATACATGTTCAGATTACTAGACCGCCAAATGACCAGCAAAGGCCAACTCAAAAGCAAACGAGCCTCGACTGTTGGTCTGCCTCAGACAGGACCAGAACAAAGGTAAACAACTAAGGAAGCAAATATGCACTGCAGGCCAACTAAGGAAGCAAATACGCACTGCAGGCCAACTAAGGAAGCAAATACGCACTGCAGGCCAACTAAGTAAGCAAATACGCACTGCAGGCCAACTAAGGAAGCAAATACGCACTGCAGGCCAACTAAGGAAGCAAATACGCACTGCAGGCCAACTAAGGAAGCAAGTACGCACTGCAGGCCAATTCCTCCATCAGAAGGAAAATAACTTAGCAAGGATTTGGCGTGTCACCTAGGAGGCGAAAGCTGAGTCTGGATAGTGGCCGAGTCTTGCCCAGGGAACGAACACTGTGTAAAGTGCCATGAGCTCACAGAAGAGATCGCTACGAAATATTTACAATCATTGTTATAATTTTTTCTTCTTCATTATTCTACACGCCTATGTGTTACGCACAATAGACAGATTGCAGACAGACAGACGGACCGACAGATAGAAAGACAGACAGACACAGACAGCTAGACAGAGACAGACAGACAGATAGACGGACAAACAGACGGACGAACAGACAGGCAAACAGGCAGACAAGCATTGAAAAAAAAGAAAAGACGCGCACGTGCTATTAGACACATTTGCGACTGTAAAGTCAAAGGCAGCCTATATTTAATATAGTATCCTACAGTTGATTGCATCCTGTATTTGATTGCATCCTATATTCAGTTGTATCCTATATTGCATTGTTTCCTATATCTAATTTGTATATTTTACAATAAATGCTTGACAAAGCAAACACAGGCAGCCTTTCCACCAAACACTGGTTGACATTGCATTCACAACAAAGGAGACACCTTTAAATATTTTGACTCACGTGCAACGAACGGTGGGCGTTGGCTTGGGGGGGGGGGGGGGGGGGTGGACAGGGGGTTGAAGGAAGGGGAGAGGGGAAGGAGAATGAAATGGAGGGTTGTCAACAGCTTACTTTATGTCTTCTTCAGAGGTGAAAAATGCATACTCGCTGTAGGCAGAACGAAGAGACCTAGCTCCAGGGAAAGTCGCCCTTTGATCATAGAAAGAGGAACTTTTCTCTGCGTTGAGTGATCTGCCTTTCTTCACAGAGCCATTTTCACCAAGACGTGTTCCCAGTGTTCAGCATCATCTCGTACTGACGTAACAAGTGACGTTTATCTCGTTTGGCAACTTTGGATTTTCCCACTTATATTGGCGCTAGTAAATAATTTTGCTTCATTCACTAGACCTCGTGGTGCCGTGGCTGGCGTCACGAAATCTTGGGCTTAGTGGTCACGGGTTCGGTTCCCATTAGAGATCTTTATTTGTGGGGGCTGTCTGCCTGGCTGGCTTCTACCCCTAGTGGAGTATGCCACGGGATCAAATGAGAAGACTGGAATCACAGTCGAGTTTAATCTGCGTAATGGATGTATCTCCATGTGTGTTGCTCAAATTTCCCGACCAAAATTGTACGTATCTACATCACGTGCTTGCTTGACGCCATAAGAGGTTATGGAAGGCAGTGTAGTCTAACGACCTTTCGCACAGTGTCTGACTAGAACAGAACTCCATGGCATTTTATCTACCATTCTCATTCTCATTGATTAAGTTAAGAAAAACTCAAACCGTGTTGTGTAAATTCATGTTATGCTGTCGTGCCAGGTACAGAAAAATAACGGTTAATTCATGTTGAGGGGAATATTATGTATCATAGCTGTTATTGTGGAAGCAGATGAGGCTTTTAACTGGCCGCTTACATGCACCTTTACTCCCCTGATTCACCCTAAATGATAAGCTCATTATATCTTAATTTGCTACATTTAACTAACTGTTTTCAAACATGTCAACTCGCTGGATTCACCCTGTATGCTGAACTCATTACGTCTCATTGTGTTAAATCTGACTGGCTGCTTTCATTGCAGGTTCACTGGCTCGATTCACTTTCAGTGATAAACTTATCATGTGTCATGTCGCTATGTGACCAAATGTGGTTCTATAATCAGTTACATGTTTATATTGATCTTCTTTGAATGTAAGTTAGTGTCTGCTAGAATGTTTACGTAAATAATCACTTAAAACACATCCTTTATTAATGTGTAAAGCAATAAATGTAACTAATGGCAATCTCTTAGGAAATTTCAATACCGCCGAAAACGTGAACTACCGGATTTATGGCTTTTACCATCAGGTGACATCTTATCGGAAGGGATGACCGGGAAAGCTTTAATAACGTTTATTGTTCTGACATGTCTGGTTGTGGCTGCGCCTGTGTTTGGTGAGAAGACATCAAGGTTAAAGTTTATCACACATATCCACCCAAACACACATATACGTGAGCGTACACACACACACACACACACACACACACACACACACACACACACACACACACACACACACACACCGACGACAAAGAAAAGGTGGTAATACAGACTCAGTTTGTCTTACGTGTGAGTCAAGAAGATGTCTACTGAGTACTCTCAGCTGTAGTGAACCAGTGTGAGTCAAGAAGATATCTACTGAGTACTCTGAGCTGTAGTGAACCAGTGTGAGTCAAGAAGATATCTACTGAGTACTCTCAGCTGTAGTGAACCAGTGTG